>OY998184.1:28077566-28792566 GCA_963921935.1 Galeruca laticollis | reverse complement strand
TACGTTTGTTGTGTACGTCGGTGGTTAAACAGACATTTTACCGACAGGTGGATAGGACGTGGTGGACCAATTTCGTGGCCTTCTCGATCTACAGATCTCACACCGATGGATTCCTTTTTATGGGGATACATCAAGCAACTTGTGTATCAAACAGAACCTACTACCAGAGAAGACATGAAAGAAAGGATTCGTAACGCATTTTCCACAATAACTCCAGCTATGTTAGAAAGAGTAAGATCCTCGTTTTTGAAAAGAATGGAGAAGTGTATGGAAGTACATGGTCGCCATTTTGAACACTTAGCATAAACTATGCTTTTTATAAAATGTCAATGTTTTTTTATGTAAATGTAAGTGTTTTTGTAATGTTGGTTTCCATAATTGTTAGTTTTTTAAAAATAGAAAAAGTTGGAAAATAAAATACAACCTTGCATTTTACATAACAAAGATATACTGTTTGTGATGACTTAATTATTTCGTAAAGACTGCAAACTGCTTTTATATTTATTAGTACTATAATGACATTAGCCTACTTACAGTAAACAGAAATATTGCTTCCAACATAATTCCGATTGAGTCTTTCCTTCCTCTAATGGTAAGAGTAAAAGTAAAAGATATTTCAGATGCATCGAAAATTACGATTAAAATGTATGCCTTAGAAATGTTAAAATTTACAAGACGTTGCATGTAAAAATTTAATACCATTCAATTTATGTACGTAAAATACTTGTTTTTGACCATTATCATAAAATATTTATGGTTTTCCATTAACGTATACCCTCAATGTACTACATCGTTTGAAAGATCATTAATTGTACTAACAAATTGTAAAAAGACTCATAGGGTGATTCATTTAAAAATTTTGAGATATTGCTTGATTTGCGTTTTGTGTCACCCTGTATTAAAGAAGCCACAGATGAAAAAGTAATTAATACTGAGCACAGCCAATGATATGTGAATGATAACTGAATACAAAGACCTGTTAATTTATTTTGATTTACTGTTTTGCAGAGTGTTAAAGAGGAGGTCTTTTTTGCCAATAATTGGCCATATCTTTTTAAAACACCCATATAAATATTAGAATGCTATATTTTTGTAACGCTCTCGCTGAGATCTTTTCTATTCTAAAACAAAATATAGTACGTTTCATTTAAAAAAATGTAAGTTTGTGTTGCTACGTGGTTTTAGAATACCCTGTAAAATCGAAAGTATTTTCAAAATGTGCCCTCAGTAACTGTATTAGCTCACACAAAACTTTGAAGTTTTATCTCATACGACAACGATGTAATCCTCCGAAGTCAGAAGATTGCCCCACCCTATATATATATATATATATATATATATATATATATATATATATTTTTGGTTAGTTTATTTCTTGAACCTATTTTATTTATTTTTCAAAACAATTATTCTTGGGATTTTTTGGTTCTGCATAAAATTGAAAAGTATTTTCAGTTTTTTTTATTTTACATTTTAGTTTATTTTTAACGTTTCGGACAGTCAATGTCCTTCATCAGAAAGGTAATCTACAAAGGACTGTTACAATTAATATGATGTACAATACAAATATATTTCTTAAAACTTACCATAAAACATGGGCCTGCGAGCGCAATGTCCATCACGTATAATTAAAATATCATTCCTAAATTAAAAACTTTTTAAAATAAACACACAACATACACCTTCATCGGTGCCACACAATATGCCTGACCGTCCAAGATCTCACATGTAAAAACAACATTTATCGATTGAAGGCCAACAAGTAGCAGTATTATCGTGTAAGTAAATTAGTTGTAAAACACAGGAGCAACTAATATCCGGAATATAATGTTCGTATTGGTATGTTATTTGGCAAAATTATGATTGTCGCGCCAGCATATGTACTTACAACATGTGGCAAAAATATTTTTTTCCTTTAACTTGAAAATCATTGTATTAAATTAAAATAGATTTTTGATAGATTTTTTGTATCAGACTTGGCGTTGATGGAATGTTTGTTTTTCTGGATTTCAATCATTTCGTGGATCTCTCTTCTCTTTTGGTGGCTTTCAGTTCGTAGTATTTTTGTGCTTTCATAATCAAAAGCATGGTTATGTTCAACAACATGATTCGCAAGAGCTGTCTTGTTTTTTTTATCATATTTATGGCCATTCAAGCGGTTTTTTAAATGCTGACTGGTTTGTCCAATGTAGACACCTTCACAGTGTTTACATGGAACTGCGTAGATAACATGACTTTTTTTGTCCTTGGGAATTTTTGACTTGAGTTTACTGAAATTGGTCTTTAAGAGATTATGTCCTTTGTGCGATACGGTTATGTTATATTCTTTGAAAGTGCCACCCATTTGTTCTGAAAGCCCCGAAATGTAAGGTAAAGTGAGATAATATTTTTCAGATATATTCTGACTACTGTTTCTAGATTGGGACTGATTGTGAAAACGATGAATACGGTTATTAAAAATTCTGTCAATTAGATTACCAGGGTAATCATTTAACAAGAGCGCTTCTTTAGCTTTTTTATGGCGATTTCCCTGTAGTCACAGTCAGAAAGTTTTATAGCTCGATCAGCAAGACCTATGACAACAGATTTTTTCTGTGACATTGGGTGCTGGGAGTTAAAATTCGTATATCTAGAGGACCAGGTTTCCTTTGTATACCATTCCGTTCTGATAGTGTTGTTTGTATGGTGCAGCGTCAAGTCTAAAAAGTTTATTTTATTATGCTGTTCCTTTTCAACAGTAAATTGTAGTTTACTGTGAAAACTGTTAAATCGATTGAGGACGTCATTCACTCTGTTTACAGGCACCAGTGCTATGCAGTCGTCGACATACCTAAAGAAAAACGGAACCTGGTATTCCAGGTCTCCAATTACGGATTCCTCTAAGTCCTCCATCACCAGTTGCGCATCTACACTTGAGATGGAAGCACCCATCGCACAACCTTCTGTTTGTTTATAAAATTTATCCTCATACATAAAGTATGTAGAAGTTAAGGTCAGTTGTATTGCTTTTAAAAATTCATTCTGAGGTATGTCCGTATGCGACTCAATCTCATTCCATTTTTTTATAATTGTATTTCTGGCCAAGTCGAAAGGTATGTTAGTATATAACGATACAACGTCCAATGACAAAAGTATGTGGTCATCAGGTAATATCAAATTTTTAATTTTGTTTTTAAAATCAAACGAATCTTTTATGTAGTATTTGTTTTGGTTTACCACATTTTGTAATATATTTTTAAGAAATTTAGAAAGATTTTCAAAAGGCGATTGCACACAAGACAAACTGGGGCAGAGGGGAATGCCTTCTTTATGCAATTTTGGCAACCCATAAATTCTTGGTGGTAGTGAATTCGAAATTTTTAGTTTCTTTGCCATACTAGGTGAAATATACATGCTGTTTTCCCATTGTGATATTAGGTCATTATGATTTTTTTGGTATAAGTTAGTGGGGTCATTTCTTATTTCTTTATACGTGTTACCATCCTGCAATATATTGTTCATTTTTTTGTCATACTCCACGTTAGACATAATTACAGTTTTGTTTGACTTATCAGGCCTTAGAACCTTTAAATGGTTATTTTCCCTTAGGAATGATTTAGTTTTTTTAGCTTTAATAATTAATTTTTTCTGGTATTTATCACTTTTTTTATTTCTATTAAAATTATTTTTGTGATTTGTAATTACGTTACAACATTTAGATCGTAGATTGTCTTTATGATCCGAGGGAAGGTTTGTTATTGCGACCTCAACATTAGCAATAATTTCAGAAATAGGCAAGTCCTCCGGCTTTTCAATAGGTAAGGCAAAATTTGGCCCCAGACTAAGAATTTTTGAAACATATTCTGGAATTATAGTGTCTGTCAGATTTTCGATCCAACAAGATGTATCCCTTGTTGGCTTTTTGTTGCTTTTATTTAGGCGATCAATTTTCTTGATATTTTTCTGTCTAATCCTTTGGAACACAGCTTCGATTTTTGACGCTTCTTTTAATATTATTCGGTCTAAAACTTGTTGTGGTATAATCGTATTTAAATAATTAACTATTCTAGTGATTTCATTTTGCAAAGTTATCAAATTTTTTGTTGTATCTGTAATTAATAAATTTAAGGTTTTTTGTATAAACGTTTTTTTGATGCGCTCGGAGAACCTTTGTTTAAAATATAGGTGTTTAGTTTTAAAATTCAAAAATATAGGTGTAAGACCATAATTTTTACATCTCAGCAAAAATATTCTACGATTTTTTTGTTTACATTGTTTAAGGCAAGCTCCAGAGTACATCTTCAATTGTGTCACAACAGCCTCTCCGTATTGTCTACTGATATTAGAATAAGATAGCATATCTTCTCCCATGCTTGATATATTTTTTTGGTTAGTTTATTTCTTGAACCTATTTTATTTATTTTTCAAAACAATTATTCTTGGGATTTTTTGGTTCTGCATAAAATTGAAAAGTATTTTCAGTTTTTTTTATTTTACATTTTAGTTTATTTTTAACGTTTCGGACAGTCAATGTCCTTCATCAGAAAGGTAATCTACAAAGGACTGTTACAATTGATATGATGTACAATACAAATATATTTCTTAAAACTTACCATAAAACATGGGCCTGCGAGCGCAATGTCCATCACGTATAATTAAAATATCATTCCTAAATTAAAAACTTCTTAAAATAAACACACAACATACACCTTCATCGGTGCAACACAATATGCCTGACAAAAAAATCGTAGAATATTTTTGCTGAGATGTAAAAATGATGGTCTTACACCTATATTTTTGAATTTTAAAACTAAACACCTATATTTTAATTGTAAATACCTCGAACAAAGGTTCTCCGAGCGCATCAAAAAAACGTTTATACAAAAAACCTTAAATTTATTAATTACAGATACAACAAAAAATTTGATAACTTTGCAAAATGAAATTACTAGAATAGTTAATTATTTAAAAACGATTATACCACAACAAGTTTTAGACCGAATAATATTAAAAGAAGCGTCAAAAATCGAAGCTGTGTTCCAAAGGATTAGACAGAAAAATATCAAGAAAATTGATCGCCTAAATAAAAGCAACAAAAAGCCAACAAGGGATACATCTTGTTGGATCGAAAATCTGACAGACACTATAATTCCAGACTATGTTTCAGAAATTCTTAGTCTGGGGCCAAATTTTGCCTTACCTATTGAAAAGCCGGAGGACTTGCCTATTTCTGAAATTATTGCTAATGTTGAGGTCGCAATAACAAACCTTCCCTCGGATCATAAAGACAATCTACGATCTAAATGTTGTAACGTAATTACAAATCACAAAAATAATTTTAATAGAAATAAAAAAAGTGATAAATACCAGAAAAAATTAATTATTAAAGCTAAAAAAACTAAATCATTCCTAAGGGAAAATAACCATTTAAAGGTTCTAAGGCCTGATAAGTCAAACAAAACTGTAATTATGTCTAACGTGGAGTATGACAAAAAAATGAACAATATATTGCAGGATGGTAACACGTATAAAGAAATAAAAAATGACCCCACTAACTTATACCAAAAAAATCATAATGACCTAATATCACAATGGGAAAACAGCATGTATATTTCACCTAGTATGGCAAAGAAACTAAAAATTTCGAATTCACTACCACCAAGAATTTATGGGTTGCCAAAATTGCATAAAGAAGGCATTCCTCTCAGACCCATTGTGTCTTGTGTGCAATCGCCTTTTGAAAATCTTTCTAAATTTCTTAAAAATATATTACAAAATGTGGTAAACCAAAACAAATACTACATAAAAGATTCGTTTGATTTTAAGAACAAAATTAAAAATTTGATATTACCTGATGACCACATACTTTTGTCATTGGACGTTGTATCGTTATATACTAACATACCTTTCGACTTGGCCAGAAATACAATTATAAAAAAATGGAATGAGATTGAGTCGCATACGGACATACCTCAGAATGAATTTTTAAAAGCAATACAACTGACCTTAACTTCTACATACTTTATGTATGAGGATAAATTTTATGAACAAACAGAAGGTTGTGCGATGGGTGCTTCCATCTCAAGTGTAGTTGCGCAACTGGTGATGGAGGACTTAGAGGAATCCGTAATTGGAGACCTGGAATACCAGGTTCCGTTTTTCTTTAGGTATGTCGACGACTGCATAGCACTGGTGCCTGTAAACAGAGTGAATGACGTCCTCAATCGATTTAACAGTTTTCACAGTAAACTACAATTTACTGTTGAGTAGGAACAGCATAATAAAATAAACTTTTTAGACTTGACGCTGCACCATACAAACAACACTATCAGAACGGAATGGTATACAAAGGAAACCTGGTCCTCTAGATATGTGAATTTTAACTCCCAGCACCCAATGTCACAGAAAAAATCTGTTGTCATAGGTCTTGCTGATCGAGCTATAAAACTTTCTGACTGTGACTACAGGGAAATCGCCATAAAAAAAGCTAAAGAAGCGCTCTTGTTAAATGATTACCCTGGTAATCTAATTGACAGAATTTTTAATAACCGTATTCATCGTTTTCACAATCAGTCCCAATCTAGAAACAGTAGTCAGAATATATCTGAAAAATATTATCTCACTTTACCTTACATTTCGGGGCTTTCAGAACAAATGGGTGGCACTTTCAAAGAATATAACATAACCGTATCGCACAAAGGACATAATCTCTTAAAGACCAATTTCAGTAAACTCAAGTCAAAAATTCCCAAGGACAAAAAAAGTCATGTTATCTACGAAGTTCCATGTAAACACTGTGAAGGTGTCTACATTGGACAAACCAGTCAGCATTTAAAAAACCGCTTGAATGGCCATAAATATGATAAAAAAAACAAGACAGCTCTTGCGAATCATGTTGTTGAACATAACCATGCTTTTGATTATGAAAGAACAAAAATACTACGAACTGAAAGCCACCAAAAGAGAAGAGAGATCCACGAAATGATTGAAATCCAGAAAAACAAACATTCCATCAACGCCAAGTCTGATACAAAAAATCTATCAAAAATCTATTTTAATTTAATACAATGAATTTCAAGTTAAAGGAAAAAAATATTTTTGCCACATGTTGTAAGTACATATGCTGGCGCGACAATCATAATTTTGCCAAATAACATACCAATACGAACATTATATTCCGGATATTAGTTGCTCCTGTGTTTTACAACTATACTCCGTTTTAAAAAGGCATGGAGTAATAAATCACTCATTTTGGCCGGAACCATAGGCGTACCACATTTGGTCATTTAGAAAAAGTTAAGGCTTCTAAAATTATCTCATTTCCGGAAATAACCGTTTTGTAATATTATTTAAAATGAAATTTCAAATTATCAATGATATAATAAACTGTGGATTATATCACTGACATCAATTTTCCAGAAAATTTATTATTATGTATAAAAGGGCGTAGACGAGTCCCTCCACTAAGCTCCAAATAGTTATAATCCTACATACAATAAATAATAAAATAAATGTTAATAACAATTTTATAGAAATACATATATATATATATATATATATATATATATATATATATATATATATCCAAACCAACCACATTTGCCGATTATTTCACCCAATTAGAAGGTAATTGAAGAAACTTGACAAACAGGTAGCTCAAAAATGGTTTTATTATTGTGAAATATAGTCTTTTCAGTTCTAAGAAAATGCCCCCATAATACAATGTACTTTTCAACTATAAAAGTAGCGGAAAGGTTGAATATTTTCAATTTACAGTTCATCTGTTCTGTAGAAACTGCTGTGTTGATTGATTTCCCCATTATTACTGTTATTTGTTATTATTTTTTACCGGTATTGTTAACTGGTGTTCATTTTTGTTCATCTATACAAGTTCTCTTCTCATCACACGAGACAAACACCTAACTACACCTTCCAACTGTATAGTGTTCCAACCAAATTCGACCAGATATGGAGTATTTATCACCATCTAAGCGACCTAAAGTTAGCCCATTTTCGCTGAACTAAAAAAATATGATATTAAATTGCTATTCCTCGTTGAAGAACGAAGAAATTAGAAGAAAAATCATGAATTTGACAGGAAGTGTTGATGAAACTGTGGAGATTACTTCAACAATGATGGGTGTTTCAAAAACAACAATTTATAATTTAATGAAGGAGAAAAAAAATGGAAACATCACAGCCCCAGCAAAGTCCCCAGGCCGACCCAAACTTGAAACGGATGACGACTTGAAGAATGGAATAAGGCGTAAGGTGCATGCTTTTTTCTTTAGAAAAGAGATCCCAACTCTCTCCAAAATTATGGCTTCGGTTCAAGAAGATTCAGATTTTCCGAAAATGTCTCGAAGTACATTATGGAAAATTTTGAAGGAACTTGGATTTGAATATAAAAAAAATTATCGGAACGCAATGTTGATTGATAGAGACAACATTGTCATTTGGAGGAGGAGTTATTTGCGCAATATTCGGAAAGCAAGATTAGATCAAAAACGAATTTATTATTTGGATGAAGGTCATACTGTTTCAATGTTTTGGCAAGACACGAATGTCAAAAGTCGGAGGCAGGCAGCTCTTGAAGGGTGGTCAACAGGCCTCAATCCACAACCAGGAAAAGGACGTCGACTCATCATTATTCATATCGGCAGTGCCGAATGTTTTGTTAAAGGTGGATTGTTGTGCTTTGAGTCGAAGCAAACCGGAGATTATCATGAAGATATGTATGCAGACGTTTTCGAAGAATATTTCTCACAAATGTTAGATCTAATTCCAACGGGCTCAGTCATTGTTATGGATAACGCAAGTTATCGCTCCAGGTTAGTGGAGAAATTACCTTCAACTGCATGGCGTAAACAAGATATCCACGATTGGCTAACCTCGAAAAATATTGAATGCCCAGATAACCCGCTGAAAAATGAGCTCTTGCAACTGGCCAATTCACATAAACACAAATATAGTAGATACGTTGTAGATCAGATGGTATCAGCGCGTGGTATAACGGTGCTGAGGCTTCCTCCTTATCACTGTCAACTCAATCCCATAGAATTAATATGGGCCCAAGTGAAAGGGGAAGTTTCAAGAAAGAAAACGACATTCAAAATAAGTGACGTAAAAGTTTTATTCGAAGACGCGTTAGGTAACGTAACCAAAGAAAACTGGAAGAAATGTGTTGAACACGTGATACAAGAAGAACTAAATATGTGGGAAATGGATCATATAAGTGAACACATGATAGAACCATTTATAATCAATGTTAATAATGGAAGCTCACCAGAATCGTCTGATTCTGATATATATATATATATATATATATATATATATATATATATATACTAGTTTTTGTATTAGTTATTACTATTATTTGTTAGACTTTTTTTTATAAATATTACACTAATTCGTACTTTATTCCTGCATTTTTCTTTTTTCCTCTCCTATTGTAAACGGTATATTAGTAGTAAAGTTGATACCTACTGCAAAAAAATTTGCTATTTTTTATATAATATTTTATGTTTATTGTTTATTCATAGGAACACAAAAAATGTGTTTTTATTGAATCGATATTGTGAACTCTTTTGAATAGTTTTCGTAATTATAATTTCATATATAGTGCCTTCATATTCATATACCAAGTTTGTTTTGTCCTGATTGCACGCCTCTGAGGATTAAATTGTTTATTTGTTCATTCAAATACAATACAGCGACCCTTTCAATACAATAGACGACCCAACCGAATACAGAGTTACGGGGTCGTCTACCTGAAATTCGTAACAAATGAGAAATTTTAGTACAAAATTAGATAAACTTCGGAGATATTTTATTATACACCCTGTATCGGTTTTGCATACCTAATGAGCTATTATTACTCCATGCCATTTAAAAACGGACTATAATTTACTTACACGATAATACTGCTACTTGTTGGCCTTTAATCGATAAATGTTGTTTTTACATGTGAGATCTTGGACGGTCAGGCATATTGTGTTGCACCGATGAAGGTGTATGTTGTGTGTTTATTTTAAAAAGTTTTTAATTTAGGAATGATATTTTAGTTATACGTGATGGACATTGCGCTCGCAGGCCCATGTTTTATGGTAAGTTTTAAGAAATATATTTGTATTGTACATCATATTAATTGTAATAGTCCTTTGTAGATTACCTTTCTGATGAAGGACATTGACTGTCCGAAACGTTCAAAATAAACTAAAATGTAAAATAAAAAAAACTGAAAATACTTTTCAATTTTATGCAGAACCAAAAAATCACAAGAATAATTGTTTTGAAATATATATATATATATATATATATATATTCATGGAAAAAAAGCAATTTTCAACTAACCAAGCCCTGATTGTGAAAGTTTAGTGGAAGCGGATAAAAAATAATAATTAGTTTAAATCTTTTATTTTATTCGCCAACGCTTCGGTGCAATTAGTCACCTTCTTCAGGGCTACAAAAAACAATACAGAACAAAAAAAATTCAAAAACCGGGCTACAATGAACAAAAGCTTAACAATAGTAGAGGAAAAACTGTGAATCAAACCAGGTCACAAGGTTGTAACAATATATAAAATACAATGGTAAAATGCCGAAGTAAAACAGTAAAAACAATAAACAATTGGAAATTGTAAACAGTTAAGAAACAATACACACAGCTAATGGGTTCGACAGCAATTACAAAACTAAAGATAGAATTGATACTTCCGAAAACTGAATACCCGATTATGAGGTGCTGCCAAATTGTTTTGAGAATCAACGAATAAAATTATTAATTAGATGGTTATATATTCGACTTAAATTATCCGTATCTGTTTTTTGTTAATAGAATTGTTTAATTCTCTGAGACAATCCACTAACAAACGGAATTTTATAATTTTTTTGATGATTGCTTTGAGAAGTATTTCGAATTCGACCGTTATCATTGCTCTGTATGCTTTTATTAATAATAGAACTAGAATAATTATAAAAGCGTAATTTTTATCCGTTTCTACTAAACTTTCACAAACCAATTTTCATTCGGATACGAAGCATCATTACATAACCAAGCACTTAATTTTCTTGAATATACTATCTGTCAATATATCAGCTAATAACTCTGATGAAAGTTGATTAATATTAGGTATTCATTATTAACATAAATAAAACGGAGAAGAACTGTATCTAAAAAACTAGTTCATTTATTTTGGGAGTCCCTCAACTAAATAGCTGCAAGAGATTTTGAGAGTATTAAGAATGTGATATTGTTCTGAATACAATTCTGTTTGGTTTTAGTATAATTCGTATTCTAATATCGTCCAAAATCTATCCAAATCAATTATTATCCGTCATGTTATAGTGCTCGTTTTGAGTGAGGCCATCATAAATCATTTGGGCTTGTTACATTATCGTCCGATCTGTGCAATTGCAGATGCATTAACTCACCGACTATGGGTAACTATCATTTCCAAACCCGCATCGGATCTGAATTATCGACAACGACCCACATAACTCACAATATGTGCGGGATTTCCCGGTAGTGAGTGAGTTACAATTCTGGAGATTGAAAAATGATAATTGACCAATAAAACAGTGGTATGATACCTACATTTTATTATGGAGTTAACGACCGATCAAATCATTCTTTATCTGAAGAGGAAATGTAAACAAGGAATACACAATCGACACAGATTAAAATAATCACTCTTAAGAGCTAGGGAGTTCAGCAGTCGAAATATCTAATTTAATTCAATTACGGTTATTATGTATAATATAATGATTAGCACACCTATTCTGTGCGTAAATTAATTTTGGGATGGATAAGGCTTCGAGAGCGTCTTCAAGAAAATATGCTTATAATGATTCGAGAAATTTTATGAAAATCAAATGAAACATCTACTACAATAAAGATAATACCACCCAAACTGCATAATCATTAATCGCAGTACCTGATGTTTTACACAATGGCGAAATAATCTGACCTCTGTCTCTGGTCTCTGGAATTTCATATAAAACAACATTTTGAAGATATCTCTTAACCAAATCATAGTTGCTGTATTAGTAGAAATTGTAGTTACAGGTATTGATGGCATTACATTGAAGCCACTGTTGGAAACATCCATTTGTTGGGGAAAGCTGGTATAACAAGATGGGCGAATGTCAATAGAAGTAATACAATTTTGAACGGTGGCGATTTTTGTTGATTTTCTCAATTTTGCATAAAAAATTGCTTTTGCATTTACCTTCTCAACAAAATTTCGTTGAACTATATCTAATGATGCCAAATCTCTTGCATATTTTAATGACTTTAGTTTGCCAAATATATTTATACAAAATATCTATGAAGTATTATGCAAAATAAAAATGATTACCAAATAGGTTCAGAGTGAAACCTGTCTATGGTTACATTTTCATTCTTACACACGCATACAAGTGGAACAAATACGTAATTAGGAGGCAAGTACAATTTCATGAACAAAAAAGAGACAATTATAAAAATAACACAAATAGCACTAAACTTTAGCATATGACATGGAACACATACTTCAGGAACAAGATTAGATCAGGATCAATTATTTTATGAAAGAAGCCTCTACCACATGCAAGTATCCATCAATTTATTTCTTTTTTTAATCTGATTCTATTTCTTATGCATCGAATATTTTCAGGAATTTTATTATATATGTGAGGTGCAAGGTAAGCGAAGCTTCTTTTTCCAATTTCTTTGTGAGGTCTAGGAATCGTCAAATTTTCCGAATAAATTGCCCTTGTTTGGTAAGGATGTAATATGTTTTGAAAATAATGCTTGTCTTCAAACAAATAAATTGTAATTGTTATTGCATACAGCTGTCTAATATCCATAATTTGAAGGTCATTGTATAAACGTTTAGTAGAGTAAGTTCTTTTTTAAAAGTACATAATTTTAAAGATTGATTTTTGAGCTACCTCTACAAATTGCATTTTAATTTTCCTAATACCTCCCCAACCTATTATACCATACATTAATAGAGATTCAACCAATGCGTAGTACACTGATTTTAGTTTGTTCAACGATAGTATTTGGCGACACAAATAAAATTTATGGAACAAGGTTCTAGTTTTATTTTTCAAATTATTCACATGAACATCCCATTTTAAATGAGAATCCAAAAATATACCCAAGTACTTTACTGATGATACCAACTGTACACTTTTATTTTCAATTTCTATATAACGGTTTGGTACTGCCTGCTTGTACGAGGTAAAAGATATGACATTAGTTTTAGTTACATTAACAGTAAGTAAATTTGTCCTAAACCAACTTGTAATATTTTTTAGGTCCCCTTCTGCTATTTCTTTGACTTGACTCCAAGAATCGGCCGTATACAACAAGACAATGTCATCGGCAAACGAAATGCACTCCCCCGTGGTAGTCATTCGTAGTAATGGGTTGATATAGATTAAAAACAAAATTGGACCAAGAACGGTACCCCGTGGAACTCCACACGTGGCCGTCTCTTCTCAGCTTATGACACCATCCAGCATAACACGTTGTTTTCTGTTGTGAAGAAAATTTTTGAACTAATCCAGAACCACACCTCTAATTCCCAAGTGTTCAAGTTTTTGCAGCAAAATATCATGATCTAGTGTGTCAAAGGCCTTTGCTAGATCAATAAATACACCCAAACAGTTTTTTTACTATCAACTGCGTTATAGATACGTGATACCAACTTCGCAATAGCATCTTGAGTGCTCCTGTATTCTCGAAATCCAAATTGTGACTCAGATATTACATTAAATTTATCTAAATATGAGACCAACCGTCCCATAATTAACTTCTCAAGAAGTTTTGCAAAAACTGAGGTTAGCGATATAGGTCTATAATTCGCCATTTCAGTCTGTTTTCCACCTTTATATACCGGTTTAATCACCGCATTTTTGAAGTGTTGAGGTATTGTACCCGTCTGAAAACACATATTGAATATTTTACACAACGGTGTAGAGATACAGTTTGCTGATGATTTAACATACTCATTTTTTATATTGTCAGGACCTGGAGCTTTATTGTCTTTCAAAGATAAACACAATGCATATACTTCTGCAGGTGTTACTGGTGTTAAAAATAAAGATTGATCGACAGTGTACATTTGCTGACGTTCCCCAATTTGCATATAATTTTAACTCAGGTTTCTTCCAATATTGGCAAAATAAGAATTTATTATTTATTTATTTATTTATTTATTTATTTATTCCAAACAGGTTGTATAACCTAATTACATGGAATAAGTATTAACAATTCCAAAATTCTATACTAACATTATATAGTATGACTATTTATACATGAAGCAGTGATATTGATTGATGCAGAGAATAAAGACAAAGACGACTAATTTCCAAAAGTGTCCCTTCATACACCGAACTTTTTAATATGTTCACAAATATTTTTCTTGAATTGTCTAATTGACATTGTCCAATCTATTTCAGTAACATTATTTATCCTATTGGCAAGTTTTAACATGGTCTCCAGAGGAGAACAAACTGACATTCTTAATCTCCCAAACAATAAGGAGGATCGAGTTAACCTTGACGGAACTTTGAAAGGAATTGAGTACAATAAATTACTTGATGTCGACATACAATTTATTATTTTATACAAGAAAATCATCATGTTTAATTTACGCCGACCAGTGATAGACATAACATCAAATTCTTCCCGTAATCTAGTTGTTCTGATTGTTCTATAATCCGGCCAATGCTTATATTTTTTATAATACAAGAACCGTAAGTATTTGTTCTGCACTTTCTCAATATTTTCCAGGTACATTTGGGGTTGATCTCCCCAGATCATAGACCCAAACTCAAGTTTAGGTCTTACTAAGGTATTGAACAACTTTTTTATAGTCTCTGTATTTGAGAAAAGAATGCTTTGTCTGAAGACTAGACCCATTATACGATTGGCACTCCTGACTGATTTTTGTATATGTGCAAAGAAAGACATTTGACTATTATAGATAATTCCAAGATCCTTAACTTCATCCTTCCTTTCTAATACTTCTTGGTCCATGAGATAATCAAAAATGATACACTCCTTTTTCTTAGATATAGACATAACACAACATTTTTCAACATTAAAACGTAATTTATTCTCCTTGCTCCATCTAATTATGCTGTTTATATCTTTTTGTAGTAGTATGCAATCCCGAACAGTCTGAATCTTCCTAAACATCTTGAAGTCATCTGCAAATACCAAACTCTCAGAATTCGAAACATAACCTGGAAGATCATTGATAAATAAAACAAACAACATCGGACCAAGGTTTGATCCTTGTGGAACTCCCGAGTTTGCATGGAATTTTCCAGATGTATTTCCGTTATATTTTACTACAAAATGCCTGTTACGTAGATAGTTTGATATAAGTTTCAATAAATTATTTGACATTCCATACTTGTGTAATTTTTTAAGCAATATGTCGTGATTCATTTGATCGAAAGCTTTTTTAAAATCTGTATATATGACATCCAGTTGTAATCGATCCTGGAACGTATCGTTTACAACTTCCGCAAAATTAAATAAATTTGTGTTTATTGAGCGTCCCGACGTAAATCCATGCTGTTGATCAACAATTATATTATTTTTTACGTGATTATAAATTTTCAGATATATTATCTGTTCAAAAACCTTAGAAACAGCACACATAATCGAAACACCCCTGTAGTTCTCAACAATATTTTTATCTCCAGATTTGTGTATAGGAGAGTATAATGATAATTTCCATTTTTCCGGAAATTGTGCGTTTGTGAGTATATTATTATAGATATGTAATAAAGGTGTCCCTAGCCATTCATAGCATCCTTTTAGTATGTATGGAGGAATTCCGTCGGATCCAGCTGCTTTTTTGGGTTTTAATTTTTTTATTGCTATCACATAATCATTTATTGTAATCTCAGAAATATTTAAAATAGGATTATTACTAATTAAATCCTTGAAGTCGATATTATAATTAGACTGTTCGGGGCAATGCACCGATGCAAAATATTCAGCAAATTTTTCTGCTACTTCCCCTTCGACAACTTTTCCATCCTTAAATCTAAATGTACCTACCTGCTTAGAAAAACTATTATTTTTATTTACGTATGTCCAAAATATATTCATATTATTACTTAAACTATCTTCGACTTGACGCAAATACTTTTTATGCTCGGTGTTTATTAATGCCTTAAGTTTTCTTCTCGTTTCTATATACTTTTCGTTATAATAGTTTGAAATAAATTTTAATTTTCGGTGATTATTTTTTTCCTTTAATAACTTTTTAATATCCGAAGTGAACCATTTGGGAAATTTTTTGAAGTTTTTATAAACTTTATATTTGGGAACAGTTGTTTCAAATACACTATAAATTTTGTTATAAAAATTATCCAATGCAGTATTTACATCTGTCTGATCAGTAACGTCGTCCCACGCTGTATCCCTTAGCATTTTGCTCATATTTTCAAAGTTTGCTTTTTTAAAATTGAAATTATTACTGTTGCCAAGCTTGGTGACCACATTATCGATTACTCTATTAAAAGTTACTTTGATGTCTAGAGATGGGTGGAAACAATCTTCCGTTACTAAAGGTAACAGTTCATGAGATACTGTGCAGTTATTTATCATGTCGGTGGAGGTAATTACCAAGTCTAGAGTTTTATTTTGATGATTTTTTATGTTATTACATAGCATTAATGAATTGTAACTTAAAAAGTCAATCAGAACGTCTAATTTATCGCTAGTTTTTGAAAAGTTTAGAGTTTTACCTTGAATTTCCGGTAAGTTGAAATCACCCAGAATAAATGTATTGTTAATATTAGAGATATGTTGTTGCAGTAATTCCAAGCAATTCACATAATGGGTTAGATGAGCATCCGGTGGAATGTATATGCCGATAATTTGAGCTTTAAATTTATTATTTATCTTTATATCAACAATCACTATCTCGAAAAACGATTGATGTTGCACATAATTTAAAATTTTGTATTTCCGCTGTACTGCTGTATTATGTTTGACATTTCATATTTATCAGTGATTTCAGTATTGTTTTCCAGGATTAATTTCTTTATTGAATGATTTTGCTCCTTAAAGTTGTTACTAAATCTACTAATCACATTCCACATTTTCTTTGATGAGTTACCTGATTTTATCATTTCAAGTCTAAAATAGTTGGATTTTGTTGTCTTCAATAATTTATTTAAGCAGTTTCTGTACGTAGTGTACTCTATTCTTTTCTTTATATTTAATGGTTCTTTCATATATCCTTTATACAATCGATCTCGTTTCTTTATTGACTGTACTAGTCCCAATGTTATCCAAGGTTTTTTTAACACTTCTGAAAGATACTTTAACAGTGGATTCACTAATCGCATTTTTAAATTTTGTATAGAATTCATTAAACATTTTATCTGGGCCAACCGAAGTATCTAAGTGATCCCACGATAATTCATTCAATATCTCAATAAATTTTGTGTTATTAAACTTTTCATAGCAAGTCGTAGTACTAATTTTATTTTTATGTCTAATGTCTTTTGAGATTGCAATTATAGGGAAATGATCAGTTATATTTGTTTGTAAGACTGCTGAATGACAGGAATCATCGTCAACCAACCCAGATTTATTCTTAACAAAAATATGGTCGATACAGGTTGATGAAGTGCTAGTCACTCGTGTTGGCTTATTAATTAACGAAATGAAATCGTTTTCAGACATTAGGTTGAGGTAGCGATCGGTGTCGACACTATTCTCTAATATATCGAGATTAACATCTCCTAAAATAAACGCCTGATCATATCTAGTAAAGTATTTAGAGTCTAATAGACTCTCAAAGTTTTCTAAAAACTCAATTTTACTTATTGATGGAGATCTAAATATTGCAAGAATATTTATTGTTTTTTTTTCAATTTCTATCTCTAATACTACAGCGGTTGTTGACCCTATTTTAATTGATTTATGAGAAAATGTCAGATCATTCCTAACATATATTAGAATGCCATCATTTTGATTATTCCTATCTTCTGACTGTATGACATCATAACCATCCAAAACAAATGAGTTTTTATTCTTTATTTCCCATGTTTCTGTTAGAATCAGACAACTAAAGGATTGTGTAATTTGTGAAAGGTATACTTCTAGCTGGTTAAAATTCTTATAGATACTTCTTATGTTCATATGGTAGATTGAAAATGAATTGTTTGTTATATTTTGTTCAAGAGAGGCATTTAGTAGATCGACTGACGGTATTAATTTTGTATCAAGAATTATTTCCCGAAATTCCCTAATGTATTGATCCATATCCTACACCACGACTAAAGACCAAAAGTAAATCACAAACAAACAAATTAACAAATGAATAAATAAACCACAAACTAAAGACAAAGAGGGTGTTATCAATTTTTCAATTAAGATCAAGGCTGAAAAACAAAATACTTATAAACTATAAAAGCAATAGCAAAAACTTCCAGTAAACTAAAATGTTCAGATTTTATTTGTTGTGACCGGAGCGTAATCTATTTCTTCCAGATGATTCTGGTTTGGATGTCTGCGTACTTGTATTTCCCTTCTTTTGGATATTCACAGGCACTAGCTTGCATGTACTTGTTTCATCCGAAGTGCGTCTAATAAATATGAACAATTACTGACCAATATATATAAAAACAACCAAAATAACATGGAACCAAAACAGTCTTATAATTGTGGTGTCTTACTTCAGATCGGTTAATTCTTGTTAACTGAGCGGGTTCTTGGTTTCCCCTCCAGAGCCTTAACCGGTTTATTAGAAGCAGAAATCCGCGGAGTAACAGTAACTTTTTGCGACTCCGATGGGAACTTCTCTTTATTCTCGACTGTTGGGGTAGATGGTGCACTGTGCGGTTGGTCTACAGAAGTAGCATCTTTTTCCACGTCATCAACTTCAAAAGATACTCCATCCACGATAAGTTTATTTCTCCTTATATAATATTCTTTATAGGTACCTTCTTGTTTGGCTAGGTAGAGATGTTTTCTGAGAATTTTGTTCTCGCTCCTTTGTGTCGGTGTGAGATCATGAACAATAGAAATATTTGTTCCCTTCAACCTGCTACAATTCTTCAGAACTTCGCTTTTTTGATGTTTGAAGCAAACTCAATTTTGATGGGACAATTGTCCGACTTACCTAGTAGATAAACGTCAGCAAAATCATTCGTAGCCAGATCCACACCAAGCAAGCCTCGGAAATCCTTGCACAATATTTGTGCGACAACCTCCTCTCTCTTTTTTTAGTCCAAATACTATAATATTCTTCCTGTTCTGGGCTCTTTTCAGATATTCTAATTCTTCTCTGAGTTCACTATTTTCCTTTTCCAAATTTGTTACACTATTTTTCAAATCTTCAACTTTTAGTAGAAGTCTTGCTTCGCTGGCCACAATGCAGTTTTTTATTTCGGTACGGTTGGTCATGATCTCTTCACGAATAATTTTAATCGCTTTGTCCAATTCTGTCATTTTTACTAGGCACAAGCGTAGTGTGGTACCCTTTAGAACAATTTGGGACCTTTTTACGTTTTTTATTGTCGTTATCCTGCTATTTCAACACCGCTTAAAGTATTAACACTTGCGTGAGGGGTTTGACTGGTTTCTGCAGAACAATACTTTTTCATTGTTTGGCTTGCAAGCAAAATCAGTTCATCTTTCTTTAAATCCGTACCTTTGGAACGTCCATATTTTGGTGTTTCTGAATATCTAGGACGCTTTACAGAATATAATGAGGATGATGAATCTGGTCTCGATGAATTTGTTTCAGGTGATTGCATTGACAAATCAGTTATTTTCTCGTGAATGTTTGGTGTTTCTTCGCTATTGTCTTCGGAATCCTCTAAATAATACAAAACTCCTAAATATTGGGACTGCAGTCAGGGGCCAGTAATAAAACAATGCGAAGATTGTGTGGACTATTTTATTAAAGTAAAGCTTTCGAAACATTTCGTTTGTTTTTCAATACAACTGAAATAATAATATACAAATTAATTCACAACTAAGGCGACCACCGTTCTTCCGGACGAGGAGATGAGGGGATAACATTGGGTGAATATATTTGTTTATATATATATATATATATATATATATATATTTATATTTTCTTTTATGTAAAATATTTTTTTTTAAACTTGGTGAATCACATCCAACCTGAGTTACAGTTGATCGTCTTAGTACCAAAGCTCCTGAATTAAGCTTTGTATTATTATTTTTACGTTGATGACGTATGTTATATGCTACCTAAGTGTATGCACATGTATAACTGATAACTGGTGATTTGTATAGCCCAGTTATATTTCATTTTGCATTTTTTTATCGGTTCACATGTTTTACTGATAACTCGGTGCTCTGTGTAGCCCAGTTATTTTTCAAATAGCTAATTCAATGGCTTAACCGACTCTATAGTCCAGTCATTTTCCATTTGTTTATACGAATCTTTTGAAATCTTATCTCTCTCAGTATCTGTCTTTCAATTATTTTGTTTGTTTGTTACCTAATTACAGCGACAATAAACACGTTGGTAAGTTTAGATAACTGTTTTCTTTATTATTTCCTATTCATTTGCTAGGTTTAGGATATGCCGGACATTTTGGCCGAGCAGACACCTGGCTGGCGCCCATTTTATTTTAGAACATCCCGGATATCTGATAGAACTCATTCCCACTCACCGACTAAGTGAGTTGAAGGCCCGAAAGGTTGATACCGGGAACAGCTGGACTTACCTGTAGCCCATAGGGTCGATACTAGCGAGGCTAGTGACCAATTTGAGTGGTTACAGTTTTTGCCGTGATCGTCTAGTGGTTAGAGCCCCACGTTGAGCGCCAAAAACTGTAACCACCCAAATTGGTCACTAGCTTCGCTAGTATCGACTGTATGGGCTACAGGTAAGTCCAGCTGTCCCCGGTGACAACCTTTCGGGCCTTCAGATCACTTAGTCGGTGAGTGGGAGTGAGTTTTATCAGATAACCGGGATGTTCTTAAATAAAATGGGAGCCAGCCAGGTTTCTGCTCGGCCAAAATATACGTCCTATCCTAGCAAATGAATAGGAAAGAAGAAAGAAAACAGGTATCTAAACTTACCAACATGTTTATTATCGCTGTAATTAGATAACAAACAAAAAAATATACTCAAAAGACAGATACTGGAATTTTCTTATAAAATTAAATATTTCTAATGAAATCGATTCAATTTCGAAAGATGCGTAAAAAATGAAAAATTACTACAACGTCTGTCAAGTCATTGCATTAGCTATAAAGTAAAAAAAAACTATTTGAAAAATAACTGGGCTACACAGAGCACCGAGTTATCAGTAAAACATGTGAACTAATAAAAATATGGAAAATGAAATATAACTGGGCTATAAAAAAACACTAGTTATCAGTTAAACATGTGAACTAATAAAAAAACGCAAAATGAAATATAACTGGGTTATACAAAACACCAGTTATCAGTTATACATGTGAACTAATGAAAAAACGCAAAATGAAATATAACTGGACTATACAAAACATCAGTTATCAGTTATACATGTGCTTAGACTTAGCTAGGATATAACATACGTTATCAACGCAAAAAATAATAATACAAACCTCTTAATTCAGGGGATAGCTTTGGTACCAAGTAACTCAAGTTGGATGTGATTCAACATGATAAGTTAAAAAAAAAATATGTTACATAAAAGAATATATATATATATATATATATATATATATATATATATATATATATATATATTAAGACAAATAAATTGGCTTAGGAAATTTTAGCTAGAATAATGTACCAAATAACAATAAATGATTTATAAAATATCAGATAAATTTGGCACACACTGTATTAATTTAAAAAGTAGCTAAGTAATTAATCAGAAGTCAGGTAAAGATTATGAAATTGAAAAGAAATCATAAGGGTACAGTGTGATAAAGAAACATACCTTCACAAGTCATTGACCAAAGTTTAGAAGTCTCAAAGCTTTATTTATTGAATGTAAATTATTTTATATATTACGTAGGATTTTAATTATAAGGTAGAATAATTTACCCGAACATACAGAGTATGTTATGAAATTTATATTTGTCAACTGCGGGTGACAAATCGTAACAAATTAAGGTTATAGAAAAAAATTAGTGATGAGTAAGGATACTTGTTCTATGTCTAATGACTACTCTCTGATTGTTTGCGGTATCCAAGAAATACAAATCCAGGTGACTAAAAATAAATAAAATAGTGTCATTAAGAAAGTTTTGGAAGAGCTGACAAGAGTTAAAAATTTAAAAGAGGTCAGAGATTTCTGAAAAGAGATATAATTGATGAAATGGAGATCTTTTGAACAGACACTATAAGATATAAAGAGAAAAAGAAAGAAGACTGAATTGGATTCGTTTTGCATAAAAATTTTTCATTAACATTCCTAGATGATATATAAATTTAAAAGATATGAAGATATTTGGAAGATAAATGAATGGTAAAGGGAGATAATTTGCCAAAATTTAAAAAAGGATAAGAAAAGGTAAATGGTACATACCTTATGCTTTAGGTTAGTGAGGAGTTTGATATTTATAACGTGTGTTTGACAATTAAACTGCAAGGTCACAAGTCTTCATAAATATTTTGGCGAGAGATCATCATTGTTCTAGTATTTATCATTGTAAATTTATAGGTTAAGTTTCTTCTCTCTTATTTTCGTAGAGAGAATGCATTCAATCTACTACGTTCAATAATAACAATCTTTAATTTCTCATGTATATTTATTGTTGACTTAAATTTGGTAATTCATCCTTCAAAAATTACAAACTTAACAAAGTAATAGACGTATTTTGGAATTGATTAGTTTTTTTTGGAGTAGTTTATTGTGTATTATAATATAGTGAATATCTGACACAGCTGGGGGCCATAGGTCTGGAAAGTTGAGATATTGAACCCGTACGCCCAGAGAGCGGAAGCAAAGAGTTCTCAAATAAGATAAAGTTACATGAAACTAAAATTTAAATCTAGTATAAATTATTATATAGCCGGAGCCCAGAAATTCAAATTTGATAAAATAAACTGTTTGTTTAAGTCCAAGTGTGACAATTCATAATTTTACATTGACAATAATCAAAATAGCATCTTAATTTTTCAAATTTATCTTACAAATAGAAATAAATATCGTCACAATATATATATATATATATATATATATATATAAACAATTATATCCACCCCATGTTATCCCCTCATCTTCTCGTCCGGAAGAATGGTGATCGCCTCATCACCCCGGTCCAGGCAGAACCAAATGGTAAAGTACCCCAGAAAAAGTACTCCTCCAAGAAAAGGTAAGTATCCAAAAAATAGGTATCCCTCCAGGAAAACCCTTATATGTACAGATAACATTGAAGTACTGAAATGTTATCATCAATGACGAAACTATTAATTGACTGAACTAGCTTAAGGCTATATGTCTAGACTATATTATTATCAATACCAGATGTGTTGTTAAAATAAGATGAAAATAATAACTAAAGTGAAATTGAAGATTTACCCCAAAGTGTTATTACCTAATATACTGAAGTATTACCTCTGCGGCATAGAAAAACTTTATTTGCATATGGAACCAGAAAATGCTTCTTCCCCAGTGTTCTACTGATCGAGTTAAAGTTTCACTTTGAAAACCTGAGTGACTACTATGTGAATAAAATATATATAAAACCTAAGCGATAACTAGAAAATTAATCTCATGCATTGCAAGTGATTGACAAAAGGAAAAATTACATTAATAGCCAAGAATTATCTGAAATGTGATCACACCTTACTGCAGTACGTAGAGATATGAAACAGAATGATACATTCCAACTATTCAACTAAGAATATTGCAAGTACATGTGCCGATATCCTATAAGTAATATGCTAATCACTCCATCAGACAATATAAAAACTACTTGACACCTATTACCTATTTGAGAACGAAACTCATGTGAAGAATATCAAATATACAATCATAAGTAGAACACAGTTAGGAAGTAGCCATAGAAATGCATAGATAATTTTTATGTGGTTCAAAACGACAAAAATACCCCTGAACTGTACAAAAATATATTCTACTTTACAACGAATTGTTACAAATTTAAATACTTTCCTTTATTAGAAAATGAGTGAAAAATGTCTAAACATACTTTGCTAAAAATATACATAAGATCTCTTTTACATACCTCTAATTGAGGGCCTAAAGTTTCCGCGAAACTACTACAATCGTCTCATCAAAAAATAGGATAAAAAGAAGCTATCCAAATTCCAACGACGCTATAATTCCAGTTAAAAATCCCTTCAAAAAAAGGTCAGGCAGCGTGGTTTCCAATATCCACCAAATCTCCAAAAAGTACAGCCACCAACAGCTTCCCGAATAAATTTACAGTCCTGATTAATTTCCCCATCTGGGATGGTTTCAAATACCATATATAAATCAAGATCTTACTGATAATCATGTAGCCATCTCGGAGTTCAGATTAGAAAAGAAAGTCAAGGATGCGCCAATAACACATGTAACTTAACATCTCCCTACAACGCAAATCGTTTAAGTTTTCTAACCAATAGCAATCCAGCTGACAGGAATTCGCCTTAACAACAGATCATAGAACCACAATCCGCTCAAGACATCGAACAAAAGTTGAGTAAACCCAAAAATATTAATAATAAAAGTTCGCAAGTAATCTACGAGCACATCGGAGAGGAAAGCTGTAAGCATAATGAGTTGTTTACGACTGGTAAAGTCAAACCACAAATGCTAGACAGAGATCTCGACTACTGTCAGCGCGAAACGACAAACAAACGCAGCTATCCAAGACGTATCTGTCATCGAGCAAGTTGTCAATTCCAACATAACCAGACTTCTCAACAAACAACATTACAACGATTCTTATAAGTATTAGAAAATATTTAAATTATTTTAAACAATAATAGTACCATAGTACCCCAGCAGATGTTGATATGCAAAGCCAAAATAACCGGAATTATCATACAGATCAGATGTAATCAATCAGTTAACGTCTTATGGGTAAATGTTTACAATATATTCTAATGACAGCCAAATCTTAAACAGAAGTTTTTGAACGTTATGGAAATACTTACAGAAGCCATGGCATGGTGTATAAATACTCATCAAATATACAACAATCTCTAGAGACAAGTATGTATAAACTAATCAGCAAATTTGTTTTAACCTAGCACTAGTAAAATGTTTTAGACAAGGTGAAGGAGTCGACTACAATCAAACCCTGATAAGTTATAGAAGTTATCAGCTAAAGCGGGCAGTTTTCGGACTACTGAGGCTAACAACCCAATACGGTGTAACCAAAGCGAAAATCAGTTGTCCCACGGTCACTTATATCTACAATAAAAACCACAAGAAAGAGAAAATAAACCATTAACACCCATGAAATATAAACAAAAAAACTAACAAGAAATCATTAATTACAGGACTTTTAGAAAGGTAGGCGCACGGTTTGTATCATACAATAATAAAAAAAGTTTCATTCAAAACTCACCCAGCGACAATAGTGATAAATATAAAATCGCTGTCAAGATGTGACGACATATTGGTTACAGCCTGCATCAATTCGCCGGTAAGATGATGGCAGAGTGATCACTAAAACTCTGGGCTGAAGCAGGGTCGGACTCTGACTGTTTCAAGCAGTTTCCTACATAACGTGCAGAGAGGTGAACCGTTGGAATCATCAAATCCGAAGCTGATATATGATTCATCATACTTTCTTTTTTTCGCCTTGGAAACCATGGAGCTTGACGTTGTTGCATCATCGTCTGGATAGGTAATTGTTGTATACTCTGCGCGTACTGCTTTTAAACATTCGGCTTCGTTAGAAGATGTTGTTGCAACACGTTCAACGCCTTTAAGTCAACGTTCCATTCTTCTTTATTTATAATGTTACTGCATAGAAGAGTTTAGTCCAAAGAAGAAATGTAGAAAACTGATACAATCAGAATACAGCAGTAGAACAATTCCTAAACACTGATGAGTGTTGAGGCGCGATCGTCACTTTTATAGTCCTAACCTTGACTTCGAACATTCTAAAAAATAATGGAGTCGGCACCACTGATGAATAAAAAGCCGAAATGAAAATAGAAATACAAAAAATGCGGTGTAAACAATTTCGACTTTGTCAGCGCGCACAAGTAGATATCGACGGTGGCGGCATAGTAAAATTGAACTGTTGTGGATGGCGACTAAGTTCGACTGCGCCTCGTGATACGCCCTGTTGCACTTCGTTTTTAGTTGTAGGCAACTCTGGACTCAGTTCTCCGATAATCGAGTCTACTATATAGGCAACTCTGTATACGGCTTGTTTTGACATTATTAGTTGTATTTTTATAAAGCTCCTGACGCGCTATTGGCTCGTTCCACGGAGTGTATTTTTGGAGTTCGTGGTTTGGGAGAAATATGCGCTGTCTATGGCGCGTTTAGTCTCATTTCCCCTTTTGACGTTTGGAATAGTAGCAAGTTTTGAAAAGTTGTTCATGGGTAACTGTGGCGATTGTTGGAGTTGGACCGTTGTGTGCCATCCGTTAAGGGATTATACCAGGAAGACTTAATGTAATTTTCGAGTGCGATCGAGGTTGATTTGGATGAGTTTTAAGTAGGATTGATTCGAAAACCGTTGTGACGGATTATTTCAAAACTCTATTCCGCCATCTTGGGGACATCGTGGACGCCACGTGGAATTTGGCCCTCTTAATAACTAGAAGTAATTATTTTCTTGATTAAAATCCAACAATTTCATATTATTATTTTCGACGAGTTGTGTTATAGTCGTAGGGCTCATGCCCATAACGAATTTTCTTTTTGTTGCTAGTGTATTTTTAATTTTCCGCCCAACCTATCTATATGCGAGAAAAGTATAAGCCACAAAAAAAGTGAAATTTTGGAAAAAATTGAGTTATTTTCACGTTTTCCATCAACAACAACACGAAAAAACGGTTTTTAGAAAAAAAATCCTGTGTGTATGTCGTCGTCGTCGGCCACTTTTTTTACATGTCTTGTTAGCACGATACAGCCTCCGGAGTGCAATATGTCACCAATTTTATGATTTAATATTGTTAAGGACATGTCACAGATGAACCCTATTGATTTTCAGCTCACCAGAGCCAGTACAACGGGTGCTATGGTACTTGAAGTACGACATATTGTCATTTTTTGAGAAATTTCAGTTTGTTAGCACGATACAGCCTCCGGAGTTCAACAAGTCACAAATTTGATGATTGAATATTATTCAGGACATCTCACAGATAAACCCTAATAATTTTCAGCTCGCCAGAACCAATAGAACAAGTGCTACAGTACTTTAAGTACGATATTTTTGTCATTTTTGGAGAAGTTTCAGTTTTTTAGCACGAAACAGCATCCAGAGTATATACAAGTGACCAATTTTATGATTGGATATTATTCAGAGCGTCTCAAGCATGAACTCTATTGATATTCAGCTCACTGAAGCCGGGTGCTATGGTACTTGAAGTACCAATTTTTTGTCATTTCAGGAGAATTTTCAGTTTGTTAGCACGGTACAGCCTCCAGAGAGTATACGATTGATCAATTTTATGATTGAATATTGTTCAAGGTGTCTCACAGATGTATTCTATTGATTTTCAGCTGACTATAGCGAGTACAGCGGGTCCTATAAATCCAGATATACTGCATTTTTGGTTACTTTTGGAGAAATTTCGGTTTGTTAACACGATACATCCCCGAAGTGTATACAAGTGACAATTTTATAATAGAATGTTAATCAGGGGATCTCATAGATGCGGAAAAGTTAGTTTTAATCTTCAAAACCGTTTATTCATTATAGGGTTCTCATACGGGGCGGTCTTTCGTCGGTCGAATCTTTCGCTGTGTGGATGGTATTTGGGGTGTCTTTTCCCCACTGGTTTTCGCTGCGAGACGTTTTTTTTTGCTGGCTTTTTACTGGAAGACTCAGTTCTTCTTGTTAGTGTGACAGCTTTCACCGGCTTGTGCTATCGCTGGGAAACATCGGAAGAAGCCGGAAAACAGGTTTCTTAAGGAAGCCGCCGGAAGAGGCCGGAAGACAGGTTTCTTGAGAAAGTATTTTTTTCTTTAAATGTATTCTTGTAACTAGGATCATATTATTTGTATGATTATTAATGTATTTTATGTATGCGCTTATAACCAGACATATAATTTTCGTATGGAGTTGGATCTATCCCAAGAAGTAAATTTTCCATGCCATTTTTGTTGTACATAATAATATCTTAAATAGTTATAAAAAAATGAACCACACCCGTCTTCACTGCATGCTGGCCGGAGCCTAAGGTTGCCACCAGACAGCCGGAAATTTTTTTTTGCAAATCTAAACCTTTTCCCTGGTAAAGCTTCTTGGAAGGAGGAACATTGTAACAGCCCCCGTCAAAACGTTCGACCAGAGGGAGGTATTTACATTTTTTTTCAGAATTCTTGCGGAACCCTTACGGGCTATCGCGGAACCCTAGGGTTCCGCGTAATACACATAGAAAATGGCTGCTCTAGGTATTGAAATGATTAGGTCATCAAAATATTTTTTATAGTGGATGAATTGAAGGAAAGTTTATGAATGCTTGTGTCTAACAGATCATCCATCATGTAACACGCCAAAATAGGTAATATAGTGCCTATCGTGGGAGTTCCTTGAGTCAGTCTATAAATAGTAATGTTGATATGTCTTTTTGAAACAAAAGGTTATTAATATTTTTAAATTGTTTGTAAAGTAAGCTCGTCCATAAAGTGACACATTTAATTTTGTTATGTTTTCAAGTAACGTGCGACATTCATTTATTGTCAGAAAAGCTCACAAATTGTCAAATAATTAACTAATACGACAGAGACAACAAATCTCTACTCAAGTATTGACTCCCTCTATACCACAACAATGTACCTAACAGAATTTCGGATATTCTCATTAGTAAGTTTCATTGATTTAGGTACATTTAATTTCATCCGCTCTCTGTATTATCCTATAATCTATGTACTCATAACCTCGCAAATATATGCTTAAATTGACCCTTCGTATTTCCCTTCTATAAACGAATTTGAAGGGAAGCGAAGATAACTTCATTATCGAACTGGACGGTTTTCTTAAATAAATAAAAATAATTCTCGAAAATCAGCGATACGTGACGTCTAAATCAGCCGACTTTGGAAACGGCAACACGGACAAATTTTCAATAAGGCCAGCATAGAAAACGGAGTAAAGTCATAAATAATGTAAAAGAGCGAGTGTTGAACATTTTTGTAGCTGACCTGCAGTCTGCAGCTGTCATCGTACATTGCTTAACGCCGCATTTAAATGAAAATTTTTAATGAATATGGTGTTATAATTGGAATAAGTTCAAAAACGTGTGGAAATTTTTTCTAATTATTCATTTTCAACGTCATATTTTAACCCTTTCGGCCCCACTTTTTATTTTCAATATTACAACAGTTAAAACAAAAAAAAATGATTGATAAGTTCTAGAAATTGATTTTCCAGATGACGCACAGTTTCAAAAATTTCGATTTGCGTCTTTGACAGGTGGGACGTATATGTCTCACTGGTAATATTAAATGGGACTTGTATATCCCACCGGTATATAGAAGACTAAAAACATTTCTGAAATGTTTATTTTCAGGTTTGATGCGGTGTAAAATAATTTTTGCAGAGGAGCAGTTGGCACATCCTGCATAGAGTCGTTGTTCTATGTTTTGTTGAGAACACATTGCACAACGTCAGCGAGTTTTGCCTTCAACTGGTAGATGCTGCACAATATTTAGTATATTTCTTGATTTTTTGATGGTCTAACAATATTGTTCATTTTCATATAAGTATCAGGTGAAGTGGGGTAATTGTGATATAGTTTTTCATTAGGTTGAATGTATGACGCCGCTAAATAAAAAGCTTAATAATTAAAATTCTAAAAAAAATTTAATACATTTTGGAGCTGTTTATTACCCATCATTGTGTTTTAAGTTTAATTATCATCTTATTTTTTTGTTTAGTCATTTTTTTCAAAACACGGCTATTCTATCACATTTGCCCCTTAGTTTGGGGCAAGTGTGATAACGACCAATATTTTGTATTGCAAAGCCTGTATATTTATTACCGGGGCAAAAGTATAAAATATAGAGAAATGTGCACATTTTCGTTATTTGTTTATTAAAATATTTCAAACACTTTAAAAGTTATAAACTTTTCAAATATAAAAGCAAAATTAGCAGATCTAAAAAACCATGATAACAGAAAATGTTCAAAAATGATAATATTTGCTGCAGTTATACAGAACTATGAATTATAACCCCCAAAGCGAACTGGAAAATCAAGTAAGCATCTCCGGCCGGTGGTTGGTTTTGGCAAAACGGTGATAATATCGTTGTCGACTACCGTGTCAGCGTCTTCGATTTTTGGCCAAACAAATTTATTGTAAGGAACTTCTCAGAATTGTCATACTCAATTAATTCTAGAGGTGTGTGATCGTCATCACTGCTACTGGTGGAAAATAATCGAGCTCCTCTTCTAGCGCCCTTCTAAACTGGTTTTAGTTTTTCTTTAAGAATATTTATAGCTTCTGAGGATGTTAAAATTTCGGCTCCAGGACATATTATAGTTTCCTTCTGTGGTTGTAGCTTTGGTGTTTGTTTAACTGCAGATAATAAAAGGTATTCAAATGACACACTGTTACTAAGTTTACAAATGTTTGAGGGGCCTGGTAATGAATTATCAGTTTTTCTTTGCTCTTGAACCTGTGTTGAAATGTTGTTAGTTTCCTTCCACTTTTGCATAAGATCTGGGGGAAAACTATCTTCCGGAATAATATCTCGATTTAAAGGGTAAATCCATTTACGATGACATCAGGGGAAATAAGTTTCCATGTTTCACACAAGAACTGTGACAACACCTTTTTGGGTATTTTTTGTCCTACATGATTGCGTTGCCCGGTGAGAAGTTTTTCATCCCACTTGCATTTAAACGATTTAAATACGGCTAGATCTAATGGTTGGAGCAAGTGGCTGCTGTGTGGAGGAAGCTTCAAAATTGTTATTTGTTCCCTTTCAGCAGCCTCTAAAGTTTCAATGCTGACATGGGTTGAGTGACCATCATATATGATAAGAACAGGTCACTCTGAACCAACGGTAGGTACTACAGTATTAAGAAAATAATTTTTGAATATATCCCCTTCCATCCAGACTTTTTTACTAGCTGCGTACACAGTTTCTTTAAATTCGTGTTCTGGTGGGGCAAGCCATTGGTCCCATACGTTCTTTCCTTTGTACGCAATTAGTGGTGGGGCTTTATCCCCTGCTGCATTGCATTAGCAAAATTGTGGTGTTTTCTTTGCTAGGAGAGCTGATTGTTCGAGACGAAGCTTTATAACCAGCACCTACTACTTTCACTTTCCTTGGGTCGATACTGAGGCTGCTTTCATCCAGATTCCAAATTCTTTCCGGTTTATCATGCAGTCCAAGTTCATTCAGGATAAGTTTTAACAAATCTAAGTATTGATAGATTATGAACGGATCCAATGCCTTTTTTCTGGCGTACTCCACATTTTGAGGAGTTTTAAGACTCAGATTGTGCCGCTTTTTGAACTTCAAGGACCAGTCTTTACCTGGAATGCCATTTTTAATTTATTATTAATTATTTTTTATGTTGTTGCTTTCGATGAACCTAGCAACTAGTTCAATTACTTCTTTTCGGGAAAATTCATACCCCCATTTTTCAGCTGTTTTTAAACAATTTGCTAGGCTTGTTTCATCCTCGATTGGAATTGTAATTGGTCGGCCTTTTTCTTCTTTTATTACTCCACGTACAACTTTGATTCAGGAATACAATGAAACGTACGGAATTCCATACATCTTAGCAGCTCTGGAAATTGTTGTTCTCTTGGCTTCATTAATAGCCAGTTCTAGATCTGCCCTCGTGTATTTCTTATCATCCGAGGATTTTTTCTTGTAATTGCGTACCATAGCCACACTGAAACAATAAAGGGGCAAATGTGATATAATATAACACAATTTCCCCGCCACTGTATAACACATTTGCCTCGTGATGCTTATCTTGTGGGGCAAATGTGATATAGTCTCAAAAGACAGTGAAATGTTAAAATTCTGACAAAATAAAAATACTACATTGTAAACTACAGTAAATGAACCCATTCCTAGTAATAAAACCTAACTTACCAGTTGAGATCACAATTTTACGCAAATAATAATAAATAATATGCTACTCGTCACACTAATAAATAACGTCCGTTCTGGAAGCTTTGCTACTACTGGCGATAGATTAGTCGCGCAGATAATTCGAAGTGGTGGGAAGGTAAACAGTGGTGGTGTATCACTTATAACACGGATGGCGCTTACTGATTGATACTTTTCGAATTTTGGGAGGATACTAACACATTTGCGCCATTAACACATTTACCTCACTTTACCTTACATACAATTTCGTAAAAAATTAATTACTCTGAAAATACATCATGTAGCAATAATGGACACTTCATGAAATGTTAATGACCAATTATAGACATTGATGTGTACCAGTAATCGATAACAAAACTATGCTTAAGTCTTAAGTAAGCACCTAGGTACTTACTTACGTAATAAGAGTATAAACTTTAAAACATTCGCAAAAATAACAATAAACCAAGAGAAAAAACTGTTTACAGCCCTGAAACATAATCAGACGTTTCTCGAATGCAGTTCAAACCTCGTTTATTTTTTAGTTTTGGATCGCATTTTTTTTTAATTCCATCTGGAGCATACCACAAAATGTCTGCTTTCTCTGGCCAGATCCAGTTTAATCCTTTTTCCCATATGACTAACTTCATAATGATATTCAGCGTTCTCCTGATTATACCGCACATAATCATTGTTGAATTAACATTTAGTTGGTGTTCAAAAAGAGTATCCTCGTTGATAACCGTGTCCGATGTAGTCGGTATATTTTCATCTTTAGATGTTCCTTTTGTTACAAATTTTTTTATATTTTCTTGGGTTTCTTCTTTTACAAGTTTTTTCTTTTTTCGTTGTTCTTTATTCTGTTCTTTTTTTTGCAGCTCAATATTTTCAAGCTACTCTTTTTTCTTTTTATAATCTTGCCACTGCTTTGTTGACGCGACTGAAGGAACTTTCTCTCTAATTCTTCTTTTTAGAACTCGCATCTTTGGAGCTGGCAAAAAGAGACATTTTTGAACGGCTAAGGTATGAAGTCCTCATCTTTCTTATTCGGATTTTTATTCTCTTCGCGTTTTTCTTCTACATATTTCGGTATTTAGATCGTGTGCCGTTTTAAATGTGTCCCCGTAATCTTTTTTGTATTTGTATGAAAAGCTATGCGCAAGTTTTGAGTATATTCGTATTTTTTGTTTTTGTTTTTTTCCGGAGTATGCAGCATTCTTTCAATAACTACGTCTTCTACCATTTGAAATGTATCGGTATCATCTTTTTCTGGATTTTTATTTATAGGCAAAGCTTTGCTTAGATCTTCGGTATGTTCGATTAATCTATGTACATTTTTCCATGCAGTGTTAATGTTTTCACAACATTCCTTTTGAACTTCCTCATCTTCACATATTTTATCCATAACGCCAGTTGTACCGCTGATAATATTGCAGACTGAATGTAGATCATCAGATTTAGGTACAGTTATAATCAAAGCTAACATAAAATTATTTCGTTTTTTTGAGTCAGTGATATCAATTACTTCATTGGTTACATAACCTTCATTTCCACATTCATTTAGTTGATTATCATACGTTGAGTGCTTGTTATATTCTAGAGTGAAATTGAGTTCATCTACATTTGTGAATTCTTGAATATCCCCTGTATCATCAGCAGTTACGTGATCTCTACCTTCTGATATATTTAATGAGTGCCACAAATTGAACAAGCTTGTATCTTTGATATCGGCTCTCCAGAGATCCTCAGTGGATTTAAATAGCTGGATCATGTCGGTTCCGATTTTCTTTGCTAATAGATTTAAAAAGTTACGAGAATCAGTAGAGTCTTCGTCAGGAGTGTATTCTAAATTTTTGAGTTTGAAATACTTTTTAAAATTGATAATACTAGCTTCGAATGGAACTAGTCCACAGGTTCGGGAACCGTTTTTTACAATGTCTTGAGCATTTTTCATTTTTCCTATAGCAGTTTTCATAACTGGGGCAAAATCTTCTTTAGTTAATTTTTTTTCATTGCTTTCCATTTGCCATGTGTTAACTAATTTTTTCCATTCCATTTTAAAAGGACGGAAAACGGCCACGTCAAAATTCACTAACAGCCATGGTTAAATGAGAGATGTGTCCGTAATTGAATAGGACGACAAGAACCTTTACGTTGTTAGAGACTAGCCATTGGTAAAAAATATTTGCTATATCTTCGTAAAAGGTCACCCCTGTCATCCATCCAGTTTCCGAATGACCGACTCCCCAGTCAACTATTATATAGGGTATAACAATCTCTCACACTAATTGAAAGAAAAAAAAAAGTCATTGAACAAAATCATCAAGTATTTAGGTGGATGACGTGTACACTGTGGACGGTCACGCACTGGTTGATGAGTCGCAGTTTCGATTCGTGCTACAGGGGGTGGATCTGGAACTGTAACATTCTATGGCAATAGCGGTCTGACTTCTCCAACCGGAGGGACGTTACTACGTTGTTGTACAATGTTGGTTTCCGAAGGAATGATAGTCACAGTTGGATTGCGAGTCGGCGAACATCCTTGAGTGGAGGGATTAGCTACTGTTTGCTCTCTAACTAGAGGGTACTTGTCTGGTGGATTTGCGAAAGTAACTCGACGTGTGATCTCTGACTGTTGAAGTTGGTCGACATGGCGTTTTAGTATATAGCCATCATCCAACTTTACTCTGAAGTGTAGTCTCCCGAATGTTTCTAAAATAACTCCTAACTTCCGTGTCTCCTTCCCACTGGTGAACATTTTCACTCCCACTCTGTCTCCCACACTAAATGACCTCAAGCATGAGCGTAACGAAAGACATGAAGATTTCTTCGAGTCTGGCGGCTTGATCGGCCTGAGTAGATCCAATCTTGTGCGGATCTGTCGACCCAAATATAGTTCTGCAGGTGTCTTATCACAATGTTAAGGGGTAGCGCGATATCGACACAATATTTCATGAATTTTCGATTACATTGACCCATTTTCAGACTTCATGGCATCCAATTTTCGTTCCACAAATTGGACGTACGGTTCAGCTTGACCGTTTATTTGAGATGTCCCGGTGCAATTAGACGGCGAAAAATTCCATTTGTCTCAGAGAATTTTACGAATTCAGAACTAGTAAAGATTGTGGCATTGTCGGACACAATTATTTCTGGCAAGCCATGGACACTGCGGATGTCTTTGAGGAATTCGATTGTAGAAGCTGATGTCGGCGCAGATTTTGACAATCTTATCTCCGGCCATTTTGATTTAGCGTCAATCAGAATGAAAATGTAATAACCATCTTTTGGACCTGCGTAATCGATATGGACACGTTGGAAATTTGATTTTGGCTCTTCCCACGGATGTAAAGGTGCAGCGGGTGGGGCACAAGCAGTTGAAGCGCAAGCATCACAACTCTTCACGAAAGATTCGATGTCACGGTCAAAGTTTTTCCAATATCAATATCTTTGAAACAAGGTTTTTATTTTGGAGGTCTTGACGTGGGTAGCATGTAGTTCTGACAATACTGCGGCTTGAAGGGTGTCTGGAATCATGACTCGATTTCCTTTGAATATTACGCCTTCCTGTAGTAAGTATTTTTCTTCTTTATTTTCTCCGTTCTTCAGTTGTTTATTCAGTTTTGATAGCTTACTATCTTGCAACGTAGCAGCAGCGATGGTTTTGGCTGTTAACACGTCGGTTGATATCTGATTGATACATTGCTGTTGAATGATGTCATCTTCATTTAAAGCAAGTAAGTTTGACTGTAATGGAAATCGCGAAAAATAATCGACAATGGCGATTTCTTCTGCTTTTTTGTGTTTGATGACATAACCAAGATATGTAATTGACGTCTTGAAAAATTTACAACTGATCAGATTGGACAAACAATCTTCTTCATTTGGCCCGTATATGATGATATCGTCGAAATATACTGTAGCGCCTTCCAATCCGGATAGTATTTGATGTAGAATGCGATGGAATTCAGATGGTGCAGACTTTATTCCGAAACTCAGACGTTTCATGGCGAAGACTCCTCGATGTGTTGACATAGTCTGAATCATTTGACTTTGTTTATCGCGCACATCAGGTTATTCAAGAAGGGAAAGGGTGCACAAGAGCCGGTGTATGTTCATGATGTACATCTTGTTTATATCTCCTGTGCTATGATCTGTGCATATCGAAAATATTCAGCAAGTTTTTTTCAAGTAACTAATGATGGCTGTAGGTAGAAGTCTTTCTGTTAATAGGAAACAGACGAAACTTATATGTCAGTCATATTAAACGGAAACGTCAAAAGATATAATAATTGTGGTATTAAAAAAATAATTTACAAGAGATTTATATCAATATCAGTGTTTTTCTAATGTGCATGAGAGAGTCACATCGTAAAAGGCAACTATAGTGTATCACTAACATTGTGGAGCAGTTATTACGGATCATTATAGCAGTTATAATGTGACAATAAATCCAGTGCAGTACTCGTATGAACACATCTTCAAAAATTCATAACTAGATTTTGGTAAGAGAGCCCCATTTTTTTCTCCCATTTTCGTGTTCAGCGACCTCGAATTAGTCAGAAAAAAATTTTACATCAAAATCCGCGTTGTACCACTAAAGTAGATTTTTCCCTTTATTGTCCTTAATTCCTTTTAAATTGAACCAATTTTCGAAACGCTTACGATATTGACGAAATGTTTCCTTACTGTCGTCGAAGTATTCTAAATTTGACACCACATTGACGTTTGGTTGAATTGACAGGTTCGACTTCATAGACTGGAGAATTTCTCCGTTTTGGCGTAAAACTTCAGCCATTGTGGACAATATTGCCTTTAGATCTTCGGACTGCATGATTCGACGTATCTCGGAGTATATTTACGGTATGGATAGGATTCGGTGCTTTTTCTTTTTGTTTTAATAATGTTTATTCTCGTCGCCACTTTGTTGTAACGGAAAGGGGAGAGACTGACTATTTTGATGTCAACATTATATACTTTATTACTGTATATCAGATTATATAAAAAAATAATATCAGCACTAAAAATAATGTCTTATTCCACTACTTGACATCCGACTACTATCTATCCATATGAGTTACAAATAAAGGCTCGGTTACAGAAACCGACAGTAGACAAAAATGGGCTCAGCGGATTTAACTGTCAACTATTATATAGGGTATAACACTCATCTTGAAGGGAATTGTTTTATTTGGATGTAACTTGTAAACAATTTTCCTTATTTTGTTCATTAGTATCAGTCCAGAAACCTCTTGACGAGGTTAAAACATATATCAAATTATACAATGTATAAGGTGACACAAGTTCTATATCTACTTATAATCTTTTTAAAATAAACTTAAACTATGGCTACATATTCACATTTTATTCCTTATTATTTTGAAACTTTCAAATTATTGATGTACTTGGGTTCAGCCCTGTTCATATTGGTACTGTTGGTTTGAAGATGACTTTTTTTGTTTCTTCAAAGTTTACCAAGAATCAATAAAATTACTGTATGTATAAGGGTATAACACTCATCTTGAAGGGAATTGTTTTAATTGGATGTAACTTGTAAACAATTTTCCTTATTTTGTTTATTAGTATCAGTCCAGAAACCTCTTGACGAGGTAAAAACATATATCAAATTATACAATGTATAAGGTGACACAAGTTCTATATCTATTTATAATCTTTTCAAAATAAACTCACACTATGGCTACATATTCACATTTTATTCCTTATTATTTTGAAACTTTCAAATTATTGATGTACTTGCGTTCAGCCCTGTTTAAATATTGTTACTGTTGGTTTGAAGATGACTTTTTTTGGTTTCTTTAAAGTTTACCAAGAATCATTAAAATTACTGTATGTATATTAGACGGACGTGAAAATTAGAATCAATTCAATTCATACTGCCAAAAATATATATGATTACAATGTATATAAAATGCTTCATTCAATTAATACTTCCAAAATACAATACAAAGAATCCGATTTTTACATACTATCAAAACAACATAACAAAGAAAGGACCCCATCCGAATTACACTATCAAGACACATAACAAAGGAAGGGCCCCATCCTATTTATACTGTTACAATACATATTATACTATCGAAATGCATTAAAAAGAAAAGTTCCCATCTGTTTCGCTTGACTTGTCAGATCTACAAAGCAATCAAAAAGCTTCTTTTATCTGTACTACAATAAGATCAGTTGGAAAATAAAATGCAAAAAATGCAACTGGGAAGAACACACACCAACACTAATATTATTTACGCAGTGCTGAACGCAAGTACATCAATTATTTGAAACATTCAAATTAATATGGAATAAAGTGTGAATATGTAGTACTTGTGTCACCCTATACATCGTATAATTTGATGTAACATATTTTGTAAGGGGTTCACTTGCGTCACCTATTTTTACCTGATCATGAAGTTTTTGGACTGATAATATTTAAAATACGGAAAATTGTTTGTTCATTTATAACAATTCCCTTCAAGCTGGGAATCAAGTCAAAATTGGAGTTGATTTAAATTCTTGTGGCTTGACGATCCTTTTGTTTTCCTTTAATAAATTTGTTGTTTATTTTCACCCAGACATTGGCAAATACGGTTTTTATACTAAAAACGAATGTGCTTTTAAACTAGTGGATAGTGTAAAAAATAGTTTTTTAAATTTATATAGATAGATTACATTATCTCATTAATTTATATTTTTGTAGAATTAATCAAATAAGTGTATATTTTTTGTGAAAACTGCTAGAATCATTTATTTCTTACCGTAACATCTACGGACTCAACCTTCTCGCAAATCGAAGTTTCCGTTTCTGGGCAAACAATCTTACACTGCATAGGGACTTTTCGCCTGATTTCACTCCGTTTTACGAAACGTCCATTTTATTCCCAGTAATGCTTTTCTTTATTCTTTTTCGAATCCTCTTCATCCTATCTCCTTTGTCCATTGAGTCTTCTGGAATTTAAGTTTTACGCCCCATAAACCCTTGAAGGGTAGTTTAAAACTGAGAATTTATTTCAAAGATAAGGTGCCAAACAGGGGCTTGATGAAGTGGGAGAAAAAATTCAAAGGGCAATAAAGACATTTTACAGGTTGTTGAATTTAATTTTTCCTCTCTTCCCCTTCTCGAGATTATAAAAATTATGTTTAGCATAATTTGAGATAACAAGACAAAAACCTTCGATGAATGAATTGGAAGTTAACTGTACAATTATTATTTTATCAATTACCAATTATTGGTAAGTGGAAACTAGAAGAACTCATTGGGTGCCAATTCGGAGCTGTGGAGCGGATGAGCCGTCAATCCGATCGTTTGTGTGTACAAATACTCGCTTGTTTCTTGCGCTGTGTGAGATTATGGTAATGATTCGTCATTTTAGTTGGTTTTTCTCCATTAATCTAAATTTTCTGAAAAATAAATCGTATCCCTCGCTGAGTTACTTTCTTCTGATTTTCGGCGCAGTCACTACATTGTAGGTCAAGGTTCGTCAGTAACACACTACCATTTGTCGCTTGTTGTTTAGAGAACCAGTTATTCTTGTTGGCTTTTATTTACATTGGGACAACCAAGTTACTGATAGGTTCTCCCCTTTTGGCTCATATGCATGAATGCACCTGAGAGCTTCAGATGAACTACTTCTCACATTTTATGGCATAAATCGTCACGAGCACTATATTGAGCATATGTGAAAAAAATTGAAATCCAAAGCGCACATAACTCCCTAACATAAAAATATTCATGTTAAATACTAATAATTTAACTTGTCTCAATTTCACGATATGTTTGTTACATGACGATCGTCAATTAGTTTATACTCAGCATCGATGTTTTCTATTTTGAACGATCTTCTTTGTCTGTAAAGGCGCGTTCTCATGAGTCAAGAAGTTTCGTTGATCAACATTTGCTGATCAACTAAAGTTGAATACAACTTGAATCGGTTTTTGTTCTCACCATGCAATATAAACTGATTAATAGTTTTATTTTAAAAATGTCGGCGAATGTAATTATTGTGGATGAATGTCTGCAAATGGCTGGAGTTTTTTAACAGAAGAACTGAAAATAATTTTACATAACGTGAACAAAACTCGTAAGAAACGTCGTTTTTAGGCGAGGCAATGTGTTTTAAGAAGAAATAAATTGGAATCATCAGAAACCTTGCTGAAGGAGCTAGCATTAGAGGATGAATAAGGATATAGAAATCATATAAGAATGACTGCAGAAAAATTTGACGATCTGTCCGTTAAAAAAAACAGGATACAGTGATGCGATTAGCAATCTCACCAAAATTAAAGCTGCAAATAATTTTAAAATATTTAGCTACTGGACATTCACTTTCAACGCTTGCCTTTGTATACCGAGTACCTAAAATTACCATTTCAAATTTTATATGTGAAGTTTGAACGGCTATATATGATGTTTCGCAAGATTTTATCAAAGTGAGTACAAAAGTGTGAGACCGACGGTAAGTATACCAGACGAGTGTTGCGAATCGTCTTCGCATTGTTTATTGCTTGATTGATTTGAAACCGACGATGACCAGTATTCTACGTTTATGTTGTTTGAATGTACTGGTGATGGAGATGAATTATAGCGAGAAGTTGACAACCCTGGTAATGGAGTTTGTTGATACTGATGATAGAGTTGAATGATACGGGGACTGCAATAGATTTTGCCTTATTACACTTCTTCCTGGCAGATAAGTGCATCATAAATATGAGTCTTTTTTGGCTGGACAGCGATGTGTTTAGCAAATATGTCAAACTCATCATCAACATTACATGCATTTATTTGCACAACTTCATCAATACTATCAATTAATTTGCTTATTTTTGAAATATTTTAATTTCCTGATATTTTCCTTTCGCTACTTTGAGGAGCACGAAAGGCATCTATTGTGTTTGATTGCTTTAAGGTATACTGATTGGCAGTTCATGTGTCTTCTGAATGTATCGCTTCTTCTTGAGTATTACCAATCAGAAATAGATGCAGATGTTGATGCTGGAAATATATTCTCATCTTGGGTTACCCTTTCATTTTCGATTTTTTTTTGTTTTCAGCGTCTTCATGTTGTAAATTCTAAAATAGAAGTATAACTTTAATAAAACATTCTATAGTAATAAAAATAATAATCAATACGTAGAAAAGTGTCAATAATACTTTTCTTGTTATAGGTGCCACAAACTGAATAGCACTGGAAGACAACTCTTTCGGTAGAATTTTGCAAAATGTTGAGGTGCGTTAAATGGAAAACATTTGTAATACGAAATGCCCCTCACAGTGGATTAGAGTATTTCAATTACAAAGGCACATATAGCATAATTTTGGTGGACATAAACTATTGCTTTCACTATTTCGACTAAGGCACCAATGGACAAGCAAATAATGCTACTGTTTTCGCAAAATCAACTTTAAACGAAGCATTAAAAGGTGTTTGCAATAAGTTAAATTTTAAAAAGTACTCATTTATTTGAAAAACTAAAAATATTAAACTATCGCTTACCAAAAGCTCGTCGCATTGTTGAAACTGCTTTTGGAATTTTGGTTTCTAGATTCAGAGTTTTTGAACGATCTATAGCTGTTGTAATTAACAAGGTCGACGGTGTTAAAGCTGCTTTAGCATTACATAACTGGTTGAAAATGAGTTATGGTTAAAGATATTCACCACCAGGCTCTTTTGATGTTGAAGATCTAAATACCAGGTTCTTGGAGAACACAAAGTACTGAAACGAATGGTTTAGTTAATTTGCAGGTTGGTTTGGGAAGTCACAATTACACTACATTAGCGTCTAAAGTACGTGAGGAACATGCCGAATATTTTGTCGGACAAGGAGATGTACCATGGCAACTGAGTATGATACACAATCAATAATTAATAGCTAATGTGGAAAAATGTAGAATTAAAATTATACTTACTAAATTTGATGATGTTTCCCTTGCATTTGTCGGTCTGTCGGTCTGTCCGTTGGTCTTTCAACACAACAATAATGAAATTTCATACGTAGGTTCAGAACGTAAAAACTGAGGCCATGTTCGTGAATGAGCAAAACCCGATTTACAGTTTTCCGGAAAATCTAATTTTCATAAATATTTCTCAATTTTCTACCCAAAATAAATTTTTTTACGAACAACTGACATATTTATTGGTATGAAAAACTCCTTTTACGCAAAATTTCATTGGTATCGGAATTTTTTAGGGGAATTTCAATCCATTTGGCATCGATATTTTTTTTAAAAGGTTTAGCTTTGATCATAGATATACGTGCTATTCAAAAGTCCCCTCCCCCCCTCGTATCTTTTGAACGGCTACACTTACATTAATAAAATTTGGAGGGTGAAAATAAAGTGTTGTAAACTTCTCTACGAATGGTAACAGGTGACGTAATAGTAATAGATGGTGTCACGGTGCCACTCTGGCAAATAATTTTAAATAGGACCTTATGGCTAGTGATATCTCGTTTGAAAGGCATTGACAATGGCTACATAGCCATATTAATTTTGTTTGGATTTAAATTAATTTTGACGGATAAATTAAATAAATACCAAAATTATTAAAATTATTTTTTTAAATTTAATTAATCAAATATCAACAATGGATTCTTATAGCAATTGTTCGAAATGTGCTCCGTCTACTTCCTGATAGTAATACATCGGCCGGCGAGGTCCTATAGAATGGCCACCTCGGTCACCAGATCTGACACCATTAGATTTTTTTCTATGGGGGTACTTTAAATCCAAGGTTTATACTACGGCACCAGATAGCATTGGCGTTTTGAAAGGGAGAATTACTGAATAATGCAATGCTATTTCAGCTGACACATTCGAACGAGTACGACAAGAGTTTACTAATAGGATGTATTTCTGTCAGGAAGTAGACTGAGCACATTTCGAACACTTGCTATAAGAATCCATTGTTGATATTTGATTAATTAAATTTAAAAAAATAATTTCAATAATTTTGGTATTTATTTAATTTATCCGTCAAAATTAATTTAAACGCAAACAAAATTAATATGGCTATGTAGCCATTGTCAATGCCTTTCAAACGAGATATCACTAGCCATTATTGGCCAGAGTGGCACTGTGACGTCATCTATTACTATTACGTCACCTGTTGCCATTCGTAGAGAAGTGTAATGTAAATGTAGCCGTTCAAAAGATACGAGGGAGGAGGGGACTTTTGAATAACACTGTATAATAAGACACAGTAGATGAAGCATGTGGATTAAATAAAGACATACTGTAATGTTGGAACTCGTACGGCAACGCTGCACAAAAGCCTAGAGAAGGAGATTTACATGCGCTCCTAACACAATCAGTAACGTATTCCAATAAAGCAAACACGTATAGGTTATTAATTAGTGAGTAAAAAACAAGTAGCAATAAAATAGATAATAATTCAAAATTATTATTTATACAAAGGAAATAAAAACAAACAAAAATATTAATTTAAATTAAATTTAAACTATGGCTTAAAATTTAGTTCAACATGTAATTTCATAACTTAGTCATATTTTAACTTGAAATTTCAATGTTCCAAAAAATATATAACATTTCGAGTACCTTTCAGTGTTGATAAAACATTTTTACTCAACTTATTTGATTTAGTTACCTTTGCCCTGAATAATATGAAAATCTACAATTTTAAGAGTAGAAGAATACTTCTTTATTTTCAGTTTATAAAAAATATAAAAATTATAAAACTTGTCCATAAAAACAAACAAAATTATGATTTGGTACCTTTCAGTGATAAGGAACTTTTGGAATAAAACAAAAAAAATTGGAATTATACTCGTTTTTCAGTTTTAACTAGAAATATATTAACATTATTCATTTCTAAATAAAATTAGCTTTGTATTAATACTTCTTGATAAGTTTTTTCTCAGTAAATCTATTTTTTGGTAGTTTCATGATGAATTCTAATGCTGAAATAACTTTTGAGAATTAATTTTATTAATTCCATAACATGGTTGTCTAAAATATCACCATCATAAAGATGTTCACCAAAAAAATCGAATACATTTGATAGTAAAACGCTAATGGTTTTAGAAACTGATAAATTTAACAAAACGTTAATATTTTCAATAAATATGTCATGAGTTTTATGGTAAAATATGAAATATTTTTCTCCAGCCTTACAGATATTAATTACCATATCACTTGGATTTTTAAGTCTACCATAAGTTTTTCTTACTTGCAGTTTTGAACAAGTTGTATCCTGTTCCAACATAATAACACACTTAGAACAAGTAATACATGTTTTAATGATTTAACTACAATACCTGCAATATATGATACAACTTCTTGGACATATAAATTTAAGTCCCAAGATGGCGACATAAAAAATTAGATTCTGCAATGTCCATATTTACTTTGACTAAAACATTTTTATGGTCTTCAGATTCTTCTAAATTTTCCCCATCATCTGACCTACTCAGTAAATTACCTGAGCAGCATGGTAGGATTGAAATTTTTTGCAAGTCTACAGTGTTACCTGTTTTTGGCGCCGATATCTCACTATAGACTAACAGTCTTTTAAAGGCAGCCTCAAATTGTCTGGCTGTCGGGTTGTTATTATAGCCACCCATGCTACGAATAGTTCCAAAAAATAATTTTTTTAGACTCTCAATACATATAAGAAATCCGAGGAAGCCAGTATTTCTTGCATATTTAACAATTGGAGTCTTATTGCGACGATATAGGATTTTATCCCAACGCTAGGATTTCGGGTTGGGTCCCTACCCGACTACCACCCTCGACGATGTAGCTACTGAATCCACTATTTGGGTCTGGGGGTCAATTAAAAAACCACTCATTAAAAACTTAATAAATGTATTGCAGAAATACAGATAACCAAAATTAACGAACGATGTACAGAATAAATATAAAACAAATATACTCAATAATCCTCAAGGGGCAATATAATATCCAATCCCAAAATTAACCAGGCTATAACAAAATATATATAATTATCTATTTACTTACATAAACATCCTCCCAGGGCACGTCTTCTCTACTCGAAGGGGGCACTTTGCCTTCAGTCACGGTATACACTTCTCAAGTAGGCCTTTCTCGATTCACTTCGACTATAACTTCCCCAACTATTCGCTTTGCTGGTTCCAAGAACCACTGCGTTCGCCTCGCTGGTCCGAAGACCAACTCCCCGAAAAATTATATTTTTTCCAACCAAGAAAGTGTTCTCTCGCAAAAATGCTGAGTTTGTTGTTTTTTTGTTGTCTCTTCTATTGGAAAACATTATGCTCTACTTGGAAGTAATTAGCAAAACATATTTTAAAACATTGACCTACTTTTGTTTGGTCTACCATATACTGGGTGTTATTTCTAAACGTGACATTATTAGAGGTGATAATTAATTACCTATCATACATAAATAAGCTCTTTCTTAGTGTAGCCCCTGCAGATGCATAATTTTGTTTCTTTCCAGGACTGTCAAAAATGAATTTGAGCTGTAACATATCATATATAAGTAGCTAAGCAGCGCTTTTAAGGGTGAGCTAACTAAAAGTAGAACAAGGCATTATGCATAAAATAGATTTATTCATAAATTTTTACCTAAATGAGCTTGATGGAAACAAAAAATGTTGAAGTTTTGGCATTGCTTGGCAGGCTTAAGGTATCTTACATCATTTACTTTAATAAGGATATCTGCAGGATCGAAATGATATGAACAAAGTACTGTTCTTTTCTTCAAACCTTCAGTTTCTTCAAGACCAATAAGTGACAGCCAAATATTGCTTGATTGCTTGTCGGTGGGGAAACTAAGAGAAAATAAAAAACTAAGAATACTTACATTAATTTCAACTTTAAAGAAATATTAATAGATCAACAATGGTTTTAAGAATTAAAAAGGCAGATTCTTTTTCACAAACAAAGCATTAGTAATATATTATTACTTGGTCAGGGCTAAAAATTATAATACACACTATGAAATCGCAAAATTTGCAGATATTACTAACTTCTTTTTAACTATTTTAAATAAATACCCAGATAGGATACCGAGTTTAATATGTTGCTGACATTATGTTGGTTTCAAATTATAGTAAATTGGTAAAATATAAGAATTTTTTTAAATAGTATTTTATAATTTTTCAAGTTGACACAGTAACAAAACGTTACAAAAGCTTTGTTTTGTAATAAGACTATTGTTGATATTTTCGCATTTATTTATCCATCACCAAAAAGCTGCTGTAAATATACGCCTCTGAGACAAGCAAAAGTTTGCCATATACTATAATCATACTTACTTATGTAAAGTCACTTCGGCACCCAGATTATCGTGTTTTTCAGACAAAATACACTCTCGTATCATTATTAATAATTTTAACAAACAAAATAGTCACAAATTAAATAAAAATACTTTAAAATAAACACAAAAACACTTAGAGCAACAACAGAACCGCTCTGGCAACATCACAACTACAATATTAACAGACCTTACTATAAATCATTTTATGAATGAAAAGCGGCCATTTAAAAATTAATTTATCTCGCGACGTTGCCGTACTTAACAGTAATGTTATATTTGATTACATTAACTATATTTAAAAAACTATTTTACATTAACAGTTTATTTGGTTCAGAATGCATTATCATAAACAGTGTGTATCCATGTCAAATATGTGGAACCAATAGGGGCATGAGTAATTTCACCTATCAAAATAATTTCACTAAATCGATCAGCGATATGGATAAGTACAATCTGGCAATTGCGCACATCATGTCAAACCACAAGGGATGTCGGTTCTTATTTCTTAAGTTCACGAAATAGCTACGCATTACGTCTTTTTTTAATGATTGACCGCCTTTCAATGTAAATAATTGTATCTATACTTGTATTATATATCTAATGCGTCGATGTTTTATTACTCGCTGTGCAATATTGATGGGAAGCTGCTCTATTTTTTCATAATGGTATGAACACTCATATTTCGATTTTCTCTCATTTGAGTCTTTCCATTACATAGACGTAGTCACTACAAATTATTTTAAGGCAATTTTTTATAAAAAATTCTAATCCCGTATATTGTCTACAAATATAAAATGGAAGAATTCAAATTTGGTAATTGAGACACATCTTTCCTTCATTGAATGGCGTGAGAAAGGAATCCATATATCCATATATAACATAGTTTCGTGATTATAGAATTTTTTAGGCAAGCATGATGAAAAAATTTCCGATCCTGACTAAAGAATTGTTAATTTTGGCTTACAGTGAATGCATGGAACAAATTATGCAGTACCATGTATTTTAATGCGAGGAATACATTTTTTTGTTCAGTTTTATGAAATGTTGGTTATTAAAGAAGAGTTTTTGTCAAGTAAAGTATTAGAATAAATAATGTTGGGTGAAAACTAATAGCATCATTACATAAGGTGAACTCATGTGCTGGGTACATCAACTGGTTGATTATATATGAATGATTTGGTTATAATGCTTTCAGGTTTTTCAAAATCTCTTTTCTTTCAATTTTTCGGGCCTGGGTTAGTTGAGCAACTATTGTTCAACTACACCCACGATTTAGAACGAGAATAATGTACATGTTTTATTCTATTTTAGGATGCGAACTTATGCAAGAAAAACTTCCACAGGTTCTCACACTACTCAAGACTGATGCAGATGCTGACGAGAGAAAAAAGAATAATGCATTGGAAGAAGAACAAAATGAAACTACTGAAAAAGGTAAGAAGCCAAATAAGTTTGACAGAAAAAGAAAAACAGTATTTCTAGAAAAGTAATTCAGTCAAGTTAGGAAAGCAACGATGATGACTATTTCTACCTGGTTTGTTGCAAAGCCTATACTGGAAGTTTACATTTAATGTGGATCAGGTATTGGTCCTACTTTCGTCTGTATTAATCGCAAGACAACAACGATTATTAAGTTTCCAATACCTCATTAATATTTCCTTTTTACTTTTCCGCCAACCCTATCTACGGTGAAGGAAAAGTATTGGTTTTCTCTAAAAAAATTGGAATGTTTGATTTTTTGAGCTATTTTTACGTTTTTCAGTGATAAAAACAGGATAAACGGGTTTTTGGAAAAAATAAACGGGTTTAAAGATTAAAACTAAATTTTCCGCATCTGTGAGACCCTCCGAACAAAATTCTACTATAAAATTGCTCACTTGTATATACGTCGGGAGCTGTATCGTGCTAACAAACCGAAATTTCTCCAAAAATGTAGTATGTCTGAATTTATAGGACCCGTTGTACTGGCTCCGGAGGGCTGAAAGTCAATAGAGTTCATCTGTGAGACATCCTAAATGAGATCCAGTCATAAAATTGGTCACTTGTATATACTACGGAGGCTGTATTGTACTAATAACCCGAAATTTCCCGAAAAATGAGCAAAAATGTACTACTTAAAGTACCATAACACCTGTTCTACTCTCTCTAGTGAGCTAAAAATCACTAGCATTCATATTTGAGACGCCCTGAATAATATCCAATTATAAAATTGGTCACTTGTATACACAAAACTGACAAAAGTGTAGTACTTCAAGTACCATAGCACCCGTGTTACGTGCACATGTTACGAAAAGTGGCTGACGACAACGACTACGTATACAAAGGATTATTTTTCTAAAAACCGTTTTCTGTGTTTTTCTTGGCGAAAAATGAAAAAATAATTAATCAAAAATTGCAACTTTTTTGGGGTAAATCAATACTATTCTCGTATATTAGATAGGGTTGAGCAAAATGGAAAATCCTATCTGTATGTTGTCGACGTCGTTGTCGGCGGCCACTTTTTCTTGTTAGCACGATGCAGTCTCCAGATGGCCGTCAAGTGTCAAATTTTATGAATAGATATTATTCGGGGCATCTCACAGATTAACTCTATTGATTTTCAGCTCTCCAGAGCCAGTACGACGGGTACTACGGTACCGGAAGTACCACATTTCCATTATTTTTGGAGATATTTCGGTTTGTTAACACGATACAGTCCCTGGAGTGCTTACAAGTGTACAATTTTATGATTGAATATTGTTCAAGGTATCTCGCAGATGAGCTCTATTGTTTTTCAGCTCGCCAGAGCAAGTATAATGGGTGCTATGGTACTTGAAGTACCAAATTTTTGTCATTTTTGGAGAAATTTCGGTTTGTTAGCACGATAAAGCCTCCGAAGTGTATACAAGTGACCAATTTCATGATTCGTTATTGTTAAGAGCGTCTCACAAATGAACCTTATTGATTTTCAGCTCACCGTAGCGAGTAAAACGGGTCGTATAAATCCATTTTTGGAAAAATTTCGGGTTTTTAGCACGATACAGCCTCCGGAGTTTATAGTCACGATTAATGTGAATAATTGGGCATTATTCGTAATTTCCGGCCAATTTTCAAAATTCCCAAATTGATGTGACGAAGTGATAAACTATACAGAAAATATCCCTTCGCCCGGGCATTATGAATAATGCTGATAATTGAGTGGGCAATTTGAAAATATTTTTATTTATATATCTACTACATACAAAAATAAGAGTATATAAAATATTGAATTGTTTTTAAATAATTAACAACTAACTAAATAACTAATAAAGAAACTTTTAAATACATGTCGATATGTATTTGCCAAAGTAACGTAGCTCACCAAAAACGATTTAAGAAAAACCGTGTTTTCAATTTAACCTGGTTAAACTTATTGAAATTGTGCAAAATTTACTAGTGTATTCTTTGAGGCCTATATCCTAATGAAGAAAAGAATTTTTAATGTTTTTTTCTACTTCCGCTACTAAAACCGCACTTTGAACACGGGTTTGACATGTACAAAACGACTCTTTAAACACTAGTGTTTAAAATGCGAAAAGTCACATCTCGTTTATCTTTTGTTTTTTTAAACGTCAAATCAAGTTTATGTTTTGTATGCTAAATTTCATGTTCCGTGATAATTTTGTTATTCTGCGTCATTTGATTTGTCCGTCAGCTGTCAGCAATCGTCCGTCATGTAATGAATATAATTCAAATATAATATAATTTTTTCCTTCCCGCGGGCGAAGAAAAAGTAAAGTAAGCACCTCGTGTTAAAAACGTCTTTAGTCACTCGTTTCACAAGGAACTCGTTCCGCTTCGCTCCACTCGTGCCTAGTAAAACTCGTGACTAAAGTAACCTTTTTGACACTTGGTATTTAATATACTATTGTATCGTTTTAGTGGTTAATCAATACTTACGTTACTTTACGGGTTCAGAAAACTCTTAATAAAAAATTTGACGTTAGTACATAATTACGCTAGTTTGGCGGCAAATTGAAGCACTTAGGTGTTTTGGAAAGAAATGAAAGCTATCGTTTATTATTAAAAAAAAACCAAAATAACGTTACAAAAATCAACTGATATTTATTTAAGTGGGTTTATATTACGAAATACACTTCCTTAATTGCTACGTACAAAAATATGGAAGTATTAACTTCTTGCTAGTAAAAAATACATATTTTTCATTAAGTTCTGCAGCTTTCGTCCTCATTGTCATCATCTGCATTAGTCTCTACTAATTCATCTTGAACAGATGACTTACATTTTGATTTAAAAAATTGGAAGTTATGATACTGTTTTTGCAAAGTTTGTCCAAATCCCTTTTTTCCAATTCGGATATTGGAAGAATTTGTTTATACATTTTATCAGGTTCAGAAGCGGCCTTTTCTTAACGCTTTCGTCCTTAAACAAAGAAACACTTTAGGATAACCTGCAAATATAAATAAATTTTTTCATTTGTAGTTCTTTAACAGTAGTTTGGCTTGAGAATATCTAGAAAACTGTGTATTTAATAAAGTCTTAATAACACGCGAATTCCCTATATAGGTTTGGTTTAAAGTATGGAAACATCTCAATATCTCACAAACGGAAGAAGATAGAAAAAGAGGTTTTAACACGTGAGCATATTTTCATAATATAACAAAACTTACAGGGTGGTCATGAAAAGCGTAGTGCCCGTAGAGATTGATTTATTCAATGGAACATCCTGTATAATATATCATTTTATGAATCCTTTCGACTTCTAGATAAACTTTTTCATAAGGTATCCTATGTCCATATTCTATAGTTAGGCAGATATCGACAGTTATATAAAAAGTACTTATTCTCACAAAGCTGGCTATGCTTTGCAAATAAATATTTAATGAACTGTCAAAATTAGTTAACGTCAATTACTATAAAATGGCATATCTTAGTGATACAGAACGCATACAAATCCTAATTTTACGAGGCTTTAGCGACAAGGAAAGAACGTATGAAGAAGTTGCACGCATATTTAATGAATTGAATCCTCAACACGTTATTAACAGATCAACCGTTTTCAAAACTGTCAAGAGGTATAGAGAGACTTGAAATGCTAGAAACTTTTCTAAGCCTGGCAGGTCGAAAACTGCTACAGATGTTGAAACAAAACTAAATGTGTGAAAATCCTGAAACGTCTCCAAACCAGTTGGCACTAGACAACAATATCGCTCAAACGTCCGTGGTAAGAATTATGAAGTCAGAAAGAATGAAACCTTATAAAATTCACTACAGTCAGGAACATACAGAAGATAACCCAGACCGCAGATTGCAGTTCTCTGAAATACTTGGAGAAAAAAGGAACGTTGATGTTAATTTTGAAAAAAAATGTATTTTCGGATGAGGCAACGCCTTGCCTCAACGAAGAAGTAAAAAGACATAATTGCCGGATTTGGTCTTGACGTTTTCCGCGTTAGATGAGGGAGAGACACATGCAGTGGCCGCAGTAAATAAATGTCTAGGGGGGCTTATTAATAATCACATAATCGGCCCTTTTTTGTAGAAGGTAATTTGAATGGTGACATATATCTAGACTTGTTAAGAAATTATATTGTGCCAGCTATAGAAGCCATATTTTCCAATCTTGATAATCCAATGTTACCTTCTGATGACAACAAGATGGTGCTTTCCCTTATTGCACCCGAGCTATACGTACCTACCTAGATACAGTGTTTCCACAGAGGTGGATAAAACGTCAAGGAGCGATACAATGACCACCCGGTCACCATAATTGACCCCATTAGATTTTTTCTTGTGGCGATACCTTAAAAATAAAATTTGCAAAAGTACACCAGTTGATTTACAAACTCTTCAAGATCGTACTTTATATTTCCATGGCAACCTTGCAGCATAAGTGAAAAGATTTTTATTTGTTGATTTCCGTATATAAGATATTTATGTGTTACTATTAGTTTTATCAATATATGTAATGCAATAATTAAAGTGCCGATATCTGCGTAACCATAGAATTTGAGCATAGGGTACTTCATAACAAAGTTAATCTACAAGTCGAAATGATTGATAAAATTATATATTATACAGGGTGTTCTATTTTAAAAATCAATCTCTGCAGTCACTTCGCTTTTCATGACCACCCTAGTTTTGTTGTATCATGAAAATATGCTGCTATGGCAACCTTGCAACACGTGTTAAAATATTTTTTTATTTTCTTCCGTTTATGAGATATTCAGATGTCTCCATACATTAAACTACGTAAATGGCTGTTGTATGGCTATCTAAAATTGTGATTCAAATTTAAAACGATTAATAAACGTCAAACAGTCATGGAAAGCAGAAGAATAGTGGATATGCGGTATACATTCATGGAACAAGTAACTAAGTATAGAGAAGAAAACCAGCAAATTGTCTATTGGGAAGAAACTTGCTATGATACACACGACACGGTTAAAAAAGGATGGACTGATGGCTCAAACATTTGTATGCCAACAATGCCTGCAAACACAGGATCCAGACTTATTATTGTGCAATACGGTGGAAATGAAGGATGGGTTCCAAATGCCTTAAAAATATGTGGAAAAAAATTGAAGATTGCAACGTTGACTATCATAAGAACGTGGTGTGAATTCACATTGATTCCAAACTTAGAAATAGTGTTGTAGTTCCTGACAACGCTTCTTATTATTCACGACAGCTCAATAAAATACCAAATAAAAACTACAAGAAGACCGACCTACAAATTTTTTTAATGGATAATAATATGTACTTTTAAGATTGTTATATAAAACAACAACTGATTGTTTTACATACAAAGAAATTATACGCCCTATAGAGTATTGCTGAAAAACATGGACACTCTATAGTGAGACTTCCTCCTTATTTTTGTATTTTCAATCCCATGGAGTTATTTTGGGCACAATTAAAAAAGAATAATCAAAATTTAAAATGATTATAAGACTATTGGGCAAGTCCATATTAATAGAGGAAATAAAGTTATTATTAGTGTTTTAAATTAAACTCACGGTTCCTAGTTAATTCCTCAACATAATAAAAGTTATTGAAAATTCTAAAAAATTGACAATTGTTTCGATAAATCAATATCATCGTCAGAGTGACAGCAGTTACATTTCATTGGATGCCTACCTGATGTTTAGTAGGTATTTTTGACTAGACCAAGAAGTGACCTAACTTGTGATTGACTTAATCTATGTTAATAGAAAAAAGGAGAAGATGTGATATTACAAATATTGAAGCTTAGATATTATTAGCCCTATGGTGATATCCTGGATATCATATTTCCAATTAAGATCAGTATAACTGTGCAATGATGTAGGAAACCAGGAAAACTATATCTGCTGATCTTTACAATTATCACTTAAGAAGACAGTTTATTAGTGGAGAACTCCCTAGATTTAACTGTTCATTGACAACTTCATATTGTGGGTTAAAGTTATTATTGACTCACAAGATGATAGAGATAGTGAAGCAGATGATATGGGAGGAGGATTAATACAATTTTTGGAAGAAGAAAATTAATTAAGTATAAAATATTTTTCATGTTACTTATATAGTAGTGACAAACAGGAGTTAGACATAATATTAATTTTTAAAGAATTGTTATATTCCTTGTTATAAAATTTCTTTTTTTTTGTTATTTTTTGAATTAAGTTTTGTCCATTAAAATCAAATGGGATGCAAAAAAGGCTCAGTTCACGTCTGATCCAGATTAAACAGAACGCTCTTCCAACAATTACGTAACAAATTGGTAAGTAAACAAAATATTAATGCCTTTCAGAGTTTAGCTCCGCAACATAACTTAAAGGGGATACACATTACATTACTACACTTCATGTTTTACGCTAACTACCCCAAATTGTTATTATTTCAACAAAGTGCCCAGAGAAGTAATAGCAGTATTTATAATTCCCGGGCTATGTGATAAATTATCATACACAAACACAAAATTATTAAATTGCCCGATTTCATCGTACACTTTTTAAATTGCCCATGCATTATGAATAGTTCCCGTAACATATACAAGTGAACAATTTTAGGATCGAATATTGTTCAGGGCTTCTCACAATTGAACTTTATTGATTCTTAGCTCCCCATAGCCAGTACAAAGGGTCCTACAACTCCAGATATACTGCGTTTTTGATCATTTTTTAGAGAAAGTCCGGGTTTTTAGCACGATACAGCCTCTATCGTGTACACAAGTGACCAATTTTATGATTGGATATTGCTCAGGATGTCACAAAGATAAACCCTATTGATGTTAAGCCCACTAGTGCCAGTACAACGGGTCCTATAAATCCAGATATACCAAATTTTTGGAGAAATGTTGGTACGTTAGCAGGATATAGCCCCTGGAGTGCGGAAAAGTTAGTTATAATCTTTAAATCCAGTAAATGCAAATTCGAAATTATATCACATCAATATTGAGTCAACTTTTCTAATGAAGTTTTGAACCGTATATATTTATTTTAATTGGCCACATAAAGAAAACATCCTTTCCTGTCAACCTGTTTATAATTGGGACCGAACTGTCGATGGACGATTCTATACGGTTCATTTGTCAAAACGTATCTCATCGTAATTAGCATATCAAAGGGTTTAATTCTGATCTGGATTGAATTATACATGGAATAATTGGCACTTCGACCGCTAATGAATGCCTTGACCCACTCTGAGAGATAATTAAACACGAATCAGGATCTCTCCCGTGGCCGTTTTCGAAAATACACGTCGCCGGGTGCGTATCTCGAAAATGTTAGTCTCTATAATTACGATACAAATCAAGCTGGGTTACGACAGTTTTCACCAATTTTACGCAATATGCGAAAAGAGGAGATCCAAGTGATTCCTTAAAATTCACATGTCATGGCCCGTTCAGAAAAATATATTCATATTTAGAATGCAATTGAGTACTAGTTTAGTTGCTTTCAAAGTGATATTGTAATTATGTCATATATACAATTTTAGATATATTTTTCATATAATTCAAGTAATGTCTGTAAATGGCGTCACTGGTGTTAAGAAAAGACATTATCAACTAGTCGTTAGGCTAATTAATAATTCAACCAGGATATCAAGACTAACTGTCCGTAACTCGTACCATGTCACGTCTCGACTCCGCCCTCTTCTATATATTTTTGCGCTAGACGGCAGACACTCATACCGAAAATTCCGTCTTTTTCCTCACCCCGCAATTCTATTTTTTTCAATTAATTGAAATGATCTTCCATTTGCAGCATCAATGATAATTTTCCATGTATTTATTAAAAAGATATTCAGCACTAAAAAATAAAAGTTCTAACTTTTGTGAAAACATTTCTAAAGTTGAACGTTTGGCAGCTGTGGTTTCGATATTTCGGTAAGAAAATCACTGTCGCCACCGGTGATTCATTTCTTGCAGGGGTGATGGTCGATGATTGAGTTTTATCGGCCCTGAATCTCGAACTGGGGCGCTATTCTTGACATCGTTCCCAACGTGATGTATACGCAAGCCTGTGAATTCTCTATTTGCGATTAGTTCCTAAAAATGATATTCTTGAGCACCGTTCCTAAAATCATCGAGTTGTATCGGTCTTCACAACAGCCTCAGTTGACGTTACAATACAAATGTCATTTGTCATTTTGTTATGTCAATTGTAAAGAAGCTAGTAACATTTGTTTTAGAATGGAAGATGATAACAATTACTAGTATTACATTCTAATACATTATATTGACCACTTTAATATTTTCACCAATAATTGTTATTATCTACTTATTGAAACAAAGCATCTCTTCGCTGAATATATTTGCTTTTTTTAATACATAGTCATCAATGGCCTATGTTACAATTTTATGTATGTGAAACAAATTGTTATTATGGCACAACACACACAACTTGGTCTTCTTCTTCTTCTATTATCTAGGTAAAAAATATTTGTTACTACTTGCCCCTGTTACAACTAGCCCCCTATTTGACGCGCTGTTAACGCTCTCCACTTTGAAGTGCAAGTCAAACGATTTGACAAATTATGGATTACGGTGCATAGTTTGGTTTGGATTGCTAGATTTATCCTTGATTTGGTCCTGTATGACTCTCATAAATACAAAATTAATGTTAGGAACGTTAGAATAATGTCCTAACATCGATGTCTACCTCAATATTTTTTTCCATGACGATGAAGTCATTTTCTTAGTGCTCTTATTTTTAATATCCACCTTTTGTGGTTCAATTCAGATTGATGAAACTAACAGAACCAACTCCTTGAGCATCAAGGAATATGTTAAACATTTCCTATTTTTTTCCAGTATTGCAATGTTATGTGCGAGGGTGCCGTTACTTTTGCTATTAGAGAATGAGGTTCATTTGAACTTGAACTCATAGTTCTCGTTCGTTCGTAGTAAAACTGGTACATTTTGTGAACGACGTCTAGTAAATATATATTAACCAATACTCCAAAAGGGGTTCACGGTTCATTAAAGACCCTTTATATTCAAACCAATTTAAACTATTATTGAGAATATTGAAAACATACCCTTCAATTAATATATTTTGCCGAATAAAATTGTGGTCGTAGCCACAATGATGCAGTGACCATAGTGGCTTCATTAGTTCACTTTCTATCAGGGTGTTGGCCGATGTTCATCTATGTATATCCCATTTTGATTTTGAGTCATACGGGATATGTTATGTTTGTCCACCGCTTTGTTCAGCATATCTCTTAAGTGAATCTCCAACTTGAAGTGTTGTGTTACTCAAAAGAGGTGAAAGGTTGAAAATTGATCATTTTAAATTCTCTGTGTATTATAAAATATATTTGAAATGGTAATTTACAAATTTTCATAGTAAAAGTTGGGTTTCTCAGAAATTTGGAACAATTTTATTTATTTTCAAATATCTTTAATCAGAAACATTGTTTAGTGGTTAATACGATTCAAATATTGCTATTCATTTGTTACACTTATATACGTGACAGTATGAAATAAATTCATGTCATATCATTTCGTCATACCCCCAATATGCAGGTTGATTCATTACCAATTGGAAATAATTTAACAGTAGAAGTCTGACTTCAAATTATGATGATTTAACCCAAAACACCTAAAAAAGATGTAGCTGCTTACTGAGTTACAGGGTGTTCTGTAAAAACAATTAGTGCTCAGTACTTTAAACCTATTTTACGTATCCATTTTATATTTGGCAGGAAGTGTAAACACTGTACCCTACTAAATTATGTAAAAAAACGTTTCTGGTTAAATGAAACTAACTGTTTCTAGATAATTCCACAATATATTGAAACAATATTAAAAAATCTAAGAAATTGACAATTGTTTCGATATTAAATGAATCGTTGAGTGTAAAAAGGGAATAAGTCCACTTTTGTTTGAAATCAAACTGGAATAGCCATTTTGTTTCCATTACTAAATCCCATACGTTGAGTGGAAGAAAGAGAATTTTGCTCTGCAGTATACCTACATCTTGGTCTGGATATAATAACGTTGAGCAGAAAAAGGGAATCCATCCAGGAATGATTTCTTTTTTCCACTCAATGCGCAACCGTGACACATTGCATGCGATATGCTCGCCATTGACGCGAGACTTTAAAGTACTAAGCACAGATAACCCACAGATTGTTGAGACACTGATTGTGGCGCCATCTAAAGAGCCTGTCGACTAAACAATTGTGTGATGTTAAAAAAATTTCTGTAATTTTAGGTTTTGGCGGTATATTCAAATTTACTGTATTTTAATTATATTATTTCAAAATAACCATTTATAGTCCATCATTTGACATTTCAGTCAATTTATCTCCATTAACTCAATAATAATTAGATGTTGAGTTAAATTGCATGGAATATCAAATGATGGAACATAAATGGTTAATTAAATTGGGAAAAAATAAAACAGTAATCATATAAACAGTTTATTTCTTTTGGTATAAAAATACACAACAAATAATTTCTTTCACAAAGTACTTTTCTTAACAAAGAGAATGACAATAAATAAAATATAATGTAAAAACAATGCAATAATTAAAAAGTAATTTGAGTAACATACATTCTAGATTGGAGTATCATTAGATTTTTGAATGATGTTAAGTCAAGATAAATGTAGAAAATTATTTATGATAAGTTTATATTACTTTATTTATTTATTATTATATTCCAAAAACACACAGAGCTGGACAAGCTACTGGAGTATAACTGCTACTTACTTAATCAAAAAAAGTGTTAGCAATGAGTATTTAACTACTATTTTTGGCAACTTTCTGTGAAAGAACACATTTGAGTATAATTACTGAGAATATTAGAAGAAAAGTAATTGAAATACTTTTAAAGGAAAATTTGTTAAATACTGTCCAGCTCTGTAAATACAAGGTGCCAAGTAATTACATATAAGAGTGCTAAACAGCACTTGTGACTGAACAAAATTTAAAATAATATATCTAACATTCAATTTCCACTTAAAATACATCCTTATTTCTTTACTGGAAGTATTGAATAGGTTTATGTCTCAAGCTTAAACGTAGTATATTTCATATTTGTATATTTCTACATATAAAAGCATTCCGTTCTTATGAAACCATCGTATAAGGCTGTTTAAGTTACGCTGCAGCTCCTGGCAGTCTATGATTGGTAAAATGTTTCTTAAAGGCTCTAAAAAATCCCACTCTCATGTGGAAGTCCTTTCTCGTTTCTGGTTGAGGTTCTACAAGTAAACACACAAAATAACAACAATAAATAAAGAAATACACAAATATGTTTAAAAATTTATGTCAACAAAAGAAAACAAAATGCGCTTACTATTGAAATAATAAGTTTACACATGTTTTTGTACTATGCCCAAAAAAATATCAAAAAATGTTTGAATGTTTAAATTTTTTTGTTTTTTTTTAATTCCTTTTTTTGGAGTTCTCGATTTTTTGAAATTCTTGATTTTCATTGGTTTTAACTATTTTTTGATTCATTGTTTTTTTTTTATTTTTTGTCTTTATTGGGTTTTTGGTTACCTCTAGACCAAATACTTAGACATAATGCATCAACAAAAGTTAATACTCACTCTGATTTCCCATAAATTGTCATAACATGGGCTATATATGAAAATCGGCAAAGGGTCAATACCTTCCATCCCATAGCTGGTGGAGGAATAGCTATAACATAAAATAAAACCCAGATTATTATTTTTTCAATGGGTACATTTTAAAATGTAATTGTCTGAGTATGGTGAACACACTAGATATAAATTGAGTGAATGAAATGATGAGTACTGAATGTCATTTTATTAAAATTCCATCTAAGCGCTTGCATCCATTAGGCCATTCTCAAAGCTGTCGACAAGAGAAAAACACACAACAGGTGTCAAAACACATCAAACCCTGTAACTGCTACATACAATGAAATAAAATGTTTGATCTTACATCATTACTTAAGTAAAATTTGTTAAAATTACCCTATAAAGAGGCTGTACACACATATCATTTAGTTAATAATTTCAAATTAGACGTTTCGTAATGTGAATTACAATTGTACACCCTCTTTATAGGGTAATTTTAACAAATTTCACTTAAATAATGATGTAACATCATACATTTTATTTCATTGTATGTAGCAGTACAGGGTTTGATGTTTTTTGACACCTCTTTGAGAATGGCCTAATGGTTGAAAGCGCTTGGCTGGAATTTTAATAAAATTACACACTCAGTACTCGTCTTTTCATTCACTCAATTTACATTTTAAAATGTCCAAAATTTTAGCATGCTATATTGAATACAATAAAACTTACCATCAATTTTTGTTAATTTCCACTCATATGGGAAGGCAAATCAAACTGTCTTAATAACCTCAATTCGTCTTTCTCAAATCTAAAAAAACACTATTTTCGAAAATGAAGGAAACATATCCTCAATCGTTTCCTCGTCGACAAATTTAATGATTTATTACCACTGAGTTTCAGCCATATCAATTTTATCTTCCTGGGTTGGAGGAACAAAACTGTAAAAAAGAATATTTACTTTAGTAATACAACAACTTTCAGTTTAGCTAATGCAAAAAACAACCATGATCTCTAAAGTTGTCGATTGAATTAGTAAAAATTCTGTGTTTTATAAAAATAAAGAGAATGGTTGTTAATTGAGAAAGAAAAAATACTCAATTTTTTTTAATAAAACTTACAGAGTACACCACTTATTAGACTCCTTTAGAATACACTATGACATTGTCTTTTCAATTAATAACAGTAAAGCAACGAAACAACAGATAAATATTACACTATAGCAATTAAAAAATACACCAAAATACCGAAACCTCATAATAACCTCAACACTTAAACTAAGAAACGATAACAGTATAACAGAACTAACAGATAAAACGCAATATGACGTCGCGCATACGCAGTAATAAAAATCAATAAAATTTGATTACTAACGACGTTACAGTTTTCGTTAATTTTTTGGATTTATCTACCGATTTTAGTTACTCGACAGGCTCTATAGATGGCACGGTCTGCAGTGTCCCTAGCCTAGTACTAAATACGGTGTTTATCATTATTTTGTGTCTGGACAAATCAGTTGTAGTTCACACGTATTTTGTTTTGAGTGCCTACGTGAAATAATAATTTTTGCTACTAAGAAATTCAAAATTGGTAAGTATCAAAAATATTAGAATAGAATATAAAACTAAGAAAAAAATTCACGCAGGTGGTTTATACGCTAGTTAACGACCCTTTATTAAATCCCTTTTTGGGGGAATTAAAATGGTACTTAACTTAATATGTTTATTCACAAAAATGGAATAATGTTATCTAACAACGTAATTTTTATTTGCAGATGTGCAGTAATATCTAGTTCCGAAGTCGTTCCGCTAGCTCTCTACCAAAAAGAAAAAAGAGGGTTGTTAGAAAGAATGAACATAAAAAACAAATAATTAAGCTGTCTCGCTTAAAGGGGGGTGGTTATCGTAATAGTAAAGGATACCTTGTAGTTTCTAAGGAAACCGGTCCAGATTGTTTGTGTCGAAAAAAATGCACGTAGGTATTTTGATCTCTAGAAAAAGAGAATCTCATCCAGTTTCTTTACAACGGAAGGCCAAAAAATGAACAGAACACCTTCTTATCGAGAGCAAAGAAGTAGCAAGATGAAGATCATCCAACAATGAGTCTAGGCAACGGTCGTCTTCTTTTGTATATTTTGCAATGGAGGGCACTACTCGTATAAAAGTCTGCAAAAAGGCATTCTGTAGTCTTTTCAATGCGTCAATTAAGGTCGTGTTCAGACTATTGTTACATGAGAGGCAATCACGGTAACCGAGGCAATCGCAGACGTTGTTGCGAAAATAGATGAGCACATACGATCTTTTCCTACAAAGACTTCCCACTATTCGGTCAAGAACATTACCTACTTGGAATCCGGCTTAATCGTTTTAAAAATGCTCGAACTTTTTGTTATAAAATATCCAGAATTAAAAAACAAAGTGAAGTGCGAATACTATCTAAAATACTTTAGAGAAAACTTTGGGTATCTCCTCGGAAGACCTCAAGTATATGTATGCAGTACATGTGAGGTTCTTAATGTGAAAATAGGATCCCCGACATTAAACAAAAACGCAAAAAGGGAGAAAGTAGCAGAACTGATGATACATAAAAGGAGGGCAAAGTAATTTTATGGTGAACTTGAGGAAATAACAGAACTTTCCAAAGAACGAGAAGACGTAATGGGAATAGTTTTTGACTATATGCAAAAGTTACCTGTTCCACACAGTTCAAGAGATGTTCTATCTAAGGAAGCTTTGGCTGAATGTGTTTTGTATTAATACTACAAAAAATAACTCCAACGTGTTTTACACTGACCATGAGGGACTGGCCGCTAAAGGCACTAATGAATTATATTCATTTATACTCGATTACGTCGAAATGTATATATAGTTATGGTGGACAAAATCGGATTACTAATGGCTCTCACAATGACCGGTAGATTTAAGTGATCCAGCAGTACTTTCCTGTAAGCGGACATAGCTTTTTGCCATCCGATATGAAATTTGCATCTAAAAAAAGATCGGTTCGTAGACATGACCGAATTTACGTACCTCAACAATACTCGTTACTAATCGCAAATACACATAAACTTTGAAGATTGGTGGGCCAGATATTTTAAAAAGTCTTCTCAAAGCCTTGGTTCCCATAAATCGACATTTGCCATTAGTAACTATAGCCACTTTATTTACAGGTCTGAAGGGAAGGGTTATTTTACTGTATCAGAATTTATCGATGGTCTTATAAATGCTTTACGACTAGTTAAAGGCAAGGAAGAAGTATTTCTACCGACAGCCATAGCTTACAATGGACACGTACCTATCAACAGTAAGAAACTCGACAATCTTGAGAAGAGTGTTCATTATATTCTTGATATAAAGACTTTTTTACTGAAATATTAGTATGGACTAGTCAAGATAGAGTGCAGAGTGATGAGGAGAACCTTTAAAATAGTTCCTTTTTCTTTGTTCTGATATTTTCTTAAATAAAGTATTCATCCACTTTTGTTTATTTGCCAGCTTAGGTCTAGTTCCTACCTCCTAATTTGGTTTAGCAGCTAATTTTACTTGTTAAATCACTTCAAGGGACAACAAAAGAATGTTACGTTTGATAAATTTGCACTTCATAAACAAATTAGATAATTGAGTAGAAAAAGAAAAACATTCCATGAACTTTTACCCTGAATAAAGCATAAATACCAGTCAGATTGTAAAAATTCTCAAGATTCCTAAATCCCTAATATTGTGATTTAAATTTTGTCTTTAGTAAGCTTTGTGATAATAATAAGACTAGAAATGTTACACGGTTTTACCTTTTTTCCGATAACAAGGAAAGTAGGAATTATTCCCTTTTTCCACTAACCGATTCAAATATCATCGTCAGAATGTCATATTTACATGACGTTTAATGATTATTTTTGGCTAGACCAAGAAGTGACCTACCTTGTGATTAACTTAATATATTAATATAAAAAAGAAGAAGATATGATATTACAAATATTAAAGCTTAGATATTATTAGCCCTATGGGAATATCCTGGATATCTTTCCCCATTGCAGATCAGTATAACTGTGCAATGATAAAGAAAACCAGGAAAACTATATCCGCTGATCTTTACAATTATCACTTAAGCAAACAGTTTGAAAGTGGGGAGCTCCCAAGATTCATCTGTTCATTGACTTCATATTGTGGGTCTCTTAAGTGTCTTCTAATTTCTAATTCTTCAAGGAAATTCAGTTCTTGTTTCTTATCACACATATATAGTACTTATAGTTCTGTGTTAGGTGTCATTGAATGTTTGGTGTCAAGTAGATGTTTTGCGTAGAGGGATTCATCTGGTTGTTTTAATCTGTATGCTCGTGAGTGTTCACTGTATCTAATTTCAAAATTTCTAAGGGTTTGACCCAAACAGACAACACTACATGTTTTTATATACCAAATTTCATTAATGGGTATATTTTTGTTTTTATATTAAACAATTTTGTACTCACATTACTTGCTGATTTAAAAGAAATTGTTGTATTTGTTGCTAAAAATATTATCTTTGAAATATTATTAGAAATATTACCTGCATATGTGATTGTTTTGTAATTTTTTATTTCTCTAATTTGTTTAGGAAATATTAGTTGTAATTCCACTTTTTCCTCTTTTTTATTAAATAATTTACGTACCATATGTAGTGGATAATCGTTGATGTTGCTATCTGTTTAATTGTATTAATTTCTCTATCAAAACTAAATTTGTTCATAGGAACTGATAATGATCTATGTATCGTTGAATTATATGCGGCTAATTTATGTGACATGGGATGATTGGAATTATATATGGAACAATTACATCAGTGTGTATTGGTTTTTGGTAAATTGAATAATCGAGTACATTATTAACTCTTTGAATTTTTAAATCAAGAAAATTGATTGAGTTATTTTCTTCAGCTTCTAATATAAATTTAATTTTTGGGTGCAAATTATTAATGTGATTGAAAAATATATCTAATTGTCGTTCACTACCTATAAAACAAGCTAATATGTAATCTACATATCTATACGAAAATGAGATATTTATTGAAATATTACATTCAAAGATTTTTCTATCTAAACTGTCCATCAAAATGTTTCCAAAATTAGCGATAAACCTTCATTTTGAATATATACTAAATTGTCAAAAATGAAATAATTCTGATTAATACATACGTCAAATAAATTAAGTATATCTGTTATGATTCCTGGATTAATAATTTTATCTTCTAGTAAATTTCATGCAAGGGCTAGACATTCTTCAGGAGGAATTTTAGTGAACATATTGGTAAGATCAAATAAAATGAGTGTAGGTTGAATGTTTTTAATTTTTTTATTAGTACCTTAGAATTTTTTATTGAGTATTTAGATATATATTCGTAATTATAAGGTAGATTGTTTAGCTTTTTTGCTAATATATTATTAGGAGTTTTAACATAAGAAACTACAAATCTAATTTGTTTCGATATTCTATGTAATTTAACAGTTCCATATGATTTTGGAGACTGGGGATTTTTGTTTACGATATATTTATTTTTATAATCACTTAGAAAATAATTTGAATTATAAACAATATCTCTTCCATTATCAAATAACTTTTTTGTTCGAACTGCTCTAAGAATTTGTACATGGCTACATTTTATATCGTTATATATTTTTCAATTTTAATCTTCAGTTTTTAATATAACGGTGGCGTTCCTCTTGTTGGATTTTGTGATTATTAGGTTATTATTTTCAACTTTCTTTTTGATTGAATTTGAAACTGTAATGTTGTTTTTTGTTTGACGTTTAACTTTTGACGGTTCAATATTTTTTCTCATAAAGAAAATTATTTCAATTAGATTTAAAGCTCTTTCTGATTCTGCAGCTAATATTATTCGTAAATTTTGGTGGTATGCTCCACTTTAAATGCAGATCGCCTTGCTAAAGAAGCTGCCTGATCCACAGCTACACCTATTACTCTGCAAATTTCTAGAGGCCTAAAATTCGCTATGAAGAAACTTATACCGAAGAAATGGGTAAAACACTGGGACCATTCCGTAACATTCTTAAGGAAAATACATCCGAATATTGAACAGTGCCATCTCCGATCTACGGAGAAACGAGAAGGTCGTCTCAAGAAGACTGCGTATTGGTCACACTCATGGCCACCTTATGACCTCTTCCCCCAGCCAAACTGCCAACACTGCCAATCTCTACTTGACATTCAACACATTCTCGTAGACTGCCTTTACTAAGACATCAGCAGCTTGGAAAAAAATCGGCATTGAGGATACAGCACTACACACCAAATCACCATAGCCATCGAGCTATTTAAAGAAGATAACCTTCTGAATGAAATTTAAAGGCTTACAGTTCATTATTGTTTGTAATTATTTTCACATTATATGTTTACAATCTATTGTAAATTTTTGTACCTTGTGCTAATGGCCATAGCTTTCTCAAGCACGTTAAATTGATTTAAAAAACCTCTATTTGAAAATTCTATTTCACTATTTGTAAAATTAGTGTCTGAAAGGTTTTCAAATCGTAGTCCAAAGTGTGTTGGTATGTAAGAACTTACAGTTTCATGATGTTTAGAGTATTGAATTCTATGTTGTGTGTGTTCAAGTTTTTGTACTTGTTTCTTAAATATCTTGTCCTTCATCGTGCTGACACTTTCTCTGATTTTATCATCTAAACAGTGAAATTCTACTGGATGTAATTGGAACGTGAGTTCAGAGTGTACAACTTTTATGTAGTTGTCTAAGGAGTCTCTTATTTTGAAACATTTTTTAAATTCTTCTTTAAGCCATACTCGTTGAGCACATTTTATAAACAATTGTTAAACATCATGTATGCATCAAATGTCATTCTGATGATGATATTTATTATCGAAACAATTGTCAACTTCTTAGAATTTTTAACATTTTTTCAATATATTGCTGAATTATCTAGAAACAGTTAGTTCCATTTAAAACAGTGATATGAGTGGACTCCACAGAGTAAGGGTCGAGACATTAAATTTTATTTTCTCATATTTTCATGGGTTTCGGTCAGAAATAAAATCACTTGCTTATAGTGGTTACGTTTCGGTCTATTTTATTTAAACCATTTTCAAACCTTTCTAAGATTATGCCTCTACAGAGGCATAATCGAAAAATAAGTTTTAAAGAAACATCTCTTAATCATATGTATTTTAATAAATGTATTGTGTTTTCAAAACATTTTTAGAAATATTTGGAAATGGTTTAAATAAAATAGACCGAAACGTAACCACTATAAACAAGTGATTTTATTTCTGACCGAAACACATGAAAATATGAGAAATTTAGAATTTACGGTCATTAAAAATATATATGTTTAACTTAATCCCTGGGATTAAGGCATAATGGAAAACCAAAGTCATAAATACAATACCAATCCTTTCAAGGAATATAAGAAGATGCAAACACAACTGGCGAGAGAAAACAATAAAAAGCATTTTCTGGTGAGGTGTAGAAATTTAAATATCATTCCCAACTTTTTACGGATTAAGGAAAATAATTTTAACATTTGTCATTTCATGTATAAACAAAAACTGAAAAAAATTGTTACCACATTCTATATACAATGTTTGAACCTAGTAATCAGTGATTGTTTTTCAAATATAAATAAGTAAGAAGGCAAAATGCATTCCACCAAAAATTACATTAAGCAAAATTATAATTCTTCGCAATATGAACAGTTTTTTATAAATCAAAATAAACGATATGACTTTATTTTCAACAAAATCAAAATTAAACATATTAATAAACTACAGATATTAATGAAAAAACATCACAAAAATTATCTTAATATTAATTATAACAAAAGCGGGTTACATAATTTAACACAAATAAAAATTCCAACCCACATTAAATATGTTTTAAGTTTGGGAACTAAGTTTAGTATTTGTACCAATTTCCTCCGATAGATGAAATTATTGCAAATATAGAAAACGGAATAAACTTTTTAGAAAACAACGAAAAAAATATACTTAGAAACAAAATTTGGAACATATTAACGAATTATAAACACAAATATAATAAAGTAAGAAAAACTACTAAAAACAGAATCAATTATTATATTAAACAAGCTGAATATTTCCTAAAATCGAATTCAAACATATTGATTCTAAATGCGGATAAATGTAATAAGACAGTTTTAATGTTGAAAGAGGAATATATTATGAAAGTGGCTAATCTTTTAAGCGACAATCTAACATACAAAAAAATTGGTAATGACCCAACAAATGCTATTCAAGTTAAAATCAATAATTTGGCTAATAAACGGTTTAAAAGTAACTTAATAGATTTCAGGACCAAATCGGAAATCATTTGTCATAATGGTCTTCCACCTTTCATATATGGGTTACCCAAATTACATAAACAAGGTATTCCACTGCGACCAATTGTTAGTAACATTAATGCTCCTACATATAAATCATCAAAATTTGTATCTAATACACTATCATCTGTAATTGGACTAACAGAATATCATATAAAAGATTCGTGGGAATTTTGCAATTTTATTAAAAAGCAAATGCTTCCTCCAAATCACCGGATAATTTCACTAGATGTTGTATCTTTATACACAAACATTCCTACGGATCTTGCAATCGAATGTATTAAAAATAAACGGAATATAATCAAGAACTTCACACCATTAGACTTAGATGCATTTTGCGAGGCGGTTGATTTGTGTTTGAATTCCACCTATTTTCAATTTGGTGACTGCTTCATAAACAAATTTTTGGAACAGCAATGGGATCTCCACTTCCTGCTCCGATTGCAAACTTAGTACTTGAATATTTAGAATCCAATGTTTTAGCCAGAAAAACCAATTTTGTTCAAAAGATACCTCGACGACTGTATCCTTTGTGTACCAATTGACCAGACTGAAAATATTCTGAAACGTTTTAACAACTTCAATAAAAAATTACAATTCACCATAGAAATGGACAAAAATCGTTCTATCAATTTTTTAGATATGAATATAGAATATGACAACAACGGTCGAATATCTACAAATTGGTTCACAAAAAAGGTATGGTCTCAACGATATTTAAACTATAATTCATACGCTCCCATAAAATACAAGAAGAATGTTGTCACTGGCCTCACTGATAGAGCGGTACAATTATCACATCCAAAACACAGGCCTAATAATATTAAAAAAATCAAAAATACCTTAGATTTAAATAATTATCCTAAACATTTTTATGAGCCCATTATAAAACAGAGAATTGACAACTATTACAATAAATTAAAATTTAATAGCCAAAGTAATCCATCAAAATATATTTCACTTCCGTACATTCCCGATATCATTAAACCATTACAAAAATGCCTAACACCATTTAATATTAAAATTGCTGATACACCAAATAACATTACAGGAAATAAGCTTTTTTCTAGGCTCAAACCAGATAATAGGAACACAATAAACTCAATATATTAAATAAATTGCTCTGACTGCAATGGTACTTACATAGGTCAAACTAGCCAATATTTACATAAGAGAATTCAACAACACCAGCAATCAGTTCGAAATAACAATGAATGTACTGCACTATCAAAACATTCACTTGATGAAAATCACTCTTTTAATTTCAACAACGTAGAAATAATAACTACAGAAATAAATAATAGTAAAATATTGATAAAAGAAATGATAAATATTAAGAAGAATCCTGACTCAGTCAATTTCAGAACTTACATAGACAACTTAAGCTGTATATATACGAACTTACTATTATAAACGAATTACCTAGTTATTAAAAATTAAAAAATAGATTTCTAATTCTAATTTTATTTTAATTAGGACATTCTGTAAATACATTCTAATCATTTTTAACATAGTTCATTGTTTGTTTTTGTGTACAATAATTTTTTTTTTTAGTTTAAGAAATACTACTGTACAGAAGTAGACGAGCCTCTACGGAGGCATAATCAAAAAGTAAGTTTTAAAGAAACATCTTTTAAATATATGTATCTTAATAAATGTATTGTGTTTTCAAAACATTTTTAGACAGGTTTGAAACTGGTTTAAATAAAATAGACCGAAACGTAACCACTATAAACAAGTGATTTTATTTCTGACCGAAACCCATGAAAATATAAGAAATTGAGAATTTACGGTCGTTAAAAATATATATGTTTAAATTTTATTATTTCCAATTAGTAATTAGTAATCATCCTCTATATTTTTCATTACTCATTGCCCCTTTTTTAGCAACCAGTTTCGTTCACCTATTGCTTTATTTGTTATTAGTTATTGATGGTATTTTCAAATGTCAGGAACTTGAAACGGCTAATTGAAGTTAATTAAGGTGTCTTCTTTACGTCCAACAGTTCCATACTAATTTTCCACTCTGACCGTTTAAAATAGAAACCATATTTGATAATGAAATTTTGTAATGTCGGCAAAAATAGAAACCAAAACCAATTGGAATGCTTGCGGTATATCTGGAAACATCAAATTATTTGAAGAGAAAGCAAACTCAAAAGGTAGCGGACACATTTGCCAAATTAAAAGGCGGAGAATATTTGAGCTTTAATTGGAATTTGTTAAAAAGCAAAACTTCACCTGAATAACAATGTTCCAGAAGTGCGAAAATTGAGTAGAAAAGGCTACCTTCACCTGAATAGTAAGCATTCCATTTACGTAAAATAAGCTGGAAAAAATATTCATGAAAAGGAAAGATATTATTTCGAAGCATTAATTTGGTGAGAATAACAAAATAGCGTGACGAGGGAATAGATGAGAATATTTTTGATTTGAAAATATTATTAAAAAAGTTGTTTAAATTGGAAAATGATAATAAAGAGACAATATACTGACTCCAAAAGTATATACATTAAGAAAAAAACATTTGTTCGGAAATACGAGCATAAAATTACTACAGTGAAATAGAAAATGGAAGAATGATTTTACTTTTCCGTCAACCTATCTATATGCGAGAAAAGTATTGGTTTACCCCAAAAAAAGCTGGAATTTTGAAAAAAAATTTTGAGTTATTTTTACGTTTTCCATCAACGTCGTCGTCGTCGTTGTCGTCGGCCACTTTTCCTTACATGTCTTGTTAGCACGATACTGCCTCCGGAGTGCAATAAGTCAGCAATTTTATGATTGAATATTGTCAAGGACATGTCACAGATAAACCCTATTGATTATCAGCTCACCAGAGCCAGTACAATGGGTGCTATGGTACTTGAAGTACGACATTTTGTAATTTTTTGAAAAATTTCAGTTTGTTAGCACGATATAGCCTCCGTAGTTCAACTAGTCACCAATTTTATGATTCAATATCATTCAGGACATCTCACTGATGAATCCTATTGATTTTCAGCTCACCAGAGCCACTACAGCAGGTGCTACAGTACTTTAAGTACGATATTTTTGGGGAAGTTTCAGTTTGTTAGCACGATACAGCCTCCGGATTATATACAAGTGACCAATTTTATAATTGGATATTATTCATAGCGCCTCCAAGATGAACTCTATTGATATTCAGCTCAATAAAGCTAGTACAACGGGTGCTATGGTACTTGAAGTCCCAAATTTTTGTCATTTTTGGAGAATTTTCAGTTTGTTAGCACGATACAGCCTCCAGAGAGTATAAGATTGATCAATTTTATGAGTGAATATTGTTCAAGGTGTCTCACAGATGTAACCTACCAATTTTCAATTGCCTAGAGCAAGTACAGCGGGTTCTATGAATCCATATATACTAAACTTTTTGTTATTTTTGAAGAAATTTCGGTTTGTTAGCACGATACATCCCCCGAAGTGTATACAAGTAACAATTTTATAATAGAATACTGTTCGGGGCCACAAATGCGGAAAAGTTAGTTTTAATATTTAAAACCGTTTATTTTCGAATGTTTTATGAGAGCAATTGTAAATAATGTATGGTCCCGAAACTACATCAGAAGCTTTCTTATAAGGGATTTAAATGTATTAGAGCAGCGAAATAACAGGTCACATTTTTTATTGAAAATTAAAATGTGAAATATTATCATTTTCGATACAATTAATAAAATCTGCTTTGTTGGTCATATGAGAAGTACAGTCTGAATCCACAACAAACTCTTCACATTTACCGGGAAAACATTGCAATAGCAATGCTACTTTGTTTTCACTAGTTTCGTCATTTTCAGAATGCTGACAGTAGTTACTTGATATTTGAGCTTCTTTTTTTCTAATAAAACTGTTTTCATGTTTATGGTTGGTCTTCTTGCACATTTTACACACTATTTTATTTTTAGAAAGACAATATTTAGCGTAATGGCCTGGTTTTCCGCATAGATGATATTTTCGTTCTTGTTGACCTTGTTGTTGACTGTACCTCTTATTATTACAACCTTTTTGTCTTCTACCTTGTCTCTAAATGCTACTGTTTCTCCCGTTGCTTCTTTCTGGTTAAATTTTGCCTCTTCTGCAATCAAACGTGATGTAAGATTTGTCAGCAGGAGTGGAATCCCATGTTGTGGAGAAATGTTTAAATTTATCAGGTGATGTGCAAAGAATTTTCAACATTAGCATATCGTCATCGATGGTTTCATTTAATGGCTACATTTTCGTTGCTCATTGTCTCTCTGAACATACCATATATTTTAGTAAACATTTCATGTGAACTTTTACAATTTAAAACATGCATCATTAGTTTCTTATCAATTGACGTAACAATTGCTTTATGTGCTGGAGCGTCTTTCTTTTTTTTAGTCATTTTTATCGCAGTCTTTGATCATATCTTCAAACTTTTTGGTACTCTCAACAATTCCAAATAGACTATTTGCCTTAAATAAAATTGTAATTAATAACATAACCACGCCTTTTTTACAGCCACTAACAGATTTAGAATAACTGCTAAATAACTTGATTGCAGCAGTATTATGTACTTTAACAAAAAGTATTCTGTTAAGGATTGGTAACACAGAAAATGATATCAATGATGATTAATAAGGAGCTGATGAACTAATTAATGTAGAGAGTTGACGTGTGAAATGTGGAAAGTGTGTAAATTAAATAAGCATGGATATTTTTAAGTTATTTTGCAAAAAATGCAGCAACCAGCTTTATCTGTTTCATAAATTATATTACTCCCTTGTTTCCAAATCGTTGTATATGTATTAATTTATAATTAAAATAATCCTTTGTTGCTTCAAAATTTTACTCTGCTTCTGTTATTATACGTATTGATGAGTGAGGTGAGTATTTAAATACTGGAATGAAATATTCACAAATCCCGCGAATTTAATGAATACCATTATGTAGCTAAAACATTGTTATCACGTAATCCTGTTTATTCATTGTGTGCAACAACAATATTACGTTCGGTCACGAGGATTTGATGTAAAAGTAAACCAAGCTTTAATTTAGTAATGAATCGTGACATGGAATCCATGTTGTTTTAGTTGTGCGCACATTTCCAATTTTATGTAATTTATGTCTGAACATAATCTCAAATTTCGTGATATTTGCATAGTTGTAAATATCTACAATGAAGCTGTACCGATATCTGATATAATTAGTTCTGATTAAAATTGCCTCGATCTTATTTTACCAGGAGTCCTACCCCTATGACAAAATGTGTTTATATAACCACTCATAAATGATTCACCAGAATCGTTTTGTTTGTCTATAATCTGCGCCGTTTTCCCATTACAATATTATAATTGTTTCCCTTGCCCGTTGAATCCATAAAACAGACTGGTCTTTCGGTAAGATCCTTCTCATAATAGTTTCTAGTTTTTTGGATTAAGTGAAATGGTGTTTACCTTAGCTGCTTGAGCGCTCAGTTAAGGCTCACTGAAAGTGGATTGCACGCGTAGCGCACAAGAAAGGAAGGCTAAGAGTATCACTTTTATAACATTCAACTATATTTTCAGATGTTTGATTGAAAAGATTATAAATCTCAGAGATATAAAAATGTCGTATTGAACTATTGATCATCAAGAGTATTGACTGAGTATTCATTAGCAATGCTTACATATTAATATTTCTAAATTCTTATATGTTTTATTATTCTACAGCAGGGGTCTCCAAACTTTGAAGCCTTGGGGCCATAATATTTTTTTCGTTATGTTGCAAGGGCCATAACAATTTTAATTTTTGTGCCCGCCTAAGCAAATATAGGCTTTTATTGCATTTCAATTACTATTGACTGTGTATAGTGACACGTTACGGCATCTAGTGTCGAATAGTGATACTATGTACTGTTCTAGGTACTATCTATTTCAGCTACCCACTAACAGGTGGCATAGATGGGAATATCCGCATTGGTTCGAGAAAGTTCTGGTTCTCGCTAGTTTTTCCGATCATTTCTAGATGGCAGTTGTATAGGTATAAAAAGCATAGCGGCGTCATTGCGAGTCAGTTTGTTGTCTATTGTGAAATAAAGTAATAAGAGTATTTTGAGTAGACTTGTTTTTATGTGTGATTTATTGGCATGGAAAAGAAGCGAAAAATAGACAGTGAATGCAGAACGTTCCAAGTTAAATGGAACTCTCAGTATTTTGTGATTGAGTGCAGTAATAAGGCGCTATGTTTAATTTGTAATGAAATCGTAGCTGTTCTCAAAGAATATAACATTGAACGTCACTATGAATCGAGACATCTTCAAAATTACTCTAAATATACAGGAATATTGCGGACGGAAAAATTTGAAGCTTTGAAGCGCGGACTGAAATCGCAGCAATCTTTGTTTACCGAAGCAAATACTGAGCAAGAGTCTGCAACTCGCGCCAGCTTTCGTGTGGCTCTTGAAATCGCAAAACGTGGAAAACCATTCACCGATGGAGAAATGATAAAAGAATGCTCGATTGCAGTAGCTGAAGAAATATGCCCCGAAAAAATAAATTCATTGAAAGGTGTCAGTTTGTCAGCAAACACCGTGGCTCGGAGGGTGCAAGACATCGCAGAAAATATATAATCTCAACTGTCTGATAAAAATGGACATCTTGACTGGTTTTCTCTAGCCTTGGATGAGTCAACTGATGTGTCAGATACTGCTCAAGTATTTTTATTCGTGGAGTCGATAAAAGCTATGAAGTGTATGGAGAACTTCTGGATATTGATACTATTCACAGCACGACAACTGGGGCAGATATTTTTAAGGGAGTTGAAAATGCCATTAATAAAAAAAATTCGATGGAAAAACTTGAAATCTATCACCACAGATGGAGGCAAAACTATGTGTGGTAAATATAAAGGAGTGGTCGCACTTGTGCCAAAGGCTGTAGAGAATGATGGTGGTTCAAAAACATTAGTATTACGTTGTATCATTCATCAACAGTTTTTTTGCGGAAAATGTTTGGATATGTCTGAAGTTCTAAGACCAGTCATATCAGTTGTTAATTTTATCAGATCCACAGGGCTGAATCACCGACAATTCGGCGAGTTTATTGAAAAGATCGGAGAAAATGATTTGCCATATCATACTGCCGTACGCTGGCTTAGTTGCAGATAAGTTCTTAAGCTCTTTTTTGAACTTCGAACAGAGATCGATTTTTTTTTAATGAGAAGCATGTTTTCTATTGACCTAAATGCTATGCTGAAATTGGAAACATTGATCTCATCGGAAAATGGACAACACCAGTCGATTTCTCGCATCAAGGAACCCCATTCCTCATAATTTCAGTATTTTTTGAGAGGAACAATATTTACCGGCAAATATGGTTTTTGCGGAATTCTTCAAAAATACATGTTCGATTAGATGAAATTTCGTCTCAAATCGATGGGTGACCTTGTTAATGTCCTAACTCTATTAATTTATGAGTAACAATGGATAATTGACCCTCTTCATTCTGTACTCCTAAGTTTGACGCACTCTACTTCTGAATCGCATCATTGTGGTGCACTCCTAATTTTTTGCTCCATGGATTGGACATTTGGCAGTACTTTCCTAGCAAAATTAAATGAATAATCTCATTATTTTAGTCTGTGCGATTTATTATCTGAAGGCATGTTTTTATCTGAAGGCTTTTAATCTAAATCCTCTGCTAAAATTTGAAACATTGATCTCATCCAAAAATGGGCAACACCAGTCGATTCTCGCATCAAGGGACCCCATTCCTCATAATTTCAATATTTTTTTTCCGGCAAATATGTACCTGAACTATAGTATGGAATGCCGATTTAGGAAATAGTGAATGGCTGTGGAAATTAGCATTTTATGTCGATTTGATAAATCATATGAACGAACTGCATTTGAGATTGCAAGAAGAAAATCAGCTTCTTCTTGATTTATACACCAATATCAAATCGTCCAGGCAGAAGATAATACTATTTCAATCGCTGTTACGTAAAAAATGTTTCACACATTTTAAAACATGTGAAATATTCAGCCACACTACAGAGACTGAATTTCCAGTCGATCTTGAAGTCGATACTTTGAGTGCGTTAAAGATAAATTTAGAGACTCGTTTCTCAGATTTTGATGTCATTGTGAATAAAATTGAGCTTTTTCGAAATCCTTTTGATTCAGACATTGTAACCCTGGCTCCATAAGTCCAAATGGAAATTATTGATTTACAGTGCGGTGATATGTTTAAGAACAAATATCAAAATTCATCTTTGTTGGCACAATTTGATAATTTGCATAAATTTGCTCGTGGTTTGTTTTCTGTTTTTGGTACTACGTACTTGTGTGAGAAAAGTTTTCCAAGATGAAGTACACAAAAATTGTTTACAGATCTAAATTAACCGATGAGCATATCAAATCTCTTTTAATAATTGGTATAAGGAAAATTAATCCACAACTACAAACAATTGTCGATGGAAAAGCACAATTACATAAATCTCATTTGTGTTTTTTTTGTTTTATTAGTGGGATTAATTTCAATTTAATTATTTGTTAGTTATTAATATGCTTAAGCTGAAAATACTTAAGTTGAGTTTTCTGCGTCATAATTTCTGTCGTGAAGTTATACCTTGCAAGTGAATAAAACCGAGTAATTATCATTCTGTGTTTTCATTCTCTTCCATTCAAGTAATCACAGCAATAGTGACAACAGTAAAACATTGGCTGTCGCGGGCCAGATTGATGACACTAGTCATAAGCTGTCGCGGGCCGGATTGATGGCAGTGGCGGGCCGGATTTGGCCCGCGGACCGTAGTTTGGAGACCCCAGTTCTACAGTGTTAGAATGTTTGTCTCCCTGTCCTCACTCTCATAACTTTCTCGTGATCGATTTTTTCTATATGTGTTCTTTTTAATTAATTTTTTTCTTGATATATTTATTTTCAATAATAAATAAAACGTTATTATGACTATATTTTCTTATGTAAATACATATACCTTTTACGTATGTCGTATGTGCTGTCAGAAAGACGAGGAGGGGATATAGATGGAATGGGTGAGAAAAAATTATTTGCCCAGGGAGCAAAATATCATTAATCTGGCGCTGATAAACAAGGTTTTAAGTTTCTCCGTACATAATTGTAATAGCGTAAGTTTTGTAATCAATATAGAATGCACACCTTGCACATGAATAAACAGTTCGATGTTGGCGACAAGTTCATTTCTCTATGTTGTATCTATGGCTTATTACATTGGATTTTCAACGGAAAATAACAGTTCAGTATTAAAGTGTTTTCATTTATTCATAATTGTCCGTCTTTTGGCCGTTTACTCGGTCATGGTCCAAACTCCATTATTAGCTGCACAATACTTATCACCATCACACATCTCTACTCACACAAATTTAATAAAAGTTTTTCGGATTAATTCAAGATAAGACAGCTGCAGTAATATTATATCATAAAGGGTATATGGTAGATTATAACAAAGTGATACTTGAACTGACACTGTAGCTTAAGAAACATTTTGTAATTTTTTATGTATCCAAAACGCAGGGTATTTTAAATTATTACTCTAAACTAGAGGATCTAATATTTCTCTGAGCAAAACACGCAATTTGAAATTTCATTCTCACTTAACTAAAAATGCATAGAAATGAAGATCTTCATAAAAAACAGAAATTTTAAATCGGAACAATTCATTCTTAAATTCATATTAATAACAGCCGATTTCATAATAAATTTTAAGGTTACTTTAATTTTAAAACAACCTTTAACAAAAAAGTTTGGTTTCAAAATCAATATTAAAGTACCCTGTTTTTGATTATATTTCTAGGTGAACTTCGTCAACTGGCGTAGACATTCAACTAGGTAAATAATCTTAATTTGACAAAATTAATGTCGAAATTAATAATTTATTATATACAAATTTACAAAATGGTGCAAAGTTGAGAATGCTGAACTTCGGTGATTTCAGGTCGGAAGACACTTTGTGTTTCGATTTGATGAATATTAAAAACTAACTTTGTTATTGAGTGTTATTGAACTCGTTTCGATGAGTATACGAACTTTCTTATTGAGCGTTGAGCTCGATTCGATGAGTGTGTAAAACTCGCGTCGATGAGTGTAAAACTTTGTTATCGAGAGTATTGAACTCGCTTCGATGAGTGTAGAACTAACTTTGTTATTGAGCGTTGAGCTCGATTCGATGAGTGTAAAACTCGCGTCGATAAGTAGTAGAACTGATGAGTGAGAAACTGATTTCTTCACGTTGTGAGACGTGTTAAATAGAAATCTGCGAGGGGCGTGTTTACACGTGGATTGGGTTGACCAAACGAAAATAAATATTTCCTATTGGCCAGTATCATTTGACTTGTCGGGTTCCTAGACAAGAATTAACTATGGGTGCTGCCAATAGATAGTTAAATTTCTATGGAATACTCCAATAGCAATTGTAACCTTTTTACTCAGAAAGGTTATTCAAAAATGTCTCTCATATCTTTCGACCATCGAGCATAAAATTCATGCAGAAGTGACACTAAATTTAGGGTTTTTACAATACAATATATAATAGGGTGAAACGTGACCTTTTCCTAACTTCTTAACTATAGGACAATGCGACAAGATGTCGACTTTCAAAAATGTGCTGTTTCTTTGCCCATACAAAACAATTTACAATTATTGTTGCAAAACGTGACTTTTTAAGGGTATCTAACGAAAGTTGAAAATAAAATCAAACTATCCTTTGAATTTACAACAATATAAAGATCTTATCAATTCTGCAACATATTTTACAACGCTATTAACTAAAATGAATTTCCGCCTTAAATATATATAATAAAAAAAGGACGCATACAAATATCTTACATATTTTAAAGGTATCGTAAACAATAAAATTCAAGATTTTACAATCTTGAGCATACCCTTTTGGCCAAAAGTCGACTTTAAAGAAAAAGTGAAGATGTTGGCGCTTTAATACATAAAAGCTTCCTTTACTTTGACAGTGATATAACCTCAAATTTTTAGTTTGCGAGTTTGTTTTTAAAAACATGGATATGATTAAAACATCTAGTGATAGTTCACCAGACTCATCTGAGGAAGAATATATTTATATAAGAAGAATTTACAGACTCAGAGTCGATTGTTTTATTAAATATAACGAATTGGATTTTTTTTAGAGATTTAGATTGAGAAAGCAGACGGCGATATATCTTCTAAATAAAATAGAAGGGCAAATTGCATTGCCCACTAATAGGTTAGTTGAATATAGAATTTTTAACTACAAATACCTACTATATAGTTACCATTTTTTTCAGAGGTGGATGTATTACACCAATGCAACAACTTTTGTTGACATTAAGATTTTATGCATTTGGAAGTTTTCAAATAACAGCAGCAGATTCCATAGGAATATCAAGAGGTTCAGCCTGCAGGATTGTTAAAAGAGTGTCTGTAGCAATTGCATCTCTGAGACCTGAATATATCAATATGCATGAGGATCACCATGAAATGGAAAGAGCTGTGGAGGATTTTTATAAAATTGCTTCATTCCCAAGAACGATTGGAGCAAATGATTGTACTCTCATCAAAATAGACTCTTCTGGTGGACATGATGCAGAGATATTTAGATCGAGAAAGTCATTTTTTGCATTAAACGTTCAAACAGTTAGTGACGCAAAATTGAAAATAAGGAATATTGTTGCAATGTACACGACCAAACGATTTTCAATAATAGTCGCTCAAAACAAAGATTTGAAAAAGGTGAATTTGGTCATAACATGTGGATTGGAGACAGAGAATACTCCTATCTGTTAACAAAATCACTTCGAACTGCAACGGAAGCTGAAAATATTTACAACGAATCAATAATAAAAACTCGTAATGTCGTAAAACGCCAATATGGGTTATGGAAAAGAAGATTTCCCATACTACGATTAGGAATGAGATTAAAATTAGAGACTACTATGGCACTTATAGTTGCCACAGCAGTACTGCATGATATTGCCATTGATTTAAAGGACAATTACCCAGAAGATTATGATCACGAAGAAAATGATGATTTATTACCTATTGAAAACAATGGGAATATTCCCGAAAATATAAGAACGTTATTAATTAATGAACATTTTGCTAAATTGTAAATAATTATTGTATTGATAATAAAAAGACTGTTTTGGTTTTTTTTATTGATTTAATTTTTTTTTTTTATTTCTATCTCTAAATCTGATAAAATCATTTTTTTCTTATGTTCCTCCGCCTCTCTTTCGATTCTTCTTATTCCAGCATTTCCTTCGAATTCAAAAGTTTTTTTAAGCAGTTCCGTTTTGGTTTTATAATATAATTCTTTTTCTAAGTAGGTTGGGTTTTTAACTGTGGGGCGTAGTTTTTTATTTGTTTCCTTCCTTAAATTATTAGGAACATATGGACTCCAATCCGATATGTTATGGTGTGGTTCTGCCAAATTTTCGTATTTTCTCTGTAAAATTATTTCAATTAACTTGATAAGCCTTGTGATAAATGTATTACTTACTTTTCCAGCAAGTTTACAAGGAGTATGTAATTGTGAATTACTATTAGCAGGCTGTGTATATTCACCTCAATGTTTTCTTCATGATTGCTATCTAGCACGTTTTCCATGATCATCACTTCCTCTACAATAAATAGTAAATTTTAATAATTATATTAACGAATAATACAAGTAGTAAATAACTTACAGGCTCTATGGATGCAAATCCAATATCCATTACTTCAATTGTTTCTATCAATATTAATAGGGAATCCTACAAAACAAATGTCACGCTGACGACACATATATACTTACTTTAAAAGTTTACTTACAGGTATAGATGGCTTCACCTCTGATTCTAATAAGGGGGTTCCTATGCTTTCATTTTCCAATGTAAAGTCCTATAAAACAAATTAAATATAAGAATTGTAATAAAACTTATTTTTCAGCATGCAATTCATAAAATATCACTAAAAATATAATTAACTACTATAAATTTATTGGTACATCATCTAATATGTTGGAAAAGCCCACCACCGTTTCCAAATTTATAATATTTAAAGGTGCTTCAACGATGGGATCTACTTCTTTCATTATTGACGGACCACCACCAGTTCCCTTCAGATATGCCTTTTCTTTGGTTACCTCTCTCTTGCTACTAGTTTCTAAATGATCGTATTTTTATTTATTATGAGCTAAACTTCTCGTCTCCATATTTTTGAATTAAAAGCATTCAAAATCATTTGCCAAGCTTCGTCCTACAAAACAAATATGAAATAACGCTATAAATAAATAATCTATTATCAAAAAATTTCAATATACTCATACGTTCTCTTTGTTATTAAATTTGTTGGTGGTTTTACACTCAATAATATTTTTGAATTCAGCAATTTGCTGCAATAAATATAATTCTTCTCTTTTACTGAAATTTCACGATCTGGTTTTTTTAATATTTTCCATTTTTTCTAAACAATGAAAAGCTTTATAATGAACAAACTTGGTATTAACAAAAGTAAACAATAAAGATTAGGTTGGATAGGACATATCATCCTATTTTTCACGTCAAAATCCCTAAATTCCAGGTTAACCAACATCTTAAAAATTATTTAGGTACTTTTTGCACTTTAATATTAGTTATGAAAACAAAAGACGATAATAGCTACTTTAAATGGAACTTTGATCTAAAGACTCCTTTCAGTAAAGTGGACTTTAGTTGTTCAGTATGAAATTGGCTGTAATTACGCTTATGGAATTTAGCCAATTGATTGATTTATTGCTCCGCCGGATTTATGAATAAACTATACCGCCAAAGTTTTCCCTGAACAAAAGTACAAGAGCTTACGTTTCTATTCATGTTCAGAAGTGCAGTAGAGATTACAAAATTATTCACATCAAAAGCATGCAAATATTGAGCTGATATTCTAAGAGAATACTTTCTAGAGATGAATCTGTGAAGAAAATAATTAGTAATCAATAAACAGTATTTATGAGATGCAGTACGTTGAAGTAGATACGTGAAAATATCCAGAAAATATGAGCGAATTAGAAAGTCAATTTCCGGTTTCATCTGTAACAGGAAGCAAACATTTAATTTCAATGCGAAAATCATGCTCCTCCGAGTAAATTTAGATAAGTGGAGATATTTTACAAATGTACAAACAAATCATCAAATATCCATTATTTTTGACATCACAAAAAATTAATGGACATTTGCGAATAGTTTTGTTGTTGAAAAGGTCAGAAATAGATTAGGTACAAAACTTGATCTGTATTAATAAATTTCATGAAGATACTTACAAGAAAATGCTCATTAGAGCTTGGGAAAAATTGTGTAGATAGAGATCTCAAGTTCATAAATGTGATATTTATTACATCCAAGATCATACTTGAAATTGAAACTATGGTGATTATTATAAAATGAAAACTTCCTGGATAAAATCATGATTTCATAGTTTTCTCATATTATAAAAAACATGCCATTTTCTACAGAAAGTATTTTAAATTATTATTGTTAATAGTCTGAAATTTATTTATTTCATGTCATGAAACAAAGTTATTCATCTAAAATATATTGATGGTGTTTTGAAATTGATTTAGGACTAGTTACTTAGTAAATTTTTACGTGATTCAAATTCAACATATTTTCCAAATCTAGACAGATTTCTAGCTAAATTATAAGATTGGTTCGTCTCATTTTCAGTAAAGATTTTTGATAATCTAAATAATGACTTCCAAATCGTAGGTTTCAAAGTTTTCTAAAATTTTTGCGTTTATTGCTCGAATAAATATATGAATCTTCAACACTGGAATTATAATCTATTCTAATTTACAAGTTAACGATACCAACTTCGCATTCTAACTTAATAAACATTATTTCGCTAAATCACTTCTAGAAGGAAAAATAGTCTCCTCACATTTTCTACTGAAAGAAAAATCATCCAAAAGAACTATTGATCTCAAGGCAACAGCCCGCATTGGCCAAGATTATATTAAATGGGATCCATGCTGGCAGTTTTTATTTTCTTTTTTGCAATACGCTTCCCTTTCGGAACGCTGCTGGTGATATCTATCAAGACTTTATCGTGAATATTGATTGCTAGAAATAATACAAAAAGTCAGGGCCTTCCATTATATACTCACAGTGTATAAAATGTAGAATTGACAGTAGAAAAACGTATCTAGTGAAATGAATATTTGTGATTTAGCTAACTCACTTTGTCTGGAGTTCGGCAAGGATGGGTTTAATCTCCCCTTCTCTTAAATTTGTACTGTAAACGAATAGTCGAGGAAGCTCTATAACAGTATATTAAGTACCAAGTGTCAAAAAGGTTACTTTAGTCACGAGTTTTACTAGGCACAAGTGGAGCGAAGTGAAACGAGTTCCTTGTGAAACGAGTGACTAAAGACGTTTTTAACACGAGGTGCTTACTATACTTTTGTTCGCCCGTGGGAAGGAAAAAATTATATTATATTTGAATTATATTCATTACATGACGGACGATGGCTGACAGCTGACTGACAAATCAAAAGACGCAGAAGAACAAAATTATCACCGAACATGAAATTTAACATACAAGAGATACGCTTGATTTGACGTTTAAAAAACAAAAGATAAACGAAATGTGACTTTTCGCATTTTAAACACTAGTGTTTAAAGAGTCGTTTTGTGCATGTCAAACCCGTGTTTAAAGTGCGGTTTTAGTAACGGAAGTAGAAAAAATAATTTAAATGACATCAAGTTAAGCGGCCAAACAATTAACAACCTCCGCTTCGCTGATGACACTGCAATTTTTGCAGTAAGCGTTACAACTATTAACAGAAATACCTAGTTTTATAGATCAGTATGTTCTTAAAATAAACCCCACTAAAACCAATATAAAGAATATTTCAAAAACCGTACATCATCCGATAAAAAATATTACTATTAATAGTAAACTTAATTTTTACTGTCTCGACCCCTACTTTGTGGAATCTACTCATATTAAATTAAGTACAGGATAGATAGACCACCCGTATAGATGGACCGGTCCAACATTTCGCTGCTCTGCCACGGCAGCGCTGCAGTCGGTATCTCGAGTTGTTGTCGTCGAGTAAACAGGTCCACGCTTAGTTTTGCTCGTGAGTTTCATGTGTATTCTAGAAGAAAAATTCATTTATTTATTTTGGTGAGTTAAGAATTATTTTGTATTAGATTTCTGTGTTATGTGGTTAAGTTATTTAAATGATTTCGACGAAAGATCAGTGCTATAACTTAAGTGTATACTTACGATCCTAACCTAAAGAGGCGTGCCAGTAGCGTTGTTTGTCTTAACTACGAGGTGTTCCATCTATCCCATACAATTGGGATAGATGGACCAACGAAATTTGGGATAGTTAGACCGCTTAAAATGCCTGGGATAGCTGGACCGTACCTCCTATTACGAGTAGGACGTTACTTTCTTAAATATTAAATGAATATAAAGATGCATCTTGATAAGTAGGGTTTTTTCTGTTACAGAAAAATGCCTACATTTTATAAAACAAAAAACACGTTTGAGAGAGGAGAATTGTCTGAATACAGTTTGAAAAATGCAGTCAAAGCTGTTGAGAATAAGGAAATGGGAGTTATAAATGAAGCAAAAGCGTTTAGCATACCGAAAACGACTTTAAAAAGGCGTCTTAGATCAAAGAGTTATCATAAAGGCTCTATGGGGAAAAGTTCATTGTTGGAAATCAAATACAATAAAAAAATCGTAAGACATATTAGAAAATTACAATCAAGGGGGTTTACTCCAACTAGAGATTCTGTACGCTACATGGCTTATTATTTAGCAGAAAAGCTGAAATTAAAACATAATTTTAATCATGAAACCAAACAAGCAGGCTACAACTGGCTTTCTTCCTTTCTTGTACGTAATCCTCTACTTGCCATCTGGCAACCTGAGGGAGCTGTCAAAGAGTACTTTGGCCTCTTAAAAATGTTTTGGAAGAAAATGGTATTATTGATAAACCTGGAAACATTTTTAACATGGATGAAACAGGTTTACAACTAAACAACAAACCTGGAAAAGTAGTTGCCTTGAAAGATTCTAAGAATGTGACATCCGTTACTTCGGGAGAAAAGGGTGAAACTATTTCTATATTGGCATGTGTATATGGAGAGAGTATATTCTTGCCGCAATTTTGCATAATAAAAAGGAAATGCTGGAGTTCGCAAAAAAGAATGAAATAATTTTGATGAGTATTCCTCCCAACAGCAGCCATTAGACCCCGCTTTCTTCAAGTCTTTAAAAATGAGCTACTATTCTGCTTGCTCCAACTACATTACGCGGCTGCAACTTGGTTCTCTCCTTACCATAGCTGGGGGAAGTCGTCAAACAAAGATAATGGAATCAGTGGTTTTAGAACCTGTGGAATCATTCCTATTGAACCTGAAGTGATACTTGACTATGATTTTCTGTCAGAATCCACAGACTCCAGAACTTCAGACGCATCTCTTGTTTCCCAAAATGATATGACCGATGCTCTGGTAGTTCCAGAAATGATATCACTGTTGCTGGTCCTAGTCGTTCAAGAAACTACAGTAATCCGGGTACTTCAAGAAGCTATGATGATGTTCCTGTGTCAGGATCCTATAATCCTCTAAACAGTGCGAGGATATATCTGAAAATTTATTCCCCTCAGAGATATTGGACAAAATACATCATGTGCCTTGTGTCAATAAACTTGGGACTCTGAGAAGAATTGCTCAAACTGTATCAACAGTTTTAAGCTCTCCGTATAACATAATTGCTACTTAAAAGAAAAAAGATGTAAAAGTGTCAAAAATTAAAATAAAAGGGGAAAAGAAAAAAGAAAGGGAGGAAAAAAAGAAAAGGAAGAAGAAAAGAAAGGAAGGGCAGAAAAGAAGAAAGACAGGGAGGAAAGGAGAAAGACGAAGAGGAAAAGGAGAAGGGCAAAGAGGAAAAGAAAAACGGGTGCGAGAAAAAGCAGTTAGGAGGAGAAAGTGATAAGAAGCAAACAAAGATGAATGCAAGGAAGAGAACGCAAAAGAAGAAAAAACTTACATCATCTTCAGAACTTGAAGATATTGATATTGATATAATTTGCAACGACGATGACGATAGTGACTTGGATGAAGATTATTGTGTGTGGTGTCAAGAGAGCTACAATGAATCAAAACGAGAAGAAGATTGGATTAAGTGTGTGTCGCCATGCTCTCGCTGGACACTTGAAAGCTGCACAAGATTCAAAACTAAATGCGATTATTGTGGGAAGCGAGAATATCACAAGAAGATGACTGCAGAGTGAATTATTGTTCTGAATTCTCTTATCTTTTTTTAAATCGTTTACTTAATATAAACAATGTTTATACTTTTTATAACCGTTATTTCTTGTATTACTCCCTGATTTGGTAACGTATATCAGTGGTCCATCTATCCCGAGCAGTTGGTCCATATAACCCATCCCTCCAGGATAGATGGACCACCAAGTAGGAAAAATGAAAAAAATATAACTTCAAGTATGATTAGAGTAACAGCTGAAGAAGTACATACATTGTTTTAGGGTCATATATACATAATATAAAAAAATTATCAAATCCTAGACATTGCAAAGTTTTGGAGAAATGACTTTTAAAAGATATGGTCCAACTATCCCGGACTTACCCCGCTTTTTTAAATGAAACTAACCGTTTCTAGATAATTCCACAATATATTGAATTTTCAAAAGGTTTTCAGTATATTGTGGAATTATCTAGGAAGAGTTAGTTTCATTTAAAACAGTAAACTTAATAGTTTTTAAATAGACAACTTCATTTACAATTTGTTGCAATATAAACAATAAGTAACTCGTGTGCAATGGCGAAAATGAGGATTCCTAAGAAACTTATAAACATAACAGGATGATTGTAAACGGTTCCCTAAGTAGAAATCGAATCGGTGACACACTTTCCGATTCTTTTGAGGTCCCCAGTCTCAGGAAAACTAGAACGGGTCGGCTACGAGGGGGCAGCATCGACCCATAATCATTCCAAAGACACTCTTATACTGATAGCTTCTCTCAGATGTCGCAAAGATAGTGTGTATGTAGATGACGAAGTAAATGGCAAGAGATATTATCTGCTGGTAGACACTGGAGCAACTAGAACCATTATACGACTCTAGATAATAAACTCCAAGAACAAGATTTTACCAACGAGACTGCGACTGCGGACCGCCAGAGGTGAGAGTGCCAACGTTCACGGGGAGATACAAATCCAATTGGGAATTGGCGCAGAAAAGTTCGCGCATACGGTAAGCGTAGCTGACATCGAAGAAGACGTGTTCTGGGAATGGACGTAATGAATCTACATGGTTTCCAATTGGATTCTAGAAACAGGACCAGTACAGTGGGTTCCGAGGAGGTATTCCTTCATCCATATGAAGGCAGCACGGTGTTGGCAGCTGTACAGGAAGATACTGTTCTACCTGCACGAAGCGAACAGGGAATCATGGAGAAAGATACTGTTTTCCACTTTTGACCTGAAGTCTGGTTATTGGCAAGTAGAAATGGACCCAGAAGATAAGGAGATGACTACTTTTACCAGCGGATCTGGATTATAGCAATTTAACGTCATGCCATTCGGACTCTGGTATGCGCCCGCATCATTTGGAAGACTCAAGGAAAATGTCTTGAAAGGGTTGTCTTGGAAGACATGCCTGGTGTATTTGGACGACATCGTAGTACTGGGGAAGATATTTGACGAACACCTCAAGAATTTGGAAGATGTATTCAAACGACTCCAAGCTGCCCACCTCATGTTAAACCCGATGAAATGTCAGCTATTTCAAACCCGAGTCAACTATCTAGGTCATGTAGTGAGCAATGAAGGAGTGCAGTAGATCCAAAGAAAATTGCTTCCATTCAGTAATGGCCGTAACCAACCGACAAACATCAAATTAGGAGCTTTCTTGGACTTGCACATACTATAGAAGATTTATCAGGAAGTTTTAAGATATTGCCAAGCCTCTTACTCGACTTACAAAAGAAACAAGAGCTCTACAATAGAACGAACACTGTCAAATGGCTTTTGAAACCTTGAAGAGGCATTTAACCATGGCATTAGGATATCCATTACCAGAGGGAGACTTTATTCTTGACACTAACGCAAGCGACGTATGAATTGAATGAGTACTCTCACAGATCCAAAGAGGGCAAGAATGAGTGCTGGGATATTTCGGTAAAGTCCTCTCCAAGCCAGAACGAAACTACTGCGTCACAAGAAGAGAACTTTTGGAGGTAGTGAAGTCCGTGGAACACTATTACCAGTATCTCTATGGAAGGAAGCTTTTAATCCGGACTGATCACGCAGCATTCAAGTGGTTAAGGCAGTTCAAGAATCCCGAGGGCCAGATAGCTAGATGGATTGAACGACTTCAAGAGTACGATTTCAAAATCGAACATCGAGCTGGTGTGAGTCACCGAAATGCCGACTCCCTGTCCAGACAGCAGTGCCCAACAGACTGCTCACACTGCAACAAGGCGGAATATAGGGAAGCTGCAGTCTTAAGAGCTACTGTAGCCAACGAAGAATTGTCACCCACCAGGATCAGAGAAGATCAGGAGAATGATCCTCACCAAAAGAACATTCGGCAATGGAAGGTAGAAAATCGGCGACCTACATGGCAAGAAGTGTCAAGATATTCACCGACACTCAAGTAATATTGGGCTTAGTGGAACTCCCTTTGTCTGTGAAGAGTCCTTGAAAACGACGATGGTTCCGAGATAACGAGACAGCTAGTTACCCCGAGAACGAGAGTAACTGAGATACTGAGGAAGTTACACTACAGTCCATCGGGTGGTCATCTGGGAGTGAAGAAAACCCTTCAGCGAGTCCGTTGAAGGTTTTATTGTATGAACAGCTCCGACGATATAAAGGACTGGTGTAAGAAATGTACGACTTGTGCTACGAGTAATGGACCACATCGTAAGAAAAAGGCACCTATAAAACAATATAATGTTGGAAGCCCTTTCGAAAGGATGGCTTTAGACATCGCTGGACCATTTCCGACGACAGGAAATGGTGGTAAATACATCCTGGTAGTAATTGATTATTTCACAAAGTGGGTGGAAATTTATTCGATTTTTCGAATGTTTCATTGCATTTTCCATTCATTCTCTTTTTTCCCATTTATTATAGTATTCTGGTTCCTCACAGCTAAGATTTATTCATACTTTTCCTCCTTAGTTAGTTTTTTTTATTCCACTATTTCATCCATCCCATGTCTATCTCTTTTTTCCGTTATTCCTAAGCTTTCCTTCCACGCATCCAAAATGCACTGTAATATTGCCCCTTTTCACAGTTAAAAGCTGATCTTATCTTCCACATTTCCTCTTCTTCTGGTTTTTCATAATTTATATCTACTCTTATATTCCTCTTGGTCACTTTCCACTTCTGGTTCTCTCAAAACTGTGACGTCTTTTGATCTCTCTTTGTTGAGCGAGAAAAAGTCTATGATTGAATTTTCCAGACTTTCCTTGTGAACTTTTGTTTCAACTTTGTGTTCGTTATTACTAATTCATTTTGCGTGCATAATTCACCGAATCAACGCAGCTTCTGGAAGGAATGGTACATCACAAAATATTATCGTAGTCATCCTGAAGTTATATGAGAAACATGCTGATGATCTGTGGTTTTTATTGCGTACCTCATTCATAATATTTCTCTATGTCTCCTCGCATGGAGTTCAATAGAAAGATGCCGTATTGTAAACACGTGAGTAATACCCTATATCTACTCAACTGAGGACTCCTCTTCACTTGAAGCTCAGTTCGATCATTATTTTTTTTAAATATTATCTTACTTTTTATTTTTCAAAATGTTTACGTTTTGTTTAATGAACAATTTTTTTGTTCAACATCCGGTATTTGAACATTTTTTTCCAAAGACTTTATCAACAACTGTCTGAATTTTTAAACGCTGCTTTCTAAGATATCTCAAACGGTTTAACCCATTGACAGCACCATTACGGATAGTCATGTACACAAGATAAATTAGAGACCGGGTAAATATGGACAAGACAAGACAAAGATGAATGGTCTTCGGTGGTCCCCTTATCCTTAAAAGAAAATCTTTTTTTTCTTCATCCTTCCTGGAAACGATTTATAAATTATACTATCTGCGAATCATTTATTTTATGTTTGATGTTTCCAATGATTCGAACGGAGTGGGTCGGATTTGAATAAGTGCTTGAGATCGGAAATTGATTTGAATGGAACGGATGTTTCTATTGGATGGATTAAAGTTCAATTTATTTTATTAATTACTAATAAAGAGGGTAGGAATATAATTTTTCACTCGCTTTTGACAATGGGAGACAATTGAATTGATCATAAAGCTGCCTTTCAATCCGGTACATTTCTTTAGAATTTGAGGTTGTAAATAACGGAAGTGCCTAATGCAATGTTGTCAATTATATACGGTGTGACAATTTACAAACTTACAATGGCCAATATCTCACAAACGAAAGATGATATCAGGAAATGCCTAAGAATGTAAGGTACTTTTTTTGTTGAATAAAAAAATTAATTTGCCGTTTTTGTAAAACAAGTTTTAAACATCTGTTTTTTGGGTTTGGTCGCAGTCAATAATTTTTTGATTATTCAAGACATTTAAATGTCATTAGTGTTCATCTTTTGTGCAATAAGTACTGTCATTCTGCTGTAGTTGTCACGATGGTTTACGGTATACATGAACGTGTAGAGATAATTTTCATATTTGGTTCCCAAAACCAGTGTTATTTACGAAGAGCTCAAATATTTAACGAGAGGCATCCGGACAAAATGTAAGTCGTCTGTATATCCGTGATCTAGCTGAGATTACTGAATGAAGGAAGCTAAATTGAGGTCCTTGGACTATTTGCTGTAGGGCCTACTGCATGAACACGTCAAATATCTACAATGATAGGACTATCACGAGAGTCGGTTAGGAAAGTGTTGAAATTACATAAATTTCACCCATTCAAAATACGGATTTTTCGAGAACTAATCGATGATGATTCAGACCAACGAATTGAGTTTTGGGAACTCATGGCTGAAAGAATTCGCGTTGAACGTAGACTATTAAAAAATATTTGTTTCACTGATGAATGTACTTTTATGCTGAATGGTAAAGTTATTATACAAAACTGTCATTACTGGAGTGATGAGAACCTGCATCTATTTAGAGAAGGTCACTGGCGCAGCGCTGGCTTTAGAGGTTTAATTCTGCGACTTTTGGGGTGTCCAGTACTTTATGTTGTAGATGTATACTCCCGCTTTTATAACAACTAAACTTTTACACCTAATAGTTTGATTTTCTTTTCAATATCATAAACTACGATTACAAAGAAGAAAGGAATTAAACTGTTAGTAAATTTCAAGTTACGTGTTTTTAATGGAGCTGTAGCACACTCTCCATTATAAACACACGCTCGTCTGTCGTTTTTGTTCCACATCAACGCCCACTGCACTGATACTTCGACATGTCAAAACTCGTAGGTTTATATCATAGTAATGGTAATCGACATTTCGGGGTTAATTTGGTGGTGCAGAATATGACAGTTTATTGTAGGCATGAACAACCACACTCAATATCCTGAAAAACTAAATGTTTGGGCAGGGATATTAGGCGATGCTTTTGTTGGTCCCTTGTTTATACCAGGCAATTTAAATGGCGACAATAATCTGGATATGCTGAAAATCACCATTGAATTGTGTATGACTTAGACAACCAAAGGGATGCCCAATGCAATCTAGCTCTAGACAAAGATTTGCTGCACTTCCAATAAGATGAAGCACCGCCACATTATGCAGCTGCAATTAGTGACAGGTTGGACACTAATTATCCGAACAAATGGATTAGATGAGGAGGTCCTATTGAGTAGCCACCGTGGTCACCAGACTTAACGCCACCTAATTTTTTTATATTGGGTTACCTCAAGTCAGTTGTTTATAAAACTCTACCTGCGTCACTTGGGAAATTGCGGGAAAGAAGTATGCAAGCATGTCGCGGTATTACTAGAACAACATTTTGTCAAAGTTCGTGCAGAATTTGAAAATGGGCTGTATTACTGTTTAGAAAACAATAAAATAAGGTAAATGCAATAAATTAGAATTGTTAAAGCAAGTAAGTATGTCTATATTTAAGTCGATATTTAAAACAACATCCAGTTAAATAATTTCTTAAAACTAGAAAATTAATGTATTAAACCAACAAGTTAAGCTCATCAACTACCATTATTGTCGACAAAAATGAGATTAAGTCAAACTCAGGCTGGTTAATATAACATTAAAATAATGTGAAAAGAGTTCGTATAAAATTAAAGTAAAGATAAAATAAGAACCAAATCAGAAGAAGACTTATATTATTTAAGTAAATTTGACCCTCTTAGAAGGCCCAGGTTGAGAATCGTTACTTGCTTGACGGGAAAGATATACAACTGGAATGCTAATGTCTTCTGTAGAAACTGTCCACAATACATCCACCATCTCATTATTATCTAGGATATCGATATTAGAATACCTTCACTTTCTGGGGAGTCGATATCATCAAGTTTAATGTTTGGCATGCTGTTGCTTGAAGCCCCGCTGCAATGGCTGCAGACCGAGGAACATTACAGCCTTGATTTTCTTCAGCTGCACGAGTTTTCTCAACGCCCCTTGCAGTCGCATGAAATCATCCGCAAAAGATTCTGTGGGGATGCGTCTTTGGGCATCATTTTTGGGATAAGGTCTTGCGTAGTGGATACGCACCCCCAGTAGAGAGGATTCAATTCAACGCCCAACCAATTCTGTAAAAGAATTGTACATTTATAAGTAAGCAAAATCTACATATTACAACGATGATAATTCATACCTGATGGTAAGTGGAATCTAGCTACATCTCGTGTAGGAGGTAACCTGGCAGGATTGAAGCTCATTTTCGCTGCAGCAGCTCTCGAGTATAGGAGATACAGCAGTTCGTCGAGGTTATAAGTGTCTGGATTGTCACCGTAGAAAGCAACTGTTATCCGCTCCCCTGCTGCTGCTATCTCATCAGGTGTAGAGGTGGGCTCAAAAAAACCGCAGCTTCTTTCACGAGGTATCGATTTTTATGGAAGGTGGACAAAATTTTCATCTCTCCTTGGCCAAAAAACATGTTGTCGAGTCTCACCCACTGAAAACATGGATTAATAGGAAAAACTCCGGTTTAATTTATGTCTTGGACAAGTTATGCTGGAATAGATTACCATTTCAGATAAACTCTCTTTACATACAAAACACACACTCGTGCCGCTGGGGCCGGGATCCGACTTTCAGTAAATTTCGACTTCAAATATTAACGAAAGAATACTAAGGTAAGCACAACTTTTACGCCAGGTGTGAGACGATAACTTATTTATCACGTGCGAAGGTAAGAGACTTGTAGACATGCTGAATGTAGCGGCGTTGTCGGTTGTCAACGGTAGCATGACCAACCGAGAAGAAATTCAAAGTAACAACATTCAAAAAGCTACCTTCCGGACTACCTTCCGGAAACTGTAGTCTCAAATTATAGGAAATGTAGTCCACATTTGCTGAATAGTTATTTCGAAAAAACCAGCCATTCAGGGTTAAAATCGCCAAAAACTTAAAAAATGTCGAAAATTCCGCGCTTTTTTGAATTCTTGACTAGGTTGCTTTCCATCGTCTAGTTCATTGGACCAACATAATTAACAACTCAGCAAAAAATCAGAACTACCAGATTTGACGCATAGTCGAATGTATATGGTTACTGGAGTAGCACTATTCATTCTATTTTACTTGCACCCACCTACGAATCAGTTTATTAACATACAAAACTTATTATTTGTAGCTTACTGAAAGCTTACTGTGGAGAAGTTTCCAACGCATCTCTCGAGGACCATTTCACCCCAAAATGGATATAATTATATCATCATATTTAGGATATGAGCAATTTATTACCTAATCTCTAATTAATAGCAGCATGATAGAGATAAAAAATACATGGTGACATATAACTCAAAATAGGTTCGATGAAATTATTATTATTGAAGCTCAAAGTTGGTTCATCCAAATTTCATTTCTTCGAATGGTTTTCAGACTAGGAGCGCTCAATAATCCTGTAAAACAGCTTTGAATTAATTATTCAATAATTCATTTCCTTTTAAATGGTATATTAGAAGGAACATTATATTCAGTATCATAAACAAATTTGAGCTGAGGGATGAAATTGAAAGTGTAATTGTAAGAAGAATAAACTAAGGTGTAATGGAGATTATTTGTATCCCTGGTCACAGTTCTGGAACACAAAATAACAAAAAATGTGTCTGGTTCTACAGAATACTTGCTTTTATGATTGTCTATAATAAGAGCTTTGGGTAATCCTATATAGAGGCTTCCAAAGCATCTTTCGAATATTCCTTTTCTTTCAAAATGAATATAGAAACACAAATTTTGTATTGAAATAGTTATTTGTAAGTGTCACACTAACATGTTTTGTGGTACAAGCATGAGTACTACAGAAAGTCATTTTGACAAAAGTTTTATACGATATTTTTTATAATTTGCATTTATTGATTTTTTTATATAAAATAGAATTACATTATCCCTGTTTTTCTCGTGATTTGAATTTAACTTGGCAATTCTGTAGATTCCTGATTGGTCAGATCACAGGCGGTTTTACTCAGTACTATTGACACATATTATCATTTCTGTAGTGTATCTTCACTTAGGTATCTCGTAATTTATCTCAAAACTCGAGCATTATGTATACCTATGTATTGATTCTATAAAATAAAAAAATAAACAACGAACAAATCATGGAAGAATAAACGTTAACGTACTTTATTTATTCAAATTTTTAATATAAAAAATCCTTCAATTTACCATTAAGAACATTTTATGTATTAAATTGGTAGCTAGAGCCACGATACACCATTTTATGATTTGTTTTAAGGTTAACATCAAAAGTCAAATAAAAATACATATAATAATCAACTGTATGACACTAAAAATTACTAAAAAATGTTCAAAGAAATTGAATTGTGACACTGTAAACAAGGTTATAATGAAATCGCTCTTATACGCGAATTATAAAAATTTAATTGAAGCATCGGATGAGCTGAACATACAACCAAATAATATAAAGTGCTATTCAAAAGTCCCCTCCCCCCCCATAGTATCTTTTGAATGGCTACACTTACATTAATAAAATTTGGAGGGTGAAAATAAAGTGTTGTAAACTTCTCTACGAATGGTAACAGGTGACGTAATAGTAATAGATTACGTCACAGTGCCACTCTGGCCAATAATTTTAAATAGGACCTTATGGCTTATGGCTACATAGCCATAATAATTTTGTTTGGGTTTAAATCAATTTTGACGGATAAATTAAATAAATACCAAAATTATTATTTCACATTTAAATATTGAAGATTTTTCAGTCCGCCTCTGGTTAGTTGTCAAAAAAATTGACATTTTTAATTTAATAGTATTTATTGCTTTGCAAAGTTTTTCTAAATAGCTTAAATATTTAATTTTATTGTTGTTTAACGAGACGTTTAAGAGTTTACATAGGCAAAATGGTACGTACTCAAGCCGACAAAGTAGCTGCTATCTTAATAATTGGTGAATCTAGAAATAATCTCCATGGAGCGGAACGTTCATTTAATGAGAGATACCCAGATCGCCATATCTCGAGAACGTATTTGAGGGAGCTTCTTCACAAGTTTGAAGCAACAGGTAGTGTTCAAGATGCCAAACGATTTGGTCGACCAACATTTAATGATGATCAAAAAATTGATATAGTTGCTGAAATGGTAGTAAACCCTACTTCCTCTTCAACTAAAGTTGCGTCTATCTGTGAAGTAAGTGAAAGTACAGTACAGAGAGTGTTGGCTAAAACTAAAGTTCATCCATACAATTTAAAAATGGTGCACCACCTCCCTGATGACGACCCCGACAGAAGGCTCGAATTCTGTGAATGTATGACAACTAAAATTAGTCAAAACCCACATTACACAAAAACAATTTGTTTTAGTTACAAAAGTACTTTTTGCTTCAATGGAAATGTGAATACGCAAAATGTAAGGTATTAGAGTGACACAAATCCTCACACCTTTCGTGAACAACATACCCAATTTCCAGAAAAAGTCAATGTTTGGGCAGGTATTTTGGGAAACCACATAGTTGGTCCTGTTTTCCTAAATTCAAATTTAAGCGGTGAAGTGTATCTGGAGATGTTACAAAATGCAAATGAGCCGTTAATTCTTGAAATTCTGGAAGATAATCAAGATGAATTCGGCCATCTGGTAATAACATTTCAACAAGATGGTGCTCCTGCACTTCATTATGGTGCAGTAAGACGTTACCTGGATGAAGAATATCGAGGTAGATGGATCGGTCGGCGAGGTCCTATAGAATGGCCACCTCGGTCACCAGATCTGACACCATTAGATTTTTTCTATGGGGGTACTTGAAATCCAAGTTTTATACTACGGCACGAGATAGCATTGGCGTTTTGAAAGGAAGAATTACTGAAGAATGCAATGCTATTTCAGCTGACACATTCGAACGAGTACGACAAGAGTTTACTAATAGGATATATTACTATCAGGAAGTAGACGCAGCACATTTCGAACACTTGCTATAAGAATCCATTGTTGATATTTGATTAATTGAATTTAAAAAAATAATTTCAATAATTTTGGTATTTATTTAAATTATCCGTTAAAATTAATTTAAACCCAAACAAAATTGATATGGCTATGTAGCCAATGTCAATGCCTTTCAAACGAGATATCATTTGCCATAAGGTCCTGTTTAAAATTATTGGCCAGAGTGGCACTGTCACGTCCTCTATTACTATTACGTCACCTGTTATTATTCGTAGATAAGTTTACAGCACTTTATTTTCACCCTCCAAATTTTATTAATGTAAGTGTAGCCGTTGAAAAGATACGAGGGGGGAGGGGACTTTTGAATAGCACTGTATAACGCGACATAGATGTAATGTGGTTAAAATTGGCAGGAAATTATGATAGTAATAGATATTTTGCGTAGCATAATAAATGAAGACTTGAAAAGCCACATCCTGGAGCACAAAAAAGGCCCAATGAGGAAAAAACGTTACTCCAACTTATTAATGACTTATGGAGATGTGCAATTCAAATTTTGAATCAGGAAGTCATACACAAAGTACAGAGAAATTCAAAATAAAACACAATAGTTTTATCTTATTGAATCACCTCCAAAGTCGGCTCAATTCGAAGCGATACACACGCCAATGCCGTCTCGACTCTGTTTGGGATAGAGTCAATAACCGGTTTTCCGGAGTGAATATAGTTTGTTGATAAAAAAAGTCACATAGAGCAAGATCAAGGGAATAAGGCGATTGGTCGATATTATTTATTGCGTGCTTGGCATTAAAATTCTTGAATAATGTTTACTCGATGAAATAATGCTTTATCGTTAAGCAAAGCCCGCGAATGGTCTCGCCACAATTTCGTCGGTTTACGATAAATATTTTCACGCAATCACTACAGAACAGTTAAATTCCTTACTGACAGTTAGGTCAGTCGGAACGAATTCATGATGAACCACAACTACAACGCGAATATCAAAGAAAGTGATAATTATCGCCTCGATTTTTGAGCGGCTCTGACGCGATTTTTCGATGGAATCGATAGCTTGTCACATTTGTAGCACCGACTTCCTTAAAAATACTTTATGCAGGTAATTTAAACTAGAAATTCCAGGTACTTTTTTGTTCCACGATCGAGGGAAACATCAATGCTGATTAATAATCATTTTTTGTCTCTGTTTTTTTCAGATTTAGATATTTTGAATGAAGGTACTCCACGTACTGAGTAGTTTTTGGCCATGATTGTCCAAACGCAATTCTTGTTGAATTTATTCAAGAACTGTGTGGGGACATCACTGCTCGAAACAGTTTTCTACATGGCAATGCGTTTGACTGGAAAAAATTGGAGTGTCAGCATGAAGAGGATTATAAATTGAAAATAACCGATTTTGGAAAAGGCGAATTCAATTTTATTCTTCCACATTTAATAATATTTAACGAAGATTGAAAAAATATATCTGTTGTGAATTTTGGTCTCTGGAGATTGAAATATGTCCTATTCCATCCATCTAATGGAAAATCCATAATTTGCAATAAAAGCCCTATTACCAACTGTAACTAAGAAAAAAAAAATATTATTTCTCTAATGGCTTTCACTGTCAAGGTATAGAAATGTTCGATTGGTATTGAGTTGAAAAACAAACGGAAATAGTAGTTTGTACAACAAGTGCACAAAGCGTTACTTTTCCCACGAGCACAGAAGTTTGTGACACGAGCCGTAAGGCGAGTGCCGCAAATCCAGCGAGTGGGAAAAGTGCTTTGCGTACGAGTTGTACACAATATTTTTTCTACAACTACGTTTATTAATTAAAGAAAAAAGTAAATTATATATGTATTTTATTTAACTTAAACAAAACAAATTTAAGAAATGAACACAGAATATAGAAAAATTAGTTAAAAGTTGATAGTAAAATTGGAACAATTTCGAATTGTTATGCCTGGTATATTATCTATTTTTAATGATAAGTTATCGTTAATGTTTGTCAACGGAGATGTTGATGCTTGTTTTTCATTAGGAATAATATTATATGAAGTCAAAGCCCCAGGTATAATAGATTTTTCAATTTTGTTGGCAATATCAATTTTGTTTGATATCGAGTCGTCAATATATCCTTCCGCTATTGTATTTGAGCTCCATCCACCATGTCGCTGCAATGTTAAGAAGTCTTCGCCTGAATTTGCTAAAATTGTAGATGAAGATCGTCTAAAACAATGACCCGTGTACAATTTAGAGCTAGGTAATTTTAAATATTCTGCAATTTGTTTAGGCATATTTCCGAATTTATTTATGCTCACTACTTGCCGCGTGCATTTTCCGTATTGTTAATTAAGAAATAACCTCTTTTCATTTGTATTTTGTGGACACAGACGTGCCTATATTTTGTATAAATCATAGAATTTTCCAACTACAGTAAATGTACGTGGTATTTTTGTCTTAGTTATTGGAACAGTAACCAATAAGGCTTCTTGTAAATCTTTCACGTTATCAATAGTTTATTTCCATAATTCTTCCCTTCGACATGCTCCGGCTAATCCAAAAGCCATGACAACCTACAAGTAAATTTGTGATTGAAATTAAAATTTTTATTTGGTTCCAAAATTAAATTAAAAAGATTAAATAAATTGCAAATATATAAAAAAGTCGACAGGATTTGAACCCGGGCATCTTCGTTCCAATGCTGATGTGTTTTCCACTAAGCTATCGCGGCAACAATTATGAAATCCTGTATTTAGGTCTTTCCGCTGCTTTATTTTATTTTAAGTTTTTTATTTCGATTTTTCTATATTATGAAGTACATTGGTTACTAAATAATAATAAATTGAATAACTAAATATAATCTTTAAAATTATAACTCACTTTGACGAGTAGATAGATATTGTCTGGCGCTTCTTCTAAAAATGTATGGATTTCAGCAGATGTCAATGTAAGGGATTTTTTTGTCACAGCTTTTTTTGTTTTGCTTTTTTAAACATGCTCGAAGTTTTGTATACTTTGAAATATCTATGTTATGTTTGATACTTATGAGGCTCCTTATCATTGAATATATAGACCACGGTGTAGACGGTTTAAAGTTTGCAGAAATTTCTTGAAAATAAGCCAACAAAACATTTTCTGAGAATGATTTAATATTGTATATTTCCAGTTCATAAATTTGCTGTATTGTTTTTGATATTTGTTTTTTGAAACTCCAGGTATCAAATTTTCGATTGCATTTTGAGCCTTCTCGATAATATTTGACGGAGTATTCTCAAAAAAATAGTTTACTCACAGAATTTTTAGTTTAAATTTAAAATTTGAACACACAGAAATCCACTATAAAGTATCGTCAAAAAAATTTGACATTTCCGTGGGCAAAGTGACATTTCCGTGCGGAAAAGTACCATAACGTGTACTTTTCCCACACTCTACATTATTACTTTTCTAACGGATATCAAACTAATTAAGAAATGGCTTGCTTTGCGCATAAAAATTTGTGTAGAAAAGCGTGTGTTGCATAGTAGTTGTAGAAAAATGTTCTTTTATTGTTGCACTCCCAAAAAAATTTCAGCAAGTACCTTTTTACCTTTTCCAGATATACCAAGATTTTCGATTCAATATTATTTTCTTGAAATTGACATTCAGTGGAGGAAGTACCAAAAGACCGCTTGAAATTATTGTCCAAATCCTCTGGTAGTGTTTGGGCATAATCTGCCATGTAGTTTGTTTATAATGTTGCAGTTTATCAGTTCATCTCAAGTGTGTCTTGTAATTTTTACGTTGGTTAAAAATTTCAAATCGTCCCAACTTTGGAATTTTAAATGGAATTTGAGCTGCGGAAGGGCTGAAATTGAGGATCCGAGATTGAAAACTAGGAAAAAACCAAAATTAAAATTTGCCAGGTAAGCGAAAAAAGACGTTATTTCTTACAAATTAAGATGTTTATGATGTCTGGTTGATGTTTGTTTTAGAATTCAAGCTACTACTATATCTACTTAATGCCTTATATACGGTGAAAAAGTCCCAATGGCACAAGACCAATTGGACAGGCTTATTTCGATTAACATTTTTGCATCAAATCAAAAACAAAAAAATACAAATTTTTTTGATAAATTTGTGAATTTTCTTGAGTGAATGTTTTCATGTACGTTTTAGATTGGGTCATATAAGTAAAGATACATTTTAACTGTAAAAATACTTGGCATGTACGAAAATATCACATCAATTAATAACATTAATCCAGATAACTGAAGCATTTATTTACGCTAAACAAGCCAAACTCTCATTTTCTAAACGCAAATCCACACAAAGCCTGAAAACTACAGAGGAATAACTTTACTATTGTAATAAATGCGAATACTAAAAGGGAAAAAATTAAATCAGTAACTTTCATAACACACGGTAAAATATATGTTTTATTTCAAATATAATAAAAGTAGAACTCGACATACTTTTTGTTTAACAAAAATGAGACAGGACCATAACATTTTGCAACAATATAACAATGAAACTAGTTTAAATGAAAATTATTGTTGTTTATACAAACGGTTAGTTAATAAAAATCGAGGCCACTCTAAAACAAAATAGGCAACCTTTGCAAATCAGCAGAAAATCCCGAAAAAATTTGGGGGAATGATAAAAAGTGAGTTCAGAGCAGACAGAGTCGGGCGAAAAACGCGAACGGAAAAAGTACTTCCCTGTCACGGTGACGGGTGTAAGTTTATTTGGAGCGTTCGCGCGTTTGTAGGAGAAGTTCTCTCTCCGTTGTGTCAGGGCGTCAAAGCGATACTCAGATATCCTTGACAGTGAACACTGCCCCCCTGGGAACAATACGGAGTAACCTCTCTCCGGCAGTTAACCAACATACCCCAACACCGTGTGTTAGAAATTTTAGCGCCTCCGCCGTTATAGATAATTATCACGAGATCGCTATATCGAAATCAGTCAGCTAGTAGAGACGGGAGAAAGGAGGTTTCCACACCGTAAGTTTTTGAACAAGTCTAAGATTAATTGGGAAAGTTTTATTTTTTTTGTGTGCGCTGATCTAACCTTGATATTTATAATATAGATGTTTACATAGATAGAACATATAACCTTTCTTTTATTTTGATATTGGACAAGTTCATAGGTTCAGTAAATATGTAGGTCCTGGCTCATAATTTGTGCACCGATCGCTTGTTAGATATATATTTATTGTGTGGGATATTATAGTAAAATTATACACACGATTAGTAGGAACTATTTTTTTGTATAGGTAATTTAACAGGATTCAGATATTCTTTTGTCACACAGTTCTCGCCCACCCCGTAGATAGGTGGTAGGTAAAAAGTTTGAAGTGAGGCCAATTGTAATTTTATAGAAGGCACCGGAAACGTATGATTCAGTCTCCGTCACCCGGCTATCGTATAATTTTTTTAAAGCCGTTAAGTAAATTTTTCTTGTAGACTCGATCATATCATTTAATCCTCGAATAACAGATAGAAAGGATTTATTTTGTTTCGCGTGGAAGCAAAATTGCAACACGAAACTTATTAGTACGCACAGAACTGTTTATCGCTAAGATTATCAAATCAGCAGAATTTATTTTCTTCATTTTTTATTAATTAGAGTACATTGACATTTGGCCGTAAAAGAAATTAGCACCAGCTGACTAGTATTTTTGTAAATAGATACGTTTTCTCGTATTATGGTAGGTCACTCAAGACGTAGAAATTATACGTTTCAGCGAAACTAGTACGCGATAGAATTCACATATTGAAAATTATGTATATAAGTGTATAGCATTTTTTTGGGTCATGTTTATATCGTGAAATATATATATTATATTTTTTTATAATTTGTTGGTACCGAAGTTTATTTAGTTCCCTAACTCGACTTTCCCTTCAGAGTGGGCAGTACATTTGAATACGAGGCTTAACAAAAAGATCAACTCTGTCCTGGCAAAGGTAATTACCCGTTTTAAGCCCAGGAGATCCCCGCCTAAATCGGACTTTATTTTTTTATTTCACGCTCGGTTGTAATTATTTCAAATGGTGTCAGCGGACCCGAGATGAGAGGATCTAAAAGAATTACAGTGGCGACATTGTTACTGGGTCGATTGTTACACTAGTGACAGCGATTATTAGACTATACTCAACAATGAAGCTGTTTCTAGGGATGCTCAAGAACAAACTAGAAGAGCAAATAAAAAACATAGAGGAACAACAAGGATTCAAAAATAACAGATCGACAACCGATGCTATATTCATTACGAAACAGATAAAGGGAAAAGCGATAGAGTACAATACACCAGCATATATTTGCTTCGTCGACCTTACTAAAGCATTTGATAAATTACGTTTGGAAGCCGTCATAAAAATCCTAAAGGAAAAAGAAGCCCCTGCTAACATAGTAACAACGGTATACAACCTTTACACCACTAACAGAACGCAAATCAAAGCTTGAGGATAACATTACATCTAGCCACACTCTAGGAGGAATTAGACAGCGAGATAGCCTGAGTTCGTTTTTATTCAACCTTCTGATGGAAAAAATCATAAAAGAAGTAAAATCCCTAAACTTGGGATATAGAATGAACAACAGGGCTATCGGCATGGTCTGCTACGCCGATGACGCTGCAATATTCGCAGAAAATGAGAATGACCTACAGAGACAGTTATTCAAGTTTTACAAGATCAGTCAGCAACTCAATATGGACATATCCATAGGAAAAACGAAAACCATGATCATCGCTAGGGAACCTATGAGATACAAGCTGGTAATATATAATAAACCCATAGAACACATCATACAGTTTAGATACCTGGGCATTGATATATCCAGCGCTCACGACTCGGTAAATGACCTGAGAAACCAAATTAACAAATCAGCCATAATATCAGATTGTCTGAGGGAAACTGTATGAGTTAATCCTTATATGCGAAAGGAGAGTAAGATCCAAATATATGACATGCGTTAGGCCAATAATGACATATATGGTATAGAAGCGAGAGAGGATACCAACAAGACCAAGAGGATGCTACAAGTCGCCGAAATGTCGGTACTGAGAACAATAGCTGGGAAAACAAGAAAGGATTACGTAAGAAATACAGACATTAAAGCACAAAGTGACGTACAGGATGTGGTGAGATAAGGAAGGCAGAGGAGAAGAGAATGGTATAACCACGTGAAGAGGATGGCCGACGATAGACTACCACGCATCGCACTAGAGGTAAAGCCAGCAGGGACATGTCTACCAAGAAGACTACCAAAGAGATGGAGAGATAGCTGGCAGTCCACATCTCAGGAAACAATACAATACAGAGGCAAGCCCGGAAATAACAGATCATCTAGATCTCAAACAAGTAGAAAAGGAAGAAGAAATCTAAAAACGATATTAGACCCTCTAACACATTGACGTTTGTTGGCCCATCACTCAGAGTACAATGAATAATAAAAATTATTTAGTAACATTTTGGTACGGTTTTCCTCGTTAGTATAAATCTGTCTCATAAAAAGACAACAATCATGCAGTTTTGGTCATAATAAATAAACATTTCTACCTTTATCAAGTCAGACTAGTTTCGTATGTCAACAATTTCTAGTTATCCCATTAAGTCAGTGATTCAATAGCCTGGCCGTCAATTTGCTTAGCACTAACTGAATTAATATTGTAAAGGAAATAATTACACTCAGTAGAATAGTTACAGTAATCTGAATATACACTTAAAAAGAACAACATTCCATTATTCGAATCAAACAGCTGATTTGCCATATGTCAATTGCCTGGCTCATTATTCTTTTACAAACGTTTAGAGGTCTGTGATTCGTACGGAAGGTTGCCTAACGGTGTACTGTGGATGTACATCAGGGTATCATGGGTGAGCTTCATTTTGTAAATATAGTCGTGGGATGTGGGATATTAGTGAATATAGGGTTTAGTGTTGATTAGTCAATAAAATACGTTTGCACCAAACACACTTAGTGTTAAGTGTCCCTTAAATTACGTTGCTACAGCTGCTAAGTGATACTTAAATGGCTAAAGGTAGCCTTAATTTTAAGTGCTTCTGTAATGACCACTTAAATATTTAAGGGTGGGATTTTAACCTAAAATAATTTGTTAAACAGTCATTTTCCAATCACTTTGACTAATAATTTCGATAATGGATTTATTTGCGAGTTCTCCATGCTGCTCACTTAATTCACTTGAATGTAGCTGCTCAGTAATTGGCCTTCTTCTGGTCGTCCAAGATGAAGGGGTATTATTTCGCTTTCTCGTTACAGTGTTTGTAGGAATCGATGCATCAGCAGCTGCTGGCACAATAGGAGTTGTTTAGATATTTCTTAATTTTCCATTAACCAGGGTCTGCAGATGCGAAGATGCCCAATTAAGTCAATCACATATTTCCTAAAGAAATAAAATTGAGAAATTGTTTCAAAATGGTAAGAGTACTTTGTACCTCTGAAGCTTCATCTTCAGATAGAAGCAAAATATTTTCGTACTCTGTTTTGAACTCTTTATCATCTTCTCACTCCACACAATTTATTTTTTAATCTCTTCACAGTCTTGGGATTCATTACTGCTAGAGTCAGATCTGTAAGATCATTTGGTTTAGTACAATCTCTTGGCCTCCCCAAGTTTTACTTGTAGACATTTTTTGCTGTGCTTGTTTTGATATTCGTAAAACTTTTTTAATGATTCCACTATTCTATAAGTTCTCGATGGATTTTGAGAATTGAATGAATTCATTACTGAATACCAAGCCATTTATTTTCCCTTCATGGTAATGCCATCAGTCTTTATTTTCAATTTTATATTCTAAATCATATACTAAAGTTAGCAACAAACTTTTTCCTCTCTTGAGAAGTTGGGTGCCGTTTGTCGTTTACCACCACCTGCTGGGCTAACATTTACCATATTCATACTAACAGCAATATTTTCTTCACATTGCACCTTCAACAATTAATAATAAACAGTTTTTCATTGTTATTATTGGAATCCATATAAAAATAACAAATTCGTATAAGAAGTAAGTACATCCCATTTTTTTCTTCAATCCTTATCATTATCAATAATAATGCTAAATAATTTACTTAAGACTTAAAGATAGGTTGGATACAACAACCATCGGCAGCCGGCCAGCAAATGAAATGGTTTTATGGAACTCTGGTGAAATTGCACATAAATGTGAAACTGAAATATCACTAGATACAAAATTTCACGGTCTCCTCACTTAAGATTCTGGTAAGTGACAGTCATGCAACTGGGAATAAATTTAAGCGTCCATTAACTTTAAGAGACGCTTAGTTAAGTACTCATTTTAAGGGGTACTGGTGCAAGCGGGTCTTAGTGTTTTTATACGGGGGGTTTTGATATTCGATGTACAAGTAGAGTAATTCACTCCGAGGTCATAGAACGTATGTGCTCCATAAAGTACTTATTAGTAAGGGGTAGTAATCTCGGGTTTTGTTAATTTTAGACTTTATAGGGGGTGATGTACTTACGTTATCAAACAGATGGTTTAATTGAAGTCTACTTTGGGATTTTTTTTATTATAGTGGGCCGTCCCACTCAGGTAGAAAATGATTATTGTTAGGTTAGGTTATGATTCACACTGGGATAAATGTGATGAACTCCTAGGGTGGTTTAATGTCAATTGCGTATAGTGACGACACCAATTAGTGTTTTTTTAGGGTTTATTCAAAGATTTTGGGGTATTGTTGGAGTCCGGTTATTCGGATTTCCGTATTGGATTAGTTCCGGGGTCACTTAGTGTTGGTTCGTTCTACCACGGCGTTCCTGCGATGCTTGCAGCACCACCATAGTGATTGCTACCTCAGTACCAACTTGTGGATCGTCAGGATTTATCACCAGCGGGTGAAGACGCGCAAGTTTTAAACATTTCAATTTTATAGTATATATGTATATAAATATATATATATATATATAAATATATATATATATATATATATATATATATATATATATATATTGAACTTATCGTAAGAAGCAGTAAAAAGAATGGAACACAAAAATATGAAATTTGCAACCTTGTAGAGTAACAGATGGAAAGTAATTATTTCACACAGCTGGAATTATCTTTTCTAATGATGATAATATAAGAAGAATATATATTTTCTATTGAATTGAACATCTATTATATTAGTTATGCTTCAAAACGAAAGAGATACATAAGTAATAGTGAAATTATTTACCTTAGGATTTCAGATTATAAACTGCATTATTTTCATAAAATTTTAATTATATCTTAATAAATCATAAACTCATTTTCTTGTCTATAGCAAATAATAATTTGTATCCAGTATTTAAAACATCTAACAATGAATCTGAAAAGAAAATAAATTATTATCAGACAATAACAAATAGAATTTTAGATCACAATATATACCAACAAAAATGTAATGTTTATATTAAGAAGGAGATAACTGGAGTGACAACTAAAAATTTGATGTCAGTTATCAAAGTTCACTGAGTGCAGAAGTAGATTCTACCAGAATTATTTATGTTTGTGAACTATTGATAATAGAAAAATATGATGACTGAAATAAATAAAGAGCCAAGTTAGTAATAGATAAATATGTAATTATGAGTAAAGATTTAATTGAAAGGCATTATGACAGATATTTGAACAATTTAGATTGTATATGTATTGATATAGAAATTTAAAGTCAAATAGATATAATTTTGTTTATTAAAATAAGGTAGATTTTTGAAATATTGAGTATGTAAATAGGAATGGTAAATTAATTTGAAATCTTACATCAACAATCAATAATCATAGAAAAATATAAAGACATTTATCGACATATAAAACATTAGATAAGACAAAGTATATTCTATCTAGTATGTAGTAAGTTTTTTGTTTTATAAATAACAAAGCGGACAACAAAAAGTTTGTTGATTTGAAAAACAAAAAGGGTTGGTGAAGCGAAGCTAATGGAGGAGGACGCATGTAAGAAAATTTTATAAATTTCATAGAGATATTTGGAAAATTATTAGAAATTAAAGTTAAAAGACATTGCAAACTTTGAATCAATATTCATTAATCATTTTGAAGAGAAAATATTTGGTAATAATAAGAATTTGTGAGAAATATAAATATTTTAAATTTAAGAGGGGACGCTACCCGAATTTTCAAAAAAAGTTATCACTTTATAGTGAGAAAATACGTTCCTAAACCATTATCATTGTAACAAAAACATTATCAGCAAATATATCTAAGTGATTTAACAAGAATTCACGAACTTACCTGCCATACAAACTGTGGAGTTTGTATCTACAAGATTGAAGGAGATCCAGCTTTGGTCCAGAAGATTCCACAGCAATAGAATATACTAGAGACTTCCCAGTGTTGTGGTCAGGTTAGTGTTTTTAACGATTTATTTGGTTAACCATATTAAACTCAAACGTAATTCATAAATTTGGCCAAATTACACATTAATAATTTTAGATATATAATAATATTTGGTATTTGTAATTTGCACTGTATTATATTTGTTTTAACATAAGTTTTATTTACTGCTTATGATGCTTTTCAATAATACGTTTGTTTGATAATTATAGGAACCAAATTTGAGTTGTTGATTTTCATTTACATGTCATTTGCTAAACACAGGGCAAGGTTTCATAACACATAGGTTGAATTACTGTGTTCATATAATCGATTCACAGCGTTGGTGGAGATGATTTTCGTAAGTTATTTGTGGGATGCAGATTTCATATATTTTGTTGTTTAATTTTATCCTGAACCCAACGAGAGTAAGTTTCTCATGCTCTCCATTAAAACAATAAACTAATAATAAAAATATAAATCATAGAACCTGAGCTAGCCAATTTAATAAATAAATCCATAAATAAATATCAACCATAGATAAGCTTCAGAAATATAATTAAATAAATAATAAAAAGTAATAAATTATTATAATATATATATATATATATATATATATATATATATATATATTTGAAGAAAGTCTTTGCCGACTGAATTTCTGCTTTTGATTTTGATAAATAGTCAGTTTTTAAAAGTAATCTCTTTGATGCTTGATGCTCAATTTTGGCCTCTAGTTTAATATTTACCAAAATAATTTGATACTGCTCAGATATTTCCTGTACATGTTATAAAGATAGGTGTTTTACATTTTAAGGATTTGTTTTGTTTGTTTATTGATTGATTATCAGTATAATTATTTCTTAGTACATTTTCTGCTCCTTCAATAGCTGTGTATATAAATTCTGGATCTGATAGTTGGATAGCTCATCCACACTAACAATCACTGTTTTTTTTTTGAAAGATAGGATGACATGAATTGAAGTTTAAAATTCTTGAAAACCAAGTTGATTTTCTACTTATACCATTATGTTTTTATTCTATTGTCGATTTTATATAGTGTGACATCAAGAAAATTAATTTTATTATTTTGTTTAATCTCGGTTGTGATTTGAATTTTTCCATGATAAGAATTGAAGATTCTGCTTATGTTTTCAATTTGTGTTTACAGCAGTATTGCGATAATAAATTTGAAGCAGTAATACAATGATAAATTTATCAAAAAAAGTATCTTTGTCAAAAATGTCTTTGTTTTTTGTGAGAATACAATATTTTTTGAAAATAGAAACTTACTTCCGAACATCGTAAAATAGTTTTTCAAAATTAGTCATTATATTTATTGCACTAGAATTTGTTTATATCAGTTCAGACCAATAGTAGTTACGGTGCTTTTTATGTAAACATATTGGGGACACTACATTCACCTCTAGAATAGGTTATGCAAAAAAGGAAAGTAATAGATAGAATGAGACTGAAGTTTCAAATGTTGATATTTTTCACGAACATAAATTAGGGTATAATTGGGATCAAAACGCAATTATATCAAATAAATGATAAATTGCGTCTCCTAATCAATAACTATGGACTAATAATAGTATTTTAAAGCATTAGGGACCGCTTTTGTCATCAAAATCCATACTTTTATGCTGGATTGGCCTTCACCCACGCTAATACTTTGTAATACTCTCGTCGGTGATTGTCACCAACAATCAATTAACAACTAGAATTGTTATTGCCTTCAATAGCAGTAGAACGTATATTTCAAGAAAGTTACCAAGAAGATTTTAATTGAATCGGCTAATATAAATAAAACAAGAGCTAAGAAGTGTCAGTTTTAATTACTCTTTATAAGTAAATATTCAGGGAGTTATCCACGGAGAAACCGATTGCAAAAGTTAAGTCTTTAAGTCTCTCATTCTAATTTAATAAAATTAAATTTGTTATTCAAGAGTTCTGCCTTTCACAGACCCGTTTCTTAATAAAACACGAACAATATACAATTCATCAAATACAATTTGAAAATCGTAATCTGAGGTTAAAGAGCGATATGTACTAACTTCAGTGATGTATTGAGGGTTTTAACTCGTTTCAAATTATAAAGAAACGATGATTACGTTATATAACATTCACGAATTGCCAGGTATACCGGTTGATTTCTGAAAAATGGGTATTAATAGTTAAAATTTGATGGAAAGACACACAAACTAGAAACTATGAAAGGTAAAGAAAAGAACCTAGCAATAGAATCAGAAAATATTATAGTCAGATAGTAACGATACTTACAAAGCGTACAATGTGGAAGAGCTATTATATGCAATGGGAAAAGGGCAGATCAAGAACTAGAATCCAACGTAGAAAAGAAAGATGATGACAAGTACAAGTATTACACTCAATCATTAAAAATACGATACTACAAAAATGGGTAGAGGAAGGATGCCTACATCGTAACAGCTATTTTACTTTTTTTTCTACCTTATATAAAAAACGTATGCAATAGTACCATAACCCTAAGAAGTACTGGTTATTTAGACAAGTAAATCTGAACTAATAGGGGATATTTTGTGCAAGGTAAAACACTTTTTGTAAGTGATGCAATCGGTACGATTTAGGAAACCAGTTGCCTAAAACTTACCTCCCACTTCCTAAATCGTCCCACGTTGGTTAAAGTTGAAAATAAAACGATTCAATTAATAAAACGGCAAGATTGATGGAAGAAACTTTTTTTATTACAGTATTTTCTTATACTTCAAGATACAATACTTTATTTGCAGGCGCGGATCTGGGGGTGGGTCACAGGGGCACGTGGCTGAAAAACTGTTGGGTACCCTCACAAAACTATAAATTTCCTGTAGTGCCAGAAGGAAACAAAAACCGTTATTTTTAACAGAGTTGGCTGCATACTTATGACTGGCTGGTGGCTGGCTTACAGCAAACAATTACAAGGGGGTTTGTGCAAATATTGTATTATGTTTGGTAAATGTGAGGACGGAAAGAATGACGTAAAACTAGGAAAATTAGTTGTGGAGCCTATGACTACATATAAATAAGCTACAGAAACAATGAAGCATCACTCATCTACGGAATACCACAAAAGAAATACTGTAGCCTATCATAACTTTTGTATGATCCATGAGGGCAGGGCAAACAAGGTAGTAGCGAGAATGAATGCTGCGGAAAGAAAAACAATTGAAGAAAATCGCAAGAAGCTGATTCCCATCATTAGAACTGTAATTTTATGTGGTGCCCAAAATATACCACTAAGGGGACACAGAGACGATGGTATTATTGACAGCACTGGAAGCTCTAGTAACTTCGGCGAAGATAATTTCAGAGCTTTACTGAAATTTAGAGTTGACGCTGGTGACGAAGTTTTGGCCTCACACTTAACAACGTATGGGAAGAATGCCAGTTACATCGGCAAAACCACTCAGAACGAAATAATTGACTGCAGCGGTGAAGTTATTACTGAAAAGATTGTAAAAAAATAAAATCCTCCAAGTTTTACACAATAATGGCCGACGAGACAACAGATGTGTCCATTAAGAAACGGTTATCAATATGAATAAGGTATTTTAACACTACGGAATGCAAGATCGAGGAAGACTTCATAAAGTTCATTGATGTGGTGGATCTCACTGGTGAAAGCCTAGCTCGAACAATTTTGCAAGAGCTTGGAAATCTCAACATTGACTTGGCTTACTTTCGTGGGCAAGCTTTTGATGGCTCCTCCAATATGAGTGGAATATTTAAAGGTGTCCAAGCCCGAATTTCTCAGCTCCAACCTCTTGCAACGTACAGCCACTGTGCCAACCATAGGCTAAACCTATCTATTAACAAAGCCTGTTCTGTAGCTAGCATTAGGAATGCTATAGAAGTTATTTCTTCGTTGGCAAGCTTTTTTTGTGATTCTGTCGCAAGATTCAAAAGCTAAGAAGACAAAATGCGGGAAAATCACAATTTTCAACCCGGAAAACATGGTTTGAAAAAGCTATGTGAGACGAGGTGGATAGAAAGACACGAAACCGTATTGACTTTTATGGAGCATCTTCCTGCACTCCCAACTGTTCTAGAAGCTATTGCTAATTCACCAGGAGGTAAAGGAAGCAACGCATTTGCGTTCTTGCATTCTATCCTTTCATCCGAATTCTTGATTAGTGTAGTAGTGTTAGCTGAGGTTTTTGGAATAACGTAACCACTAGCCCGCAAACTTCAAGCAGAGTACGTGGACGTATTGAGTGCTTCGGAACTTGTTGGAACAACAATACAAACTCTTCAAGAAAAACGGGACAACAGCGCCGAGACCTTCAAAGAGGTATATAATCAATCAACTAATTTGGCGGAAGAAATGAGCACAGTAATTATACAGTGTTATTCAAAAGTCCCCTCCCCCCTCGTATCTTTTGAATGGCTACATTTACATTAATAAAATTTGGAGGGTGAAAATGAAGTGTTGAAAACTTCTCTACGAATGGTAACAGGTAACGTAATAGTAATATATGACGTCACAGTGCCACTCTGGCCAATAATTTTAAATTGGACCTTATGGCAAGTGATATCTCGTTTGAAAGGCATTGACATTGGCTACATAGCCATATTAATTTTGTTTGGGTTTAAATTAATTTTGACGGATAAATTATTAAATACCAAAATTATTGAAATTATTTTTTTAAATTTAATTAATCAAATATCAACAATGGATTCTTATATCAAGTGTTCGAAACGTGCTCCGTCTAACAATATTCATACATAAAATTGACAAATATGGATTGTGATGGGCTCCCAAATCGTACCGGTACAATTTGAGAAACCATTAGAGGTACGATTTAGGCAATTGTGACTCGCGGCAAACATAGCCTTATTTCTAACCTCACAACACGTGGAAGCACAAACCGGCCCACTAAAACACTCTATACTAATACTAGTTTTACAAACTAATAATAAACTACATTAATACGTACCTTGACAGTCACTACATTCTTACGAAAGAGGTTCCAAAACACTATAAACTAGCTCCAAAGCAGAAAATCGTTTACAGCAACTTAGTGAGTAACCGCACATGCACCAAACTTTATCTCGGTACTACAAAAAAACACGAGTTGCTAATAGCACCGCACGAGCGCTGAAGTCACTTTACTTGTTATTAAAATTAAGGTCGTACGATTTAGGAGGCAGTACGATTTTGGTAACTCTCCTCTAAGGTCAGTTATAATAGCTCTATATAAAAAAAGAACAGAAGGATTGTAAGAACTGAAGGGGCATGTTTAAAATCCCTTTTAAACTTAGTGATTCTCTTTCTACAAATCTAACGATTCATATATTTTCAATATCGACTGTTACAAACGATCCCGAAACGAATAGGAAAAAACGCTAATTTTTTGCTAGCCCTAGCCGGCTGACGTTCATTTCACATTTTATATTCTCTTCTTCCTTGAACCGTCTAACAGTAAACATGTAGTTCGCCACCATAATTAGTTAAAGTAGTGTTTTAGTGCATTAAGGAACCAAGCAAGTAAGATTAGATTTTCTTCAGTTGTATTAACTCGCATAAAATTGATGGCAATTGAACATTCAACAATATTTTTATATAATTAAATTAGTTACATTTTACATCGTTGCCGGCTCTCTTCCATCAGTGTTTCTAGATTTGTGAGTTTGTAATAACTTTATATTTAATTATTGATAGATTTGGAGGGAAAATATTTCAGTAAATTGTTTACTAAGTGAAGTGATATAAACATCCGGTCACTTCTGGTTTTTGTATACCTTTTCCTGAATCCTAGTCAATTGACTAATAAATCGTAATATGAGGTATATTTATATTATGTCTCGTTTTCATTAGTTTCCTATTACTCCCGTTTGACTTTTAAACCGTCTCTAACGGTCAATTTAGAGTGGTCCTTCGAGAACAAAATGCATTTAGCTATCGCATCGCTCAAGGATATGTAGGAACGGAAAAATATGATGTTAAATGTTTTCTCATACCATCGAACCAGCGCAGAATAAATCGAAGTTTTTATTCCCTTCCTCTACATATTCTTTTTGGCCTTCGAGCCGGATAGAGTTCCTAAAGCTAAGAGCCTTTTCCTATATCTATTTTAAATATTGAAATCCAAGGTTACAAAACCAGAAGGTCTACGTCGCTGAAATTAAGCTTATCTTCATAATCACCAGTTGAATACCGGTATATCGTGTATTTAATTCCATTTTCGCAATCGTTGTTTCACGAACTCTGTAATCAGCGAGTCCTATATTTCGGAATATTTGGAAGAACCGGCAACCTCGAATTCAAGACAGTCGTTCGACCAGAACAACTGAGGTAGCTATCGCCGGCCGGCAATTGTTTTTCTAGCCGACAGAAAGAAAAAACTGCAATCTTCAGAGAATTTTTCAGCAAGTGTTCGAAGGAAAACATTTGTTTTTATCTACATTCAATGGAATGTGTGGTTTATGGAACTGTAAACATCTATTATCGGTCAAGTTGAATAGTCTTATAGGTTATTACGAAAACTATCGTCAAATACAAGGCGAAATTATTTCATTAACTGATGAGGAAGCCTCTTTGGAAGGTACATCTGAGGAGGATGCCAATTCAGGTCGGTTTGAATTCAATATCGCCAAGCTTGAATCACGTCTTGATAAATTCAAATATAATTCGGAAGCCGTACTGGAAACCAGCGCTTCCAACGTATCTTTACCTAAAATTAATATTAAACCCTTTTCGGGGGATGCCTCAGAGTGGCATTCTTTTTTTGATTTGTTCTCCGCTCTAGTATTGAATAACTCAAAGCTCAAGTCAGAAGGAGAAAAATTTTATTATCTAAAATCATTGTTGCGCAATCAACCTTTGCAATTAATAGATTCTTTAAGCGTGACAAACCAAAATTTAGAAGTTGCTTTAACCATTTTGAAGGGTACGTATGACAATCAGGTCACTTTATTACATACTTTGTATAAAACATTGGTGGAACAGAAACCCGTAACGAAAAGTAATCCAACGGAGCTTCGAGAATTTTATATTACAGCGAAAAAAACGCTAGACTTAATTAGAAATGTAAGATTAACTTCAGAAGTTAATTTCGAGTCGCTTATAGTTTTCTTGCTTGAACAGAAATTAGACTTCCAATCAAGGAAAGAGTTTGAAGGTAGTAGGGATGCTGAAAAAATTCCTTCTTGTGACAATTTCTTCCAGTTTCTCAAAAAACGATACACTATGTTAGAGGGCTTGAACTTGTTCGAGAATAATAGGTCCGTTAAACCTCTTGATCAACCTAGAGCAAAAGTGAATCTTTTCAGTCGTATCGATAATTCCAATAGTAACCATACTTCTCATGCAAACAATTTTCGTAGTTCCAATAGTAATAACTATCAAGCTAAAACTTCATGTCCATGTTGCTCTGAGCCAAATCACACGCTGTATAAATGTAGAAATTTCCTCTCCCTGAAACCCCAGGAAAGGTACCAGTTAGCCAAATCTAAAGGCTTATGTCTAAATTGTCTTAGCTCCCAACACTTGTTTGCGTACTGCAAATCTTTGAAACGCTGTTTGAGTTGCAACAAGCAACACCATTCCTTTTTGCACTTCGAATCTAGTCCAAACAGCTATTCACATGAACAACGTAATAACCCTAGTAATGCTGAAACCAGAACAAATAGTCGTCAACCAAATAATGTAAATTTTGAATCCAGAAACTCTGTAAATAGGTCAAACAGTAATTCTAGCTTCGTCACTGTTCAACCACCAGAAACCAATAAGAGCCCTGATAACTTAGTTGCACCAAAGGATAATGTAACTTACTTTTCCACAATGTCTTTCTCACAAAAAATTGTTCCTTTACCTACAGCCCTTGTAGACGTTTTTTGTGCAGACGGTCGGGTAATTGTCGCTCGTGCGTTATTAGATTCGGCCAGTCAAATGAGTGTAGTTTCTTCGCATTTAACAAGTTGTTTGGGCATAAATAGACAGTCAAGGACTGTCAATATTGTTGGCCTTGGTGGCAAATCTTGTACGCAAAGTTTTGACTATATCCAGATTTCATTCGGTTCCCAAGTCTATCCCGAAAAGATCTTCACTGTATCTTGTGCGGTCATTGAAAAGATTACTGATAAACTGCCCCAGTTCTCAGTTTCAACGGAAAAACTTAAATTTCCAGAAAATGTTAGGATCGAGTTAGCTGATCCTACCTTTTTTCAGCCAGGCCAAATAGACATTTTGATTGGAGCTGACATAGACTTTAGCTTATTACGTAATGAAAATTTCAGCTTGGGTATCGATATGCCCTCGTTAGTAAACACACACTTAGGTTATGTAATTGCTGGACCAATCTCTCCATCAGTGGCTGACAAACAGTCTTCCCAAAACAATTTTATGTTGTCCTTTTTATCCATACAAGATGAAACCTTTAGCAGTACTGAGAACCTTTCTCAGCTTGTCGAAAAATTCTGGGAAATTGAAGACGTGTCCAAAGAATCGGAGTCGTCTAAAATATAAGATCAAATTGCAGAAAACCTCTTCCTGTCTACTACGCAAGTTTTACCTTCCGGCAGATTCCAGGTTGATATACCGCTTTCCACTGAAAAAAATAAAAAACTGGGACAATCTTTTTGTATGGCAAGGCAGAGATTTTTCGCACTAGAGAAAAAATTTTTACAAAATTTCAAGTTTTTTGAATCTTATAAAAATGTTGTAGTCGAATATTTGACAATGAACCATGCCAAAGTAATACCTTTGAATTTAATGAACCGTTCCAGTACTGAATTTAAATATTTTATCCCTCATCGGGCAGTACTACGAGAGGAATGCGTCACCACCAAATTGAGAGTTGTAATGGATTTTTCTGCAAAAACTGACTCGGGAATAGCTCTTAACGACTTAACTCTTAAAGGCTACCAAGTTCAACCTAACTTATTTGATATATTATGCCGATTTCGATATTTTCGTTTTGTCCTCTGTGCAGATATGAAAATGATGTATAGAATGATTGACATCAACCCGGAGCAACGCCACTTACAGAATATTTTGTGGCGCGATGACCCATCCGACTCATTCAAATGTATTGAGTTATCTAGTCTTAGTTTCGGACAAAATTGTGCTCCATTTTTGGCCACCCGCGTTCTTAAGGAAATAGCTTTGAGAAATCCGGAGTGTTCAGAAGCTCAAAATGCGCTTTTGAATCAAACATATATGGACGATATTTTGAGCGGTACTAATGACTACCGTAACCTAGATAAATTGTACATAGAAATAAACAAAGTCCTAAACCGACACGGTTTCGAGCTACATAAATGGAAATCAAACTCTGTCGCATTTTTGAACAAGCAATCGCTAGTTTCCAAGTCTGAACTAGATCTCAACTTAACTGAATCCGGTAAAATTTTGGGTTTAAAGTGGAATTCCGTTTCTGATACGTTGAATATAAAAACTTTAGTAGTCCCAAATATGCCCATCATAACCAAACGTATCATATTATCAATTCTAAGTAGCGTGTATGATCAATTAGGAGTTATTAATCCTTTAGTGGTTTCAGGCAAATTGATTATGCAAAAACTCTGGCAATTCAATCTGGGCTGGGACTCTCCCATTTCTGATGCAGATATCTTACAAAGGTGGGAAAAATTCTTATCCCTCTTATTGTAAATTACTAATCTATTCCACGACGATTAGCTGAAGACAAAAAAGTCGTTTCCTTATCCCTCCACGGGTTCTCTGATGCAAGCCAAGTAGCATACGGTGGTTGCATTTATTTTGTAGTTAGTTACTCCGACCATTCTAGGTCATCTCGTTTAGTCGCTGCCAAGTCGAGAGTAAATCCACTGAAAAAGGTGTTGACAGTTCCTAAGCTAGAACTCTGTGCTATGGAGTTGGTCTCCAAACTAGCTACTCGAATAGTTAAAATTTTTTCTAGTTTAGTTCAATTTGATAGTCTTAATCTTTGGAGTGATTCTCTTGTTTCTCTTAGCTGGATAAAGCATACAGCAAGTAAATTTTCACCTTTTGTATCCCGACGAGTTCTCATCATTCAAGAAAATAGTTCAAATTTCATTTGGAGACACATTAATACTCATCTTAACCCTGCCGACAGCTTATCTAGAGGTTGTTTTTCCGAAAAGAGCAGAATGCTTTGGTTTAATGGCCCTCATTTTCTTATAGAAACCGATAAATTTGATTCATTAGACACTTTTCGTATGGTCGAAAGTTTACCGGAAACGAGAAAGGTAAATTTAGTTGGTTTATTATCACAGGAAAGCTTTTGGAATTCAATCTTGAATAAATATTCGACATTTAGAAGACTACACCGCGTAATTGCCTATCTACTTCGATTTGCCGCGAAGGTTCGGCGACTTTCAACAGAAAGTGGAACTTTTTTTTCGGTCGAAGAACTGAAATCAGCCCATGACTTTATAATTAGACAAATTCAGAAAGAGTGCTTTTCTGAAGAAATTTGTTTGTTAAGGAATAAAAAACCTATTCAAAATAAACTTTTATTACCACTTAACATTTTCCTCGATGAATCTGGACTATTAAGGGTCGGAGGACGTTTGCAGTACGCCGATCTAAATTATGACCAGAAGCACCCGCTATTGTTACCCTCCAACCATTTTGTTGTAAGTTTGTTGATCTCGCAAGAGCACAAACGTCTAGGGCATAGTGGTCCTCAAAATGTTCTCGGAAACCTTCGCAGGCGATATTGGCCACTGGGAGGAGTTCGTCAAGTGAAAAAGCTTTTGAGAAAATGTGTACTGTGTCATAGATTTAATACTCAAATGGGCACCTAGATTATGGCTCCATTACCTCCAGATAGAGTTCAGATTTCCCGACCGTTTTCTAAGTGTGGAGTTGCTTTTGCCGGCCCTATTCAAACACGTTCTTCACATCTGAAGAAATCTCCTTTATTGAAATCTTACCTAGCCATTTTTATTTGCATGGTCACTAAGGCTGTGCACATTGAGGTCGTCAGTGATCTCTCAACTCAATCTTTTGTGGCCGCCCTTAAAAGATTTATTGGGCGAAGAGGAAATCCAAATACTATCTATAGCGACAATGGAACAAATTTCATTGGAGCTAACAATCAGTTGAAAGAACTGGCTTCTTTTTTCCGCTCTCACGAGAGTTTTAACCACATTCAAACCTTCCTGAGTCATAATAAGATCTCATGGAAGTTTATCCCAGCCCGTAGCCCACACTGGGGAGGTTTATGGGAGGCGGCCGTTAAAAGTGCCAAATCCCACCTAGTCCGTTTGCTAGGAATGTCTGTTTTCACATACGAACAGATATCCACTATCGTAATTCAAATTGAAGCCATTCTAAATAGCAGACGTCTGTCTCCTCTTTCTTCTAACCCGAACGACCTCTTACCCTTGACCCCTGGTCATTTCCTAATTGGAGCACCTTTGACTGCCTTTCCAGAAAGGGATGTCTGTGAAACTCCCTTAAACCGCTTATCATTTTGGGCACAATGTACCCGCGTCCAGCAAAGTTTTTGGCGTAAGTGGTCCATTGATTATCTTAACCAACTCCAGCATAGGCCTAAATGGAAAAAACCTACTGAAAATTTCAAAATCGGAGATCTAGTATTAGTAAAGTCAGAAGATAGACCTCCGCTCAATTGGCCGTTGGCCCGAATAACGGAAGTTCTCACAGGCAAGGATGATAAGGTCCGAGCAGTCAAACTCAAGACTGCCGATGGTGAATACACCAGGCCCATCGTAAAATTAGCACCACTTCCTTTAGCGAATTAAATGCTGTTGGATTATAATTATTACACTTTAAATTGTTTAAACTATAGTTTAAACCTTGCCCCTCCCAGTATGTTTAAAATCACTTTTAAACTTAGTGATTCTCTTTCTACAAATCTAACGATTCATATATTTTCAATATCGGCTGTTACAAACGATCCCGAAATGAATAGGAAAAAATGCTCATTTTTTGCTAGCCCTAGCCGGCTGACGTTCATTTCACATTTTATATTCTCTTCTTCCTTGAACCGTCTAACTGTAAACATGTAGTTCGCCACCATAATTAGTTAAAGTAGTGTTTTAGTGCATTAAGGAACCAAGCAAGTAAGATTAGATTTTCTTCAGTTGTATTAACTCGCATAAAATTGATGGCAATTGAACATTCAACAATATTTTTATATAATTAATTTAGTTACATTTTACATCGTTGCCGGCTCTCTTCCATCAGTGTTTCTAGATTTGTATGTTTGTAATAACTTTATATTTAATTATTGATAGATTTGGAGGGAAAATATTTCAGTAAATTGTTTACTAAGTGAAGCGATATAAACATCCGGTCACTTCTGGTTTTTGTATACCTTTTCCTGAATCCTAGTCAATTGACTAATAAATCGTAATATAAGGTATATTTATATTATGTCTCGTTTCATTAGTTTCCTATTACTCCCTGTTGACTTTTAAACCGTCTCTAACGGTCAATTTAGAGTGGTCCTTCGAGAACAAAATGCATTTAGCTATCGCATCGCTCAAGGATATGTAGGAACGGAAAAATATGATGTTAAATGTTTTCTCATACCATCGAACCAGCGCAGAATAAATCGAAGTTTTTATTCCCTTCCTCTACAGGGCATATCACTAATTTGTACAGCATGTTAAATGTAATCATTTGTAATGCAAAAGGATTTGCAAGAGCATTATGGTTAGTAAACTTCATGCAGCTCAAAGTGACTTTAGAACAGTGCACAGTACTCAAGACCACAAATTAACGATAAACATTCTGGTGAAGGACGGAAGCGAAACATTGCATTTGCTAAAAGAGGAGATAGCATCAATAGAATTCTTAAGACGCACGGCAAATATAATCATAATTAAGGTGAGGATTATATATTGAGTGTCCAAAAATACATTGAGAATTCAGAATTTGGATGTCAAAAGGGGGCACCATGTAGGTTGAATATCACAGGCAACGGTAGTTGTCGAGTGACGCAACTACACCACCACACCCCGAATAAGCCCAATACAAACTGTCTGCAGCATTTAAATCAAACCATGGAAAGTCACTTTTTATATACAGTAATTTATTTTTGCTACAAAGTACCTACGAGTAAAAGGAATTAAATTGAAATTTGATGGTTTACAATGAAGACATTAACAATTAAAATTCAGAAATTAAAAAGTTTTCTAATTCACATGTAGGAATAAAACTTCTAAATTGAGTTTTCTTGTGGTGCGTACCTCGATAAAACTTAATTTAGAAATTTTATTCCTACATGTCTATTTTTAATTTTTAATTTTTAGTAAACCATCAAATTTCAATTTAATTCCGTTTACTCGTAGGTACTTCTGAAAACAATATTTGGAAAAGCCTACTATGTTAGGCGAAACGTCATAAGATTTTCGTACTTCTTCCAAGAAAACTCCAAAAAAGATAAATAAATATATATATATATATATATATATATATATATATATATATATACTACCAAAACTGCCATCTACGGATGTCAGTAAGACTCTGCGCCATGTACACGTCTCAAGTTACTTTAGAAAGAATAAACTTTCCATTTAATAAACAATTAAAGTACCTAATCAAATTTAAATCACAAAATTTTTTTAAATCACGTAAAACACCATGTTGTATATTAATTTTATCCACCTTTTTCTATTTTAAATTGATACTTACAAAGAAACATTCTTCCAAATAACTCTCAATTTATTGACCGAAATTTATTCAGATAAAATTTTTATATACACATAGTTATTTTCCAACTAATTTTAAGATCAGTCTAAAATTAGTTGAACTAACTAGAGACAATATACGGGTAGATAGTCATCTCAATACCAAAATTTTAGTACATCTGTGTGGTTGTAGTCAGAACTAACAAAACCGCCAAAATTTAGAATCCCACATGAAAATTTTATTGTTAATATAATTTTGGCGTTCTCAGAATTATCGGATACAAAACAAAATACTTGTTCATTAAATGTAGAATAATCAAATGCAAATTTATTTATAAAGAGGAAAAGTTAATATTTTGCTTTCTTATTCATTTAAACTTAACAATTCATTATCGTGTTGAGCTTCATCGAGTAAACATCGTCAAAGCCAACAACAAATTTTTTGCTAATTAGACTACGAGTTTTATCACCAATATGTGATAAGTAAACGAGTTTTTATTTCTGTTGCAATATTTTTACAACTATAATTGGATATTTATTATCCTAGTAATTATTAGTGAATTCCAGTGGTGTACCGTTAGAAAACTCTACTAGACTTACGTGAGTTCCTTTTTAACCTCTTCCGCTCTGGAAGAGAGTCTGTACTACCTTTCTTTTCTCTTCTGTGTTGTGTTTTTGGTAACCAAGATCACACACACAAACAATGACTACCCACAATAACTTACATTCAACAAACAACAACACTATCACCAAATCAAAATCATATGTCGCTGCCGCACTCACCAAACCACCTCCTCCTACTTTTCCCAAAAGAGACCAAGCTATTGTTATGCACTCAATACCAAACACTGTACTAAGTGAATATATTAAATCCATTGGTGAAATAGTTACTCCAAAAAATATCACATTTGCTTCTCGTATTTCCAATAACAGAATTTGCATTTTCCTCTCTTCCACTCAAATCGTTGATCAACTTCTGAACAGTACATCATATATCACGGTTAACTCCACTGTCGTTCCCATTCGGAGACTAATCTCACCTTCTAAGAGAATTCTAATCTCAAACGTATGCCCTTCCATTCCACATACTTTAATTGAGAAATCTCTAAAAGATCTTGGTTTGCAGCTTGCAGCTCCTATCACTTTTGTGAAATGTGGAACAATAGACGATCAATATGCTCATATCATGAGTTTTCGCAGGGTAACCTTCGTCATCCCCGATAGGGATGACTTTGAGTTACAAACATCCTTACTAATTAATCACGAAAATACATCCTTTAGAATATTCATATCCACCGACAGACTTGAATGCTTTCTTTGTAAACTCACCGGACATACCGCAGACTCCTGCCCTAAAGTCCCTACTGGTCCTGATACCAATTTACTCTCAACCAATCCTCCCCCCTCTTCATCCCCCCCTGTTGACTCTTTAACTACACTGATTAGCCCTACACCGATAGAACCTGAGCCCTCTCTAGATGATTTCTCTCTACCTCTTACAAAGAATCCTGAACCTCCAACTACCTCTTCTGCTACCTCCCCTCCAATAACCACAGGCCAAAAAAGAGGCCACTCTTCTACCGACAGCCCTCTTGACACTCCTCCAATACTGTCTCCCTCCATTACTTTATCAGCCTCAAGTTCCACATTACCTCCTTCTTTCACTGTACCACCCAAACCAATAAAGAAAAAGTCCAAAACCAATGCTAATAATCCCTCAGATCATTCATTAGGACTTAACTGTGTTGCTGTTATCCAAAATCTCTACAAAGACAGCCCATCTAACTTCACTCTTACCTCAACCCAACTAATCGCTTTTCTCGAAAATTCTTTTGGATGTCCTTACCCGCTACAGGAAGCACAAAAATTCTCCTCTGATATAGATGGTATACAAAAGGACCCAATTGATTTCCCCGACAACCTAAGCATCTCTTCGGATAACCTTACAGATACAGAATCTAACCACAGTTCACAGAACGAATACTAACTCTTTAATCCCTACACCTTTTATAACCCTTCCATTTTCAAATTATTACAATGGAACTGTGATGGATTCTTTCCACGATTAGAGAGAATCCAACATTTAATATCAGAATCTACACCAGACATTGTATGCCTTCAGGAAACCAATGCGAAAAACTCCAAACTACCCCTATTGAAAAATTTTGAGGGATATCATAATATCAGAACCAATTGTCTAAGAGCTAGTGGTGGTACCTCAATATTTGTCTCCTCTGACTTTTTTTCTGTCCACCTCCCGCTTTCCTCTGAATTAGAAGCCATAGCCATAACCTGTTGGTGTCCCGATAAACTCACTATTTGTAGTCTTTATGTCTCACCTGATCACCCTCTTAAAGAGGAAGAGCTTGTTAATCTCATATTCGAACTTCCGCAACCCTTCATTCTCGTAGGAGATTTCAATGCTCACAATACAATATGGGGTTCCAGTCATACATTTGGTAAAGGAAAGATTGTTGAAAACGTTATAAATTGCACAGGTATTTGTATCTTGAACACCGGTTCCAACACCCACTTTAACATTTCATCTGGCTCCTTTTCTAAAATCGATCTTAGTTTTAGTGACCCCAAGCTAGCTCCCTCATTAACATGGTTTACTGAAGATGACCTTCACGACAGTAATCATTTTCCCATCTTTATAACTAACACCGATAATTCAAATGACCGAGCTCTAACAAAAAGTTACTGGCGTCTAAAATATGCTAATTGGCCTGAATATATTACTAAAACTGAACAATCCATACCCAATCTCTCTTTTACTAACAATATTGATGAGTCTGTTACCTTGTTCGCAAATACTATTCGACTTGCTGCGGAGGCTCACATTGGGAAATCAGTGATCTCCCCTTCACAAAAAACTGTTCCATGGTGGAACTCATCATGCAAACATGTGGTTCAGCAGCAAAAAACTGCACTTAAATTATTCCGCAGTAACAAAACTCAAGAAAACCTCATCAATCTCAAAAGAGCAAGAGCAAAAGCCAGATACACTATAAAACTAAGTAAAAAATCTTCCTGGCGAGATTTCGTCTCTTCCGTAAATGAAAACACTAACCCCAATCTAGTGTGGAAAAAAATCGGACAAATCCAGGGTAAGAAAAGTAATATAAAAATCACCAGTCTATTTCACAACCAAACCAATGTCACTGATAGTCAAGATATTGCCAAGGTCCTAGCTGAAAACTATGCAGCGAAGTTTTGCAGTAAACCTAGTCCTATTTTATCGAAGTCGCCTCCCCAACCACCTTTGCCTTGCCCATCCTCTTCCATTCCAGATATTGATACGCTCAACTCTCCACTCACGTTTCCAGAATTAAAATTTGCTCTAAAATCCTGTAAAAACAATGCTTCTGGCCCAGATGATCTCCCCTATATATTTTTCAAAAAACTTTCTTTTCCAAGTCTTCAAAAACTCCTAGAAATGTATAATATTATCTGGCTATCCCAAAAATTCCCAAACGAATGGCGGTCCTCCTTAATAATACCATTAAAAAAACCTGATCAACCTGCTACTTCTCCTAATTCTTACAGACCTATATCGCTCACATGTACCTTGTGTAAAATACTAGAGAAAATAATTAACAAACGCCTCGTTTGGTTCCTTGACAAATACAACATTATACCAAAAGAACAATCAGGCTTTCGACGTCATAGATCTACCCTCGATAATCTAGTTCTGCTACAAAATGACATTGCCAACTCAATAAATAACAAATATAAAGTTATCGCCGCCATCTTTGATATCGAAGGAGCTTTTGACAGAATTAGTCGTCAAGCCATGATCTCTAAACTAAATCAATACCATATCAACGGAAATATATTTTATTTTATACAAAACTTTCTAACTCAAAGGTCCTTTAGGGTTTCTGTAAACGGCCATTTTTCATCTTTGTACACCCAGACAGATGGTGCTCCTCAAGGATCAGTCTTAAGCCCAACTCTATTCAACTTAGCAATAAGTGATCTGTGCCATAACTTACCTTCTCCCACCAAATATGTAGCTTACGCTGACGATTTAATACTATACTGTCATGGTCGTTCAGCAACCACTAGCTCCAAAATTCTTCAAACCGCGGTAAATCTCTTACTTACACGGACACGTTCTATAGGATTATCCTTATCTTCAACAAAATCAAAAATCATTAAATTTGGCAGGCGACCTCAATCTCCTATCTCCCACATATTTATTAATGATTCCCCCCTCCCAGTGGTTAATCACTGCAAAATACTAGGTATGACATTTGATTCTCGCCTCTCTTGGAAACAGCATATTCTTGAAACAAAAGGTATCTGTTACAAACGATTAAATATAATTAAAACCCTATCTCATTATCACTGGGGTGCGGACGAGAGATCCCTACTGAAAATTTATAAAGCACTCATTCGCTCCAAATTAGATTATGGCTGCATCGTTTACATGTCAGCTTCTAAGACAGATTTAGGATCACTAAATCCTATTCATAATACGGCCCTGCGACTTTGCTTAGGCGCTTTCCGTAGCAGCCCATCTGAAAGTCTCTACTGCGAAGCTGATGAACCCCCACTAGGGATTAGACGACAATATCTGCTGCTATCCTACGCAGCCTCAGTCTCATCTAACCCTCTCAATCCTGTCTATTCTCTGTTCACATCAACTTCCAGCCCTCTTAACAACCCTTCACCAATAATTAAACCTATCGCTCTTATATTATCCTCATTAACAAATAACATTAACCTCTCACTCACTAACCCCATTCCTTTTTCTCCAACCCCTTCCTGGATTATGCACCCTCCTCAGGTCAATACTTATTTATCCAAATTTAATAAACACGAAACACCTAAAAAGCTCATGATTAAATCTTTTTATGAAATCATTCATAACAATCACTACGACTTTGTATTATACTCCGATGCTTCCAAAAGTGATACTGGCGTTGGCTGCTCAGTCACCACAGCAAACAATCTCATCAGCACTTCCCTAATCCCTCCTTGATGCAGTGTGCATACTGGAGAATTGTATAGTATTCTACAAGCTTTTAAGCACATCAACCGTTCCAATAAAAAAGTTGCCATTTGTACAGACTCTCTAGCGTCTATCCTATCTATCCAAGAATTATTCACTGAACATCCCATTGTCCAAGATATCCATCACTCTTATCACCACCTTTATTCTCTAAACACCACAGTCACCATTATATGGATACCATCACATATTGGTATACCTGGAAATGAACTGGCCGATCAGCATGCCAAAACAGCGTCAACTACAGCCACAATAACTTCTCATATCCAAATTTGCAAGGATGTTAAAGCAGAAGCAAAAAGAATCGTCAGATATATATGGCAAACCCACTGGAACTCCACCAAGACTTCCCTACTAACTATCCAGCCTGTTCTCAACACACATCTGAATACTGACCCCACTGGACTCTCTAGACAAGAATTATCAATACTACGTAGACTTCGAATAGGTCACACCAAACTTACACACAGCTACTTAATGACCTCAAGCATCAGACCTTCCTGCCAAAGCTGCCAGTGCCCACTTACTGTTAAACACATTCTGGTTGATTGTCACCAATTTAGCACAAGTAGACGACAACATAATCTTAAATCCCAGCTGCAAGACATCCTAGGGGACCCTAACCAAATCGAGTCTACACTGAAATTCTTAAAAGATATATCACTATATCATAAACTTTAAACTATGTTTTTTAACTATCTGTAATAACTACTGTTTTTTGTAATCGCACCTGTGCAAGTGGCCATAGTTGCCGAGCACGTTAATTGAATAAAAAAAAAAAAAAAAAAAACTTAACAATTCAACTTAATTAAACCTTTCAGAGAAATTATACATTCAATACTTTGTTTGTTTAACGTCGAATTTTTTTAAGAACGCTAAAACAGCAAAAACTACACGCTCTTATAAAGGGTGCTACTTAAATATAAACGGACATATATTAGAATAGAATAGAATAGAATAGAATAGAATAGAATAGAATAGTTTATTGTTCTTTTATACAAAGTACATGAACAAGGAGTCGGTTATATAGTAAATATAAAATACATATATACTCCTAAACTAACATGATAGATAAAAGGTATTACAAGAAACAATGACATAAAATTTACATATTTTTAAAGACAGCGTACAGCACATAATAGTCCAGCAATAGAGAAGAGCAGAAAAAAAAATATAAGACAAACGCATAATTTCCATAACTAATCCTATACTATAAATTGTTTATGTAGAGATACTGTGGATATCTAATCATTAATAATGAATGATCTAATTTTCATTGCTCCGCTGATAAAACCATGCAATTGCTTCAATAGTAAGAGATCGGACATATATTGAAAATGTTAAGTGGGAATAAGGAACGCCAAATTCCTAATATAGAGCATCTACAGCCTTCAGGCCCTTTTCTGCAGGTCTCCCACCAAATCATACTAGTTGTCAACTTCTGAATATAGTAGATCAGTTCATAGGTTTGGGCTCTGTTATTCTAAAATACTAGATGCTGCCTACTGTCAACACTGCTGGTTATTTTCTTTTCAAAGGAAAAATATATAGTGTACAGGCATTTGTGATATTGGACATTAGTCAAGAAGAATTAAATAGCACAGTTTTGTGAATGGTCATGTGAATGCATGTGTTGTATATGAACTAACAAAAATGTTACTATTGACAAGGAACCTGAAGATGAAATTCGTAAAGAACAGTAATTTTGGAAAATGGCTCTTCGAAGATTATTCAATGTCATACTTACCAGAGCAAAGAATTCTTTGGCTTTTAGAACACATCGAGAGAACTTAAGTGAGAAAGGGCACCTTGAAAAGTTCCAAGTTTTGGATATGTCCAAAGGTATTTTTATTTATTTGTAAACTTTTGTTTCCATTTCATTGATTCTTTTATTTTATTCGATTAACTCTTTAAAATTATATATTTAACAATAATTTTCATTGAAAATCATGCTTTTTTATTTCTAGGATCCACAAGATATCTGAGACCAACAATTCAAAATGAAATTATTGAATGCTTGGGAAATACACTTGAAAATCATCTGATAGAACAAATTAGAGCGTAACCGTTTTTCGCCATCATATTAGATACGACACAGGACATATCAAAGGTAGAAGAGCTAAGCATTGTTGTGAGGTATGCTGTAATAACTGGATCGGAAAATTGACAGCCGGTGGATATAGAAGTGAGAGAAGGGTTTCTGGACTTTTATGCAGCATTCGAACATAACGCGGCAGAGAATAAAAATTTACGAATACAAATCCCAGAAAAAGCCAATGTCATTCGGTTACTATTAACAACATAGTGATACACGTAACTTCTTGTTTTAAATACCTGTGATTACACTTATATTCTAAATTCAATAGGAGGGAACACAGCCAAGAAACTAAAGCAGATCAACATAAAGTTCCGAGAACTGTATTGGCTACTAGGAAGAAGATTGCCAGTCTCACTACAAAATAAAATCTCAATATATAAAGCAGTCATCCTACCCATCTGGACCTACGGAATAGAATTATGGGGATGCGCCAATAAATCTAGTATCGCTCTGATACAACGATGATAATTCAAAATCCTTCGAACCCTAGTCGATGCACCATGGTACGTCGCAAACAAATTGATCCATCAGGACCTCAGTATCCCAGTAGTACAAGAGACAGAACTATAAAGAAGCCGTAACCACTACCTAAAGCTGACAACCCATCTCAATCTCCTACTACAGCCTCTAACCTAAAAACCAAACAACAGAAGACTGGAACGAAGCTGGCCAATTGACCTCAAGTAAGGCGTAAGAGAACTTCTCACTGGAGAAGTCTCATCAAGACATTCTTAATACCAACCTATTGGTCAAATAGCTATCAGAATAGTTCATAGAAACTCTATTTCTTATTGCTGTTAAATGTAAAATGAAAAAAATGAAGTGCGGTAACAGCGAATGAATTAAAAATACAACAAAACGTTTTTAATACTATTCAGAGATTCATATTCAAACTATACAATGTCTGTAATGTAGTTGATGATGATGCCGCTCGACTTGAAGTGTTGTGAATTAATTTGCTCTACCTAGTCTGTCTAGTATTTCGTGTATTCTAGGAATTGGGTATCGATTTTGAACTGTTTCCTCATTTCATTTTCTATGAACAATAACTAAACGCCATTTCGTTTTGCCTGATGCATCTAATTTTTTGGGAACATCCATAGTGGAGAGGAGAATGGAGACGGAGACGGTTTAATAATACCTTCGTCTAACATTTTTGTAATTTGTTTATTAGCTCCTGCCCTATGTGTTTCGGGAAGCCTGTAAGATTTTGTATATATAGGGCTATCATCAATCAAAGTGATTTTATGATTTATTTGATTGCTAAAACTTAATGGTATTCCATCACAATAAAATATGTCTCTATAATTAAAACACAAGTTTCTAATGGCTTCTTTTTCTTCTTTATTGATCAAGTCTGAAATTTTTTAAGTTTTCTTTAAGCTTATTTTGTTGAATAGTTGTTAATTCTGAATTAGATTGAAATTCCATGTTTTCTAGAAAATTTACTTCTAGTGAGTTTAGAATTTCAATTTCGGAAGGTTCTTTTATATCTAATTCCACTGGATTCTCGTTACTATTATGATGGTTGTGATTGCAAAATCATTATAAATATTGTCTAATGCTTCAGGCATTTCTAAACATTTTCCTGAGTTTTCGTATTCAAGTATACATATGCCATTTGTTTCAGTTACCGGGATTTTAACAACTTGTTGGCAACGGCCAGGAATGATAATCGAATAATTCTTTATTACATTATTATCATTATTTATATTTGAATCAAAAATTAAAGGGATAATTGCTGCGGGTGTTTCAATTTGTTTTTGGTGAACATTTATATTTGCATTTAATTGTTTCAATAAATCGACGCCAATGATACCATCAAATTTGTCGCTAAATTTGAATAAATAAAATTTATGAGATTCTTTCAAATTAAAAGTTTCAAATAACGTAATATGATCTATTTCGTTGTGATAAGAAATTCCGTGTGCTGTCTGTATGTTAAATGGTTCTTCAAGAATGCAGTGTTGATAAAATTTGTAAGCTAATTCTGGATTTATCAGAGACTCAGAACTGCCGTTGTCGTTTCAAAAATCTGCATTTATTTCTTGAATTTTGATATAAGGTAAATTTGCTTTTAACGCGTTCACTAATCTTACGTCTGGTTGTGTGGATATGGGATGTGAGTAAAATCCTGAATTGCATTCTGAGGATTGTTACATGAGAAAATATCTTGGTTGTTTGTTACATCATTGTTATAACATGCGTAGAGAGATAATTATTATAATCGTAAGGATATTGAGTTTCAAGTTCAGATAAATATGGGTCAATGTTTTCTAGAGATTCTGTTGGGAACTCATTTTGATATTCAAATAAATTTCCAGTTTGATTATTAATTAATTGTTGAATTTGATTTGGATCACTAATGGTTTGATTATAAAGTTCGTTAGAAATATATTATTGTTGTTTAGGCTGGAATCTTGTATTACCAGAAGATGTGTCCATGGGTTCTGGTTTATAGTTTTGGGAATTATTAGGTGTATTAAATTGTCTTGAATTATTTTGAGAAACTAGATGATGATTTTGATTCTGGGTATTGTTTGACGATTTTGGTTTTGTAAAATGGGATAATGATTTTGGTTTTAAAAAGTTGGGCGATGATTTTGGTTTTGAAAAGTTAGAGGACGTTGGACTGAAAAATTGTTATTGGGACGCCAATTATAAGAATTGTTATTTGACTGAAAATTTGGTCTGAACTGTGATGAATTCATAAGAGCTGTTGAATTTTGTCGAAAAACTGTGGGGAATGATCGATTATTTCCGAAAAATTTGATGAAAAGTTAGATGTTGGTTGTCTATAGGATTTTCAGCTGGTGTATTTCTTAAGCTAGGTCTAATAGTAGTGTTTGAATTTAACTGATTACTTCATTTCGTATTCGATCTTTTCCAGTGATACCTTTGACTTTGCGTAAGTACTTCCCCTCTATTGCTTATATTTTACTTTTAACTATATTTGTAAGTACCTAACTGTCACTACCATGCATAAGGTCTGGTCGAAAAAATGACTTGTAAACGTACATTTTGGTGTTACTTGTAATTTATATTCGTCCCAGGAAATTTATATTTAATGTGTAATAAACTTTGAAAACTGCGCTTACTCTTTCGTTCACCTCTGCCTCTTGCTTTCTATTGTTCTGTATGTTCACACCTAGATATTTGCGACTCTTTACATGTTTTAACTGTATTTTGTCCATTTCGATATTAATGTTTCTTCTCCAACTACCATTATTTTTCTCCATATTTATAGTAATGTTTTTTATTTCAAATATCTGCTTCCATGTTATTTATATAATACTAAATCGTTGGCAAAAACACATTTAAAGATTCCAACGATTTCCATATTTCTATACCCTATTTGTAATTGTTGAAGTCTTCTTCCTCAATAACTAAGCTCATTGCTTTTTCGAAACTATCAGGTACTCTTAAACATTTGTTTGAATAGGTGAAGGTAAACCTCTTATATACCTAGGTTTTTAAAGCTAAATTATTATAATTTTCAAGTTGAAGTCTCCGTTCAATATCACTAATATTACTAAATGAATTTAATTTTGGAATAATTAAACTACGAGCCTCTTGACAACGCATGCCAAAGTTATAGGGTGATTCGTTTTTAAAAGGTTTTAAATTAATTAAATCTTGAATAAGACAATCAATATTACGTTGATCGCCAAAACTTAAATTTAAAGCGTCTTTAACATCCCTCCATGTTTTTAACTTTCTTCTAGAGCCAATTAATATTTGTGCACGTCCTGCAAGTTTGCCCAAGATAGATATTAGACTTTCACAATTTCCCATTAATATTGTTAAGGTATGAGGGTTTCCATCTCAATAAGGAATAGAATCTAAATAAAATTCTAGCAATTGGTAATTTACTGCTGGAATAGACATTTCTAAGTTTTGAGTATTATTTAAACTGTTTTCATAGGACTATCTGGTTCGCTTAGTGTTAAACTTTTCTCTAATAATATTTCTATAGTACTAACAAACGATTATTAATCATCAAACAAAACATCAATATAAAATTAAAACGACAAAGAAGTATTAAATACTTGAATATTTTGTACGTAATTGTTAAAGTATTGCTGTTATGACAATAATTATATACATCAGTGAATTAAAAAGCGCATTTGAACGAACTACTGTATGTACCCATTATCAGTTGAACTTTTTTCTTTACATTCGTCAAATTTTGGGAAGGTCGGCAATGCCGAATAACTGCAGTCACTGTTCCAAGTCTGTCTCCGACCGAGAATCAGTACTTCAGTGTGACGGCTGCAAGCGATTACTACACATGGAATGTACAGGGATATCTGCGTCTGATCCCGTAGCGCGTCAGAAAGTTCGAGGTTTGAGTATTCTGTGTAACTCTTGCGTGGCCAACTTGGGAAATTTTCTCGACTTAGAGAAACTCTTTACTGATTTTAAGACTGATCTGCAGACAAAGATAGACAATCATATTGCTACTCTTACAGCCGAGTTAAATACGTTAAAAAATAAAATTGCCACTGTGGAGGCAATTAACTCCGTCGAAATCACCCACAAAATCGCGAACGAGGCTGTCGAACGCATGGTCCGTGCCAAAAAAATGTTGATTAAGGGTGTACTAGAAACTGACGGGAATTCCATCGTTTAAAAAGAATGTGACCGAGCTGCAATTAAGGAAGTACTCGACGCTGTCGGCTGTCCCACCTCTTCGGTCACATTTTATCGAATAGGCAAACCAAATCAGCGCTTTTCCCGTATGTTAAAAGTAGACATGCCAACCGAATCAGATGCCAAATACATTCTAAAAAATAAGAAAAAAGTTTTAGAGACTCGCTCAACCAGCAAATTTCCCATTATGGATGACAAAACTCCAACACAACAATTGTTTCTTACAGAGATGCGCAAAGAACTGGAGAATCGCACCAATAATGGAGAGAACAAGCTTACCATAAAATTTGTACGAGGATCACCAAAAATAGTTACATTTCGCCAATAAATGCTCTTCTCAAAATTTTGAAAACAGGTTGTTACTTTATACTATTCTTGACGCCATATGTGCCAAATTTAATTTAGTGAATTTGTATGTTCGGTTGATTTAATTAAACCCTCCATAATACTTATCAGCGAAACTTAGCTCAAGCCTTCAATTTCGGACTCAGTGGTTCGAATTGATGGCTTTACTATTTTTCGAACCGATAGACCCAACCGTTCTGGAGGGGGTGTTTGCATATACCTCTCTGATTATATAACTAGTAATTTTTCTGTATCTGAAATAGATATAACTGTCTCAAATATTGATGCTATATGCATTAAAATATGCAAAAATCTCATGTCCATACATATGCATATGCATATATCGTCCAAGCGACTCACAATTGGCAGATAATGTCACTCTCCTTGATAAACTGAATGAGTAAGTCCGATCATGCAGCAATAACTGTCAATATTCAACTCAACTTACCCGCTGCTGACGATGATAAGAATTACATGACTATCGAAGTGACAAATTTTATAAATGTCAATCGTACTATCTCGTCCATCTATTGGGATAACATATTGCCTGATAATAATAACTATATACATTTATGAAAATGTTTATATGATACAGTAACAAAATGTTTGAATGAGAATACGAGAGAAAGAGGAATTTTCCGTAACAAATTAAAGCCATGGATGAATAATGAAATACATGATTTGATAAAACATAAACGAAATTTATGGAGAAGATTCAAGCGCACCAACAATAATGAAGATTTCTCAACTCACAGAAGATTCTCTAATACAATAATTAGTCGACTGGCTAACGTCAGAAGAGGTTTCGAGGAAAGTATTGCTAATAGTGGCAACCCTAAAAAGTTTTTTAAGGACATGCGTTCCTGTCTTTCGTCTAAAGTGGGTGTCACTTTACTTAGGAAAAGTGGTGGAGTATTATGTTCGTCTAATTATGAAACTTCCAAAACGTTGTCCATTCGTTTTTCTGAGGCTTTTACTTCTGAACCAATTGATGACACTTTGCCTCCAATATTTGGCCTTAGAATCCCTTAGTAATATTGAATTTTCACCCCAGCAAATTAAAGAAAAAATATTCAATATAAAGACGAACACTTCTCCTGGTCTTGATGGTTTGCAAGCAATGTTTCTTAAAAAATGTGCAGACTCAATTTCCTATCCACTTTCAATCGTCATAAATGCCTCTTTCACGCAATGTTCTATTCCACCAATCTGGAAATCGGCGTCAGCTACTCCTATATTCAAGAAGGGCAACAAACTTGATCCAAGCAATTACCGACCAGTGAGCCGGGTACCTATTGTTTGTAAAATTATGGAATCTATTATTAGTGAGGCCATGTCTAAGTTCCTTCTTCAACAAAATGTCATACCTCTTCACCGACATGGTTTTGTTCGTGGTCGCTCTACCATGTCCAGTCTTCTTCACTGTGTTAATGACTGGACAAAAGCTTTAGACAACAGAGATCCTATTGACGTCATTTATTTGAACTTCTCCAATGCCTTCGACAAAGTCCCGAAAAGAAGGCTTTTATATAAATTAGATCACTTTGGCATACGGGGTAGCCTGAATTTATGGATCTCCAATTTTTTATCGGCCAGGATTTTTAGAGTCAGAGTCGGCCGAGAGTTCTCCAATGACAGGCCAGTTTCTAGTGGTATTCCACAGGGTTCCATTGCTGTTTGTTGTTTACGCAAGCGATCTTCAAATATTGGTCTTAAACTCAGTTTCTTTTTATGCCGATGACACATAAACCCTTTAAGAGACCATCTCACCCTCCAAAATGACCTATACACGATACAGTGGTGGTGTTTGAACTGGTTGCTTCCCCTGAACATTAATAAATGTAATGTATTCCACATTGGCAAGACCAATCCCAATTTATCATACAACTTGAATGGGCAGTTACTAAATACGGTTACCATCTTAGTGAACTCAAATTTATCGTGGAGTGAACATATTGTGTCCGTATGTAACCGCGCGAAATCCAGACTCTATCTGATACAAAAATCGTTCTCTAGAGTGTCACTTGAAACTTACTGTAAAGTGTACAAATGTTACGTACGTCCTATTTTAGAATATTCGGATCCTGTGTGGTATCCTGATATTATTCGCGACCAAGTTTTATTAGAAAACGTGCAAAGGAGGGCTACTAGACTTGCATTCGGTCGCGTAAGACCTTCATATGAGGAGCGACTGACTGGGGCGAATCTCATCTCGTTTCAAGACCGTCGACTTCGGGGAGACTTGATATTATGTTATAAAATCATTAAGCACAACTTTGTTGATCTTCAATCTATGTTTCTATTCAACACTGATCTTAGATTGAGAGGTCACCTATTTAAACTTAGGAAGGGGTCCTTTAGATCCCGAGTAAGACAGCACTTTTTACCAAACAGAGAGTTTGATGTCTGGAACAATCTTCCTGATGATGTTGTTGACGCACCATCAGTTAACGCATTTAAGAACAGAATTGATAAACTTCTATTTAATAGTTAATAGTGCGCATTGTTGCATTTATTATTTATCTGAATTTGTTTTATTTATATCCTTTTTCGCAGTATAATTTTTGCGGTTATTGTTGAAAACAACGATTTTGTTAATTATTGTTAATTTTTCATTGATTATGTTTATAGGCGTTCAAGCACTTTCAGATCATGGGCTTCATAGGCTCTGACCTCAGCCCTTATTTCTATTGTAATAATAATATTAATAATAATTCAGAGGCCTAGATAGGGAAAATGACTCCATCAATAAAATAAAGGAAACTTGGCAGGTAAAAGTGTTACATGGCAGATATTACAACTCACTGCATCAGGAAGATGCAGATTTCAGAGCAACGAATACTTACCTTATGACGGGGTCGGTACTTGTTTGCAGAAACCGAAGGCGCACTCCATGCAATCCAGGACCAAGTGGTGGCAACGCGTTGCCGCCAGAAATATATCATTAAAATGGACATCCCAAACCCCCGCTGTAGACTCTGTAATAAGGAACAGGAGACGATCCAGCACATAATATCAGCCTGCACCCAATTAGCCCCCACCGCTTACTTGAGTAGACACAATAATATGGGAAAAGAACTACATCTCGCTGTGACAAAAGATTAACTCTAAAAACAGGAGAAACACCAGGGTATAAACATCAACCGTTAAGTCTAGTTGAAAATGAGCACTATAAAGTCTATTGGGATACTTTGATAAAAACAGACCGAGAAGTTCAACACAACAAACCGGACATGATCGTGCTAGATAAAAACAGCAAATATGCGATCATTATTGATTTTTTGGTCCCACTGGATGAAAATCTGGGGAAAGCTTATAGCATATCTCGACAAATATGTGGTTTGATGCAAAAAGCAGTAATTCTGGGAACAGCTGCAATTGTCCGAAGAACACTAACCCCCTAATTAAGTAGGTTTATACCTTGTGCATTTGCGTCCGGTAGAAACTGCTACCACCAACCTCGTACAAGTGTAAAAAAAATTAATAATAATCTATATCACTCATAAAATTACTATCGAAGGGAAAAGAAGGAATGAAAAGTACTTACAGAAGGAATATTTTGATCTTCTTATTTCTAGCTTAATTCTAGTTCTTCTAGGTTAAGTCGATGCGGTACCAAACCCAAAATCTTCTTACTCCTAACTTATTTCTAGTTCTTATAGATTCGATCGATGTTAGACCAAACCCAAGATGTTACCTTCGTTTTTCTTTTCTTATTCGAATCTGACGATTGATCGGTTCAGAACTATCGGATTGTATTCGTTATTCGCTCGAACAAGTCAAATAGTTCAAAGCTCGATATTCACTCGAAGGAAACTGTTCACTAAAGTTCGAAATTTTCGATAAATCGTTGATACGAAAAGCTCACGTACTATACGTTAAAAACTCCGAAAATCCTACTACTACTTTGTCACTCCGAAAAATACTTTTTAAAAAACGAAAAAATACTGTTTAAGACGTTTATTACATGAAAGTTACAATCTCTCTTATTATTACATGATTATTCTTTTATATAGTTTTAATTAAAAATTCAACATACGCAAATATTTTACATGGGTCAGCCATTGTCGTTTCTTAACTTGCAACTGTACGGCAATGGATGGCGTGATTTCTATTGATATTCCGAAAAAAAATATATGAAAAAATTGAGCTCTATATTTCGACGAATTCGCGGTACTGTTTTATATACATTTACTACCTGTAACCATAATCCAAAATCCATAGTGACTTAACGTTCTTACCTGTGTTGGGGACGTGCTCAGAAAAACTTTCAACTTTCTTAAATAACGAATGTCTGGCCGTCGCGGTATCATGCTCTATTTAGTCCGTTTACAGTGCTTTATTTTGTTAACTCATCTGAAACGTTATTGGAGACTTTACAATTGATAAAAAATCGAACGAATAATATGTATTGAATTCCGCATTGTAGAAGAGATTTCCTGTGCGGAAGCCTTGAATCTTATCAAAAAAATCAGACGAATATTCAAGATCTGTTAATGTGCGATGGTAGATCTGTATTCTTCTGATTGATCATCAATACCTATTTTGAAATGAGCTTACTAAAGTAAAACTAATGGAAAATGATAATCGTCGTTTGAGTCCAATAATATTTATCTATATACGTATCTGCTGTAACTCAAACGGATTTACTGAAAACATACTAGAACGAATCATTTCCAATCCTACATTAATTAAACGTATGGGTATAGAATAAAACATTCAAACAAGTCCTAAGCTTCAGAATGGAATCATCCAAAACCAAAAATAAATATCAAAGTGAAGGTGAGGTTGGAATTTTTATAGATTATTGTCAGAAATTGAGATAATATAATCAAAGAATATTATCATCTAAACATTAAGCGGCGAGAAAAACAAGATATCTGGGAAGAATTTAGCATCACGATAACGAACTATCTCACAAGACTACCATTGTGAACAAATTTCTGGTCAAAAACTCTGATTTTATAGAACAACCACCTTATTCTTCTGATATGGCATCGGTCGACTTTATTTCCTTACGCAAACTTACATTACTACAGGTAGGGGAGAGGTAGTAACAGTGGGACGGCTGGAACAATGAGGCCTGATACTTTTGTTAAAAGGTATCTGTATTTGGATGATGCAGACCATTGAATAGAACCCTACCAACCAACAGAGGGCTCTCAATACAGCAGATGCAATTTAGTTGATAAAGTAAAAAAGCAGTAACAGATGATCAGTTTAGTGTGTGACAAAGGAAATTTATCAGCCCTCTTTGAATTAGAATTTTTCCTAGTTAATAACCAATTTAGATGAGGTAAGTTTTCTAGAAGTGTTTATTAGTGTCATGGTAGCACATGACTATAGTTTTTAGCTCGTAAATTGAAGATTTAATATTATGTGAAAAGTATTTATAAAAAATGTGGTTTAAGAACACTGAGACTAGTCATAATTGGAACAGTGAGACGTGTCTCAGTGTTCCTAAGGCATGTCTTAGTGTTACTTATTGCATAGCGGCATTACTGACCAGGTATAATTTTTATTACAGACAATAGCAAAGCCAAGAAAGAATATAACAGACAGAGTGGTGGGGCGAAGCTGTTCTGTTAGTCCAACAAGGAATGAGTATCCGTCAAGCCGCTAGAGAAAAAGGCTAGTCTTTTCAGACTCTTGACAGATATGTTCAAAAGTTTAGAAACGATCATGATGTTAGAATGTGTCCAAACTATACAATCAATCAGTTTTTCACTTTAGAGCAAGAGAATGAAATTTGTGATTATATTATTACATGTGCAAAAATGTTTTATGGACTCTCTCGAGATGACACCCGTCGGTTAGTGTGTGAATGCGCAATCCGAAATAAAATAAATATTCCTGAGAAATGGCATGCGTGCCAATCATCATCCCTTGCCTGGGTAAAGGGCTTTCAAAAATGACACCCCATCTAAGCGCTCAGAACCCCAGAAGGCTGCAGTATATCAAGAGCCACTGATTTAATAAATTTAATGTGGAGTCTTTTTTTAACAAAATAGAAGAAGTCTTACAGCGTTATCCTGCATTTGGAGGTGGAACCAGAATTTTCAAATGAAAGATGAAACCGGGACGCAAACAGTACAGAATTCACCAAAGGTGTTTGCTTGTAAAGGCGTTCGGCAAGTCAGTAAGGCAACCAGTCCCGAACGTGGAACTCTTGTAACAACCTGTTGTATAGTTGGGGCCTCAGGTGTTGCTATTCCCCCGGCTATGATTTTCCCGCGTGTCCATTTTAAAGACTTTATGACAAACGGATCTCCACCAGGAACCCTTGGGTTAGCTGCTGAGGGAGGATGGATGAACACTGAATGTTTTGTGCAGGTTATAAATCACTTTATCCGACAAACTTCTAGTTGTAAAGAAAATCCATCTCTGCTAATAATGGATAACCATGTTAGCCATCTATCCATAGAGGCCATAGACATTTGCAAAGAAAACGGGGTGACTATATTAACTATACCGCCACATTGTACAAATAAGTTGCAACCTCTGGATGTTGGGGTTCTAAAGCCATTCCAGACATTTTACAGCTCGGCGATCGATAGCTGGATGATGAGCCATCCAGGACAAACTTTTAGCATTTATAATGTTGCATCATGCATGGGCATTGCTAATCCTCGAGCGATGACTCCGGTAAACATTACCAATACGTTTAGGAAATGCGGGATATTTCCTTTGGATAGACATATTTTCAATGTGGAAGACTTTATGTCAAGTTCAGTAACTGATAGTGAATATACCCCATCTCCTTCAATACCGACTTTGCCTTTCCCAGGTCCTTAATTATCGACACTGGCCTCTCCAGGTCCTTCCACATCGACTAAGATCCACAGAAATAGTTCTGAGACTATGACAAATGACGCTTCTGAAGCAACATTTCTGAGCCCGAAAATTTTTAGAGGTTTCCCGAAAGCTAAATCAAGAACAACCACTCAAACAACAAAACGGCGCAAACTGACACTCCTGAACGCGAGGAATTACTAAGAAACAAACAGAATAAAATAAAACCAGACAAAGAAAGAGTAAAGAAAAATACATTTTAAAATTAAATAAAAAGTGGTGGCAATGAAATGAACCTTACAAAAAAAAGCCAGAGAAGAAATGAAGAAGAAAGTGAATCAGAAGATGATAGTTTTGATATAGAATTGCCAGACTCAAGTGGTGGTGAGGATTATGTAAGCGAAGAGGAAGAAATAAATGTGAACATGGGATTAGAACGAATGCCAGTTCCAGAACAATATGTTTTAGTGGAGTTTGAAAGTAAAGGAAAGTCTGTTTACTATGTAGGAGAAGTTTTGTCTATAGCAAGTGATGATACTGAAATAAAATTCCTCCGAAAAATCACTTGTTCAGAAAAATAACATTAAAATGATATTGCCACCTCCAAAGCTTCAAGGGAAGACTAAGCGTCAAAAAAACCTCTTGAAATTTGAAATAACCTTCGATTCCTTAGATATTGGTTTAATGTCTCACTGTTCAGTTTTTTTGTCGGAACAGTGAGACACTAGCCAATTAAAAATAAACCAGAATGTGTTTCTAGATTTTCATATTTTCTAAATGAATATATGTTCTACTATATAAGAGAGTAAGTTTACTTGTTTATAGAGTTTTACATTTTAATTTTTTTAGTACAAATTCTGTTGTAAACATTTTGTGTCTTACTGTGACGACCCCTCCCCTACCTGTAACCTGTACACAGTGAACAAAAAAACTAATAGAGGATTTGCGGCGAGTAATAGAGTCGAATTTCTAAAAACCAACCATTTAACTTTCTCAACAACATTTATCTTCGTCTGTCAGAAAGTGAAAACATATTTTGGGTACCTATAATATAAGTGAAAGTTCGATGGAATTATTTTTCTATTTCTCCTTGTATATCCATGAAATATCACGGCACAGCTACTCTGTTTATTAAGGAAGATTGTCAAAAACCATCGAAATGATTTTCTATTAAACCGAAGAAGTTATGGACTTATCGGATGATCCGATCCTGAATAAAGTCGGTAAGACATGGGGCCGTCAGAGACCAAATTTTACTTGCAAAACAGATCAGTTGTCAAGCAAAGGCCACCCCTGCTTCCCCGTAAACTCTTCATCCCCGGACCAACCTATTTTGCACGCCATCAGCCAGACCGAGTTACAGTTAAATTGAGTTTAGTGCACAAACTTTCCCGGAAAATGTTGTTAAAGTTATCCAAGAAGTTGTTCTAGGAAGGAGTTTGCCAATTCTTCTCCAACAAAATTAAATAAATAAATACTCCAAAAATTTTTTTTATTTCGTCTTTAAAAACTATTCAGCGGAATTACCTTCATTGCAGTTAATAACAATTTTATAACAAATTCTGGAAAATACAAAGTTGAAAAGGCTATTATTCAGAAATTTGAAACTAATTACATAATACATTCTGTGTGAAATAATTTAGCTGTTTTCTCCGACTTTTTTTCAATAGAATATAAATATACTCAGTGAAACAGAAACCTAGTAAAAAATATTTTATTTCGGTATTTGGCATATATATCAGGGAGTTCGTAAAATGTAAATGATTAAAATTTCATACCAATCGAGTTCCTATTCACCAACTTTAACAATGGTGTAAGTGAACCAAGGTTTATCTGACTATATGTGGCCGAGCATTATCTTGCTGAAAAGGTAGATTTTGAAATGTCTTGAGGTATAGAATCAGATGAGGTTCCAATATTTCTTAAAAGTATCAATGTGCATTCATATTATCCCAGATGACCTTGAGCTATAAGCAATGGTACCCCATATCATAACTCCAACAGTGCGATGTACAGTTGCGGCCAAAAAATGGGACAGTTGTTGTTGCCAATGTGACAGTGACTTTTCCGTTTCTGGGAAAATTTTGATAGTTTTGTCGTATATATAAATGATAATAATGAATAATATTGTTTTTTATTATTAAATATCAAGGGCTACTAAATAATTTTTAATTTACAATAAAAAACAACAATTAATATTTAGTAATCTTGCCATTATGATCTATGACCTCTTAATCTACTGTCATCGATCTATATAATGTGGAACAATATGCTTCAGTTATATCCTCCCAAGCATTTCTAATAAAAGGGTAGTTCCTTTTTTCATTCTTATGGTGAAGCAGTGATTAACTCAGCCGATGTTGCTGACTTATCCCACCGCTGTCACCAGTGTAATAAATAGCTCTTATCTCCTTTGGGTGTATCCAGTGACCGCTGTCCCCACACTAATAGATCGTTTGTTATATTCCAATGGTATAGAAAAGGGTATTCTTCCTTTGGCTTCTTTTCTTCTGATTGTAGTGACCGGAGGGATCCTACTGTACACTCCTATCCTAAGAAATATTTGCAGCGTGCTGTCACCAGTGCCTTACGGCACAAAATTTGGATCCAGAAATCTCCCTACGGGTTACCTCGAGGGAGGTGTTTTCCTGGCTCGAGCTGTCAAGGTCTCCGTGGGGCCTCTTGGGCTTATACAATGTGACAAGCCTGAGTTCTAATGCAGGTCGTGTCAGCCCGTTCCAACTTGCTGGTACGAGGATAATGGTTGTTGATAAAGGAAACAGACTGGGTGGATAAATATGTACAAATATATTACAAACAATAGTAAATTATACAGCCCTGATTTGGATAAAATGACAGTTACTCGGGGGGGAAATGCCCCGGAAAATTCAGTTAAGGAAAAACGTCTTTCCAAAGCTGGAAGTAGTTACCCGTTCTCGTGACACCCGTAAAGGATGTCTTATATAGGACTATCCCTGTATAAGAAATGAAACCAACGAAAGAAACCTGACTCGGCCACAACGTCTTCCAAACTTTTGAAAGGGGTCTTTCCTGATTATGAAAGATAAAGTATGATATCACGTATAGTTAAATATTTGGTATAATATAAGAAAAATTATTATCGAACAACCCTTCGTAATTGAATGGTATGAACGTGAAATCCCGTACAGTTGTATATCCTGTACAATATGTTATAATAATTATCAACAAACTTTTGAAATCGAAGGGTATAAATGTGATATCTTGCACAGTTGTATATCCTGTACAATATCGTATACTAATTATCAACAAACTTTTGAAGTCGAATGGTATAAATGTGATATCCTGAACAGTTGAATATCCCGTACAATATAGTATAATAATATATCAGACAAACTTCCGGAATTAAATAGAATAAATACGATATCTCATACAGTGGGATATCCTTGCACAATACAGAAAAAACCATATAAGAAAAATGATCATCGAACATACGATATCTTTTGCATATGCCTATAATTTTTAGACTAGATCGGTAGGTGAGGGGCTCAGATGTAAATAGTGCACTCAATATGACCGAAAATATAGGTCTCCTTTTCCTTCTTTGGACACCCAGTCAAATCAAATATAAAAATATCAATACAGTATATTATACGTTAAAAACTTACGCTTTTGAAATATGACAAATCACAACTACACAATATTACTGTCGACGATAAAGTGGCCGGCCGTACTGAACCGGGTCACTTATTGAGGGTTACTACCTCACTCTCTTTTGTTTTCAAAATTCCTGCTATTTATTTTAAAGTTGTTTCGTTTGTGTCCTTGTCTGAAGGTTAATTTTAAATTTCATTATTCTAGTCTGCAACGTTTGTTTATATTTATTGATAAACAAAGCATGTCAAAACACCAGGTATAATGTTTATCGACCTTGCTGATTATAACAAAATTGTTTGTATCAACTTCTTTTCTGGCGAAGGTCAACAATTATTTTATTATTAATTTGTTTCGAATCAAGAAAATTTTATCTATATAGGGTGTTCTTAAAATTTCCTATGTCATTCTATTTTCTATTTTTAGCCGTTTTCTATTCTTAGGATATAGGCCTCTTTCAAATTCGTCCATCGGCTTCGATCTTGCGCAACTCGATACCAGTTCAGGCCAGCTACCTTCTTTATCTCGTCGTACCATCTTTGCTGGGGTCTTCCAACACTCCTCCTCTCTGCCCAAGGTCTCCATCTAGTGACATACCCGCTCCAGTTTTCCGTATGCCTGGCCACGTGCTCTGCCCATTGCCATTTTAGGGAACCAATTCTTTTTATTATATCGAAGACTTTGGTTTTTTCTCGTATCCAAGTATTTGTTTTATGGTCTCTCAGGGAAATTCCCATAATACGTCTTTCTATGGCTCTCTGATGTACTTCCAATTTATGTTTCATCTTCTTGGTTATTACCCAGGTCTCACAACCATACGTGACAACAGGCAGTATACACTCGTTATAGACTTTTGTTTTCAAATTCATTGGAATATTCATGCTGAAGATGTACTTTAATTTGCCGTAGGCTACCCATCCCAGTCTTATTCTTCTATCAATCTCCATCTCTTGATTTTGTTTGCCTGGTGTTATAGCTTGGCCCAGGTATATGTATGTTTCCGTCTTTTTTATTGTGCTGTCATGAATCGGTATTGTATCGTCTGTATCTGGTATATTTGTCATAAACTGGGTCTTTATGTTGTTCATGTGTAATCCTACTTTTGCAGCCTCATTTTGTAGTTCTTCCAACATGTCTATCAACTCCTGTTTATCTTTTGCAAACAGTACAACATCGTCAGCAAATCTCAGACTGTGTAAGCGTTCACCATGTACGTTCAATCCTTTGTTTTCCCACTGTAGCTTCTTAAAAATATCCTCGAGAACTAAAGTGAATAGCTTTGGAGATATAACGTCTCCTTACCGAACTCCTCTCCTTACGTTTATTTTGTCAGATGATTCGTGAAGTCTTATCGACATTGAAGAATTTCTATGAATGTTTTCGATGAGGTTTATAAAACGTTGATCTACTCTAGCATTTCTCAATGATTTTATTATTGCCCAGATTTCTACTGTGTCAAAAGCTTTTCGGAAATCGACAAAAGCCATCCATAGGCTTATGTGATATTCTGTAGCTTTGTCGATCATCTGCCTTACGGTGCATATCATATCTCGTGTTTATTACACATTATTTATAACTTCCAACAAACCTTCAACGTTTCTTGGTCTTACGTTTGCCTTTCGAATTTCTCTTACTAACATCACTCAAACATTTTCTACTGGATTCAAGTCTGGGCTTTTATTACACCAGTTAAGAACATTAATATTACGTGCTCGAAACCATTCGGAGACTACACTAGAGTTACCTTGTTGGAAGATAGAATCTTTGTTAGTGAAAATAATCTCAACAGAAGTACGCATAACATTTTCTAAAATTGTGATATATGCTTCACTATTGAATCTTTCGCCAATCATAGAACTCCAGGTACCTGCGTAGATATCCAAGTCCACATATTTACAAAAAAACGACCATTTCTATTCGTAAAATGGACATATTTCTCGTCAAACCGTGTAGATTGGCGATAGACACGAATATTGCCGCTATTTGACGATTGGAAAATCTTTTCATTCGTAAAAATAACACGATTCCAAAATTGATTGTCATAAGCAATATGCTCTAAAGCGAACCCCATTCTTACTTCTTGGTGACTATTGTTTAATAATAGTTTCCTTGCCGCTGCATGGCATTTCAATTCTGCTGGAACAGCTTGAACTAGTGTTTTAAATGGATTTGCTCTTAAATGGTTAATCAAAGCAGCATCCTGTTCAGCAGTTGACTTTCTCGGACGTGCTGAGCTTGGAGCTCTTCAATTCTTCCCTCAAATCGCCATCTTCTTACAATACTTGAAACCGAGCTCTTGCTTACATTGTAAAATGCCGCAGTTTGCCTCACTGGTCACCCTTCTTCTCTTTGTGCGATTATTTCACCTTTCGCCACTGAATTTATATGCGCCATCATTACTTTCGAATTTGGAATTGTTTGACATATGACAAATTCATAAGACAAATTCGAGCAGCTAGAATTCGACAAAAATCTGCTGTAAGAGTTGCCCCATTTTTATTGGCCGTAACTGTACATGCCGGATGGTGGGAATCGATTCTGCGTACTAGGTAACCTATTACAATATAAATAGCAAAATATTGAAAGGTTGTATACACTCATTGACATATCCACTGACCATTTTATTTAATAAATGCTTAGAGGAAGGATCTTGGCCTGACTCCTTTAAAATATCAAAAATTATTCCATTATATAAAAATGGTGATATAGATTCTCCAGAAAATTTTAGACCCATAGCAATTTTACCGACGATTAACAAAATATTTGAATTGATAGTCAAAGAAAAATTATTCAATTATTTGGAAGATAAGTCACTTCTAACGGAATTTCAATTCGGCTATCGCAAAAATAAATCATGCATACGTGCTCTTCTTCGACTCTTAGAGGAAGTTGTACAGAAACTAGAGGAAGGCGTCAACTCTGTTGCCACGTTATACGACTTAACGAAGGCTTTTGATTGTGTTCCAGCGGATTTACTCCTAGATAAACTGGAATTTTATGGTATTAGAGGAAATGCACACAAATTACTGACATCTTATTTAAGTAATAGGAAACAGTATGTAGTTTGTGGAAACAACCAGTCTGATTTACGTAATATAGACAACGGCATTCCTCAGGGCTCGATTTTGGGTCCAATACTTTTTATAATATTTGTTAACGATTTACCATAGGCTATTGACACTTTTTGTATTTTATTCGCTGATGATACTACAACTTTATCTGATGGCACACAAGCTGGTGATAATATTTTGTTGAATCAGTGGTTCCTGGCAAATAAGCTGAAACTCAACGACACTAAAACGAAACACATTCTTTTCAGTTTAGATAAATGGGCTATAAAATCAGAGCCAGTTAAATTACTGGGCATTCATTTGGATACAAACTTAAGTTGGTCACCTCATGTTGACTACCTTTGTTCAAAATTAGCGAGCCAAGTTTTTGTAATTCGTCAATTAAAATCATGTATACCAACTCATTTGTTAAAGTCTGTATATTATTCACTTTTTCATAGCAATTTAACATATGGTATTATGCTATGGGGCAGCAGCACATCAGTGCACAAAGTATTTGTGCTACAGAAAACTGTAGTTAGAATAATTTACAACGCACCAAGAAACACCAATTGTAAAAAAATATTCAAAAAACTTGAAATATTGCCGCTTCCGTGCTTGTATATTTTCGAAGTGTTAATTGAAACACATAAAAATCGATATGTTCTGACTAAACATGCAGATGTTCATAATTATGATACTAGAAATAGTAAAGACATTGTCATTCTCAAATCAAGACTGAAAACAACAAAAAACAATAAGTTGGATGTTACATTGTACAATTCATTTGTAAAATATTTTGAACATATAAATATTAGTGATATGACGAGAGTTCAATTTAAACATTTTGCTAAGTCTTTTCTTTTAAATTATTGTTTTTATACAGTTGATGAGTTTTTGGAGGAATTGAATACTTGGGCTTAATGCTTATATGCTTGTTTGTTTTGTTTAATTTAATTTCTACTTTCTATTATTTTTTAACTTATTTTATATTTTAAAATTGTCATATTTCCATCAATATTTTTACTTTATGAAATGTATCTGTATTTATGTAAAATTTTTACTTTCTATTATTTTTATTATATTTTAAATTTGTCATATACAGCACTATACAATCTTTAATATTTTTAGTTGGTAAAATGTATTCATATGTACTACTTTCACTGACTTCTAATGTACTATGCATGTGAATGGGGTCAATAAACCATCTATCTATCTATCTATTAAGCAAGATAGGGGGTCAACGAGGTTGACCATCTGTCAAAATAACAAGTCAGCGAATTTTGATACAATACGCCCTCCTGAAACGTTTGCTCTGGGTTTAGGCTCTCTAAGATGACGGGATCACTTTTACCAACTCCAAATCGGTTTTGCTCAACTTTCAGTCATCAGCGGTTTCGGTACAATATAAAAATGGTCTCTCCTCTGTCGAAGAACCGTCAGAGTTTGAGGAGCTTAAAATTGCGTAACCTTCGACAGATTATGTACCACGGTATCTTGGGGCCAATATAGTAGATTCCGGCCAGGGGGAAGTAGTCCAACGTTTACCTGGCTATATGTGGCATTATCTTGCTGGAAAGTTAGATTTTGAAGTGTCCTAAGCTAACGGCTCAGATGAGGTTCCAATATTTCTGGAAAGCATCGAAGGGTATTCATATTGCTCCTGATGCCCTTGACTTATATCATAACTTTAGCAGTGCGGTGTACACGTCCTTTGATTTACATTAGCCTTCCGTTCTTGCTATCTTTTGTAATGGATGCAAATATTTTTCATGTGACCTTTTCTCCCACAAAAGTAACATTTAAGGGATTATTTCTTTCCTGAGTTAAACTTATTATCTTTCTTAAAATTCTGCGTGTTCCTGCTTAAACGATTTTTCATTGATCCCCTTTGAAAACCATTATTTCTATGGATATTTTCACGTTTTGATTCTACCTGAAGCACTTTCACACTCATGTCTTTATGTTCTTCCATTAACTTTATTTCATGATCTATAGTAAAATCGCAATCGGTGCGGAGTGATAAATCAAAATAATATGGGACTTGCTCACCACAAGTGGAAAAAGCAAAATATGTAATTTTACCCTACCTGCTGTAATGAATGTTGTGAAAACAAGAAATTTATTTGTGCCGACGGGTATTGTAGAAAGATAACAATGACCGAGTCTTATCTTGATACAAGGGGTATAATAGCCATAGGTTTGGGAACAGTATTAGGGATGGTATGGTAAATATTGTTAATATTTGTAGTATTGCTTAAATTTTAAATTATGATAATACGTAGATATCCTATAAAATAAATGTGGATTACAATGTTGACCACTAAATTATGGCTCGAGTTCTAAATAATACAACGTCATGATAGGTACTAATTGTAATTTGCTTACCAAATTAATATGAACATGCCACTTGCAAATTATTTTAAATAGTTCTTCTTTCATCTTACTCTAGATTAGTAAGTGCAAATGTCTCTAAATCCGTGTAGGAATCACAATCGTCACTTGAGGAGTCATTATCTATTGAAATTATTAATGGTGTAACTCAGGCTAGGGACACTGCAGACGGTGCCATCTATAGAGCCTGTCAAGTAACTAAAATCGGTAGATAATTCCAAAAGATTAACGAAAATTGTAACGTCGTTAGTATTCAAATTTTATTGATTTTTAAAACTGCGTATGCGCGATATCACATTCCTCCTGCCCACATGTTATATGTTATACTATTATCATTTCTTAGAGTTCAAGTGTAGAGGTTATTTTAAGGTTACGGTATTTTGGTGTATTTTTTAATTGCTATAGTGTAACATTTATCTGTTGTTTCGTTGCTTTATTGTTATTAATTGAAAAGACAATGTCAAAGTGTATTCTGAAGGAGTCTAATAAGTGATGTACTCGTTAAGTTTTATTGAAAAAATTTAAGCATTATTTCTTTCACAATTAACAACCATTATCTTTATTTTTATAAAACACAGAATTTTTACTAATTTAATCGACTACTTTGGAGATCATGGTTGTTTCTTACATTAGCTAAACTGAAAATTGCTGCATTAATAAAGTAAATATTCATTTTTACAGTTTTGTTCCTCCAACCCAGGAAGATAAAATAGATATGGCTGAAAAGCAGTGGTAATAAATCAATAAATTTGTCGACGAAGAAACGATGGAGGATATGATCCCTTCATTTTCAAAAACAGTGTTTCTTTAGATTTGAGAAAGACGAAGAGAGGTTATTAGGACAGTTTGATTTGCCATATGAGAGGAAATTAACAAAAATTGATGGTGAGTAAGTTTTATTGTATTCAATATAGCATGCTATAATTTTGGACATTTTAAAATGTAAATTGAGTGAATGAAAAGACGAGTACTCAGTGTGTAATTTTATAAAAATTCCAGCTAAGCGCTTTCAGCCATCAGACCATTCTGAAAGCTCTCGTCAGAAAAAAAATATACAGAAGGTGTCAAAAAACATCAAACCCTGCAACTGCTACATACAATGAAATAAAATGTTTGGTGTTACATCATTATTTAAGTAAAATTTGTTACAATTACTCTATAAAGAGCGTGTACAATTGTAATTCACATAACGAAACGTCTAATTTGAAATTATCAACTAAATGATATGTGTGTATACTCTCTTTATAGGGTAATTTTAACAAATTTTACTTAAATAATGATGTAACATCAAACATTTTATTTCATTGTATGTACATTGTACCTGTTGTATGTTTTTCTCTTGTCGACAGCTTTGAGAATGACCTAATGGCTGAAAGCGCTTAGCTGGAATTTTAATAAAATGACACACTCAGTACTCGTCTTTTCATACGCTCAATTTATATCTAGTGTGTACACCATACTCAGACAATTCCATTTTACAATGTACCCAGAAGAAATAATAATCTGGGTTTTATTTTATGTTATAGCTATTCCCTCCACCAGCTATGGGATGGAATGTATTGACCCCTTGCTGATTTCCATACATAGTCCATGGTATGACAATTTATGGGAAATGAAAGTGAGTATTAACTTTTGTTGAGGCATTACGTCTAAGTATTTGGTCTAGCGATAACCAAAAATCCAAAATATCCATTGAAGACAAAAAATAATAAAATACAAAAATAGTTAAAAATCAAGAATTCCTAAAAAATCGAAAGCTTCAAAGAAAAGGAATTAAAAAAATAAAAAAAATTATACATTATCCAAAAACATGTGTAAACTTATTATTTCGATAGTAAACGCATTTTGTTTTCTTTTGTTGACATAAATTTTCAAACATATTTCTGTGTTTACTCATTTATTGTTGTTATTTTGCGTGTTTACTTGTAGAACATCAACCAGAAACGAGAAAGGACTTCCACGAGACGGTGGGGATTTCAAGAGCCCTTAAGAAACATTTTAACAATCATAGACTGCCAGGAGCTGTAGAGTAACTTAAACTGCCTAATGCGATGGTTTCATAAGAACGGAATGCTTTTAAATGTAGAAATATACAAATATGCAATATACTAGGTTTAAGCTTGTGATATAAACATATTTATTACTTCCAGTAAAGAAATAAAGATGTGTTTTAAGTGGAAATGAAATGTTAGATATATTATTTTAAATATTGTACAGTCACAAGTGCTGTTTAGCACTCTTACATGTAATTACTTGGCACCTTGTATTCACAGAGCTGGGCAGTATTTAACAACTTTTCCCTTAAAAATATTATAATTACTTTTGTTCTAACATTCACAGTAATTATACTAAAATGTTTTCTTCCACAGAAAGTTGCCAAAAATAGTAGTTAACTACTCATTGCCAACGCTTTATTTAATTGAGTAAGTAGCAGTTTGTCCAGCTCTGTGTGTATATTGGAGTGTAATAAAAATAAATAAATTAATATAAACTTATCATAAATAATTTTCTACTTTTATCGTGACTTAAATCATTTAAAAATCTAATGATACTCCAATCTAGAATGTATGTTACTCAAATTATTTTTTAATTATTGCATTGTTTTTTTTATAGTTTATTTATTGCCATTCTGTTTGTTAAGAAAAGTACTTTGTGAAAGAAATCATTTGTTGTGTATTTTTATACCAAAATAAATAAACTGTTTATATGATTACTGTTTTATTTTTTCCAATTTAATTAACCATTTATGGTCCATCATTTGATATTTCATTTAATTCGTTTCAACATCTAATCATTATTGAGTTAAATTGAATGAAATGTTAAATGATGGACTATAAATGGTTATTTTGAAATAAAATAATTAAAATATAGTATATTTGAATATACCGCCAAAACCTAAAATTACAGAAATCTTTTCAACATCACTCAATTGTTTAGTCGACAGGCTCTTTAGATGGCGCCACAATCAGTGTCTCATCTATCTGTGGGTTATCTTTGGTGTAACTGTAATGTCTGCATCTAAGATTTTGTCCAGATTCCACATGATATCTTCCTCTTTTAATACATGATGAATTGTTTTTGGCCAATTTTCTTTAGTAACGTGTAATAAGGACCTGTCTAATAGGGCTTGCACATCTTTTAGTTTGAATGTAGTATTATGTCTACCTATAAAACTTTTCACTTGTGCTCGTATCAGTTCTATCGGTTTCAATTGGCAGTGATATGGGGGAAGTCTCACTACGTCACTAGCACGTTTTTTTACTAGTTCGTCCACTGCATATCGAGCAGGAGGATTATTCAATTTTAAATTTGTAAAAGTTCTGGTTTGACTAATTTTTGAGGAAAATCATTATTTTTGTCTGTTAGCCATTCAATGATTTCGTGTTTTCTCCATGATGTGTTTGGCACGTTCTCAATGTGACAAGAATGGTAACTAGCGTTATCTAATACTATGACTGAACCTTTCGGTATTAGGTCAATCATCTGCTCAAAATATTCCTCAAAAACGTCGGCGTTCATATCTTCATGGGAGTCTCCAGTTTTTTTAGATTGGAATATTAACAAGAGCGTCGCCAGCTTATGACTAAGGGGGAGCAATGGGGCAATATTATGTAGGATAAAAAATATGAACGCCGAGAGCATGAAGCGTTGCACTTTGGAAGTCTTTGCCACGATGACAATTGTAATAAGAACGGTTCTAATATAACTAACTAACTAATCTAACAATAACTAAATCAAACTTTTAAACACAGTAATAATTATTTATTTTAACAAAAATAATATTCAATTAAAACATAACTTGCGGGGATTTTTTGCAAAACTTTCAACCACTTTATCATTAAAATTATTTAGGTTTTTATTTATTATAGATCTGTGTACACTCATCATGGCCAGACCATTAAGGCGTTATTCTGCGATGGTGTTTCTTAGCCATGTTTTTAGTCTTCTGATGCTGCTAAAGGATCGCTCTACTGTACAGGTCGTGCATGGTGAAGCGATCAGAATTTTCAATGCTTTTTCAGTTTCGGGAAAGAAGGAATTTGTTTCTTTTAGGACATCAACAACTGTTAGATTTATTTGTTAGATTAAACCTATCGTGCTACAATTGCTGCCAAACTTCGATTACATTCTTTATGTACGATAAATCATAAAACTGGACAATAGATTTACAAAATTGTTTCAGATTTTCAGTTGTCATTTTTTGCATATGCGCCGGGTGTAACTTAGACAATGCGAATGATGACGTGTTTTCTTCAGCAAAACGTACTTCAAGGGAGGTGATAATTGAATCTAAGTATGGTATTACTAAAGACCTCTTCCAGTATTTTGAAGGGCTTTCTGCTGGATGATAGCTTCTATGACGTTGTTTCCCCGTAATACGCGGCATTGATGTAACGTCCTCCTCCAGTCCGAATTTCTCCGCAACAGCAGTTGCTTCCTTTATAATTTCGTCTGTCACTTTTTCCGGATTTTCACGGTGGTTTTTAATTAAAAGTAAAATCCTTTTAACGTGTTCCGAGGCTTTGACCACGTCCAAAGTTTTAGATTAGAGTACGTTGACAACGGGTTCCAATAAAGTCGACTATTTGGCTACCAACATAATCCCGAGAATGAAAGAAATTCTGGAAGTAGCCGCATGCAGCTGGAAGGCACTTTTCCGAGTTGCACTATTTCCTTCCTGAGATAATGTTTGGAAGATTTTCTTTAAAAACTCTGATGGTTTTGTGTTTCTCACTCCATCTTGTCTCGCAAAGTCTGGAAATATTAGGTATCAACTTCCTCCTTAAAACTGATTCCCGAAAAAAGTTTATAGTATCTTTGGTGGTTCCCATGGCATTTCTAATTTCAGGAAGTGAATTTGGATCATTGATAACTAGATTCAGTTTGTGGGACGAGCAATGAAAGTAGAGGGCTTTGGTGTACTTTTTGCGTAAGATCGCTTGTACCCCTCCGTATTTTCCTGACATCGTTGAACAACCATCAAAACCAAAACCAACGCATTTATTTATATTCAGATCTTCTTTTGTCAAAAACTCATCTATGCTATGTGCAATCGATTTCGCATACAAATCTTTTAGCTCAATGAATCCGACAAACATTACTATTACCAATAATTTCATTTAGAATATCCACTGAACGGTAGCTTGCATTCTTTTTCCCTTGCTCAATGTGTTTCTTTAAAATCAAATATCTCGCGACAATTCGCAGCCTGTATAAATCCTCGAGAATGCCTTCACCATAAAGTTTACCTCTCAGTGCTAAGTCGTGTGACCCGCAAAACGTAATCCAGGAAATAATAGATTTCATAATTTTGCGATTTCCTTCAATAATTCCCTGGAAATATTTGTTCAGCTGCAAATCAACAGGCACATCTTCAAGAAAAGATTTAGCAGCTTTCAATGCCTCCTTATGGAATGTGTTTCAATGTGCTCTTTGCACTGCTCGTGAATATCTTAAAACTTACGAAAGGACCTTATAGTAAATGATCCCAATATGCGTCTAAATGAATTTCGATTTGGTGGGAACAATGTACAATACTTACAAAATTCTCCTTTTTGGCGCCTGGAATATACTAACAATGGAGAGTATGTTTCCAAGCAAGAATAATTAAATTTTCTCTTCAAATTTTTTGCATCGTCCGCAAAGTTATAGGTCGCGGAAGGGGACCAACAGTTTTCAATCAATTCCTTCTTCTTTTCGGTTGATAACATGTGTGCCCGTCAAACATATCGCCCGATATCATTTTCATTTTCATTGCAGTCATCCATCAATGAATCAGGTTTCGGCGCTAGATCTCTAGAGGAACTTGGTCTAGGTAGTTCCTGCTTCGGAATATAACCTGTTGTGGTTGTAGTGACCGATGAAGACACATGCGATATTGTCATTACTTTGTCCTGTTCATCGCTGTCGCTACTTGATCCATCAGTTTTTTCTCGTTTCAAACTTCCTACGAAACAAAACGCTTTGATAAAACTTGATGTTATTAATTAAATTTTTACGGTAGAGCAGTTTTGTTCAATCACTTATAAATATTAAAATAAATACTCAGTTGTATTTTTTAGCTTTATTTATATCAAGGATCTGTTTTAATTTGTATTTAATTAAACCACAAATATAATTTATGTTTTGTTTTCATAATTAATTACTGAAAACGAAACCACCGTTTAGTTAACGTTAAATTCATAGAGATTGAATCAATAAACTCGTTTTTAATAAAATAAAAGTTTTTCTTAACATTTCCCTTCCACATAATCGATCCTTTCTTTCCACATCAAAAATATGCCAGTTAAAATTAAAAATGATATTCTTAACGAGTATTAATTATACGTCCCTAGCTAGTATATCCTAGCTATTAGCTAAGAGAAATAAAATAAAAATACTAGCTCCAAGTCCCAGATTAAAGCGGTACATAACTTACCAGGAACTTTCTGATGTCCATTTTGATAAGATGACGAATGGAGACACACTCAGAAACTTCACAACTCAACAATCAGATCTTATTATTTAATAAATATAAATCAATATTGACTAATACAGGCAAGCCGGTAGTCTTATATTCGCTTTCCAATTCGCTTGTTTAGCTTGTTTCGTTGATCGCTTCCAATTAAAAAGTGACTCGCTCGCAGCGGCTCACGTCTTTATATACCCAAACGAACATCATACTAGAATGTACGGTAACATTCTTCCAGGTCTAGTAACTGCTACCAAGTTCCAGAGAGTTCATTGAACAAATTCCATCTAGCCTCGAGTAGCGATACTAGGTTTTAAAAGGATTGTAGAATAGATATATAATACAAGTATAGATACAATTATTTACATTGAAAGGCGGTCAATCATTAAAAAAAGACGTAAACTTAAGAAATAAGAACCGACATCCCTTGTGGTTTGACATGATGTGCGCAGTTGCCAGATTGTACTTATCCATAGCACTAATCCATTTAGTGAAATTATTTTGATAGGTAAAATTACTACATGCCCCTATTTATTGGTTCCACATATTTCACATGGATACACACTGTTTATGATAATGCATTCTGAACCAAATAAACCGTTAATGTAAAATAGTGTTTTAAATATAGTTAATGTAATCAAATATAACATTCCTGTTAAGTACGGCAACGTCGCGAGATAAATAAATTTTTAAATGGCCGCTTTTCATTCATAAAATGATTAATAGTAAAGTCTGTCAATGTTGTAGTTGTGATGTTGCCAGAGCGGTTCTGTTGTTGCTCTGAGTGTTTTTGTGTTTATTTTAAAGTATTTTTATGTAATTTGTGACTATTTTGTTCGTTAAAATTATTAATATTGATACGAAAGTGTATTTTGTCTAAAAAACAGGATAATGTGGGTGCCGAAGTGACTTTTCATAAGTAAGTATGGTTATAGTGTATGGCAAACTTTTGCTTGTATCAGAGGCGTAGATTTACAGCAGCTTTTTGGTGATGGATAAATAGATGCGAAAATATCAACAATAGTTTTATTACAAAACAAAGCTTTTGTAACGTTTTGTTACTGTGTCAACTCGAAAAATTATAAAATACTATTTAAAAAAATACTTATATTTCACCAATTTACTTTTATTTGAAACTATCATAATGTCAGGTATCTTATCTGGGTATTTATTTAAAATAGTTAAAAAGAAGTTAGTAATATCTGCAAATTTTGGGATTTTACAGTGTGTCTTATAATTTTTAGCCCAGACCAAGTAATAATATACTACTAATGCTTTGTTTGTGAAAAAGAATATGTCTTTTTAATTCTTAAAACCATTGTTGATCTATTAATATAAGTATTCTTAATTTTTTATTTTCTCTTAATTTCCCCACCGACATGCGAGCAAGAAATATTTGGCTGTCACTTATTGGTCTTGAAGAAACTGAAGGTTTTAAGAAAAGAACAGTACTTTGTTCATATCATTTCGATCCTGTAGATATCCTTATTAAAGTAAATGATGTAAGATACCTTAAGCCTGGAGCAATGCCAAAACTTCAACATTCTTTGTTTCCATCAAGCTCATTCAGGTAAAAATTTATGAATATAGTTATTTGTTTAACTAGGCAGCAAAGTACTAGTACCAGCAAAGCGAATAGTTGGGGAAGTTATAGTCGAAGTGAATCGAGAAAGGCCTACCTGAGAAGTGTATACCGTGACTGAAGACAAAGCGCCACTTCGAGTAGAGAAGACGTACCTTGGGAGGATGATTATGTAAGTAAATAGATAATTATATATATTTTGTTATAGCCTGGTTAATTTTGGGATTGGATATTATATTGCCCCTTGAGGATTATTGAATATATGCCCGGAAGGACTGGTTATGTTTGTTTTATATTTATTCTGTACATAGTTCGCTAATTTTGGTTGTCTGTATTTCTGCAATACATTTATTAAGTTTTTAATGAGTGGTTTCTCAAGTGTCCCCCTAGACACAATAATGGATTCAGTAGTGGATTCAGTAGCTACATCGTCGAGGGTGGTAGCTGGGTAGGGACCCAACCCGAAATCCTAGCGTTGGGATAAAATCCTATATCGTCGCAATAAGACTCCAATTGTTGAATCTGCAAGAAATACTGGTTTCCTCGTATTTCTTATATGTATTGAGAGTCTAAAAAAATTATTTTTTGGAGCTATTCGTAGCATGGGTGGCTAAAATAGCAACCCGACAGCCACACAATTTGAGGCTGCCTTTAAAAGACTGTTAGTCTATAGTGAGATATCGGTGCCAAAAACAGGTAACACTGTAGACTTGCAAAAAATTTCAATCCTACCATGCTGCTCAGATAATTTACTGCGTAGGTCAGATGATGGGGAAAATTTAGAAGAATCCGAAGACCATGAAAATGTTTTAGTCAAAGTAAATATGGACATTGCAGAATCTAATTTTTTATGTCGCCATCTTGGGACTTAACTTTATATGTCCAAGAAGTTGTATCATATATTGCAGGTTTTGTAGTTAAATCATTAAAAATTGTATTACTTGTTCTAAGTGTGTTAATATGTTGGAACAGGATACAACTTGTTCAAAACTACAAGTAAGAAAAGCTTATGGTAGACTTAAAAATCCAAGTGATATGGTAATTAATATCTGTAAGGCTGGAGGAAAATATTTCAGATTTTTTCATAAAACTCATGACATATTTGATAAAAATATTAACGTTCTGTTAAATTTATCAGTTTCTAAAACCATTAGCGTTTTACTATGAAATGTATTCGATTTTTTTGGAGAACATCTTTATGATGGTGATATTTTAGACAACCATGTTATGGAATTATTGAGTTAGTTAGTCAAAAGTTGTTTCAGCATTAGAATTCATCATGAAACCACCAAAAAAATAGATTTACTGAGAAAAAACTGATCAAGAAGTATTAATACAAAGCTAGTTTTATTTGTAAATGTGTAAATGAATAATGTCAATATATTTTTTGTTAAAACTGAAAAAACGAGTATAATTGCAAGTTTTTTTGTTTTATTAAGTCCAAAAGTTCCTTATCACTGAAAGGTACCAAATTATCATTTTGTTTGTTTGTATGAACAAGTAATATAATTTTATATTTTTTATAAACTGAAAATAAAGAAGTATTCTGTACTCTTAAAATTGTAATTCTCATATTATTCAGGCCAAAGGTACCTAAATCAAATAAGTAGAGTAAATATGGTTTATCAACACTGAAATGTACTCTAAATGATATTTATTTTATTGAAATTTCAAGTTAAAATATTACAAAGTTATGAAATTACATGTTGAACTAAATTTTAAGCCATACTTTAAATTCAATTTAAATTAATATTTTCGTTTGTTTTTATTTCCTTTATATAAATAATAATTTTGAATTATTATCTATTTTATTGCTACTTGTTTTTTACTCACGAAGTAATAACCTATACGTGTTTGATTTATTGGGATACGCCACTGATTGTGTTAGGAGCGCACGTAAATCTCCTTCTCTAGGCTTTTGTGCAGCGTTGCCATATGAGTTCCAACATTAGAGTCTCTCTTTAATTAATCCACATGCAAAATATTTTGTTTCTTTCTAAATGTTCAGGTCAAAACAAATATCAGTTTATGAATGAAATGCTTTATCTACTGTGTATTATATATCTATGGATTGTAGTCGATTTATTCAACTGTAGGTGTTTCTAATGAACACTTACAGATGGTATTGTCCACAAAACCAATAGACCTTTTCATAACAATTATTTTTTGTGCGCATGCGTGCAGTTCAGCCAAATTTTTCGTTTTGTTATGTAAATAAGCATGTTGAAATACCTCTGTACAAATAGTTAAAATCAACAAATATTAAACAAATAATACTTATTGAAAATAAAATTAAGAGAAAATTAAAATAATGAGTGACTTAATTAAGAAATAAAATTTTTAAGTCGACTTTATTATCTGTATGAAAAGGAAAAATAAAACGGTGTTGTTATGGAGTGTGTAAGTGAGAGTGATACATGTTATAAATTATTTGAAACCAATGCATAATATATATATATATATATATATATATATATATATATATTGAACCAGATATCATAGATAGTAAGAGAATTAGTACTATAAAAATATGTTGCTAGTATGAAAATATATGAAAATAATATAATTTAAGAAAACAAGTAAAAAGGAAACACTTTTCTTAATGTAAACAACATATCAAGTAAAGATATATTAAATAATTGTCTATAACAATATAATAGATAAAGAAATTACCTCAATAATAACATAAAATATAGAGATTGCCTAACCAATGTAATGATGTAAATAAAGTTGCCTAAGACGAAGATTATTTTCCATAACATAATCAGCTGTTCATCTGAAATGAAAACAAATATTATTATAGTTAATTCATTATAATCATTAATTTAAGAATAAAAAACAAATACAAATATTGAATAGAATATAATTCAATAGATTTTCATAGATAAACAAATAATGACATATATACAAATGATATATGGTAAATAAAATAAACGTTGAATCAATAAATAATAATTTGTTAAAGTTTATTATAAATAATATAATGCAAAGAGTATAGACAAATAACATAAAAGAATTTATATTTATAAATAATATGAGTGTAACAGTGATAGACTGTCAATAACAATATTGGATGTTGTACCATTTAAATGTATCTATGTATAACCAACTTTAATTTATTTGTATGATAAAAAAACTCATAGGAACTCTATAAATGAACTAATAATGTGAAAGAGTGTATGTATGAAACTTTTATAATAAGTGAAAGAAGTTTCAATTAATTTGATTGCAAAGGACAATATTTTATTGGTTATAAAATATGACAGAACAAATTGTGAATCAACAAGTAAACTTTGAAATAGTGACCTAAAAGAAAACAAAAGACTGTTTTGTTGAAAAAAGTAGAGAATCGAGGGGACGCTTAAAAGAATAGGGAAGCTGGTGTCAAGAAGCGAGGAGTGTGTGTGATAATGTTCCAGAAATTTCAAGAAATTCCCAGTTTTATACAATTAAAACTATAAAGTACTATAAAAAACAATCTTATTAATAGTCACAGTTAATTATATCAAGTTTTTCGGCAAGAATCTTCGAAATTTCTCATCATTTTGGTTTGTGGAGCTTCAGAGGAGTATTCCTGGGGTCCAGAGACATTCATCCCAATTCAAGAACAACAGGTCAGTGTGTTTAAAATATTATTGGCCAATAATCAGAGTAAAAACTCAAAATACTCAAATAAGTACTTGATTTCATAAATTGATAAACATTTGCGAATATGATCGATCTGAAAAAGAAAGAGAACAGACTTTATATAGTTAATTAACTGCATAAATCGTTAATATTAATAAAAAGGCCGAATTTAAATAAATTAAATTATGTACTTACGCCATGTTGTAATCGCATAAATATGGTGCTCGAAATTTTATTAATGTAATAACTATGTCCATCTGTATATAATTCCTATATTTATATCTATGTAGATAACTATTTTCTTTCCACAGCAATTTGTATCATATATAACTATGATTTATATATAAATTCTTTTATGTGTTTGAACCATTCGTTTGTCTGCATTGTTAACAAGCTATGTGTACATGTATAGATGCTTCTTTCGTGTAAGAATTGTTCGTTTTATGCTAAAGCGCATGACTAGTTTTTTCACGCACGCGCACTGAAGAAATTATCAAAATAAATAAGTAGGTATAATATAACCATAGGCGTCTCAAATTATTATTATCAAATATAAAATATTGAATTTAAAATTAAATCTATTTAAAAATAAAGTGTTTTCTTTTTATTTAAACAAATACAATATTATAAAAAGCCAGGACTCAAAGAGTAAAAAGGGTTTCATGCTCCAGAAATAATAAATATATAATAAATGTTACAAAACGAAATAATAATAAATAACTGAGCTAGCCAAACTAAATAAAAATTGAAATTATACAGTCTCAATAATAGTTCAATTGTCATCCAAAACGTGGGGCGGTTTATTAAAAATATAGGAAACATTTGTAAATTTTAAACTCAATTAAAAATGGCAAAACGAATGACGTTGAAAGATGGAAGGCAGGTAGGAGCAGACAGTGGATCAGAAGAGGAAAGGGAAGAACGAAGTCATGGTATGGGAGATTACCAAGCGGTATATTTGGAACAAGGACAACAATTAGAAGGAGATGTACAGGAAGAAAGTATGACAGGAGATGGGGAAGCTGTAGGACAAGAAGATAGGACACAGGAGATGCAAAATAGAAGAAGTAGAGATGATCAGATAGACATGATGCAATTTTTGATCAGAATGAAGGATGAATTAAAAGGAGATATTAATAATCTGAATGGAAAAATAGACACTGTGAATGGAAATATGGACACTATGAGGGGAGATATGAACAAAATGGAGGACAATTTGAATGGGAATATAAATAGAATAGAGGGGAGCCTAAACGAGAAGATGGATAAAATGAATGGAAACATGAATAAATTGGAAAAGAAGATAGAAGAGGTAAAAAAAGAAAGCATCCAAGAATTCCGGAAACTTAGGGAAGAAAATGAAGAATGTAGATAGCAGATAAATAAGGTGAAAGAAGATATGGTGGAGCAAAACAAACATATATGGATTGAAATTCAAGAAAACGGTATGAAAATTAGAGAGCAGATAGAAAATCAAGTAGTAGAACAAATTCAAGAAATAGAGAGAGGTATAGAAGGAAAATTACCGGGAACGATCCAAGCGGAAGTTATAAAACAGACAGAAGATACAACGAAAGAAATGGAGTATATTAAATTCAGGGAACAAACAATCGAAGAAATTATGCAAAATTATCAGCAAAACGCGGAACATAAATTTAAGGAATTAGATGTAAGGTTTCAAACACAAACAGGAACATGTGAGGAGAGGAACGAGCCCATTGGACAAATATTTCATAAAGAACTGGAAGAAATGAACAGAAAATTACAGGAAAGCATGGAAGAAATTGAATTTAACGTTAAGAGAAATGGAGGTGTAGTAATCTATACGGGAAACATGGATATCGGAGTAAAGTTTGATGGGAATATAAATACCATTCATCCGAAGGTGTTTATTAAAATAATTAAAAGCAAACTCAAAGGAATGAGAGATATGATGGAGAAGAAGATTTGTATTAGAGGGATGTTATCTGGACATGCCCTATTATGGTTCTGTAATAAGGAAGAAAGCATAAATAATCTGGAAGAATTTGAGAACCAATTCATGAATTATTTTTGGGGTGAAATTCATCAAGCTAATTTTAGGTAAAGATTGTATTTTGGGAAATTCGATTACAATCGGAATAAAAATTTAAATGCATATGCTATGCAACTCTATAACATGGCACAATATTTGGAACCTGTTATGAAGGAGGAGGAATTAGTTTTATATGTCGGGAGACATTTCAATTCCTAAGTCTCAGAAACGATAGCCTTACATAACATAAAAACAATGGACAATTTATCCAGGTATTTGCAGAGAGTTGAAAGAAGTATCTAAAATGGAAATGGTTTTCTTAGATATCAAAATGGAAATGGAAATAATAGAAATGATGCACGAAGAGAGAATGGAAATGGAAATATCAGAAATGATACCCGAAGGGATAATGGAAATATAAGAAGAGATTATAATGAAAATAATGGAAATAGAAGTTATGGAAACAGGAACTTTGATGATAGACGATACCAAGGAAATGGGGAACAAAATAGAAATCGAGAGAGGAATAATGGAAACAGATATCCGGAGAACTATAGGAACCATAACAATTTCGAGAGAAGAAATCAATATAGTAATAATAATAACAATAGAGGAAGAAATTGGCAAAATGGCAGAGAAAACCAAAACAATCCAGAACAAAACAGAAATAGGGAGGATGATAATAGGAGACAGGTAAACATGGTTGGACAGGAGATACAGGTAGAAGAGTGTATTCCTGGACAGGATAACATAGCGAATTTTGCTTAAACCGTCCTTACGTGCATAATATCATCTATTCATCGCGATATGAACATCCTCGAGAATTTATTATAGATTATGAAAATAATAGTAAAAAAGTAGAGAAACCTAATTTAATATTTATCCAGGGTAGATTACAAAATATTATTTGTAGAATTTTAATAGATACGGGTTCAGAGGTAACATTAACTAAACAGGATATAGTAGACAATTTAAATAAAGATGATATTATGATGATAAATACAAAGAAACTATCATTAGTAGGAGCGAATGATAAAAATTTATATTATACAAATAGTACCATAATTACAGATTTTTATTTGGGAAATATAGCTTATAAAATACGATTATTAGTAGTTAATAATTTAAAATATGATGTAATTTTGGGAAATGATGAATTGAGCAATCACAAGATGATTATTGATTATAAACAGGGGTACATGTTATGTGAAGGTAATATAATAACTTTTGACAAAAAGGAAGAACAAGAGGTAGAGGAAAGACAATGTCAAATAAATGAAATAGAAATTGTGGAAGATCTACAAGAACAATTTTGTCCCATACAATATAGAAAGGAGATTGATGAGTAATTAACAAAATATGGAAGACTCTTCAACAAAGAAGTATGCATAGCAGCAAAGTATATACATAAGTTGGAAATGAACAAGGATATTAGTAATTTCAAAATAAAAACCTATCCCATTCCTTATAAGCTAAAAAATGAAGTATACCAGGAGTTAGAAAAGATGATACAAGATGGTATTATAGAAAGATCCAACTCTCCATATATAAGTGCGATAACATGTGTCCGAAAAAAGTCAGGTGAGATTAGATTATGTTTGGATGCCAGAAATTTCAACTCATATACTAAAAAACAATATGAGAGTCCTTTAAATGTAGAGGGGATATTTGGTAGGATTACAAGAGCTAACATATTCACGAAACTGGATTTGAAGCATAGTTTCTGGTTGATTCCATTAGATAAAAGAAGTCGTCCATATACAGCATTTATGATTGATGGTGTGGTATACCAATTTTGTGTTGTTCCATTTGGTTTACAGAGTTCGTGTGCAGCATTGGTAAGAACACTTCACACTGTTCTGAACCAATATGAACATTTTACATTGCACTATATCGATGATATATTAATATATTCGGAAAATGAAGAACAACATCACGAACATATGAAGACTATATTGGCAGAATTGGAAAAAGCAGGATTAAAATTGAACATGGAAAAATGTCAATTTTACCAAAAAGAAGTGCAGTATTTGGGATATATTTTAAATTCTACTGGAGTGAGAATGAACCCAGAACGAATTAGAACCATAAGGGAATATAAAACACCGACTAATCTGAAAACTCTTCGAGGATTTTTGGGAATTCTCAACTACTTCAAACGACTAATACCAGACCTCAGTAATAAGGAAATTCCATTAATTGAATTACTCAAGAAGGAAACAAAATGGAAATGGGATGCTAGAAGAGAACAAGCTTTCCAAGATCTCAAGGAAATATTTTCACAAAATTTGCAGGTTTATCATCCTCAATATGACAAGCCATTTATTTTAAGAACCGATGCATCCATAGATAGATTAGCAGGAGTTTTATTGCAAGAACAAGAGGAAAGAGAAGTACCAATCAGTTTTATTTCCCGAGTAACGAAAAACTATGAAAGAAAATACTCAGTTACTGAATTGGAGATGGCGAGCATAGTATTTTGCATAACTAAATTACGTTTTTATCTATTAGGAGCAAAATTTTACTTGGAAACAGACCATTCAGCTTTAACAGCAATGTTTAAAAATCGTTATGCAAACAATAGGATACATCGATGGATACTTCTATTACAGGAATATGAATTTGAAATAAAATTTATTCCTGGGAAAACTAATATAGTAGCGGATGCTCTTAGCCGTGAAACAGAAATGAAGAAGAAGGATCAACAATTTCAAATTGGCATAAATAGGTTGCAAAAAACTGAAGGTTTGTTTACTTTGGAAAAAATAATGGAGGATCAGAGGAATTTACAAGAATCTTGTAAAAGAGGAGCATTTCAAAACGAGGGAATTTGGTATAAGAAGATGGAAGATAGGGAAATTTATTTAATAACACCTGAATATGCTAAGGAAATTCTCAAACAACTACATGAGGAGTATGGACATATAGGATCTCGAAAGCTATGGATGTTGTTTAGAGAAAATTACACTGCAAAGAAGGACATATCATTGGTTAAAGAAATCTGTAAAATTTGTCAGTTGGCGAAGGAAAGGAACTATCATCATATTAGTGGACCAAAACCTATAATAGCACTCAAGCCTTTACATATAGTAGCTATTGATTTCATATCACAATTAATACCTAGCAAGCAAGGCAACAAACATATTTTAGTTATGGTAGATATATTTTCAAAATTTGTAAGAACTTTTCCTTGTCAACGTACCAATGCAAACACAGTAATATCTTGTCTGAAAAATTTTATAGAAGAAATAGGAACTCCGGAAAACTTAATATTGGATTATGCTACTTACTTTGTGAGTGAAAAAGTCAAACGCTTGTGTAGAAATTATAATATTAAAATGAATTTCATAAGTATAAGAAGACCTTCATCTAATCCAGCTGAGAGGTACATCAATGAAGTTGTTAAGTATTTAAGGATTTTATGTAATAATAGACACAATTTATGGGAAGAAAATCTAAATCAAGTCGAGAAATTTTCAAATCAATTACCTAATGGAGTTACTGAAGAATGTCCACAATTTATTTTGAAAGGAATACCCCCAGAACGTGAATGGATAATACAGAGAGAATGGGATATGTCTCAAGTTTTGAATAAAGTAAGCAAGAATTTGGAGAGAAGTGCTATAAGATTTATTAAAAGAAAAGGAGACAAAAATAATAAGAAGATTAGATTTGAAAAAGGAGATTTAGTCCTAGTAAGATCTTTTAGAACACCAAAGAAAGGTGAAAATCAATGTAAAAAATTATTATCACCATTTGAAGGGCCATATGTAGTCGATAATAGTGATGCTCAAAATAGTTATCGCTTATTCTATCCAGGTACACAATTAGAAAGGGGAGTGTTCAATGTAGAACATGTATTTAGATATTATGAATAGATGATGTTATGTTACGAACAATACTTGAAAAAAAGAAAATAATAGTCATAAGGATAGATTTAAAATTTAATATTAGGTAATGTACAAAGATAATTAGATAGTAGATAGAGTTTTGTTTTCCATTTGACAGCTGATGATCCAATTAAATTCATCATGTTTGTTTCTTCAGAACCTAAAAAACACGAATGAATGAATAAATTTTATTAGATAAAACTTATAATTAAAACATTTTAAAAATTTGTGAATATGGCAAATCAATATATAACAAATAAAGAAAACAATTTATAAGAAATACTGGCTTTAAATAGAAGGAAAATATGAAAATATAGGATAGAGGGGATAAAATAAGAATAACTCAAGTATCAAATAGTAGTTCACATTTTTTAAATAAGGAAATAAGATGCAAGTAATAAAGGATAGGAAAGGATAATAATGAATGATATGGATTAAAAATATAGGAGGTAATGTTTAATGTCAATTAGAATCTTATAGATTACTTAAAAATACAGGAGGGAATAAGGAAATTGATATTGATATATATGAATTTAAGAAAGAATTAATTATATTGAATTATGAATATTGAAAAGAAATTTGATATGAGGAGTATATAGAAGTATAATGTAATTACAAAGAAATAAGTTGATATATAAGTGGATGTTAGTAAGAAATGATAATAGAGAAGTATTATATGGAGTAATATTAAAAATATAAATTGACATTGATCTTAATCAAGTGTATTTTAAGGAAAGAATTAGGAAACAGTTATTGAAAGAAATAGGTTTTGTAGTAGGAAATATGTGAACAAATATTTGAGAAACAAAGTTAAAGAAATTAAGATTATGCCATAAAATTGGTAATTTTTTTTTGAATAAAATAAAATCAATCATTTATAATAAGAAAATTGAAATTTAAATAAATATACAGGGTATGGATATCATTTAAATTTAAATTTGAGGGGAATTGAACCAGATATCATAGATAGTAAGAGAATTAGTACTATAAAAATATGTTGCTAGTATGAAAATATATGAAAATAATATAATTTAAGAAAACAAGTAAAAAGGAAACACTTTTTTTAATTTAAACAACATATCAAGTAAAGATATATTAAATAATTGTCTATAACATTATAATAGATAAAGAAATTACCTCAATAATAACAAAAAATATAGAGATTGCCTAACCAATGTAATGATGTAAATAAAGTTGCCTAAGACGAAGATTATTTTCCATAACATAATCAGCTGTTCATCTGAAATGAAAACAAATATTATTATAGTTAATTCATTATAATCAATAATTTAAGAATAAAAAACAAATACAAATATTGAATAGAATATAATTCAATAGATTTTCATAGATAAACAAATAATTACATATATACAAATGATATATGGTAAATAAAATAAACGTTGAATCAATAAATAATAATTTGTTAAAGTTTATTATAAATAATATAATGCAAAGAGTATAGACAAATAACATAAAAGAATATATATTTATAAATAATATGAGTGTAACAGTGATAGACTGTCAATAACAATATTGGATGTTGTACCATTTGAATGTATCTGTGTATAACCAACTTTAATTTATTTGTATGATAAAAAAAACTCATAGGAACTCTATAAATGAACTAATAATGTAAAAGAGTGTATGTATGAAACTTTTATAACAAGTGAAAGAAGTATCAATTAATTTGATTGCAAAGGACAATATTTTATTGGTTATAAAATATGACAGAACAAATTGTGAATCAACAAGTAAACTTTGAAATAGTGACCTAAAAGAAAACAAAAGACTGTTTTCTTTTAAGTTTTTCGGCAAGAATCTTCGAAATTTCTCATCATTTTGGTTTGTGGAGCTTCAGAGGAGTATTCCTGGGGTCCAGAGACATTCATCCCAATTCAAGAACAACAGGTCAGTGTGTTTAAAATATTATTTGCCAATAATCAGAGTAAAAACTCAAAATACTCAAATAAGTACTTGATTTCATAAATTGATAAACATTTGCGAATATGATCGATCTGAAAAAGAAAGAGAACAGACTTTATATAGTTAATTAATTGCATAAATCGTTAATGTTAATAAAAAGGCCGAATTTAAATAAATTAAATTATGTACTTACGCCATGTTGTAATCGCATAAATATGGTGCTTGAAATTTTATCAATGTAATAACTATGTCCATCTGTATATAATTCCTATATTTCCATCTATGTAGATAACTATTTTCTTTCCACAGCAATTTGTATCATATATAACTATGATTTATATATAAATTCTTTTATGTGTTTGAACCATTCGTTTGTCTGCATTGTTAACAAACTATGTGTACATGTATAGATGCTTCTTTCGTGTAAGAATTGTTCGTTTTATGCTAAAGCGCATGACTAGTTTTTTCACGCACGTGCACTGAAGAAATTATCAAAATAAATAAGTAGGTATAATATAACCATAGGCGTCTCAAATTATTATTATCAAATATAAAATATTGAATTTAAAATTAAATCTATTTAAAAATAAAGTGTTTTCTTTTTATTTAAACAAATACAACATTATAAAAAGCCAGGACTCAAAGAGTAAAAAGGGTTTCATGCTCCAGAAATAATAAATATATAATAAATGTTACAAAACGAAATAATAATAAATAACTGAGCTAGCCAAACTAAATTAAAATTAAAATTATACAGTCACAAAAATAGTATAATATATATATATATATATATATATATATATATATATATATATATATATATATATATATATATATATATATATATATTATAAACATTTATGTGATATTATACTTACTTTTATTGTAGATGATTTAAATGTATATGTTTATAATTTAGAATTTTTGTTTTAGTTTGGCTAGCTCAGTTTGTTTTTAATATTTGTTTAATAATTTATTTTAATTAGATTATTCGGGAGCATGAAATCCATTTTCCCTTTGAGTCCTGGCAATTTATACTGTTGTAATAGTTGAAATAAAAAGAAAACACATTATTTGAAATCAATTTAATTATCAATGCAATATTTATTTGATAAAATAATATGCGACGCCAATGGTTATATTGTACCTATTTATTGATTTTAATAATATCATAAATGCGCATGCGTGAAAAACTAGTCATGCGCTTTAGCATGAAACAAACAATTATGATACGTAAGAAGCATCTATATTATACAACACAGTTTGTTGACGATGAAAACAATTGAATGGTTAAAACACATAAGAGAATTTATCTATAAATCATAGTTATATATCATACAAATTGCTGTGGAAAGAAATGAGTTATATACATGGATAGAAAAATAGAAATTATATACAAATGGACATAGTTATTGCATTATGAAATTTCAATCACTAGATTTATGCGATTACAAGATAGCGAGAGTAGCGTAAGTATGTTATCATTGAGGTAATTCCTTATTTATTATATTGTTATTGGCTGTTATTTAATATATCTTTATTTGATATGTTGTTTAAATTAAGAAAAGTGTTTCCTTTTTACTTGTTTTCTTAAATTATGTTATTTTCATATATATTTCATACTAGCAAACTTAATTTTATAATACTACTTCTCTTATTATCTAAGATATCTGGTTCAATATATATATATAAATAACAACAAAGAGAATCATGGGTAATTCACGCAAAGTAAAGGGCTACTGAAATAGAGTGGTAACCGTGGACATGCATGTTTCTGGCTCATTTTGCCTCATCAGCACGGCATAACCAAATAAAGATGTGAAATTTGGGAGCAAAGATGTTAATCGAAACATGGAAAAACACAAAATAACGGATTTCATGTCATGTGATGAAAAGTGCTATTAAAATTGAATGTTCGTAACAATTACTTCTACTTTATTTAGGTATGCCGCATACAAATTATACAAAACTAACGTGAATGCTGGTGAACGGCTGCCGTAGAAAGAAATGCAATGCACACACACACACCATACCTACCTACATATTTTTACACTATTTAATGGCCTTGCGTTTTGGCAAATCTGATATAGTCGTGATGAAAATGTCGGCGATTTTAAATACGGATGTCAAAATCTTAATGTTATTCTGAATATTTCAATACTTTCTACAATATACATTAAACCTTGTGAATTTATTTACGTTTTGTCATGCGATGCGGAATTTAATTGATAGATAAGAAAAAAGGAAGTCAATTGCTCATACTTTGGTCGCTTTCGGCTAGCTACTATTTGATCTCTATCCAATATGAGTTATGATTAGACGTCGTCCCTTACCGGATTGACTCTTCAATCCTGTAGATAATCCTTCCAAAAAAGCCGGTCGTGAAGATTTAATTTTGGTATCCTGCCACATTTTACTTTTACTGACAGTGTAGCCTTCATTCACCCAGGTTTCATCCAAGTAAAATATTGGTTTGTCTTCGGCACGTAATTTAAAAATTGTTCTCATATCTCCGTCTCCAACAAATAATTTTGTCAATTAGAATCGCTTTTCTATTTTGTTTTGTCCAGTCAAATTTAAATTCCTGTAGCGTTTCCCGTAGTTTCGTTCGGCCCATTTTTGGGAAATATGGATCTTTATCCATTTCAAGTTTTAGCTAGTGTTGGGATTTATTTCCTAAAATAAAATTTGTGCACTTTTCTTCTTATTGCGTTTTTAATTTGTTCTGTGAATTCAACTTTCTTTTTACCGTACGCATTTTTCTTTGCGGATTTAATAACTCCACTTTTCGCTTCACTTCTAATTTTGTATATTGTTAATTTGCTTACGCCTGTCATATGTCATATTACTTGTCTTTGCAACAATGTCATCAACAGAACCTGAAGGATTTTCAGTTCATAAGTAATTATAAACATTGTTTATTATTCCTTTCTCGTTCACCGACAACGCCGACTTTTTCGTACGCTTTACAGATGTAAACCCGGAAACAGTGGTGGAGCAGAGCTCCATCCATCACATATTTTGCCTTTGTGCTTAAATAGTACCAAAAATTCATGATTGTAGAAGTTTTTAAATTGTGCAAACTAGTGTATCTGTTTCATCTAAATGTTTGGACCGCGAGCAATTGTGGGCAAGTAATAACTCCTTTTTTTAATCACATTCCAATAATTTACGAGTGTTCCGACTATATTTACCTCGATTTAACTTCGGTTTCTATAACTAATTAAATTTACGGCGGAGTACCTATTCCACCAAAGGTAGCTCCACCGTTCAACTTTTGCAGCAAGAAGACATAAAACCTTTTTGTGCTTGTTATAAAAGCAACTATGACTAGTAATGGAAATGTAAAAAATGCACAAAGTTATACAAAAGGTATTCAGAGTCTAAGGCAAGAAATTCTTACGAACAGAACAGAAATTACTAAAGAAAGGACAAATAAAATAGATGCTTGCGGGACTAGAATTCTTTTGAAACTGGAGAAGCTGAATAAACGAATAACTGAACTCGAAAGTAAAAACGAAAATCTAAGGGTAAAAGTAGAGGCTATAGAAAGGGGAGCTAAGAAGAATAATGTTTTGATTTTTGGTCTGAAGTACGATAAGATCTCACTCAATATTATACAACACTCTCTTAAAAGTCTACTGGATATTGATATTAATGTTGAAGATATTAATAATTTTTATCAACGGAAATTCAGGAAATAGACCAGTTAATATAGAATTAGTGCCCTACCTAAAAAAAAATTGAAATTCTTAAAAATTGTAAAAAGTTAAAGGGGACAAATAAACTATCAACAGAACGACACACCAAGGGAAACACCTGAAAAAACCGATGAAATAAGAGGAAAGAACAACAAACCAACTACCAGTAAGCCTATACTTCTGGACTTATCAAGCAAAACCAACGCCAATCATGAACAGGATGTACTCCCAGAACAACAGAAACTAAAAGAAGACAGAGGAAGATTGCGCTCAGGCAGCGATAAATCTTAATTTTTTTCTATTGCACATCTGCTCATTTTTCTTAAAAATTTTTAAAAAGCTAATATTTCCTTTTCTGTTTGTTATATTTCTATAACTTCTTTTGTATTTAGTTTTGTTGACTCTTCTGTGTTTGGTTCAGCTTTTATTAAATTTAAACAGCTTTTCTGTATCTATTTGTCAATAGCCTTCTTTTAAAATAGGTCTAGTATCACTGGAATAATTTACAAATGGATGATTATATTCGAGACATAAATTACGAATTCTACAACACTTTAGAATGTTATAGTTCGAAAGAAGTGAACAAATATTTCAAAAACGATAGAAGTTCTCTTAGTGTAATACATCAAAATATTTGCAGTCTAAATGCACATATAGATGAATTTAAAATAATGTTAGAACAATTGGACTGCAGCTTTGATTGTATTGTACTAACGGAAACTTTTCAAATTGATGACGTTGATATTTTTAGTATGAACGGATATAGAACATTTTATAACAAAGGACAACTAAATAAAAATGATGGAGACGTAGTATATGTAAAAAACAGTTTAAGTGCAGATAGCGCAACTATCAACATTGGAAACTCAAAGGCTCTGCAGATAAAAATAAATTTTAACAATAATAAACATATTTTGTTAACAAATATTTATCGTTCACCGTCCAACTCACCTTTGTTTCGTGTTTAGAGAATTATCTCAAACAAATTAATAACTCTTTATTAGATTTTCATTTATTGATTGGCGATATTAATATAAATATAAGAGATGAAAACGATATTGTCAACACATAACTAAACCTATTATATGAATATTATTTACACTCAATGATAAATAAATACACACGCATAAAAAATCATTCACGTAGTTGCTTGGACCATATCTTTCTGAGAACAGTCACAGAATGTTTTGAAAATGTCACTGCAGCAAAGTATGAAAATAATATAACAGACCATCGAGCTACTCTACTGAGCCTTCCTATAAAAACTATTTGTAGAAACTCTGAAACGATTAAGTATAAAACATACATAAACTATGAAAAAACCAGACATGATCTGCAAAATTATAATTGATAATATTACTTTAATATAGAGGAAATAAAGAAAAAAGCTGAAGAATTGCTAAATATCTTAAGTATTTTAATAGGAAAACATACAAAAGAAATAAAAATTGAAAAAAATTATATAAAGCGTCAAAAGTGGATTACGGCAGGACTTGTGAATGCAATTCATACTAAAAATAATATCTACAGAGAATTTCAGCAAGATCTGAATAATGTGGAGAAACGAGAAATATATATCACTTACCGCAAACGCGTGAATAACCTAATTAAAATAATGGAGCAAAACTACTACCGAACCGAAGTACAAAAAATGGGAGTAATAAAAAATATATATGGAACCTAGTTAACAACAAAAATAAAACAAAAAATGATATTAATTTTATAATTAATGAAAAAGACGAAAAAATAACATCCAAATCAGATATGGCAGACGAATTTAACAGTTACTCTGTAACTTGGCACAAAAAATAACCGTACCGACTAAACCCCCTCCTCGGCGATCTAAAAATTCTGAGACCTTTTATTGGATGCCTGTAACTACGGAAGAGATAAGAGACTCAATAGTATCTCTGAAAGCAAACAAGGCTCCAGGCATAGACAATCTGCGAGCAGAAATATTTAAAAAATTAAGTTAACAGTTGACTAAACCTATAGCCGACATAATAAACTTGATCTTTGCAGAAGGCGTATGTCCCACTATTTTTAAAAAAGCTGTAGTAACCCCAATCTACAAAAAGGACAACAAGGCCAAGATGTGCAACTATCGGCCCATATCACTCATTACGACATTGACAAAGCTAATGGAAAAAGCTGTGAAAAAAAGATTAACTAAATTCATAGCCAACCACAAATCATTATCACATCATCAATTTGGCTTTCAAGAAGGACGTTCTACTAATGATGCAATTGAGACATTGCTTTCTTCTGTGTACAGTTCTGTTGATGAAACTAAACCAACGGTAGTTGTATTTGTGGATATGGCGAAGGAGTTTGACACTGTGAGTCATGAACAGTTGTTGGACGTCCTGGGGGATGCAGGAATACGTGGTTTGCCTCATAAATTCTTTGAAAGCTATCTAAAAAATAGGACACAAATGGTAAGGATGAACGATAAGGTCAGCACGGAAAAAAATATATTGTTCGGGGTTCCCCAGGGAACTGTGCTGGGACCAATACTGTTTAATATGTATATCAATGATTTATTCTCTTATAATTCTACAGGTAAAATAATAAGATTCGCGGATGATACTGCTATAATATATACAGACAGTACGTGGGAAGGCCTCAAACAAAAAATAGAAACCGATCTAAAACATTTATTTGATATCTTGAGACATAAAATTTTAACAGTCAACTATTCGAAAACATTTATTGTACCTTTCACGAGTTACAAACACAAACTGCCTCCTTATAAAAAAATGACTGTTACTATTAACAACATACATATTGATATTTCTCTGAAATACGAAATAAAGTATCTCGGACTAACAATAGACTCACATCTACGATGGACATCTCACTTACGTGAAGTAGCTAAGACACTGAGATGTTTATTGTATAAATTCTAATATATAAGGAGAGTACTGGACTTACAGCATCTGAGAATCATATATCATGCTCTTGTAGAATCACGTCTTAGATATGGCATATTAGGTTGGGGAGGAACTGTGCCTACTCATCTAGAGCAGGTTGAAATTCTGCAAAGAAAAATTCTAAAAATAATGCATTATAAAGATTTAACCTATAGTACAAACCAACTTTTTAACGAAACTAATATCATGTCCGTAAGGCATCTATATATTTTTAGTTCAGTTGTTTACTTATTTAAAAATCGCTCATACAATCTCCTGGTCACAATTATCATACTAGAAATAAAACAAAAGATTTTGTCCAAACCAACACAGCGAAAAAACAGTAGGAACTAGGTACTTCGAATTCATAGCACCCCGTTTGTTTAACTCTCTTCCAGAAACGTATAAGACTCATATAAGAAGATTAAATTCTATCAGTTTGCTAAAAAACATATTTAAAAAATATGTAAAAACTCTAGAAACTAAGGATAATAATGAAATTATTGATTGCTAATATGAAAAGGTATATATGTGTATAAGGAAAGTTAAATTAACATTATGTTAAGGAAATCAAAACTGCCAATTAAGTGGCGACATATAGGATCATTCTGCCTATGTTCAACCTCATAGATCTTAAAAGGTTACAGTGATCCAAAATAAGCCACAATAGGTAATTAGCCTCCCCTGTTTATTTGTTTATTTACATTTTTGTAAAGAAATACGTTCTACATTTTCTATCTGTGTTAATTTATTGTAATGTATTTTTTCTCGCTGTTTATACATTGGTTTTAATAGTTTTGTAATTCTAATATATTATCTTTTTGGTGATTTGTAATTGTAATTATTTGTAAATAAACATATATAATCATCCATGCTGCAAATTTTGTGCCATTGTCACTATTAACCCAAAACTAATAATCACATTAATTACTTTATAAAAGTTATCAAGCGAGCAAGTTATTTCTAAATTCAATAAATGAATAATTGCTGACAGTCAGACTGCTTGCAACTAAAATACACAAATTCCATAGTCAGGTAGGGGAATTACCTCTGAACTCAAACAACAGTTAGTAAAAAACTAAACCTTTTTGCAGTCATTACACAGCGAAATCTATCACGGCCTGTGCCACATGCAAACAGAGAATTGATATCTTCATTGATTGACTTGGACACACCTGCCAAATACAGAAGACCAAAAAAAGCCAACATTTCAGTTCTGTCAACGTGATTGAAGAAAATACACTCTAGAGCTTTGGCGACGTAATTTGCTTGCAAGCTTGTTATTTTTTCATTTGTCATCTCAATAATCTGATCAAGGATTGTATCATCAATTAATACCATGAAGGTTGCAACAGGCGTCGTCGGCTTGTGTACTCGCGCTGATCCAGAAAGACCAGGTAGATGTTAAACTATATTTGACTCCAGAGTGCGACTTGGGACAGGAGCTTGTTTTGACCATTTTTACTATTTTTTCTGTAATTATAGTTGCTTACCACTTCATTCAGATCAATTTCTTCCTCGCTACTTATTTCTGACTCCCGGCTTTCATAATTTTTATCTCTGTCACTTTTGTCTTTTTCTGAATCGGTTTCGTGATCACTAATAATAGTTTCGGCGTCAGAAATATCGCCATCTTCATCCCATATTGGCGTTCAAACTTTATTCATTTTGCCAACCTGAATTTGAAACATGAAACTCAATTTTTTTGGTTCGATACTTCCAAATAAAAAACGGTTGAATATTTTCTTTCTTTTCTAAACTAGCCTCACTTTCTTCCTGCTCACTTTCAACTCTACTCTCGTCGTCACCTCTTTCCAGCAACATTATCATGTAAATCCTCGACAACACCGCCCTAGTTCTGCTTCTCTCAAATCTTCGTTACAGAACATTATGAACCAAACAACACAATAATACCTGCTACCTGACACAACCTTTTATTCACGACTCACGTGCTCAGATACAAATACGTAAACTGCAAAATCTCAAAGAGAGAGAAGAATATCGTTAATTTTTAACGATAGAAGAAAATTGATGATAAAAGTACGTTACACAAGTTAGCGTACAACGTATGTTAAAATCTTACAACTATTCCTTATCCATGTCAATATAAATGATCTACGGTTGATGTAATAAAAATGGAATGATATTTGTTGAAACTACATTCAAAATTCTAACAATAACCGAAAAAAGTTGTATTTACCAAAAAATTGCCGCATTCACCATTGAACTTAGTCCGTACCTGAGTTCACAAGTATAGTGTAGACTTGTTTATCGTGCCAAAAAGTGTGCATTTATGGTGTTTATAAACGGTTAAAATTTTACTAATTTCCAATCAGTCATTTAATAATTATAAATAAAAATATAGGCCGATAGTTCGTCAACGAAGAGCGTAAAGAAACATTTTTATATGAAATACCCTCATTGTTTTTAGTCTATCTCTCCCAAGTTTTTGATATGATCTCCTGGAACACCCTGTATATTTCCGTCGAACTTTGAGGAAATCTAATGAACCATTTTTCTAATATAATTACACGAGTTGTAAACGTACCATATAACGTTCCAAAAAAGATATAAAAGTTCCATCTCTACTTCTATACAATATAAAATCAATTCTGGTAGTTTGTAGTGTATGCATGTAACGGAAACGTGAAATGTGTAGGAAACTGTTGTAGATTGCTGACACTTCCATAAGTTATACTCAAAACAACACGTAAATTTATGCAACAGATTCCTTCAGTGAAATTCGAAATGAAAAAGTGACAGAATTAAAACAGATTCTGACAGGCAGTAAAATGTATGACACTGTTAAATTCGCCTTTATCTCTGGTATATTCGCTGCAACTGGCAGTGCGTTCGGAAAGTTATCTGGGTTGCCTATGTGGGAGGTAAGAGGTTGAAAAATTTTATAATAGAAGCTAAATCTTATAAGAGCTATGATATTTTTATTTTCTGAACTATTTTAATCTTCATAAAAAAGTTTGCAATCAGTGATGAATAAATAATAAAACGATTTTTTGGGAAACTAATTACAAAGAGTTCAGTACCTGTTTTAGTGGTCGATCACTTAATTATAATGAACATTATTACTTTTTTAAGTTTATTTTAAAAGAAAATTCTAAAAAAATATAACATGGTCAAAATCTGATGTTGTTTGGTGTTGGTAATATCTTGTTATGCTTCCCTGTAGCAACGCCGGTTCTATTTATCACTTCTCTATTACCTGCTCACTTGGATCATCTTCTCATATACAGAAAGTACTGCAAATATTTACAAAGAGAAACATGGCTTAATCAATAACAGTAATTGTTATTGAAAAAGAAGGGATTAGATGATTGTCACTCCAAAAACATTATATATAACCATAAAATAAAAACATTGACAAGTGTCAAATATAAAATATTAAATATTTTGTGGAATCGTTGACTTTACCGTGAGCGTTACAGATAAATAATAGCTTGTTTATAATACTGAATATTTTCTTAAAAAATTTTACTCAAATTTGCACTTTGAAATATATTTGAAATTATGTACGTAATTACGAACTGGCCCTCTGTGGAAGTATTATGTTTGTTAGTACAATTGTCTCAACTCAAGTTAGAAAAATATTTAGTTGTCATTTCATCAACTGCATTAACTCTTCTAGGCATATGGTTCCATACTTTATCCACCAATTTGTTCAGTTTGTTGTATAGTGGTACAGAAAATAGACCACTTTTATACAGTCGTTCATAATTTGAACCAAGCACTCCCACCGTTTTACTGCATACAGTGAAAGTTAACGTTGGTTTAAAAATATCTGAGGAAATACTTTTTCTGTAGTGAGGTTTTAGTTTTGAATATTTTACATGTAGAATATGAAGAAGTAGTTAATTTTCGTACCTTCATCCATACTTATAATTATTTTTGGAATTAGTACAATAATAAATAATAATGTTTGTTCCGATAATGTAGAAATAATAAATAAACCATTAATCAATGTTATAGATAATCTTTATATACGGATGATCAATGTCAACTTGAAAAAATATTTTCTATATTTTCTGCTACTGTGTTGGTATCCGTTGCGCACATTACTCCAAAGAACTGCTTTCCAAAGTGCTCAATTGTGTGGAGCATTGCTCTAGTTGAAATATTCGACGTTATGCCGCATAATGCACTTTAGTGGTGTAACTGGGAAACTACCTCCATCTCTCATATATTAGCTGTTCAGCTTCAAGTCCCATGGTTCTAAACTTTTCATCATAATTTTCCGTTTTTCACTGTTCATGGCAATTTGTAGAATCATCTTTTTTTCAACAAATTCAATGGATACTTAATTAGGAACCTATTAACAAAAAAGTGTTATGTAAGAAGTTTTCATAACGTCAAAAAAACTCATAAGAATTATGAATGTGTGTTGACGCGCCAAAATTTTCTCAAATTTTCTTCAACTATTTCAAAGAACACTTAATTAGCAACCTATTAACGAAAAATTGTTATGTAAGTATTTTTTATAACGTCAAAAAATTCATGTACCTAGATTACGATTGAGCGCCGACGCGAATCGTGCATTTTGAACTCGAAGTCCCAAAATGTCTTCAAATTTTCTTTAATTATTTCAAAGGACACTTAATTAGAAACCTATTTTCGGAAAACTGTGATGTAAATATTTTTTATAACGTCAAAAAAAATTAATAAAGATTACGATTGTGCGCAACGCCCATCGTTCGTTTCAACCCGAAGCCCCAAAATATTTTGATATGTTCTTCAACAATTTCAATGGACACTTCATTAGGAACCTTTCAACCAAAAATTGTTTCCCAAGTATTTTTTATAACGTAAAAAAAATTCATAAAGTTTATGATTGTGCGCTGACGCGTATCATTCGTTTTTAAGTCGAAGCCCCAAAATTTTGTTAAATTTCCTACAACTATTTCAATAGACACTTAATTAGGAACCCATTAACGAAAAATTGTGTTGTAAGTATTTTTTATAACGTCAAAAAAATTCATGAAGGTTACGATTAAGCGCCGACGCCCATAGTTCGTTTTGAACTCGAAGCCACAAAAATTTTCAAAATTTTCTTCAACTATTTCAAAGAACACTTAATTAGGAACCTATTAACGAAAAATTGTGACGTAAGTATTTTTTATAAGGTCAAAAAAGTTCATTTATCTAATCAATGTATAAAACTATTGTCTTGTGTAATATTGGTTGCATAACTTGTAGGAATCAAAAAGTGCTGCTTTCAAATCAGAAATAAATTAAATTTTCTTTTTATCAAAATTAGATAAAATCTTGTATAAAACGTTATGAAATGCTTTATTGATAGGTAAACTAAACTTTCTTCTTGTCAAAATTAGATAAAATCTTGTATGAAACACGTTATGAAACGCTTGTTTGTGTAACTCGTGTCATTTTGCGGGACCTCGCTCGCCCCGCTACGCGGAGGTCGCTCCTCCCGCGAAAATTTCACTCGTTACACAAAATGATGCATTTCATAACTGATTACATAAATAGCTATTAGATTACGATTGAGCGCCGACGCGCATCGTTCGTTTTGAACTCGAAGCCCCAAAATTCATTCGAATTTTCTTTAACTATTTCAAGGGACACTTAATTAGGAATCTATTAACGAAAAACTGTGTTGTAAGTATTTTTTATAACGTCAAAAAAAATTCATGAAGATTACGATTGAGAGCCGACACGCATCGTTCGTTTTTTATAACGTCCAAAATAATTCATAAAAATTACGATTGAACGCCGACGCGTATCATTCGTTTTCTAATAATTTCTGGGGCACCTAAGGGCTATTCTAATAAATCCTCGTTACCCTTCTTATTTTTGTCACTGAGTAATACCTCCTCTCCAATGAAATTCTGTGCAATCCGAGCGGGTAAGGCACATCCAGTCCGACTTCTGAGCTAGGTACGCCTGGGCTTAAAGCGGAATAATCTCCTTGCCAGGATAGGGTTTGTTCTCGGCAATCGGCCCCCTTTTTCCAACGTATGTACACCCTCCCGGGGAAGTACGGGTTGAGGGATAGGGTGATAAATAAAACTTATGGTAAACACCACACAGCGTATGTAACTAAACGTATATAATAGCTATATGGAAAAAAATCAGACCAATCATATATACATTTGTCAAAATACTATACTTATAATAATGCGTGCGTCAAAATTAAATTTACAACTTAACGAAATCTGTCTACGCACTGAAGTAGCAACTATAATATATATATAAAATAAACATTAGACGTACCCTGATATAAATCTCTCAACTAGTAATTATAGATATTTATCCGGTTCTCCGGTATACGCCGGAATTACTCACAAAATAATAAATTTCGGATTCCGCGTATAATATTAGTAGGATGGTAAATGAGAAAACGAGAGAGAAAGGAAAAATAGAAAGAAGCCCGAGGGGCCAAGTGCTTTCCTTTTTTTATTTTTCTGTCTAGAATTTCCAGTTAGCTGGGTCGCATTCGATTCAGTAAACAAATAAACATAGGCCAATTACCTTGTGACCCCCAAGCGAATTTTTAGTTTACGTGTGCTTTATCACCAACGGCCTTGGAGTATGACGGCATTTAAAGTGGATATTTCCGTAGTGAAACAAGATTCTTATGTTATAACATTACAAAATAGTACAAATTTTTCGGTGTCAGCTTTTATAAGCCCCAAGGTTGTCTATCACCTTGAAATAAATGTGAAATGGAATTTAACCAAAATATGGTTTTCTTTTGTTATATATCAAATGGTCCCTGATTAAAACGGAAAAACCAATTCGCTCTGGCTTAAAACTAAATTCAACTCTGTTATTTCTCGATTGCTCTCGCTCTCCTCTTATCTACCACACGAACCAAAAGATACTCTGTGTAAAAAAAAATGAGACAATAATAACGTAAGAAAACTTCTACGATCCTCAAATCAAGCTTTAACATGCCCGTTTAAATCCTTAAACTCTCTAAACCCTCGAGACACGCGGTAATTCTGGTCTTATTCACAAAAATATACGTTATTAAATAAAATAATACTTTTGTTCAAAAACTTACGGTAGAATAACTTCCCTTTTTATATTCTGCAGGAACTGCGTCTGTATCTCTAACTGGGTCGCTGCCCCGAAAATGCGAAATTTGCCGAGACGTGTTAGGATGATTTAGTGATAGCGTCGAGGGAAATTCCACCGGTTTGTGCTCTGATACTGGGGGACAGACTTCACTGTCAAGGAATCACCAAGTATTCCTATTACGCCCTGACACAACGGAGAAATTTTTTACCTCGGGTATCACCAACACTAAAACACTATACTCTCGTACTCGGGGAAAGCCTTTCCCTTCGCGTGTACGACCCGTACTCTCTCGAGTCCTGAGCCGTTCTTCCTTTTTGTTTTTTTCCATCACCCGACTTTGGGTGTGAGATGTTTTTGTTTTTCGAGTTGCAGTTTTTCTTTGTTTTTGAAGCGTGCAGACTTTTTGTTATCGAAATAATGATATTTTTTTTAAACAACTTTGTTTTGGTTTGACCCAGTAAATGTTTTATTTTTTTATTCTGTTTTGACTTTGTAAAGATTTTGTTAAACAATATGTGGGTCGTATTCTAGTTTCATATTAATTAAATTAAATTTTGTATTTACCGAGTGTTCCGAATTTTTGTACAATAATATATTCATGTGTTTTTCGCATTTATTACAGTTTTGAACTCGAAGCCCCAAAATGTCTTCGATTTTTCTTCATCTATTACAAGGGACACTCAATTAGGAACCTATTAACGAAAAACTGTGATGCAAGTATTTTTTATAACGTCAAAAAAATTCATAAAGATTACGATTGAGAGCCGACACGCATCGTTCGTTTTTTATAACGTCCAAAATAATTCATAAAAATTACGATTGAACGCCAACGCGCATCGTTCGTTTTGAACTCGAAGCCCCAAAATGTCTTCGAATTTTCTTCATCTATTACAAGGGACACTTAATTAGGAACCTATTAACGAAAAATTGTGATGTAAGTATTTTTTATAACGTCAAAAAAATTTAACAAAGTTTACGATTGTGCGCTAACGCCCATCGTTCGTTTGAATCTGAAGCCCCAAAATATTTTCAAATGTTCTTGAACAATTTCAATGGACACTTAATTAGGAACCCATTAAACAAAAATTGTTTTGTAAGTATTTTTATAACGTTAAAAAAAAATTCATAAAAATTACGGTTGAGCGCCGACGCGCATCGTTCGTTTTGAACTCGAAGCCCCAAAATGTCTTCGAATTTTATTCAATTATTTTATGGAACACTTAATTATGAACCTATTAACGAAAAATTGTGATCTAAGTATTTTTAATAACGTCAAAAAAAATTCATAACGATTATGATTGTGCGCTGACGCGCATCGTTCGTTCTGGACTAGAAGCCCCAAATTTTTGTTAAATTTTCTTTACCTACTTCAAGGGACACTTAATTAGCAACCTATTAATGGAAAATTGTGATGTAAGTATTTTTTATAACGTCATAAAAATTAATAAAGATTACGATTGTGCGCTGACGCCCATCGTTCGTTTGAATCTGAAGCCCCAAAATATTTTCAAATGTTCTTTAACTATTCCAATGGACACTTAATTAGGAACCTATTAACAAAAAATGGTGTTGTAAGTATTTTTTATAACGTCAAAAAAATTCACGAAGATTACGATTGAGCGCCGACGATGGATGAATAATTCAATATCCATTGATAATCCTGGCCAGTAAAAATTTTTACGCGCTTGAGCTTTTGTCTTGACCAACTTCAAGTGCCCCTCATGTAACAAGCAACGCATTTACTTTCTTAGAGATTGTAGAACTACAAGTTTATATATATTAAGTCATCACTAATAAATAATTGTTCTTATAGTTTTTCAAATACTCGAACTGATTGTAGAGTTTTTCCTTTTTGAGTTGGCCATCCGTTCGCAATGAAATCGAAAACAATTTTTAGTTAAAGTCGCATTTTCTTTCTTGTCTAAACTGATTTTTTGTTTCATCTGACACGGTAACGTATTGACAAGGGAATGGACGGCATATTCTATTTCCAAATCAAATTTGTCATTTTCATTTTTTAAATATGCTCTTGAAAGTATAACTGATATATACATTTACTTGCTTGGCTTATATGAAGCTGTCAAATTCTAATTAAGTAGTTTGAATCGCATTCTCAAAACTCTTGGCGAAATATTTTGTAGATTTTTTTAAAAATTGACTCAAGTGGATTGTAGTGACTGTGAACTTTAACGGGAAGGCCTTAAATAAAATAATGATTTTTTTACGCCAAATAGGATGGCTAGAGTTTATTTTTCAATTTTAGCGTATTGTTGCTTTGTTTTAGTTAAACTTCTCTCTTGCAGAATACAAGCTCCTAGTCCATCTTTGGACGCATCAGTTTATAGTTCAACGTTTTTTGTCATATTGAAAAACGCTAATACTGGAGGATGTGTAAATAATGTTTTTGGTTTGTCAAATGAAGTTTGACATCCTGCAGTCCATTTCCATTCGACGTCCAATCTTGTTAAATAGGGCAAACACTTTCGAAAGATTTGCTATAAACTTTATAACAAATTTAACCGTTTCTAAAAATCTCAGGACCTCTGGTTTGGATTTTGGTGTTGGCATGTCAAGAATAGCTTGTTTTTACTTTAAATTGGTTTTAACTCCGTCTTTTAAAAATATTTGATCAATATATTTCTCACTATTTTGTTTAAATTGGATTTTATTTCTGTTGAACTTTGAATTATATTTTAAATCCTTATCCAGAACAAGTTTTAGGTTTTGGTCATGCTCAGCCTGTAAAGAACCAGTAACTATCAAGTCATCGATCAAAATTCCAACTCCTTCAAGATCACCAAATATTTCAGAATTTTTTTTCTGGTACATTCTTGTGGATTGATACCTTCCAAACGGTGTACCAAAAGTCATCAGGTCTGAACTTTCATTGTCCAATTCAATCTGCCAATAACCATCTTTTATGTCTAGTACTGTAAAATAATGTTTATTGCTAAGTTTTATTGCAATTTCATCAGCAGATGGAATTTGGAAATATTTGCGCCTAATAACATTATTTAACTCTTTTGGATCTAGGTACAGCTGCAAATCACCAATAGGTTTTTCAACAACGACCAATGGATGCGCAAATTCCGTAGGTTTATCTACTTTTTTAATAATTTTCTGTTGCTCAAGATCACACAACTTTTTTTTTAATTCATCATGCAGAACTTTTTGAATCCGTCTAATTGTGCTAATGTAAGGTTTTGCACATTCTTTTATTCTTATGTGATGTTGAATACCTAAGGAATTTTCCTAACCCTTTAAAAACTTTATGATACTTTGAAACTCAACTTGTTCCGGAATTTGTTCTTTATCTACAGAATCTACTCGCTTAATTAGTTTTAATTTTAAGCACTTCCTTTGAGCCCTAGTAATGGCATTTGATTGATCTCTCCAATTATTACCAATGATAGCAGTTTGAAACAGTTTTTTGTAGAACAGTTTAGTTTGACTTCTCCTAAGCATTCAATTTTTGCATTAGAGTGACCATAGGGTATTAACGAAATATTAGATTCAAAAATTTTAGCTTCTGGGGTTACCTTTTTTAAATATTTACCGACAAAACACTGACTTCTGCGCCTGTGTCTATTCCAAAAGTAACTAAGCTATTGTTAGTAAATACCTGTTCGGTACTCATTGTTATATTATTAATGGTTTTGTCTTCAGCTCCTGTTTCAAGTTTACCTTCCTTGTCTTATTTACATTTTGTCAACTGAGCTGACAAAAAACTCAAACTCTTCACTTTCGGTTTCACTGCTGCGAATCACTACACTCTAGGGTTACACATTTAGTTACTTCGTACACTTTTTTCTTGATTACTTTTTCATTTCGTCTTACACTTTGATTACCTTTGTCTTGGACATCTTATTTAATTTTTTCCTTGACTTTGTTTCCTTTGCACATACTGGAACAATTATTTCGTTCTTGACATTTAGCACATACCTTTTGCCAAGAGCAGCATCTTCTACTGGCATGACTATAGCCACAAAAATTATTGGTTCATTTTGTAGCGCTTTAGATTGGGTTTACTTTCTTCTATTGCCCTGTTAAATTCTATTGCTTTGTAAAGTCTCTCTTGTGTGGTTTTGTCGAATACTCCCTTTACTATTCTATCACGAACCATCTGATCTATATCTGTATACACTGTTGTCCTTACATGTTTTATCAAAGGTCTGTCCTTCTTGCTGGACCACACTATTGAACTTAAATATCTAAAATATGACATCTTTATTTGGAGCACAATAGCCTGTGAAGGCTTTCAAAATATTTTCCATTATTTTCTGGTCTGTTGGAATGTGTTATACAAATCGAGGGCCCCGTCACCAATTTAATTGAGAAAAGCGGCTGAGTCAGTCAAAAATACTTTCAAATTTTGCTCAAATTCACGCCAATTTTCGGCTATATTGCAATCTAGCACGAGAGGTTCATGGGGTCTAAAATAGTTTTCCATTTTCTAGCTTGGCTTACTATTTACTGTTCGGGAACCACTAATCGGTCAGAACCAGCCTGGCAGCATGTTTTTTCTGACTTAAGGATAAGTTAAACTAGCACACTTATTAATAAACCATTTATTAATTCTTGTTACCAGTCCAAGATAATTTAAATAAAAGTAACGTTATAATAGATTAGGTCATGTTTTTCCATCTGTCAACTAACCTGACTTTTATATATGAGTAGGCAACACACTATATTGTGCATAGTGTTTATTGGTTGCCTACCCTATATTAGAAACGCTATTACAGTTCCATCTGTCAACTAACCTGACTTTTATATATGAGTAGGCAACACACTATATTGTGCATAGTGTTTATTGGTTTCCTACCCTATATTAGAAACGCTATTACAGTTCACTACTGTCATTTGATCAAAGTGTATGTGCATTGTAAAAATCATGTAAAATGGCATTGCAAATGTACTTTTTGGAGAATCCCTACATGAGGTGTTTGAGAGCTCGTCAACATAAAAAAGACGTTCGTGTTGGGTGAAGCATCAAGAGGAATTCACTAGGAAAATACCACCATTTGTATGACGATTCATTGAATAATTCGCAGAAATTCTTTGATTATTATCAGCACCAATTTCTTCCGGAACCTTCACCCACAGTTCTCTCTGAAAATAACGAGAATGTTATCTCTTGTCTATCATATTCCTGAATGGGGACTTTTCCAGTATGGCACTAATCAATTTCTAGTTGTTAATATCCATATCGACAAACAACACCTCACTTACATAGATCAGTATAATATAATAATGAATCACAGCAGGGACAGATGATTCAGGCGATTATAAGCAACAAATCCCATTCTAGAGGATCGGTTGCCAGTCGCTTGTAGTTGGTTGAATTGGTTTGTTCAAGGTAGCTTGCAGTGGTTGCTATTCTTTGAATTTTGGTTATTGGGATTTGTCGCTGTATACGGACGTAGACGCGCTACCCTATGTCGCACGACTATGTTTTAATAGAGGATCAGCCTTACTGTTCGACACAAATATACTTTAGCTGCTCTTGAGATATTTTATGAGTACAGTATTTTTATGAAGCCAGTGCAGCATCGTTCATAGTTCATTTACTTCTCTTGTCGATTTCTTTCTTATTAACATCTCCTTCGATCTCGTAAGTTTATAGCGATTCCAGTCACACTTTTCGAGAACATTTTAGTAGTATGTACTTTGTGAATTATTACAGTTTCAGTAATCGTTGGGAAACTAAACTGACCATCAAACGTGACAGATCTCTAGCTTCAGTATCCACTTCTAATAGAAGAATTTCAGTAACGTAGGGGAGAGTTCAATAAAATGGGGTACTTATTATACCGGGCTTGTTAATTTAAACATTCGTGTTTCTAATATCAAGGTACACAGTAATATGATTTTATTAATAACTAAAACGCATTATTCTTAGATTTCAATACTGTTGTGAAAATTAGGTGTTTTATGAAAATTTGTGAAATACCCATTTTATCCAACTGGTATGCTAAAATGGGGTAGTGGGTGCTGTAAAATGGGGTACCTCCTATTAAACTAAATTGTATATTTTAAAAATAAAAAAATTTCAAAACGCGTATATTACGAACATTATATACAAAATCACATTCGTATTGTTCATCATCTTCATCAATCCCATCGCATATTTCATGAGCCCATCGTTTTCACTTATAACACATTACCCAACCTTCACAGGATTCCGAATTAGAGAATAGTTCATTACAAATCAGGTACGGAACATTTTCCTCTTTGTCTTCTGACGAGTCACTGGCTTTATGGAAAGGTTCCGTTTTCTTCCTACAACCTTTTAGCGTTGTGCCTACCGTTGATTTACCTTTCATGCTCCTAGTTTGATCATTTTCTATCTCTTCTGGGTCATTGCCTTTTGAAAATTCGATTTTTCTTGATTTTCCCTTCAGATTCTTAACTTCTTGTTCTAAATTTAGATTTCTTTTCACATGCTTCTCTTTCTTCCTCTTTGTGGTTTTAGTTTGCGCTGTTTCTCTATTGAAATGAGGAACTGGTCCAATATCTTTAGGAGAAATTGCAAATGCAGCTATTGAGCCTGTTGAGATGATGCGCTTGGTTCTTTTTCTGAAGATACAGTGCTAGATAAATCTGTTTTTCTATAGTGATATCGGAATTTGATGGTCATGCAATTTCAACTGCTTCCTTTTGAATAATGGGAAGTGGAACAGCTCCTTAATCTTCATTTTCCATCGTGTCAGTAGTCTCAGCATATTGAAACATCCAGTCTTTTAACACATTAAGATCCATCAGAAAAATCCCTGTCTTTCTGAATCCATTAACTGCAGTCTCTATAACTGCCGCTTTCATGAAAGCAGTACCAAAAAGTAGTCCAACCTGCCTGATAGTTATGGTTTATTTGCATCCACTTTCAACTCTCTTCAGAATAATACGTGCTAACTGGAGATAAGAAGGCAACATCTGCAGGCTGCATTAGATGAGTGCAGTGTCGAGGGAAGCATAATAGGATGACATCATTTTTCCTTGCCACATCTGTAAACTCCAAAGATTTGGTATGGGCTGCGTGCCCATCTAAAAGTAAAATCTGTTGGCTTAGCAAAAGTAATAAAGCGCTCAAACAACTTTAAAAAAATATCCTTTTGCATCCAACCACCTTGGTGGTGTACCTTCTAATGAGGCTTTCTTTCGAGAAAATACAAACATGATGGGCATATAATTTTCTGCGGCACTCATACCAGTTTATGCTGTAACCAAAGTTACTCGATCCCCTGAAAAAAATACTTCCAACCTGACTTTGAGGCGAGAACTTTCGATTGCTCCTTTGAAACAGTCGTCACACCAGTTTCATCCACATTGTAGATTCTATCTGGTGAAAACTGGTATTTGGCGAATAGTATTTCTAGTAAATCAAAGAAATTGTCCACTGCTGGTATATTTAAACCCATTGCTCGGCAAGGGTTGTTGCTTCTGACGATCTAAGCCTCAGTTCAAGATTACGCTTAAGAAATGAGTATAGCCAACACTTTCCAGCCATCTGTTTGCCTCTATTGAAATTTTGAGCTAGGTTTCTCCGCTCTGTAAGTTCAAATGCAAGACTTTGTAGTTCCCTTAATGTTAAGTCCTCGCAAAAACTACTCACCATCAAATTTCAATAAATCGTCCAAAAACTTAACTTTTGTCTGCAAAATTTGGAAAAACGATGCAATCGGTTCACCTATCTATAAGCAACTAAATTTAATCATACCCAACGCGGTTGACCACCTCCACTTGCTAATGGTAGAGACAAAGGTACGAAAGTGTGGGTACCCCATCTTATCCGACTACCCCATTTTATCCAACCCTTCCCTGTTTCAAAATTCCATGTGAAATTACACTTTTATTCCATATTTTTCCCACTTCAGTTAAGAGGTGTTCGTAATATTTGTTGTTCCTATCAGCAGTTTTTAATGTAAAATATGCAACTTTGACTGACATTTAACCCACCACTTGACACCATGATGCAACGGCCAAATAACCCTACAAATAGCCTTTAGTATTTTCACTAACCTGGCACACTCATAAGTCAGATTACTAGTTAATAATGTGAACTGCATAAAAATGTGAAAATATTTTGAAACCCAATTTAATATTTTTTAATTTTCAGGGTTACTTTTTATTACGAATACTATTCTTCGCACTGATGTTGATCACTAATACGATTTCACTGACACTGTTTATAAAGGCTTTACAACAGACTGCTTCAGTAAATGCTACTCTCATAACCTCAGCTACAAATTACATTGTAACGGTAAGTTAAGTATATCTCTGAATTGATTTGAACTATAAAATATTAATTTGAAGGTATTTGTTACTGGTATCAACAAATTTATAGTATCGTGGGTATACTGCAAAAGGTGACCAAGTCAACAATCGGCCAATTTCTGTTTTTGTGACCAAGTGATTACAAATAATTTTTATTTTGCGAGGAAAAATTGACCAAGTCGCTACTTAAATATTTTTAGTTTATTTCCACACTACAGATTTCCAGTCCATAGCACTTACAATATTACGGGAAAAAATTACCAACTCGGCTTGATCATCCATACTTTATAAAAGATATCATGTAAAAGTGACTATCTTGACTTGGTCATTTTCTGTGGTAGTTCGACGAAATATATTTGACGCATGCAGTGACTTGGTCATGATTAAACTTGTTTGTTGACATTGCGGCATTTGTTTTGTTTGCTGTGTAAATAGTTGGTGTTTATATTAAATATCGCAGTGAGTTGATCCAAATTATGGTTACAATGGGTTCCAGAGAAAAGTGGTGTATGTTGTTATGCAACATGTTGATAGCGAAGGTATGTATAAATACATTAAAAATAATTTTTGAGACTAGTTTCCATGTTAACACCTAAATTATTTATTATTTTTCGTAGATTTTACTTTGTTTGTTAAATAAACACGCCCTGTACGTAAAATAGTACTTTCATAAGGTAATGTTACTGTCCAGTTTGATTTTTGAATATAGAATATTCAGCAATATAGACCTTGACAATTAAATCATTAAAAAAGCCTCCACTGCAGTATACTGGAACTGCTTTTTGTGAAAAAAGAATGCACATTGATTTGGAATACAAGATCAATTACTTAGGTACGTGACTGTGCCAAAAAGGCACATTTGGTAATACTAAATTATTCAGAGTGGCCCAAAAACTCGGCACGGTATAAAAGATTTTTATTTATAAAAAATTGAAAATAACAGACGTGCAAAAGCGTTATTATTTACCTAGATTTTTTAATGATATAATAATTAGATGTTTCACTACAGGAACAGCACAGAATCCAAATATTCCAAATAAATCAGATAAGCCCCAAAAGAATAATGATAGTTCGAACCAGCATGATGAAGGTAATTTGTATGACTCTTATAAAACGAAACTTGTTTTAATTTCAAAGTTCAATTTTAATTTTATAACCTAACAATTTTGGAAACTTTTGTGTGTGTTTAGGAATTGAAGAATGAATTATGCAAAATCCAATGTTGGTTGTTTTTATTTCCCCCAAAAAACGATCATAACACTCATTACAATTCCGTGAGGTCTCACCCAACCCACCAGTTAAAAATCATAATACTGATGGTCAGGAAATTTTTTACCTGCTTTGTAAAATATTGGAACGTTTCTAATGATAGACTTTTCTACCTTTAGCTGTGTTTATAGTCTATATAGAAAGGACAAGGAGTAATAAATCATTCATTTAAGTAGATTTCATAGACGTACCAAAATATATTTTAAGAGGGTATACCGTAAGGTACATTTTGTATTGAACGAATGAGTTGCAGCTATGCTAAAGAATATACGATTTAGGTCAGAGGTAACGGGATGTACTAATTTTAATAAAAAAAAAGTTATAGAGGTATATAAATTTTAGTAAGTTTGATAAAGAAAGGCAACACAGTTTATTCCACAAAATGCAGGTAGTCATTACGGGTTGTTCGAACTCTGCCAGTGTTTAAAATTTTGGAGATTAACTACCAAACCAGTAGGGGTCTAATAGCCTAATCCGATTTAACAATTTACCTTGAACTTTAGGTACTCAAATTCAATATAAGAAAATATTAATAACATACATATATTTTCAACGTATATTTGCCACTTCTAAAAAATTACATCTACATTACATCTACATTACAATAAAATATATTCAATATACATAAACATATAAAAAAAACAAAAAATTAAACGTGTGGAAGATTTTTACATGCAACCGTTTTCACAAACATAAAGCGAGAAATAAAATTTTTCCTATATTGATCCAAATGATCATTAATGAAATTAATTTCAACATTAATAGTTTTTTTGGTTTTTTTCTGGCTTTGGTTTGCCGAACGAATTTTCGCGTATACCTCCGTTTGTAAATCCAATAACACACTAGTAAATTGAACAATGTTTGGATGTGCTTTGTAAAAAGAAGCACCGAAATGCGAATGAAAACTCTCACAAGAATTCGTTGTTCTCTTAAAAAAGGATGCATTATTTGCCCAAATAAGTGGTGGAAATATCGAATTTTGCGTTATATATGTTTTATTGACATAATTTCGGAATTCTATAACTCTTTCGTCATTCGGAAGCAAAAAATGTAGTTCATCATAAAAAAATTCTACAACTTCCTCAGGACTAAGATACATAATACCGAAATGTACTTTTAAGTATTCGCCAATTACAGAACCTTTCTGTCTGTACTCTTGTACCAAATGAAACTCCTGAATCTTACGAAACCAAGCTTGACAGAGATGAAATTTACAACCAAAAAGAATTTGATCTCTGCCAAAACATTCATATATAGCGTTATGAATGCTTAGTTCAAAATCTACTACAACTTCTTTAGGTTGAAAATTTAAGCCTACTTCTTTACATTTTTGTCTTAAAATTAAAAACAAATTCCAATATGTTTGACTTGATTTGTCCGGCAGCAAACAAAAAACAAGAGGTACGTAATAGCCGTTTTTAAAACCATGAATGGTAAACATTTGGTAAAAAAAAGTTGAACAGTATTTAAAAGTCCCATCCATCAAAATACAATCCGAATTACATAAAAAATTAAGGTTGGAAAAACAGGAGAACACAATAATTTTAAATACCTGGTCTGCTGTTAATAGAAATTCCTCTTCTCGGTTCGTTCGTAATTGTAAGTCACGAACACTATTAAATACTTCTTCCTGATTTTTAGGCAATAGTGTAAGTGCATCAACATCCTTCCCCTAATCCCCTAAATATCGATCAAAACAATCAAGATTTCTTCAAAATATTTAATTCAAGAAATCTTTGAAACCTTTCAGAAATATACATAATTCTATGGGCCTCCGATTTTATCTATTATAAACCCTAATGACTCTAATAGGATTAAACTAAATGGTTGCGGCACAGTTCGAACATTTCAGTAATCCTCAAATTGATACAAGTCAGGTAAAATTTTATTTTGTGGCAGAGTTCGGATATGCCCGTTTATTCATAATATTTTTTATTTGTATTACTCCTATATGTAGTGTTTGGGGAATTTTTCTCAGAAATTTTAAATGGCAAGTGGCCTACTGTAATCGGCTTAATACGATTACACCTATTTACAGATTATTCGATTATTGAGAGGGATTTTCCAAACAACCCAGTTTTCTTAGAAACATTATCGGGAATATTATTTTAAAAGAAAGTAGGTACATTAAATCAGTACTTAGTATTAGTTCTTTGAGTAAAGTTGTATGAAGTTGTATGGTTGTCATAATATTGTAAACAGTTGGAATATATTTAAAACATTTGTTGAATGTTAATTGTGCAAGTACCAAACAATGTCGATAAGCCAAGGACCATCTAAACGACCAAACACAGGTCCATTATCTTTAAATGAAAAAACTCTGATATTGAATTGTTATATATCATTGAAAAACACGGATCCAAGTGCAAGTGTTGATGATATTGTGGAATTAACGGCTGCTATGTTGTGTGTTGCTAAATCAACAATTTATAGATTACTAAAAGAAAGCAAGAATGGAACTCTTCAACCCCCTAAAACTCCTTCAGGCCGAAAACCAATTGAGATCGATGAATCATTAAAACAAAGACTAAGGCGTAAAGTCCATGGATTTTACTTACAAAAGGAAATTCCAACACTTGACAAAAATTATGACATCAGTGCAAGAAGATACGGACTATCCAAAATTCTCCAGAATGACATTATGCAAACTTTTGAAAGATGTGGGTTTCAGATATACAAAACATAATAGAAAATCTCTCTTGATAGATAAACCGGAAATAGTTTTTTGGAGAAGAGACTATTTAAGAAGCATTCGACATGCCAGAGAACAAAATTTGAAAATCTTCTACTTAGACGAAACATGGATAAATGCTGGATATACAGTTTCCAAATCTTGGCAAGATGAAAACATTAAAAGCGGAAGGCAGGCATTCGTGGAAGGTTTGTCGTTAGGTTTGCAGCCACCATCTGGAAAAGGAAAAAGACTTATCATTGTCCATGTTGGAAGTTCTGATGGTTTTGTTGATGGTGGATTATTAACTTTTATTTCAAAACGCAAGGGGGACTATCACGAAGATATGAATGGGGATGTCTTCGAGGAATGGTTTGTTCAAATGTTGGATCTGATTCCAAAAGGGGCTGTTATTGTTATGGACAACGCAAGTTACCATTCACGGTTACGAGAAGCATTGCCCACAAGTCGTTGGCGTAAAGCAGAGCTTTTGGAGTGGCTTATTTCGAAAAATATTAAGTTTCCAAAAGATCCACTAAGGAAAGAACTTTACAGAATTGCAAAAATGAACAAGAATAAATACAAAACCTACATTGTAGAATAAATGGCTTCTTCTCGTGGTATATCAGTTCTTCGACTTCCCCCTTATCATTTTGAACTTAATCCCATAGAATTAATATGGGCTCAGGTAAAGGGGGAAGTTGAAAAAAAAAATACTACTTTTAAAATAAACGATGTTGTGAAATTGTTTGAGAGTGCTGTAAGTCATGTGAGTAAGGAAAATTGGACAAACTGTATCGAGCATGTTATCAAAGTAGAGGCAAATATGTGGAAAATTGACAATATTTGTGATGATTTAATCGACCCTATTATTATTAATGTCAACAACGATTCTTCCTCTTCCGAGTCGGATATAGAATAAAATGTAAGTAATAAATGTATTCCAATAATTATTTCTTTTAATTTTTTATTATATTATAATTTAAAACGTATTTTTTTCCAAAATACACACCACTGCATTGCGTTATTGCTTATCTGCTAATCCTTTAACAATGAATAAACCCTAAACTTTGCTACAACTGAAACAAATACGGGGTCGATCTACCTGATTTTTAGATTTACGGAAGAAATGTAATTTAAAGTAAGAGATTTATCAAAAATTTCATGGTGCTCCCTGTAAAGGTTTTGCATACTTAATTAGGGTTTATTACTCCTCGTACTTTTTGTACATACTATAATTTCTGTGTTTTGTTCTAGAAATCACCGATAGCGATAGTGGTGAACCACTGGCCAAGAAAATTCGACGATATGACAAACGAAAGGAAACAGCGGATCTACTTGCGCAGGCAAGCAGATCTTCAGCTAGCAGCATTGAATGTGGCAGCAGTGATGAATACTTACCAAATGAAAGCTTTTCAAGCAACGACGAAGTTTGTGATAATAAAAAGAAAAGGAGAAAATGCCGTTGGGCAAAAAGAGATCCTACAAACTGGAAAAATTATAAAACTAAAGCGCGAAAGTCGGCTAACAAAATATACGCTAGTAAAAATATTTAAAGATCACTCAAAGTGCCAATTGAAATCAACTGCCAAAATTGCCTTTCCAAATGCTCGGTTGCTTTCTCTGAAGAGGGCAGAGAATTGTTCTGTTCCAATTATTGAAATATGAATTACATGCGACAAAAAGACTTTATACAAAGTTGTGTTAAAGCTGCTCCGCCTAAATGTCAAGGATTCGAACTGGAACGGGGACATTTCACAGTTGCAAGTATGCAAAATGTTTTTCTAAAGACCCTCCATATTAACCATGTTTCGATTGATAAAGCTTTAAAAGGTAGCAATGACATCGAGGTTTTCGATGACCCGCTTAAACGAGGGCCTAATGTTCCACCTAATAAAAGTCAGAGAGTAAAAAAACATATTGAAGCATTTCCAACAATGGAATCCCAGAGTCAATATTTGGACCCATCTTTAACAATGTCAAAAATGTATGAATTTTATGTTGAAGAATGCTATGGGAGCAATGGAAAGTACGTGCCAGAAATTACATACCGAAGAATATTCGGAACAAACTACAGCCTCGCCTCTTTATGTCGAAAAATGACCAGTGCGCAGTGTGCGAAAAATATGAGAATAAATTTATATCAGAAGAATATCGTGAACATCTTTGGCGTCGTGATGAAGCCAACGCTGCAAAAAATTATGATAAGGGCCGTGCAGCTACTGATACAACATTTGTGAGTGCGGCATTAGATCTACAGAGTGTTGTATGCATTCCTTCTTCAGAAATGTGTACCAAGGTTTCCTTTCTTTAATAGTTTCCGAGTATATTTTTATTTGATATTACTTATAGCCCGTTATACCCTCTAACTTCTATGTAGAAATCATTTTATATAAAAGATTTATAATTATTTTAAGTTTCGGAGGACACTTTCATTTACCCTCTGGCTTCTGTGTGGAAATCATATTATATATCAGGATTATAATCACTTTAAGTTTCCGAATATATTTTATTCACTCTCCGGCTTATGTGTAGTTTCTACACACAAGCCAGAGAGTGAATAAAATCTATTCGGAAACTTAAAACAATTATAAAGTAGTGTTTGAACGGTGTACAGTACATGTTGTCGATCGTGGTAAGAATTATTTTTACCTCTAAATTAAGCGTGTAACTCCAGATTTTAGAATTCACGTGGTGGTTCTGTCTTCATCCTCAGTCGGTACCGACAAGAAGACCTACTGTCATAAGTGTTATCTACTTCCTGTTTTTTATATGGTGTTTTTTATTTTTTGCATCATTTTTATTGCCGGTATCAATCTATGAAATAAACCAAATATAAAGAAAAATAATACAGTCCATTTATTTCCCGCCCATACAACTTGGTTAGGTTAGTTTTATACATATAAAATATTCATTCCGGTCTTGAGCTCAAAATTTCAAAAGATTGGTTTCCCCATTGCCACGAGATATAGAATAGGTAGCGCGCGGGTCGAACTAACCGAGAGAGGTGGAAAGTAAGGCTGAATACGAGAAGTTTTGAACTGAGAAGACAGTGCTGGCTGACTACAAGTTGAGGCTGCCAGCTATCGCTCACCGCTCCGCTAGCCGCTTTATTTTAAATTTGTTTTTAGTACCTGCTCCAATTTCTTTTGAATTTTTTTTAAAATATATGAATATAGCGTTAAAATCAGTTGCTGTGAAGGTAAGAATTTTTAGAAATAATCATTAGGAAATAAGTAGTCTTTTCAATCGCGAATAGAGAATAATTATCCAGTTAAATTTCATTCTACGGCAAGTTTGAGTATTTCTGTAAAAGCAGAGTGCAATAAAACCTTATTATAATAGTGTTTTAAATGAAACTCACGGTTTCATTTAAAACAATATTATGAGCAGATTCCACGAAGTAAGGGTCGAGACAGTTAATTACCTTATTATATCTTTTCCGATTTCCTATACGCGTTCCGATTGCAATCTTGGAGAGTGCTAGGTATATAAGCCAGGGCTCCCTAATATTTCAATCCGAGGACTACTTATTATATCTTTTCCGATTTCCTACACACGTTCCGATTGAAATCTTGGAGAGTTCCAAGTATATAATCTAGGGTTCCTGATATTTTAATCCGAGGACTACAGCCCTTGTTATGTATTTTCCGATTTCCTATTCACGTCCCGATTGAAATCTTGGAGAGTGCCAGGTATATAAGCTAGGGCTTCCTGATATTTTAATCCGAGAACTACAGTTCTTATTATATCTTTTCCGATTTCCTATACGCGTTCCGATTGAAATCTGGAGTGTGCCAGGTATATAAGCCAGGGCTCCCTGATATTTTAATCCGAGGACTACTTGTTATATCTTTTCCGATTTCCTATTCACGTTCCGATTGAAATCTTGGAGAGTACCAGGTATATAAACTTCGGTTCTCTGATATATTGATCCGACGACTACTACCGTTACCGAAAAAATTCCCGACTCCCAGTTCCCCCGTTCCGAACAATAATTTTGAAAAAGTGCCAGGCGTTCTAACAGGGCTTTTCGGTTTTTTTATACAAGAACCAAAACCATGTCCGTATTATTTTTTTTCTCGATCAATAAATACGTTATGTTTTAATATCAAATGGTTATTATACATACCGGGTGAATCAAGAGTAATTGAACATTTTGCTAGAAGTAACATTTAACCCGTTTTATTTATTTATGTTTTTATTAATCTGCTGAATGAAAGAACCACCGAATTTTGAAGTTTTGCTATATGATTTCACCGCTTCTTTCTCATATAAAACATTTTTATGCTTATAAACCTCTCTCGCTTATGTCCTGCCCGCTTCGTCCCTTATTAACGCATATTAAAGGTACCTATAGTTTGCTTATACAGGGTGGGGCAATCTTCTGACATCGGAGGATTACATCGTTGTGGTAAGAGATAAAGCTTTAAAGTTTTGTGTGAGCTAGTACAGTTACTGAGGGCTCATTTTCAAAATACTTTCGATTCTACAGGGTATTCCAAAACCACGTAGCAGCACAAACTTACATTTTTTTTTAAATGAAATGTACTATATTTTGTTTAAGAATCGAAAAGATCTCACCGAGAGCGTTACAAAAATATAGCATTCTAATATTTAGATGGGTGTTTTAAAAATATATGGCCAATTATTGGCCAAAAGACCTCCTCGTTAACACTCTGCAAAACAGTAAATCAAAATAAATTAACAGGTCATTGTATTCAATTACCATTCACATATTATTGGCTGTGCTCAGTATTAATTACTTTTTTATCTGTGGCTTCTTTAATACAGGGTGAAACAAAACGCAAATCAAGCAATATAACAATAAATTTTAATGAATCACCCTATAAGTCTTTTTACAATTTGTTAGTACAATGAATAATCTTTCAAATGATGTAGTACTATTAGGGTATTATTTAATGGAAAACCGTAAATATTTTATGATAATGGTCAAAAACAAGTATTTTACGTGTACAAATTAAATGGAATTAAATTTTTACATGCAACGTATTGTAAAATTTAACATAAGGCATACATTTTAATCGTAATTTTGGATGCATCTACAATATCTAATCAATAATATAAAAAGTTTGTTAGTACCGTAGGTACCTGGAATTACCAAAAATTTTATATTTATGCATGTTTCACTTTCAAGAAATGTTATTAAAGGCTTGTTTGAGAAAGGCCGAAACATAATCAAGCCATATTTATGTTTATATCAAGTGGGCTACTGTCAAAATAGTAAATAATAATAAATGTCAAAGAAATATTGCTGTATTCTTCGTTTGTGTGGTTAGGTTTAAATAATAAATAACTATAATGAATTTTCCGCAGGAAGACATGATCAATATGATTTACGTGTTAGGAGAATGTTCAAAAATTGTTCACTCGCTTCAAGAGTATATCCTGAAAGATATCCCAATCGAAGACATCCAAACGAGAGAGCTTTCTCAAGACTTAAGGAAAGATTCGACACATCAGTAATGATTCCTATCAACCTCATGCTCTTCCAAAACGTGTTTTCAATGAGGACAACGAATTTTTAGTTATGACAAATTTGGTTGAGAATCCTGATACAAGTACTAGAAAACTTAGTACTGAATTAGACATTAGTAGACGAACAATAGGAAGAATAATTAAAAAGAATAAATTTCCCCCGTACAAGATACAGATACACCAAGAGCTTTTATAGAAATATTTTCCTATAAGAATAAATATTTGCGAGTGGTTCAGTGGATTAATTAATAGATATCCAGATTTCTTTAAAAAATGTTTTATTTAGTGACGAGGCCACGTTTCACAGAAATGGTTTCGTCAACCGCCGTAATTTTCATTTTTATTCGGATAGTAATCCACATGTGTTTCGTACAACGACCCAAACTAAATGGTCCATAAATGCATGGGGAGGAATCGTAGGAAATACAGTTATAAGACCATACTTTTTTGAAGGTAGCCTCACAATTTTCTTAAAATCCGTTTGGGAGAATTATGGGAGGAAGTTGATTTAAACGCAAGAGTTAACTTGTGGTTCAAACAAGATGGAGCAGCATCTGTACATTACGTTCGTTGTGTACGTCGGTGGTTAAGCAGACATTTTACCGACAGGTTGATAGGACGTGGTGGGCCAATTTCGTGGCCTGCTCGATCTCCAGATCTCACACCGATGGATTTCTTTTTATAGGGATACATCAAGCAACTTGTGTATCAAACAGAACCTACTACCAGAAAAGACATGAAAGAAAAGATTCGTAACGCATTTTCCACAATAACTCCAGCTATGTTAGAAAGAGTAAGATCGTCGTTTTTGAAAAGAATTTAGAAGTGTATGGAAGTAAATGGTCACCATTTTGAACTCTTAGCATAAACTTAGCATAAATAAAATTCCAATGTTTATTTATGTAAATGTAAGTGTTTTTATAATGATGGTTTCCATAATTGATAGTTTTATAAAAATAGAAAAAGTTGGAAAATAAAATACAAGCTTGCATTTTACATAACAAAGATATACTGTTTGTGGTGACTTAATTATTCCGTAAAGACTACAAACTGCTTTTATATTTATTAGTACTATAATGACATTAGCCTACTTACAGTAAACAAAAATATTGCTTCCAACATAATTCCGATTAAGTCTTTCCTTCCTCTAATGATAAGAGTATAAGTAATAATTATTTATTATACAAGGGAAAAAAGTATTAGATTCTAGCTCGAGGTTATGTTGTCTCCCGACGCGAAGCGGAGGAAGACAAAAAACCGAGAGCTAAAATCTAATATTTTTCCCGTGTATAGTACACTATTTTTTTCTGTGACAGGAAAAACGACGATGTAATAGTGAAAGAACATATTATTACAATATAATAAAGTCAGAATGTTATCGATATGAAATTTGAATTTTTAAACTAGTAAGATGTTGTAGTTATAGCGACAATTAAACCTGCGTTGCTAAGGAAAACTTCAATGGAATCAAATATATGTCAATTTATTTCAAAAAGAAAATTCGTCTGTTGTACCGAATAGTTCAAGGAACATGTCATTCATGCAATGCACATTTAATAATTGTACTTTTGATATAAAGGAAATGTAACTTATGTTCAATAAAATATTCTAACATCAAATATCTTCCTTTATTTATATGTATGTATATCCGGGAAAAAAAGTACTCACTTTTTTCCCGGGGGAAAAAGTAATTTCATGAAAAGTTGTATTTTGTTACAGAAAAAAAGATATTTCAGATGCATCCAAAATTACGATTAAAATTTATGCCTTAGAAATGTTAAAATTTACAAGACGTTGCATGCAAAAATTTAATACCATTTAATTTGTGTACGTAAAATACTTGTTTTTGACCATTATCATAAATTTTTAGGGGTTTCCATTAACTTATACTCTAAATGTACTACATCGTTTGAGAGATTATTGATTGTACTAACAAATTGTAAAAAGACTATAAGGTGATTCACTTAAAAAATTTGTTATATTGCTTGATTTGCGTTTTGTTTCCCCCTGTATTAAAGAAGCCACAGATAAAAAAGTAATTAATACTGAGCACAGCCAATGATATGTGAATGATTGAATACAAAGACTTGTTAATTTATTTTGATTTTCTGTGTTGCAGAGTATTAGAGAGGAGGTTTTTTTTGCCAATAGTTGGCCATATCTTTTTAAAACACCCATATAAATATTAGAATGCTATATTTTTGTAACGCTCTCGCTGAGATCTTTTCGATTCTAAAACAAAATATAGTACGTTTCATTTAAAAAAATGTAAGTTTGTGCTGCTCAGCTCACACAAAACTTTAAAGTTTTATTTCTTACCACAGCGATGTAATCCTCCGATATCAGAAGATTGCCCCACCCTGCATATCTGTGCTTTTGGACACCAGGGTATTGTGTCCCTTTACGCATAATAGTTTTTTTTGTAACGGTTTAGTCAGATCTAGAAGGTTGAAAATAATTATAATATAACCTAACCGAAACTTTGTGTTTTACTGACCTACTATAGATTAGGATCTAGCTTTTTCATAATGGGAGCTAGGAGAATAACTTTTGTTTCAGGACCAGCGAGAACGTTTTTCTAACAATAACCCTCCCGGATTTTGATAACACTGGACCCCTGGAACTTACCGTACCTCCATCTGAGGCTACCTGGAACTCTTGACGATTGAAGTCAAGGGGCTGTGGAGACAATCACGTTGAAAATCTGGCGCCCAAGAAAGCGTATGGTTTCAAAGGTGTCAGAAGTGACGTGCCGAAGCAGTAAGATGCAAGGCAAAAGGCTGCGACACAAAAAACAAGACGTCACAAATATCTCGGACGTACTATACAATGAAACTTTGTGCTTTAAATCTAACCATTTATGTAACTGCGAGTCCAAATGAGGCCTATTGCTATGCTTGGAGTGAACTTAATGACAAAAGGACCAACTGCGAAATAAACACCGCTTTACTTAATTGGATTAAGGAAATTCCAAAAAATTAGATAATTTCCTGCAGAAGCGGATCCAATTTATTGCGGCACTTTTTTTGTATGTTATTCAATATGCTCATCTGGATGCCGTCCAGTACAACTTCATGGAAAAGAGTCATTCATACATAGAGGTCGACGCAATACACAGTGCAATTGAGAGAGCAAAAAAAAGTTTACATTTATACCATGAACGATTTACTTAACGTTTTTAAATTGAGACGATCGACTAGGCAGAAAAACAAACTTAGTCACACTTACAATATCTTAGGAATTGACTTACATGGATTTTTACGATCTAAAAGCCGTTGCAAATACTATAATAATAAACAAAACCAAAGATAATAAAGGGGAGCAGTTCATTGGTTGAAAGTCAAAGTAATGCGGGTTGAGAAAAGCGAACCCGGATCCACAATGTATTGTGGAATTATCTAGAAACAGTAAGTTTCATTTAAAACAGTAATATGAGTAGATTCCACGAAGTAAGGGTCGAGACAGTTAATTCCATACTATTTAAACAAAATTACAGTGAAGATGAGTTTTTGGACGCAGAAGACCTGCGGAAATGCCTAAACTAACAACTTTATACAAAGGTTTGCTGCCCATCTCAGAGAAAAAGAATCTTAGGAAACTGGTTCCAGATAACAATATTCCTCAGTAGTATCATAACTGGTATAAGTCTCTGCCTGTGGACAAAAAAAAATAACAATGCCACGGAACCAACGCTCTCTGAAGCCGATTCAGATATTGAATAAGCCTCACTATAATGTATCTCCTTAACTTGAATAAACGGTATTTTAACCAAGTCAGTGTAGTCACATTTTTTGCATCAAGAGTTTTTTCCTTATATAAAAAACTGTACAATATAAATCTATTAGTTTCAGGATTCTAATTGCATATCTCATAATACATATTAAGCAACAAAAACGTATTGCAATACATCGTTTTGTGATTTTTTCTACTTCCGCTACTAAAACCGCACTTTGAACACGGGTTTGACATGCACAAAACGACTGTTTCAACACTAGTGTTTAAAATGCGAAAAGTCACATCTCGTTTATCTTTTGTTTTTTAAACGTCAAATCAAGTGTATCTTTTGTATGTTAAATTTCCATGCTCCTTGATAATTTTGTTATTCTGCGTCATTTGATTTATCAGTCAGCTGTCAGTCATCGTCCGTCATGTAATGAATATAATTCAAATATAATATAATGTTTTCCTTCCCGCGGCGAAGAAAAAGTATAGTAAGCACCTTGTGTTAAAAACGTCTTTAGTCACTCGTTTCACAAGGAACTCGTTCCGCTTCGCTTCACTCGTGCCTAGTAACACTCGTGACTAAAGTAACCGTTTTGACACTTGGTACTTAATATACTATATTATAAAATAATAAACTTTATCGATCATTTGAAGAAAATCTTTATTTTTGACTTGGTCACTTTTTGCAGTATACCCTCGATAAGTAACTGTCTTTTTGATGCTCTTCCATCAATTTTTTCAGTAATAAATCTTTGAATAATGTCCTATACATTCCAAAAATGTTAATTATTTCCTAATCATTAGGGTTGCAGGACAAAATATATTGAATGAATAAGTGACTCTTCAGATTATCCAGCATTCTAAGAATCAAAGAGTTGTTTGGGGATGTTTCAATGAACAGCTCCGCTTTTTTAGTTCCTTAAATATACAGGGTGTTGTCAAATGACAATTACAACGTTTGCATGTAGATACCTCTCGTGAAATTGGACAAGATGAAATAGGGATTGAGGGGTCCAACACATTTACTTTTCGAAATACAGGGTATTAAAGTTATGAAAAATATATTGTTTTAATTTGATAACTTTAAAATGGATGAATATATTGATCTGACATTTGGCAGGTTATTTTTAAATATAAAAAGGCATATTTTGATGGAAAAACATGTTTCAATTCTTGATCCAGTGGTGTAAATTTGGAAGAATATGTCACCTTTCCCCTCCCATTTTTTACGCCACTTGCATTTCAAGCTATTTTCATTTGATTTTGTATTCCTCAATAGTTTTCACGTGGAAAACGCATAACCTTCACATATCAAAAAATTTGTAGTTTTCAAGATATTTAATGTTTTTATGAAGTCTGCAAGATGCCTTTTTAATAAAAAAATATTTTTCTTGAATGTTTTTTAGTAACTACCAAACTACTAATGGTTAGAATATGTAACAGGAACTAATTTGTGAAACAGCAATGCATATAAAACATTGAGAGAGGATTGTTGAAAATACTTTTCCAAACTTGTGATTTTATTAACAAAAGAATTAATGACAATAAAAAATAAGATAATTACAAAGTCGAATAATATCCCATTCAAACATAATGTTTAACTAAGCAGCCAACAAATTACAAAAGATGTTAAAAATTTTGTCCATTTACATTTATACATAATCTGCAACGTTTTTTCATTGAAAATCGCATACCTTGGAAAGACTAGCGATTGCCGGAAATAATTTCTGTAACTGCATGGATTCTTGCTATCAGTGCCTCCTCCGTATAGTAGGATATGTATGTCAATAATGAAATGGTAAACGTCAATTTGTTTAACGTCAAAACGAAAATGAATTATATGTAATTAAATTGGTTTGTGCAACTTTCACACTTTTTGTTATGATGGATTATACTTTTGAAGAAATTGCTGATATGCAACTAATATACTGTGAAGCCAGAAAGAATGGTAGACGTTCCGAGCGCTTGTATAAAGGAAGATATTCAAATCGATCTAGATGTCACACAACATTTTCTCAAATTGATAGGAGATTGCGAGAATTTGGACAATTCAATTCAAAATCACAAGGTACCGGTAGAAAACGAACTTTACGAACTGTGCAATTAGAGGAGGCTGTTCTTGACCGTATTGAAAATAGACCAGATTTTAGCACTCGCACCATTAGCAAATCTTTAGATGTAAGTAACTCAACTGCGTGGAATATTTCAAATGAACAGCAGTTGTATCCTTATAAGTATACCCAAGCTCAGACCCTAAAACCAACAGATTGTTCTCAAAGAGTGGAGTTTGCCAATTAGTACACCCAAAAATGTTTAGAAAATAGGAATTTTACCGAATTTGTTCTATTTACTGATGAAGCCAAATTCACACGTAAAGGAATTTTTAATTCAAGGAATAGTCACGTGTGGGATGACGAACATCCATATGTTATTCGACAACGTGGATTTCAGGAAAAATTCTCGCTTAACGTGTGGGCAGGCATTCTTGGGTCCATATTTATTACCTAATAAACTCAATGGTAATATTTATTGTATTTTTTTTTAGAGAAATCCTGCTTGACTTAGTAAACGACGTTGTACCATTAAATATTAGGGCGAATATGGATAATGTATGGTTTCAGCACGATGGGGCATCTGTACATTATTCTCTAGCGGCCAGATAACTTATAACCGAACAATACGGAAACAACTGGATAGGCCGAGGGGGACCCAATATGTGGCCTGCGAGGTCACCGGATTTAAATCCAACCGATTTTTTTCTGTGGCGTTACATGAAGTCCCTAGTCTACGATACAATAGTAGAAACGGAGGAGAAACTGATAGCAAGAATCCATGCTGCTACAGAAATTATTTACGGCAATCGCCAGTATTTCCAAGGTATGCGATTTTCAATGAGAAAACGTTGTAGATTATGTTTAAATATTACCATTGAGTTTATTAGGTAATAAATATGGACCCAAAAATGCCTGCCCACACGTTAAGCGAGAATTTTTCCTGAAATCCACGTTGTCGAATAACATATGGATTTTCGTCATGCCACACGTGGCTATTCTTGAATTAAAAATTCCTTCTCGTGTGAATTTGGCTTCATCAGTAAATAGAACAAATTCGGTGGAATTCCTATTTTCTGTACATTTTTGGGTTTACCAATTGGCAAACTCCACTCTTAGAGGACATTCTGTTGGTTTTAGGGCCTGAGCTTGGGTATACTTATAAGTATACAACTGCAGTTCATTTAAAATATTCCACACAGTTGAGTTACTTACATCTAAAGATTTGCCAATGGTGCGAGTGCTAAAATCTGGTCTATTTTCAATACGGTCTAGAACAGCCTCCTCTAATTGCACAGTTCGTAAAGTTCGTTTTCTACCGGTACCTTGTAATTTTGAACTGAATTGTCCAAATTCTCGCAATCTCCTGTTAATTTGAGAAAATGTTGTGTGACATGGAAATCTAGATCGATTTGGATATCTTTCTCTATACAAACGTTCGGAACGTCTACCATTCTTTCTGATAGCAAGAATCCATGCATTTACAGAAATTATTTCCGGCAATCGCCAGTATTTCCAAGGTATGCGATTTTCAATGAGAAAACGTTGCAGATTATGTTTAAATGTAAATGGACAAAATTTTGAACATCTTTTGTAATTTGTTGCCTTCTTAGTTAAAAATTATGTTTGAATGGGATATTATTTAACTTTGTAATTATCTTATTTTTCATTGTCATTAATTCTTTCGTTGATAAAATCACAAGTTTGGAAAAGTATTTTCAAAAATCCTCTCTTAATGTTTTATATGCATTGCTGTTTCACAAATTAGTTCTTGTTACATATTCTAACCATTAGTAGTTTGGTAGTTACTAAAAAACATTCAAGAAAAATATTTTTTTATTCAAAAGGCATCTTGCAGACTTCATAAAAACATTGAAAACTACATATTTTTTGAAATGTAAAGATTATGCGTTTTTCACGGGAAAAATATTGAGGAATACAAAAGCAAATAAAAATAGCTTGCAATGCCAGTGGCGTAAAAAATGGGAGGGGAAATGTGACATATTCTTCCAAATGTACACCACTGGGTCAAGAATTGAAACATGTTTTTCCATCAAAATATGCCCTTTTACATTTAAAAACAAACTGCCAAATGGCAGATCAATATATTCATCCATTTTAAAGTTATCAAATTAAAACATTATATTTTTCATAAGTTTAACACCCTGTATTTCGAAAAGTAAATAGGTGGACCCCTCAATTCCTATACCATCTTGTCCAATTTTACGAGAGGTATCTACATGCAAACGTTGTGTTATTTGAAAACACCCTGTATATGCAAACGATAATCTTCGAAATACGATAAAAACATAGGATATTGGAATATTAGAAACAACAAACTATCCTCCTAATTACATTCCCAAAAGACATTTGCTGAATTTTCTAGGAAGAACAGGAGCTTAATCGCATATTAAGCTTGGAAACTTATATTTAATTCATAGCTTTGGCAAATGATATGTAGATGGCGGGATCAATATTTACAATAAATGAGAGATTTATATAAAAAAAGTGCGGAAAAGTTAAAAGAATCTGGTGACTCGACTAGTATCAAGCCTAGTTATACCATACACATTAAATTTCAAAATAACTCTAAATCTGTCCTATGCGGACAAGTTTATAAATTTTGTATGACTTTTTTAACTTCATAATAATTTTGATTATTTTGTAGGCACTGCTGGGTTTAATATTATTCCAAGAAACTACATCTCTACTTTGGTGGTCCGGAATATCATTCATTTTAATTGGATTAGTATTAATAGTATCGAATACAACCCAACAAGGAAAAACAAGGAATGAAGGAAAAAAAGATATGTAGCTTGAAATCTTTCCATAAACGTTCAGTTTGTAAAACTATGGGAAAATAATAAAGCATTTTTCACAATTATATATGTATTTATTACAACTCCTAATATTACGATACATCAGATACCGACATTACACTCTACAGATATTGTTTATTCAACTTTTTGTCGTTTTAAGTAACACAAAATGTTAATCCACGCGAACGAACACGTTCCAATGTAGGTTACCCTGTATATTGGTGGCACAAACATAAAGTTAATCAGTTGTGCTGGTAACCAAAATAAACAGCTCGTTTTGAACGTCGGTATGAATTTCTGTCTACATTCTTCGAAAATGTCTTTCTTGCCATCCATTATACTCATCGCTAATAACAATGAAAAGTGACATTTTAAATTAGGTAGTAAAAACCTTTAAACAATAAATCAGTTAATGTGTATACAAAAATGTTATATTGACAAATACGTGCAGTTATTCTAATTCACTAATAGTGAGAAAACTTTTTGTGGAAAGAAATTTTGAACAGTAATTCAATAAGTGGGTAAACTTTATTTTATCAAGTAACCATTGGTACAATTGTTTCTTCCAAAAATTTTTATTGTGGATCTCTTATTGCTTATGGCCGTATTTGTATATATCTATCCTATACCGAACGAGATGAAAAAACCACTCCTAACATAAAAATCAACTCTCAAATTATAATTATTCGTAGACTTATTTCTCCATCTAGAGTAATTTTAATCTGTTATGCTAGCCCTCGATCCCTCACTCTCTGATTGAAATAGCTCTCCAGATGCGGCACACCCGACGATGCGTATGCTCTTGTTATGAGCTTCCGAAGAGTGACTGATATAATCCCGGGTCGCGAATGCATTGTAAATAATTACCAAACCTACACCGATGAATACCTTGATCCTTCTGATACTCCCTAACTAAAACCTGGCTTGAAAATACCGCACTCTAATGATAGCAGCGCGGTTACCCCAACTCTACATTGCTTCCAGTGAACGCTCCTTTAAAACTCGCTTAACACGTTTACAAAATAAAATTAAGTCCAAACTAGATCCTTGCGCTTACACTTTTACACTTATTCCGGTGATCCGACAATTGATGACTCCTCGTTAGTATCCCACTAAACTTTTTTTCTCTCTCTTCAAGCATTCACTGTCCTTCAATGGAATTGCGATGGATTTTATTCTCGCATTGAACGAATTCAAAAGCATATTTCCCTTTACAAACCTCGTTTCTCTTTGTCTTCCAGAAACCAATTTCAAAAGCAATCACATTCCTTTCTTAAAGCACAATGAAGGGTAGCACTACATTAGGAGCCACAAACCTTGAGTATATTGCTATTACCGCCTGGTGCCCAAATACACTCACAATATGTAGCTTATACGTTCCTCCTGACCATCAACTAGAACAAGAGGAGCTTATCAATTTTGTGTTTAAGCATCCCCGGCGTTTCTTATTTGTTGGTAACTTCTACAGTAATATGTGGGGATCTGAACAGGCATTTGGAAAAGAAAAAGTGGTTGAAATTTTTTTAAACATAATAAATACTGCCTCTAACACACATTTCAGTATCTCCTCCAATACCTTATCACCTAAAAACCTAAGCATCAGCGACACTAAATCAGCTCCTTTTCTATCTTGGAATACTCTGGATGATAGCAACCACTTTCCCATTCTCATTTCCAAAACATCTAACAGAGAACCTATTACTCGCAAAGATCGGAATTTAAAAACTACCAATTGGCAGGTTGCACACTAGACTCTGAAAATACGCTCCTCTCATTACCTCTTTCACCGAATAAGAGTACTTTTCAAATGATAACCTGTACCATTATCTCAGCAGCAGATTTGCGCGTAAGTGAAAGTGTCTTAGCCACCACCCTTAAAATTGTTCCTTTGTGGAATTCCGGCTGTGAAAATACCGTGCGTCAATCCAAATCTGATCTTAATGGTCTAAGATCCCAAATATAGTCGACCTTCACTCATCTACTTACTGGATGAAAATTATATTCTATCAAATGAAATAGAACGGGTCCTATAAATCGAAATATACTACAGTTTTGGTATTTTTTGGAGAAATTTCGCATTATTAGCAAGATACAGTCTTCGGAGTGTAAACAAGTGACCAATTTTATGATCGAATATTGTTCAGGGCATCTCATAAAAGAACCCCATAGATTTTTAGCTCACCCGAGCCAATACAACGGAACCTATAAACCCATATATACTACATTCTTGGTCGTTTTTAGAGAAAGTTGGGTATGTCACCACGATACAATCTCCGGAGTGCGAAAAATTCAGTTTTAATCTTTAATGCCGTTTATGCATTATGTTTTTTTATTATTGAGCTTTCAGGACAAATTTGAGGATCTGAAAAATGAACCAGATCGTGGGAAAATTATGCAAAAATTTTCACCTAGACAAGCAGAATAAAATAGGAAATTGACATCCGGAAAATTCACATTCTTGTAATTCAATGGAATCGTGGGTGAAAATAGTAACAAATTTTCTCTATTTGGAAATCTACACCGTCTCCACACGAATAAGATAAAAAGAAAAACATCTTTATCTTTACTTATTGCGGAAATGTTAGAAAGTCTTGCTTGTTGCAAAACACTATGAAAAGGAATTAAATTCAAGTTTGGCAAAATCTGGCTCCTTTTAAAGTAAACTTCATGAAAAATGTTAAATTGTATTTAGAATTTAGTGCAAAATTCAGCAGCATAAAATTGATTATAAATTATAAGATTAGGCAGGCTGTGAAAAAATTCCTTGAAATCGCCAGGTATAGATGGAATCTACCCAGTACTGCTCCAGAAAGGCCAGGACATATTACTGCCATAACTATGCTAATTTTTCTTAGCATGTATCGCTTGGTGCTATATACCAGAAGTATGGCAAAACGCGACAGTAGTATACCTGCCATAGATCGGCAGGATTTCAGACCAAACACCAAAGTCATATAAACATATATGCCATAGACATTTTAGTGACCACATACTGACACTCTATCCCCTGAGTGCTCGGCAATACGCCTATTAACCAGTCTACATACTCCACACTGAATGATCTTAATAGACTCCTGACAAAGTCAATTGATGGTGATGATGATTGATAGAGGGGGTCGTTCAAGTACGTTCCTACAATATCAATAATGAACGCACTGGTGCATGAGAATATTCCGCCCACCATATGCAACTGGAGAGAGGTCAATATCGTCATCAGATCCGCTCTAGACGAGGACACAGTAGAAACAAAGGTGTGAAGGGGCTGCCCACATCGAGGTATTCTATCGCCACTATACTGGGTGGTCTTATTCGACGATCTCCTTGCAAAAATGGCCAAGGAGAGATTTCACTGCCTTGGCTATGCAGATGACATAGTGCTAGTAATCCGAGGCAGGAACCAGGAGAGAGCTTAGATACCCCATACCTACCAACGTGGAAATCCCCTTCTCAAAAGAGGTCAATTACCTGGGAGCCACTTTTGACTAAAAGTTAACCGGGGCACCAAATCTCAACAAGGTTATCCAAAAGGCAAAAATTGTCATTGGCAGTTGCAAGAGACTTTGTGAAAAAAGCTGGAGACTCAACCCAAGGATAAACCTATGGCTATATGAAATGGTCATAAGACCAATGATAACCTATGGTTCGGTTGCTGGGTCGCAAAGGTCATGCGTACCGTAGAAATCAAACAGCTTCAAAGTTTGCAAGTGCTAGAATGCATATGTATCACGGGGGCCATTAAAACTACTCCAACTTCAGCCCTAGAGTTGCTGCTAAATATGCCACCTTTACATATCTACATACTGGAAGAAGTAACAACGGTACTATACAGACTCAAATAAGGCAGAGTCCAATTATAGAACACCAAAGGGCCATGAGCTAGAAAGTAGAGAATAGTCATGAGGTCAACTCATTGTTCGAGTTGACTTCAGATGAAACGACTCATCAGGTACGTTCGGATTGCCATACCGGAAAGGAAAGACTGGAAGGAAGGCCCCCATTTAAAGCAGACCAAATCTGGTACACTGATGGCTTCAAGTCGGAGCGGTGTCTATGGAGACAGACCGAAGCTGAAGGTATTTATTAGCCTCGTACAGCATGCCACGGTGTTTCAGGTCGAAATCGCCGAAATAATGCACTGTGCCCTGCTGATAAAAACAAAAAGAGGTCAAGAGTCAATACGTTGTTATTTAGTCGGGCAGCCAAGCGGCCGTAAAGGCAATCAGCTTCCAAAAGATCAGTTGCAAAATGGTCACGCCCTAGAGGAAGTGGGCTTGTCTAACAAATTTATCATAGCCTAGCAACCTGCCCATGAAGGCCACCCAAGAAACGAGGGGCTGATGATTTAGCCAAAGCAGGCTCGGCCACAGAGATGATCGACTTATAACCATTCTGTATAATCTCAGCAGGTCTCTTTGAAACAATTATCAAGACCTGGATAGACAGAAAGTTTCAGAGCTGATGGCTGCAAACACAAGGACAACCACGCGCAAAGCAGTTCATTAAACATTGCCTCTCAAGTTCACATCAGACCTACTAATCCAGAGCCACAAGGTTGTAACGGTAGATCAACTAACGGGGCATTGTAGACTCAACAAGCACCTAGAAACAATATGCCGTACGTATGTGGTGCCAATGCGAAGCGCTATGCAGGAATAGATTTGCAAGGCTGTGAGAGGAAAAGACCAAACTGGCAAGCTATATGGAGTGTCCAGTGTCACGGCTGTGAACTCTAGTCAAAAGGATTGGCGTATACAACATAAGGTCAGATAGGAGAAATCACAATAAATCCGATGGGGTTGGAGTAGTAGTTCAAACAAATCTACAAATCTTCAATTCAATTTTATCGTCCGTGAAAATAGTACCAAATTTTGTCTATTTTGAAATCTACACTGTGTCCACGAATAGGGGAAATAGAAAAAACACCTTTATCTTTACTTATAGCGAAACACTTCATCTCTGTAAAAAGTTTTTCAAGTTGCAAAACACCATAGAATTGAATCAAATTCAAGTTTTGTAAAATCTATCTCGTTTTAAAGTAAATTTCATGGAAAATCTTGTTACAATATATTTATAAGTTAGTGCAAAATTCAACAACATAAAATTGATTATAAATTATAAGATTAGGCAAATTGTGAAAAACATGAATTTTATTATTTCATTTTATTCTATTGGAATTTGGAACTAGCAAGCGCTTTAGCGTCAAATAATATATAAGATTTAGATGAATTATTTTGAAAAAATGTTTTGTTGAACCGTAAGTTAAAAAGCCAATTCTGACATTTGCATTATCACTATTTATTATAATACTTACTAGTATAAAATACCACCAAAAGACCTGCAGTAAATGTGAACTGATCTATTGCCAATTTTCTTACGGAGATTTTAAGAGAATATCCTGGAAAGCTTTTATCCAAAAATCGATACCTGAAATATAGAATATTTAACAAATGAATATACTATATGTATAATTGGCCGCCAAGGTCAAGCGGAATGATTCTCTGTATGTTAACCAAGATTATCGAAACCCGTTCGGATACGTTGTTAAACTTGGTTAAACTGTAGTTGGTCTGTGGTAACTGGAGAGCACAACACGGGTAGAAGTGAGAGGTCGCCTACGTCAGATCATGGACATGGCACAAAAAGAAAAGAAGGGAGTTAACTAACCTAACCTAACCTAACCTAACCAATAATTATGCACGTCCGTGAATCGTAAATGCTGACGGAGAAAATAAAACCACTACAGAATGAAATAAAAGAAGATCAAGATCATATGCCAAATGCAAGACTGGCAAGAAAAGGGTAGGATACAAAATGAATTGTTCAAACCACCGTTTTAACAGAGTGTTTCTATTCAAAAGCATTGTATAACTTGATCGCGACGGTAGTGTTGGGCAAGGTCGTAAGTCAACACATTTGTTTCAACATTTATTTGTGATTATTTCTATAAACTTTATCTGCCACATTGGTCTCCTGGCACCATCAGGGCTGCCATATTGCTCTACCAAGCTTATGTTATATTTATTTCTAATTGTTCATAATTTATAACTGTTTTGAATCTAAGAGACACTTAGATTGCAAAATGTACATTATATGTATCCTTTCTGGACGTCTGAACGAGGAAATGTCCAGGTTAGTATTTGTATTTATCACTGGCTGCCAAGTAGGACAGATGAATGCAACATCACGTGTCTGGTCTTGTACACATTCTCCGATGCTTGGCAAAACGTCTTAATATAAGATATAGCCAGAAGCGTGTACTTTCTTACCTGTTCTTTATTCATAATCAGATGGTTTTTCCCAGGCCTCAGATATTTCTTCAAATTTTATATGTATACAGTCTCTAGCTGTTCAACTAGAGTTAACCGTCGAGAAATATTAGTTTTAACCCGGTCAAAATTATGTCGGAAAACCCGCCCAAAGTAAGCAACTTCGGATTCACACTGAAACCAGCAATTTATATAACTCAGTTTCCTTACAAAAGTACTTATTGAAAAATGTGAAAATTAGACCAAGGAGAATATAGATCGATGAGCTTGGAGAAATATTATTGAAGAGCGCAGATAGGGATGTAAGGTACAATAATGGTGAATATTAGTTATGAATTGAATATTTGGACCTATTGGAAGAAGGCGCAATCCGCATCTTCACAGACGGATCTAGATCTAATGTGGGCTCAGGATGTGGTATTATTTCCAGATCCCTGAATCTAAACATAAAATGGGCAATGGACTGTAATGCAAGTGTTGCTCGAACAGAGCTCACTGCTATCTGCATCGCTGCGAAAGAGATTACCAAAAGGAAAACCACAGGTAATAATATATACATCCTTACGGACAGTAGACAAACACTACTATCCCTGAACAGACCACGTATTACATCAGGCCTAGTACTAGAATGTCACATGGCCTTAATCGAAGCATGTAACAAAAACACGGTCACTTTAGGCTGGATCAAGGGCCATGGGAAATCGAAAGGAAACCGTATTGCACACTCTCTTAATAAGTTTAAGGGTAGATGGGACGACGCAGAAGGCTGCAGGCGTGCCAAGGAACTGTTACAGTATCCGGATAGTAAAGAAGCCAAAAAATACGTGACTATGAATAGGCGGAACCTACGAACAGCCACGGGTATTCTGACTGGTCACTGCCACCTACGAAAACACCTCCACAGACTGGGTCTATCTAACACCCCACTTTCTAGAGAATGTGAACAAGAAGATGAGACTGTCGAACACATTCTTTGGGAATGTCAGACACTCTGTAATTTTATGTTTCAAGTATTCGGCGAGCACAGGCTAACATACGCCAATATGAGGGCGACGTTATCGCCTACTTCAAGGAAGTAGGCTGGATGACGAGCTAGAAGAAACTTTTGAGCCTCAGAAGGATGTACAATGGGCCAATTGTGGCCTAAGTGCCGTGAGGTCACCCACCCTTCAAACTTTTACAGATACAGATATTGACTTGCTTGGTAAAGTATAATGACAAGTATGATACTCCGAAAACTCAGTTAAGGCATAATATTGTAATGATGTTCTAATTTATTTGGTGTTATACACACAACACTTGACTATACACTTACACTTAATTTATGAACACACTTCTAATTTATATTAAATACACTTATCACTATGTAACTAACTTATGATAAATACAGTTCACATTTATGTTCACTGTTCTGCTTTGTGTTCGGTTTAGAATCAAACTGTAAACTATACTCACGGATCGCAGGTAGTTGCTTATATATTAAAAGGTTGTTCTGGAACATGCGGATTCCTGAAATTTCTAGATTAGTGCTCCCAACAAACAATTGACCTTCTCAGAAATGCCTCTATAAAAATAATCAAAATAAAAATAGTCCTTCCCAGAAATTCGTGTACTCCCGTCAACATTTTAACTTTTATATCTCTCATTAGACAGGGTCAGCACCAGTGTGTAATTTTGTAATATTACCCCCTCCTTAAAAGGAAGTTCCTCCAGGGACATACGTCGGGACGGAATGTTTAAATCAGCAACTGGACCCAGTTCTACACTTTTCGATCGTATGGAAATAACAGGGCGCCGTCTTTATCGGGTACTTATCACGGCGTGTATAGCTGAAAATTAATATGTGGGCACCGGTATCATGGAATATCACCTCTATCATGTTCCTGATTACAAGCCAATCCAACTAGTTGCTCTCTAGGTGGATCTATCTTGAAATTCGTTTTTGGTTACCAGGTAGAAGACGTACCGCGAATTATGTTTGGTCTCAGTGTCTTGCAAGGGGCTGGAATCTGATCTTCAAGTTTTCCTAATGGCTCAAACTTTATTAGAAAGATTGTTGCCAACCATCGTGCGTGTTTGTTGCTGGCAGAGATGTTGTGTGTCAGTAAATACTCTTCCGGGAGCGTGAACAAATCTTATCGGTGTTCTGTAGTGACTCCATATCTATACACTGCGTCCATAAAGTAACGCATAAATTCATTATTAGCTAAATAAACAATGATATTAAAAATTCCTGAAACAGGTCAATTTTTGATTCTAATTTACTGTTTTTTCAAATTATAATGTTATTTACAGGGTGAACCATCTTCGTGTGATGACGTCATCGCCATTTTTTTTAAGTGGAACACCCCAATTTTTTTTCGATTTCCGGATTTCCCTTGATGAGTTGATTCCAAAAATGTATAACACTTTGTTTCAAATTGGTACAGGGTGGAAAAAAATACAAAAATTGTAATTACATAATTATGAAATTACTGTGATTTACTACCAAAAAGAAACAAAAGAAAATTTACAATAAATGTTCAAATTGTTCTCCATTGACTGCTAGACAATGACAGAAACGGACATTACATTCTTCTTTAACATTTTGTAGCATAGCGGGTATTATGTTCTGCATTTCTTGCCTGATTCGGTCTTTTAGATCACGGATATTGTCAGGTCTGTTAGTATAAACTTTAGATTTTAAATAACCCCATAAAAAGAAGTCTAATGGGGTAAGATCAGGGGATCTAGCGGGCCATTCCACTGTTCCCCTTCTTCCTATCCACCGTTGTGGAAAGGTTCTGTTTAAAAACTCGCGCACAGTTACAGCGAAATGTGGCGGTGCACCATCCTGTTGAAATCAGATTCCACGGTCTAGATTGTTGGGTATTTGAATATCAAGAAAAAGCTGGATCAGATCAGGAATCATTGTATTTTGTAGGAAAATCAGATACAATGCTCCTGTTAAATTTTCGTCAAAAAAATATGGACCAATAATTGTATTTCTCACAATACCAGCCCATACGTTGATTTTTTGTGGTCTTTGCGTATGGCATTCTTGTATCCAGTGTGGATTTTCATCAGACCAATAACGGGTGTTTTGCCTATTAACATGCCCGTTCAAATAAAACGTTGCCTCGTCCGAAAATAAAACGTTGTCAGTGAAATTATTTTGGTTCATCATATACTCGCAGAATTCAGTTCTTCGGTCAAAATCGTCTTCAGACAATTCATGGATAAGTCGTACTTCATAAGGATGGTATTTTACCTTTTTAAAAATGTTTGCTACTGAAGACTTTCCAATACCTAAATCCCTAGATAATCCTCGCACTGTGCAGTGTGGATTTTCTATTGCCGACAAAATTATGTCTTCTTGAATATTTTCATTAATTTTTGTTCTACCGGGCTTTGGTGCATCCCGCACATGTCCTAATTCTCTGTATTTTTGCTCTATTCTGCTCACAGTAGGTTGTGAAATGGGTTCACGATCTGGGTGCATCTCATGAAATAATCTGCATACCTCTTGTTGACTCCGCATCCTGTCGCCAATACCAATCATCATTAATATTTCAATCCTCTCACTTTCAGTTAACCGCATTTTGTTAAAGAAGTTGCAAAATTATGATATGATAAATTTCTTTGTAGATAGTTTTCACATAAACGTACCTTGTTTACAGAGTTAACAATAACAGAAATGTACTTTAACGTTATTGACAGTTTTTACCGGCAAATGATAAAAAATGACACAAAAAAATTTCAAACAATAAAAATTTTAGTCGAGGGGCTTGGATCACTAAGCTGTTAAATACAATGTTAAAAATTATACGGGGTGTTTAAAGTAGTAGTAAGTAAATACGTAATTTCATTTAATGTGTTTATTACGTTTATTCTTTTATTTCTTATTTTGTAGGTAATTTAATTTTTTTTATTTTCCTCCACCCTGTACCAATTTGAAAGAAAGTGTTATACATTTTTGGAATCAACTCATCAAGGGAAATCCGGAAATGGAAAAAAATTGGGGTGTTCCACTTAAAAAAAATGGCGATGACGTCATCACACGAAGATGGTTCACCCTGTAAATAACATTATAATTTGAAAAAACAGTAAATTAAAATCAAAAATTGACCTGTTTCAGGAATTTTTAATATCATTGTTTATTTAGCTAATAATGAATTTATGCGTTACTTTATGGACGCACTGTATATCTAGCTTTCCTGCTACCTGCATATGCGCCTATAAGTTATTCGAAGGCAGAGTCAGGCTCTTCTCGAATATGGTTCACTCCTTCCTCTAGGTCATGGTCTCTTTCGAATGGCGCTAGTCGGTTTTGGTGGACTACTTACGGTTTTCCATTGAGGCTCATGCGATGGATGACGTTATTGATCTTTTTCTTGATTAAGTACGGACCTTCCCGAGATTTATGTAATTTTGGAGAAAACTGTTTTCTCCTCGTCGAATTGTGCAAGCATACTTTGTTCCCTTCTTTAAAACTGTCGTCTGTGGCCTGCTTGTCGTACCGTTTTTTCATTATGTCGTTGGCAACTTGAAGTTTCGTTCGAACTAATTTGTGCACATAGTCCATCCTTCTTCTCAATTGGATCACGTAATCTTCTCCTGCTAGAGCTTCGCCAGACCGACAGCCAAATTCCAGGTCACAAGGAAGCCTCATTTCATGTCCAAACAGGATTTTTGCAGGTATCTCACCCGTGGACTCATTTATGGCAGATCGATAAGGCAACGCAAATAGGGAAAGATACTGGTCCCAATCTTTCTGGTGGCTGGAAACTACTATTTTCCAATGGTCCTGTTCATTCTTTCGACCATTCCATCTGACTGTGGATGCAATGCTGTTGTCCTGGTATTATTCATTCACAGCTTGTCCCAAATTTTCTGGAATACCTGGCTTTCGAAATTTCTTCCTTGATCGCTGAGGACTTCCAAGGGCACTTCATGTCAGCTAATAAATTATTTCACCAATAAATCCGCGACAGGTGTGGCCTCTTGATTCGGGATCGCGTAAATTTCTACCCACTTTGTGAAATATTCCATTACCAGCAGAATGTATTTATCACCACTTTCTGTCGCCGGAAATGGGCCAGCGATATCTAAAGCAATCCTTTCGAAAAGGCTTCCAACATTATACTTTTTCATGGGTGCCTTTCTCTTGCGATATAGTCCATTACTTGTTGCACAAGTCGTACATTTCTTAGACCAGTCCTTCACACCATCGGAGCGGCTCATCCAATAAATTCTTTTATGGAGATGCTGAAGGGTTCTATTCACTCCCAGATGACCGCCGATGACTGTCGTGTAACTTTCTCAGTACCTCAGCTACTTTCGTTGTCGGGATAACTAGCTGTCTTCTCTTCTCGGAACCATCATTGTTTTCAAGGACTCTTTTCAACAGGCCTTCTTCCAGGACAAGAGAGTTCCACTGAGGCCCTAATTCCTTAAATGTCGTTCAAAATATTGACAATTCTTGCCAGGTATGTCGCCGATTTTCTTCCTTCCACTGCCAAATCAACTTTAGGTGAGGATAATTCTCCTGACCTTCTCTGGTCCTAGTGGGTGACCATTCTTCGTTGACTACTGTAGCTCCTGAAACTGCTGCTTCCTAGAATCCGCCTTGTTGCAGTGGAAACAGTCTGCTGGGCACGGTCGTCTAGACAGGTAGCTGGCATTTTGGTGACTCACACCAGCTCGATGTTCGATGTCGAAATCGTACTCTTGAAGTCGTTCAATCCATCGAGCGCTCAGGCCCTTGGTATTTTTAAACTACATCAACCACTTAAGTGCTGCATAATCAGTCCAGATTATGAACTTCCTTCCACAGAGATACTGGTAAAAGTGTTCCACGGACTCCACTACCGCCAAAAGTTCTCTTCTTGTGATGCCGTAGTTTCGTTCTGGTTTAGAGAGGACTTTACTGAAATATGCCAGCACTCCTTCTTGCCCTCTTTGGATCTGTGAGAGCACTCCTCCAATTTCTACGTTGCTTGCATCAGTGTCAAGAATAAACTCTCCCTATGGTAATGGATATCCTAATATGGACGCCATGGTTAAATGTTTCTTCGGGGTTTCAGGTCTCGATACTGCAATAGAAATTCTATCATTTCCCTTTTTCCAGTGGATTGACCAGCTACTGATAACATTTGTTCGAATCTAACAATGGAATTGTCAGATGTCGTTTCTTGACGAACTATAGACCTTACTGGCATGCAGGATCCCATTCTGGTTTCCTTCTTGATGGTAATTGGTAATCGATCACGTTTATGGTACGTATTAGGATCTCCTTCGCCAATTAGTACTCATCTGCCAATCTCTTCGACGTGGTTCCATGGCTCCGTCAAAACCGGTGTACCTTCCTCCATAATTACATGTAGCTGCGCTACTATCATGGTTTTACCTCGTGCGGGTAGAACGGTATCTTCCTGTACAACTGCCAACACCGTGTCGCCTTCAAACGGATGAAGGAACCTACTTTAATGGTTCTGTTTCTAAAGTCTAATTGGAAACCATGTAGATAGATACATTACGTTCATTCCCAGAATTACGTCTTCTTCGATGTCAACTACGATTACCGTATGCGTGGACTTTTCTGCACCAATTCCCAATTGTATTTATGTCTCTCCGTGAACGGTGGCACTCTCACCTATGCCGGTCAGCATTCGCAGTCTAGTTGGTGAAAACTTCTTCTGGGAGTTTATTATCTCTGGCCGTATAATGGTTCTAGTTACTCCAGTATCAAGCAGAGAATACTCTTACCATTCATGCCGCCATCCACATATACACTATCGTTGCGACATCTTACAGAAGTTATCAGTATGAGAAAGTCTTTGGATCGATCCTGGGTTGGATCGGAGTTGCCCCGTCGGAGCCAAGCTGTCCTAGTTTTCCTGTGACTGAGGTTATAGATTTGCACGTACATACCGTAGCTCGACACAATTCCAGTATCTATTCTTTTTCGGCTTCTTGTCTACCATACACATTAAGTTGACGATCTGGTCAAGTCTATCTTAGTCACCTTCTTCTTGGATGGTCCTAATTTTCTTATATCCCGAAGCCTTCGTTGCTGCTTCATATTGAAGAGCAGATATCAATGCATCGACCATTGTTTTGGGATGGGCTAAACGAAGCGTCCTCTGCATATCAGGATTACGTAAGCCATCGGTAAAGGCCTGGATGCCCAGACATTCCATCATATTCTCTGGTATTGATGGATAAACAAATTGAACTAGTCGGGCAATATCCACTTCATACTCTTGAAGGGTTTCGTCATGTTCCTGTCTTCAGTTCTTCAGCTGAGATTGGTACAGGTATTCTAAATGTTCCTGACCGTATCGCATCTCCAGCCTCTTCCAGAGTTATCGTCTGAAGCAAATCTAAGGCATCTCAACGGAGCGCGGTGATCAAGTTCACTGCTTTCTCCTAATCGGACCAATTATTCACTCTAACGGCTGCTTCACACTGTTTTACATAATTAGTCCATATTAACAGAAATCTTCAATTCCGTAGCAAAAATTGACGAGCGTGAGGTGGAAACCTCGTCTTTGAATAAAAATCTTTCTGGATCCATGCCGTCATTTTCCAGTGCCATATTGAGTCTTTCTACTAATTCACTCTTCTTGTCGGACGTTTCCAGTTCGCGTTTTACCAATTGTTCGTTTAGTTCCGTCACTTTCAGCTCACTTAGTCTCTTAACCATTTTTAGGTACCTATTTATTTATATTATCCCACTTCTGACACCAATTTAATGATTTTCTTATTTATTTAAATAGTTTTTATCATAACGGGTGGGGTAAATTTATACAAAGCTCACTTGTTGACTGGTATGCTGTCTTCGCTATGAATGACAATAGTCTGTAGAAGTTGACCAATTCCACGTGTACGAACTGTTTGTATAATTGATTAATACAAGGCTTTCTCATACAAGTGAGTAGTGCCCAGAAAATAAAACAACACACGAGCAAATTTATGTAAATCATCAAATTGAAAGAATTTTATAAAATTATAAAAAAAATTAGTTTTGATAGTGGTTCTTGACCACTGCACTGTAAATAAAAAAATTCCATTCGAAGATATGGTGCTAGTCTAGGAATTATTGATGATGGCCGAATAATTAAAACGGTTGAGGCACTTCCAATTTAATGGAGTAACCAATATTGCCGTAATGCTGGAAAGTTCAAATACTCCTACACAATGCAACTAACCATTCTATAAAAATAAATAAAATCCTTAAATTGCTTTAAAGAAAATATATTTAAAACTGACTAGGGAAACAAAAATTGGATTCAAAGAAAATACGTCAGAAACTAAAGTTTGAAATTCCAAAAAGCCATATGCCAAAAAATTTATTTTTTGCGAAATGGTCTCTAGTTAAAATATATGTGCAATTGAGCAAATATAGGAAGAAGCCAAAACTACTAATGAATCGTCATAGAGAATTACATAGAGGTGGTGGAAATGTCACAACATATCAAGGGTCAATCGCGACCAAAATGTAGAAGCCAGATGATATTATGGAGGTTAAAATCAAATAATAAGTGATAAGAATTGTCGACGAATATGACGATAGTGAAGTATTATACAAATTCGGCTCTGTTCAATATTTGTTTATGATTATCATGCATATGAACGGTGATTGTATTGTGGTCTATTTGTAAAATTAAAATACTGGAGTAGCCGATATTTATGTACTCATAGAACTGAGCCGTATTGAGTTATTCAAGTGTCTGCGTTCAAGAATTATGAACGCCTCAAATGATATTCAAAAACTGAATCAAACAATATTCTCGAGGCATACATAATGAAAAATATTTGGCAAAATGTCAACAACAGTAATTTTATATAGGTACCTTTAAACTTACCTACCACAATGCTATCAAAGGACCACCTATCCCAGTTCCATAAATAGCAAATTTAGTAACAGCCGCTGTATCGTAAGGCTCAACGGTTTTCTAAAATAATCAATTTTTAAATGTTGACAATTATATATGTAGAAGATTTAGACAAATAAAATATATATATATATACATATATATATATATATATATATATATATATATATATATATATATATGTATATATACATATATATATATATATATATATATATATATATATATATATATATGCGGTTTTTGATATCTATGACTATACTGTACTTTGGAAGCTTCAGCAGCTTATCAATATTTATTCTGTCTTGCAACGGAACTAATCATGTTGTGACAATGTCATTTCACAATTTTATTGGAATTCAAGTAGTATAGCCCTCCTCATTCCCCAATGTGTTACCGTCAAACGGGCGTCAGGACGATTTTTAGATATTATTAATAGTATTTTCTTATGAAACTATCAAAGAAAATTAAATTTTAGGGGATAGTGACAGTAATCAATATGGCTGCTGAAATATGTATTGATTTGAATAAATTGATCAAAAAAAATAATATGGAGTGTCCCGATTGACCCCGTTTTGGGACGAATCCGGACACGCTATTTCAAGCCATACAATGTGCATGTCTTCTCGAGTATGGGGTTAATCGGGACAAAAAGAAATTAAAATATTATTTTTCATTTATTTTTTCATATGAAACCGAAAAAAACAACAAGGAAATTTGGAAATAGCCTTTATTTTAACATAGGCATAGGATTTTAGCTTCATTTGCAAAGGAAATGCGTAGCCTCCTCGTCGCAATTCAGTTGGTTTACGCAGTTTTTTCACAATTGGTTCCGAGCTAATCATGCATATGTCATCCACTGTGGGAAAGATAAAGCAATTTTTTATCTTTCTGTTTGATCTAAGAAATTAAACTTCAAAAGTTTCATCGAAGAGTCCCTTAATTTGCCCGATGAATTATTTGTTCAGTTTGTTTGTTTCAAATTCAACCTCTACACCTTGTCAGTGGCAATGCTTTCCATAGTAGGCTGCACATCTCCAAAGCGATCTTCCTGTTCGATTTCTTCTAATTCCGGTTCTGATTCAAGTTCCGAAGTTGCATTCTCTTGAGGCACTTCAGTATTGCTTGTTGACGGTTGCGGTTCTAAAAAAGTTGTCGATGAAACGCTCTTGCCTGGCTCCACTTGAATTTTCTTTTTCCTTGCTCGTTATAAAACCTGAGTCCTATCAAGTGGGATAATTCCCGTCACACGAAATCCGCTTTTAATATTCTGACTTAGAGTCCCTCCTAATTTGTCTATAGCACGTTTTAGTAAACTCGGAAAATACTCCTTCGGCAAAGGACCCTTGTATTATTTTTTCCAGTCTTGTAGAGTTGACCTCCAAACCTTTTGATTGGGCCAAAAACAAAGACGTCAAGTGGCTGTGTTAAATGGTTTGAATTCGGCGGCTAAAAACAAAACTTAATATAATTTTCTTCGCACAATTCAATTACTCTGAGCGACAGATGACTACATAAGTTATCGCCAATAATTACCCTTGGTGCCGAACGCCAGCCACTTTTTTTTCGGCGACAGCGCGCACCTTTTAGTCCCTTTGTCAAGCAGGTATCGTAAAGATGCTCACTCCTATCGACAATAAATGGAGGTAATACCCTGGCCATCACCACTTACGGCAAACATTACTGATGTTTTCGTTGAATCGATTATGCGTTCTGGATGTCTTCTTTTTCTTTTCACGATTACTTTTTTCCATCCGGGAACAGCTACGACGAAAGTATGATAATAGTTGATGATGGTTTCAGGTTCAACGTTTTGTAAGTTTTCCTGGAGGTGATCAAAATATGTATCTATTATTTTCCGAGACACTGCTGCCCGAGTCCGTTTAGTCCTCTTTAAATGTTTGTTGAATTTATTTCTTCCACATATGTCCTTTGTTTTTTCAAGTAATATTTGTTTGAATACTGTCCACCGTTTATCGAGTGTCCATTCGTTGTTTTCATTAATCAATTTTTCGAATTCCCTGTCTGTTTCTTTCTGATATTTAGATTTTTTTCTGTGTTTCTTAGTTAACTTATTGCAATTCTAGTGAATCTTACTTCTTCAGTCTTCATTATTTTTTCTTCATATTCCGCTACTACTAATCTATGGTTTGCACTCAACTCAGCTTCTTTTCTTGTCTCTACTTTTTTCACCATATTTGATAGGTTTTGTGTATAACTATGTAATCGATTAAACTTTTTGCATTTCTTTCTTCCGCTACAAAGGTATATTTATCCTCTAGTTTTTGTTTCCATATCGTATTTCCTATTATTAAATCGTTACTTTGACAAAAACCTATCATCTTAAGACCATTTCTGTTCGTTGTTTCCGCACCATAAACTCCCATACAACCCATCCCTCGATTGTAATCTTTACCAACTCTTGCATTCCAATCCCCCATAATGATTATGTTTTCGTTTTGCTCTCTTATATCATCCACTACTTCCTGTAATTGTATGTAAAATTCTGAAACCTCTTCCTCCCCCGTTCTTTCAACCGGTGCATATATTTGTATTATATTCAATATTTCTTTTAGTCGTATACTTGAATTTATATCCTTCATATTTATTACCTTTTTGTTTATTTCCTCTGTTAAAAGTATTCCTACTCCCTCTTTTTATTCCTACTCCCTCTTTTGTTCTTTGTTGTACTTTTACCCCTGAGTAATATAATTTGTGATTATTTGTTAAATTTATTTGTCCTGATCCTTTTTTCTTTGTTTCACTTATTCCTAGAATATGTACTTTGTTGTTTTCCATTTCCTCCGTTATTTCGATTTCCTTTCCTGTTAATGTATTAATATTCCATATACCTATATTTATGTGTATTGTCTACGATTGTTTTTCCCCATTGACTAGTCTGATAATTTTTTCTATCTTGTCCCCTACCATAATTATTTTTGTGTTTAAATTTCCTATTAGTTTCTTCTTTATTCCTATTGCTAAGACTACTTCTATTCTTACTGCTACACTTATTACTATTCTTAATACTATTATTTTCATTTAATTTATCTTCGTGTATGTCTTCTAGTTTTTTGGGTACCCTGTTTGTATCATTTTCCAAGTTGATGCTATATCTTCATCGTCTTCCATGCTGGGTGACCACAGGCTAGCCGCTCTTCCTTTTTTCTTGTATGCATTTGTTTTTGTTTCTTCTTCTCGATTGTATGCCAGCTGATCTAAGGTATATATTGTGTCCTCCGCTCTTAATTTATGTATTATACTTGTTCTACATCCCTTTTCTCTAGCCGATTTTAGATAGGGGATGAGTGCTTTCCGTTTATCTTGGATTGCTTTTGGTAGATCCTCTGATATCCATATTTTTGTACCTTTCAAGTTTTTGGCTCCTCTTATTATTTCTATTTTTTCATCTTCTCTTGATAGCTCTAGCCATAGTGGTCTATTTCTGTTATTATCTGTCTCTTTCTTACCGATTCTTCTTATTTGTATTATATCTGCTTCCATGTTTATTTTAACCTTTATTTTATCTAAAATTTGTTTAATTTTGTTGTTTCTTATTTCGCACGTTTCGTTCTCAGTTTCTTCTATTCCATATAATACAAGGTTCTCTCTCTTGCTTTCTTTTTCTAATTGTTGTATTCTCTTATCCTGAATTCCGATTTTTTGTTCCATTTGGGTGACTTTGTTCTTTGATTCCGTCTTTCGTTAGTTATTTTCTTTATTTTTTCTTGATAATGGTCCATCTTTTTATCCACTTTATTTAGTTTTTCGATTATTTCCTGTGTCTCCCTGTAGGTTAAATACCAGAACCCTACTATATTCAGATCCCAGCCCTACCTGAAGCTGACAATTATCAGTCTAGGAGTAATTTATTCACTTTATATTTATAATTTCTATTCGCTAATTTAGAACATTCAATCTAGTCAGTTCGTCTCTGTGCTTTTTAATAACAAGTTTAATGAAGTTTTGCTGATAACTCTAATAGCCTATTTTTCCTGATAATATTTTATATGTTTATTAGGTTAGAAGTATTCATTTATTATGTGTAAGAAAACTGATCTTTCCTCTATTTGCAGTGTTTATTTCCAAGTATTTGCAATTTGTTCACTTTTTAAATCACTTATATGTAAACTAACTGAATTATTTTAATGTATTTCCTCTAAATTTATAATTATTTATGACACTAACTCTTAACGCACTTTTCAGGAACCCAGCCAGGACCGAACTCCAAAAAAAATTTACAAAATAACTTAATCAAAGACTACTCAACATCTAGAAAATAGCCACAGGTATACTATATTAACAATGCTCTACTCAAATCCTACAATAAATACCTTATCCAAACGAAGTTTTCAGTCGTAAAATTATACTGCAATATTTGGACACCTGTACCAATAAAGCGTTGCGAACTAATTGACGCCGACATACGAAGGTCAAAAGGTTTTTCATATTACCCATCCTAAAAACATTGACTACAAGCATGAAAATCACGTGTTTGTAAATAAACGTAATACTGTCTCGATTGACCCCTTAGTCCTGATTCACCTCGTTTGACGAAACTCTTTTTATTCCGAATCAAATATTTTTCGAAACACCGGAGAGTACCATAAGTAATGGTTACAATATATCAATTTATCAGATTTCTGAATTCTATTGCTTAGATACTTCCATTTTTTTAATTATGTTATATTTGTTCCAGTTACTCATTCCAAATACCGACAGTTTAAACGATGTTTAATAGAGAAGATCTTTTTGTTTTCTCACTATTCATAGCAAACATTATAGAGGACCCCAAGGAGGTCTTAGGCTCTCATTAGAGGTTCATCTTTATCCTTAAAACCCAAAAAAAATGTTTTTGGAAATACAAGTTGTTAAATTCAAAAATTTATTACAGTCGCCATAGAATCCATACCCAAATTTTCCCTATTTGGTTGCTTTTTCCATGTTAAACATCTGGTGAGGATTTTAAATAGATTTGTACTTCACATATGGCCACATTATTCGACTATATTTTTCATGACTCAGATCGTTTTATAAACTAGGATAAGTCCCTGCAGCTTTCTCCCAGATTTTGTTCCTCTACTGAACCCAACATCATCTCTCATTTACAGGTAAAAAAATTACTTCTCTTCTACCAGACTGAAGGAACTGTAGTTTCTAAACTATAGAAACGCATGTTTTTTTTTCAAAACACTTACGATTGGATTATTCACATAAAACTGATACATATGCATAATAATAAAATATATATATTATAAATAATTTTGCTGTATGTAGATGAAAAATAAACAGGAAATACTTACTGAAAACTTTTTTGATATGGTTTGCTGTGAAAATTCCGAGATTGTACATAATGATCCATATATGAGTGAGTTGGTTAAAATGGGTCGTTTTTCCAAACAAGTTTTTAAAAAAAATCTTACACTGTTCATACTAAAAAGAAAAAATTGAAAGTTCAGGCTCATTTCAGGCAATAACGATTGAGTTAGGTGATCGCTTTTTTGGTATGCCTTAGCTTATGCGAGAAAGCGATTAATAATTATAATTATTAAACTGTGAAACACAGAGATCTTCGCTGTATTCCATAGGCGAAGGAGGTTAAATCTAAAGTCGATCAACGCTTCTTGCAAGAAAATGACATCATTAATAAGGAGTCATTAAACAAATATATATCATGAACTGAAAACTGTAGAGTGTAAAGTTGAATAAACATTCAAACGTTTTAAAACGAAATAAACTGCTCGTCAAAAGTTAGGGATATTATCAGAAAATGCTTTAAGAATAAAAATATTGAAACATAAATGAAAAAACACCAAAGTTTCGTAAAATAATTAGAAATTAAAATTGACAAACTTTCTAGTAACACCCGAATCATTTTCAAAATCCAACAAACTTTTTCAATAGATAGTATGTCCTACAGGAGCCGCAATAACTGCTTGGCAACGTCTTGGCATACTTTCCACTAAATTGTTAAGCACATCTTGGCTGATTTGCATCCAATGTTTTGGTAATAGGTTTCTTAACTGCTGAACAGTTTCAGGGCGTGGCTCGTGTGCATCTAATGCTCTCTGGAGTTGATCCCAAGCATGTTCAATGCAGTTGAGATCAGAAGACCTCGGGATGGAACTCAGATTAACAAATAAACTAGATATGTTTGTTATGATTTTTTCTAGTCTCAAACATGGAGTCACATTCTAAGTTCAATTGCGGACACTTCCACTGCTTTGCCATATTTACAAAGTCTCTCTAGTTGCAGGAAAAAATGAAATTAGAAGTTTAATTGAAAATGTGGTAAAAGTTATGCAAATAAAAAAGTCATACTAATTTATGCATTTAGTCGCTGCTTTTAAAATGAATTAATAATACTTGAATTTTATTTAATAAAGGTATATTCTTATAAAAATTTTAAACAAGTATTTGTTGTATCCATCCTTAGATACCTTTATGGTAATAACTAAAAGTGCTCAAAATTTCAGTACCTGTTTAATGTGTCAATAATAATCTATGTAGTAGTTTTGTCCTTGTTTAATTACCATATAAAGAGAGATGCAAATATCGTCAGAGTGTGATCGATCATTTCGAAAGGCCGTAGTATTGTAGTAAATAATGTCAAACGTGGTTTGTTTATACGAGCGCCATTACGACTACAGAGTAAACATCTAGTTCTTTCGTTTTGATGTGTTTTTCAAGATTTTTAGTGACAAAATAAACTTTGGAGTAAATGAATTTAATGTTTTTGGATTATTATGGTTCGTCGGTGTCAAGTTTGTCAGAAAAACAGCCGACATTACCAAGGCCATGTATCTATAATAGCATCCCCACTTTTTGTAATTCATTCATTATTTCACTACTGGCGTTTAGAATTGATGGCCGCAAAAATAAACGGGTTTATGAATGAATAGCCCTCTCTATGTTTATTATTACTCTAAGGGATGGAATATTGTTCTTGATTACTTCACCTCTATAAATCACACGGGTCATATTCTCGTTCAAAATTAATAGGTCTGTTCGACCATCAAAAGAAATTCCACCCCAGACTGTAACAGTACCATCTCGAAATGGACGAATTTCCTGGACAGGTCGACGATTTCTAGGCACTAACGGATTGGTCCAAACAAGCAAACGGCGACTATCAGAATACCTTCCACGGCGAGACTTGTCGGTGAAGAGTACAGATTTCCATTCTTCCTGCCAATTTCGTTGTTCCAGAGCCCAAGCTAGTCTTTGGCGTCTGAACTCTGAGGTGAATGGAATCCTGCTTAAAAGATGCCTTAATCTTAAATTGACTTCAGAAAGCCTTTGACGTAGAAATGCTACTGAAATCGCAGTTCACGTCGCAATAAAAAACCTCCTGTTCAGAATTCTACAAGGTATCGAGTAGCGCTCTTCGAGCTGATAGAGTAATGTAACGATCTTGGGCGGGCGTAGTAACTCTCGGCCTTCCAGTTCTAAGCCGTTCCGCAACATTTCTCGTTTCGTTGAAACGATTGACTAACCAAGAAACTACACTTTGCGATCCATTAAAATTTCACCTACATCCACTTAGCTAGCCCCAGCCTGGATCATACCAATGGCCATATTTGCCTCTGCAACTTCCTTTTTCCCATATCTCCACAATAAAAAACTAATGCTAAAGATTGTTTAGAATTCTGTACAGTTCAGAAACATACTAAACACTTGGTAATTCATGCTTTCTAAATTATTGTGATAAAAATGTAGTGACAATTTTTTGTGAATAAAGAAAATATTTAATGGGACTGTTTACTTCCATTTGAAATTTAAATAAACGGTTTTAAATATTAAAACTAACTTTACCGTACCTGTGATATGCCCTGAACAATATCGTATCCCAAAATTGTCAGTTGTGTTCACTTCGGATGCTGTATCGTGCTAAGAAACCGAAATTTCTCCAAAAATAACCAAAAATGTGGTATATCTGGATTTATTGGACCCGCTGTACTAACACTAGGAAGCTGAAAAGCAATTGGGTTTATCTGTGAGAAGCCTTGAACAATATCCAATCATAAAATTGGTCACTTGTATACACTCCGGAGGCTGTATCGTGCTAACAAACTAAACTTTCTCCAAAAATGACAAAACTGTCGTACTTCAAGTACCATAGCTCCCGTTATACTGGCTCTGGTGAACTGAACATCAATTGGGTTCATCTGTGAGATGTCCTGAACAATATTCAATACTAAAATTTCTGACTTATTACAGTCCGGAGAATGACTAACAAAATGTTACATTTTTCCGACTTTACTGTATTTAGTGGAAAGCTGGACACTCATGAAGACTTTATTAAATAATCCTCAAGCAATGAGGAGATTCTACGTTGCATGCATAAACAACCCGAAAAATCAGAACAATAAAAATTAGGAAATTGGTATATTTTGTGCATGTAAAGCGACACCCAGATTGTAATGTCCTCCACTCGACGATGCAAGGTTAAACAGAAAGTAGGAGAAGAATATCTCTTTACAATATTCAAAATATCATTCATACTATACAAATAAATAAATATTATCGTTACTCTTCAGCAACTGACCACGTGACAGCGCTTTGTTGCCGCATATCTTGTAAGAGAATTGTCGGAAATCAGCTGACAGTGAATTTCTCACAATTTTTCGAAAATTAGTCTCAAATATTTCTCAGTCAACCACGGTAACAACTAACAGAAGAAAATCTACAAAGTATACAGTTTAAAATGTTTTTTTTTTATTTGAGTTCACTAATAATACCTACTATGGCCGTGAAAATAACCCAATCAATTGACACTTTAAATTTCTATTTCTTTTAAATCATAATATGTTTAAATAACTTTTTTCTCTATAAGCTATAATAACGATGATATGGGTGGGTAATTTTTAATGAACTTGGCACGAATCATAGTTTTAATGGCATTGAAGATATTTCAAGTTTTCACATTCCATTGATTATTATAGATTTTATAAAAGCATTTATCGTACAGCAAAAAAATCCGTATTTCAAACTCGCATACGAGAAACTGTTGGAAATTATTTTCAAGTTTTCTACTCCATCGCTAGAGAGCGTAGTTCACAATAATAACACAAATACATCATTTCTCTCTAATAAATGTACCATTACAAGTCTCACCTCAAGGAATATAGAAAAGTCATTAGACAAAAACAAAGAGAAGCATGGAGAATATATTGCGAGGAAATCGAAGATATCCTCCAGGCAGCTAGACTCCAAAAAGCCATCTCAAAAGACCCCCGCCGTCATATCGGTACACTAACCAGAGAGGATGGCACCAAAACTGCCAACCTAAAGGAAAGCCTTCAATTATTGATGTCAACTCACTTCCTTGACTCCAGAACCACAAATACTGCAGCCTAGGAGAATGAGAAGAATCACTACCCGACGGACGACGACTGGCGTATATCACAACAGATCGTCGACTCGGACAGGCTGAGGTGGGCCATCTCAGGCTTCTCACCCTTTAAATCCCCGGGAACGGACGGCATTTATCCAGCCCTACTTCAGTGGGGCCTGGATGACCTAATGCCGCACCTGGTAGGAATCCTCAGATCCTCACTGGCACTAAGGTATATTCCAAAAGGTTGGAGATAAGTCAAAGTCGGGTTCATACCAAAACCAGAAAGAATGGACCATTCCATCCCAAAAGCATATCGACCCATTAGCCTCACATCGTTTTCAAATAAGACTTTAGAGAGGCTGTGCGAACGATACATCAGAGATGTGGTGATAACACGAAATCCACTGCATCGAAATCAACGTGCATACACTCCAGGGAAATCCACCGATTCGGCTCTTCATCTCGTAGCGGGCCGCATCGAGAGATCGTTGGAAAATAAGGAGTCCACCCTGGGTGTATTCATAGACATAGGAGGCGCATTTGATAGAACCACTTTTCCTAAAATAACAAATGCACTTTCCAACAAGAATATCCCCCAAACCATAAATGGCTGGATATATAACATGCTCTCAAAGAGAGCAATAAAAATCAGTGTGGATGATGTAACCATCAGAGGCTTGATTGTAAAAGGTTGTCCACAGGGAGGGGTGCTCTCGCCACTACTGTGGAACATAGTCTTAGATTCCTTGGTCAGCCACTTCAACAATAGCAACTTCTACACAATAGTATATGCAGATGACTTAGTGATTCTGCTAACAGGAAGATTCGAGAAGACACTCTTCTCTTTAATGCAAGAGGCCCTCAATATCATAGAACAATGGTGCAGAGACCATTTGCTGTCAATAAATCCAAAAAAGTCGGAGATGGTTCTTTTCACGAATAAAAGGAAGCTTGCAAAACATCAAGCCCCAAAGCTCCTAGATATCAAACTTAACTTCTCTTCAAAGGTGAAATATTTAGGGGTCTCCTTTGACAGTAAGTTAACGTTGAAGTCTCACTTAGAAAACAGAGTTTAAAAAGCATATATTTCTTATGAGCACTGTCGTAGAACCATCGGCCGCACCTGGGGAATGTCAACTAGGGTTGGTGCCTGAATCTACACTGCCATCATCAGACCTATGCTAACGTACGGCGCGATTGCCTGGGGAGCTAAAATAAACCAGCTGACAATGGTCCGTAAACTGGATCAAATCCAAAGAACAGCATGCCCCAACACTACAGGAGGCATGAGAACCACACCAACAAGAGCTATGGAGGTAATCCTCGGTCTCACTCCCCTTGACATATACATCAAGGAGGTTGTTTTGATGACCATGACACGTCTACGCTCTACCGGTATACAACCTGATGTAGGATCCGGTAAACTGAGACGTAACTTGTGGCATGAGGTCCCTCTGCTGCAGGCCAATACGGACTCGATTCCACCGCGATATGCCTTCTACAGGCTCTACAAGGTAATCTTTAAAAACAACGAACAATACCCAACGGAAGAAGACGCTATCCGCATCTTCACAGATAGGTCTAAATCAAATGTGGGCTCAGGATATGGAGTTTTCTCCAGACCCCTGAATCTAAACATAAAATGGGCAATGGTCAGCAATGCAAGTGTTGCTCAAACAGAGCTCACTGCTATCTGCATCGCTGCAAAAGAGATTACCAAAAGGAAAGCCACAGGTAATAACATATACATCCTTACGGACAGTAGGCAAACACTACTAGCCCTGAACAGAACACGTATTACATCAGGCCTAGTACTAGAATGTCACATGGCCTTAATCGAAGCCTGTAACAACAACACGGTCACTGTAGGCTGGATTAAGGGTCATGATAAATCGAAAGGAAACCGTATTGCAGACTCGCTAGCCAGGGAGGCAGCCTCCCAAAAACATTTGGAACCTGGCACTTTCATTGGTCTATCGGCGTCAGCGACGGCCGACCTATTAAAGGAACACTCCCATAATAAGTTTAAGGGTAGATGGGACGACGCAGAAGGCTGCAGGCTTGCCAAGGAACTGCTACAATATCCGGACAGCAAAGTAGCCAAAAAATACGTGACTATGAACAGGCGGAACCTACGAACAGCCACGGGTATTCTGACTGGTCACTGCCACCTACGAAAACACCTCCACAGACTGGGTCTCTCTGACACCCCACTGTAGAGGATGTGACCAAGAAGATGAGACTGTCGAGCACATTCTTTGTGAATATCAGACACTCTCTCATCTTAGGTTTAATGTATTCGGCGAGCATAGGCTAACACACGCCAGTATGAGGGAACTTAATTCAGGCGACGTTATCGCCTACTTCAGAGAAGTAGGCTGGATGACGAGCTAGAATGAAGTTTTGAACCTCAGAAGGATGCACAATGGGCCAATTGTGGCCTAAGTGCTGTGGGGTCTACTTTTACAGATACAGAACCCATGCAATATAAGATTTTCAGGAACCATTACCACATAATTATAATGCATGAAGACGTCGTATTCGTGAAAAAAAAAGAAGTTAATATGAAGAAACAATTCCAACGCATAATATTATGTACTAAAGTGCGTTCACAGAACATTGACGCAACGGTTGTGTTTTCTGAATGCACCCATCATTTGTAATTATCGCCATGTTATAGTTACGGGATGTCATCAGTCATTATTGGTTGAGAGCGAATTATAAACTAATGACATTTCTATTCAAATAATTTCATCGTGTTAGGTAATTTCAAAAAGCAAATACGTTGAAGAAAATCTCCTGGGTACATAACATTCTATTGCACAAGTTTTTGTTAAACTACTATCTCTGGATTCTCAAAACATTTGAAATTGTCCATTATTGACCTAGGTTAACAATAGAAAAATTGTTAACCACCAATAGAGAAATTCAACTTCTCAGTTGGCTAGAAGACGCAATAATTGTCAACTTCGTAGCTAGTAGTGGAAAAAAGTTATAACAGCTTTATGGAGTCAGCTTTCCACTCACCCCTACCAGTTATTTTACAAGGGAAAAAAGTACAGAAGCAAACTTACGTGAAATGATCTAACGAATATTTGAATTTTGTGATATTATAACGGTACATTTATTATATAAAAATGAGGTTTTTGTGTTATTATTGTGAACTGCACCTTCTAGCGATGAAGTAGAAAACAATTTCGAGCAGTTTCTCATATGCGAGTTTGTAATACTGATTTTTTTCTTTAAGCTGTACAATAAATAATTTCTGAGATACAGCGGGATGCCTCTCTTAATCAGATACCTACCCGGTACGTTACTTATGTTATATTTTTGTTTTCGGAAGATATCAAATAATGAGAACTTACCGACGGTTTATTGCCCATTTTGAAACTACTATATATCTGGTGTATTTGGAAATTAATCGATTCATTGGAATAGAAATTAAATTGAATTAATTGTTTTCATCTGCATCTGCTTTAATTTCAATTTCATCAATTTTATTTTTAAAAGCAACAAGGTTACGTCTCCCTGCAATCTATGTCCAATTTCTAAAAGCCTTCTAAGTACTTGTAGTATTTCAATTTTACTATAATTTTGTTGATCAGTAATATTTCTTTCAGGTATGCACATAATTATAATTATGATAAATAGAATATATTATACTTGTCATAAAAAAGGAAATTATTAATTTCAGCTGTCAATAAAGTCAGTTTTATTTTCATGTGCGTTCTGCGTAGCAATCACAAAAACCACGTTTACAGCCGCGGTTTTTCCCGTTCCACTTGATTTCGAGCATTACAATCATAAACTCAAGTGGAATGGATTATGCAGCGTTTTAAGCTTTGATGTGAACATTAAAAATGGCGACGAGGCACGGTTTTAAAGACGTTAGATTACAATTTGTTAGTCTTAACAATAAACTCTGATAACTATTGGCAAACTTGACATACATCAACCAAATCTACAATTTAATTTTTATTTCAGTAAAAAATTCGAAAATATTTCATTTTTTTTTGTAATCTTTGTTCAAATATAGTTTTCGTGCGCTTTGCAAACTTAATTCATGAATACACAAATTATTATAATCTACAACGTGATTCATTACCAATTTAATAGTAGAATCCTAACTTCTAATTATGAAGATTTAACCCAAAACACCTAAATAAAATTTAGCTGTTTACTGAGTTACAGGGCGTTTTGTTTAAAAATTTAAAAACGATTTGTGCTCAGAACTTTAAAAGAGTTTTACGTATCCATTTCATATTTGGCTGAAAATGTAGACACTGTACAGTGTATACCCTACTAAATTATGTTAGTGACTAGTTATTCGTTCCCAAATTCTACACCATTGGCGGAATAGAATTTTTAGCATATTTTTTCGATTTTCCAATACTTTTTTGGCAATAAAATTAGCCGAATTTACAATTTGCTGTCATAGTTGTTAAAGTAAAATTGTACTTTATATGTTAATTGTTCTAAAAGACAGTCGGTAGTCGTTACCTTGACTACAAATAAATGATTTGAGTTTGAATTTTAATTTTTCTAACTTGTCAGTCAAAAGCGAACAGTTATGTTAATTTACTGAATAAAAAGTTCACATCAAGATTAAACTGCATTCCTTGTATTTATTTTAATTGGTTATGGGCCCAGAACGCTTAATTGTGTACTAGAATCGTTTTTATTCAAGAAAGAATAAATTCGTATAAGAAACGGTTGGACTGTGAAGTATCGTTGAATAGCCACAGATGGATTTGGCGAAGCACATCAAACCCTTGGCCGGTGAGGCAGACTGGCCGATCTGGAAGCGGAAGATTCGTGATCTGCTCGATTATCATGAAGGTGCATTAGACGTTATCGATAACAAGATTAAAAAACCAGAACCTCTAGCTGACGGCGCTAGTGCGGCTAAACAAAAAGAATTCAAAGAGAAGTATGATTTCTTTCGAAAGGCAAATAGCTACGCAAAGTCTATGATTGCTAGCTCAGTTACAGATGAGGTGTATGAGAAAATCATCGATAAAGAAACCGCGCGTGATGCTTTCGAGGCCCTTAAAGAGCAGTTTGAAGCGACATCCAAGGATCAAGTTTTTCAAATTTGTGATTCATTTTTCGCTTTTAGTTGGATGTTAGGTGAGGACGTGTCTACACATTTAGCTAAGTTGAGAAGTCTTTGGAGTGATCTCAACAACGGTCTCACTGCTCGAAATGAAAACAAGTTACCAGACTTAATGCTTGTGTGTAAAACGCTCAATATTTTACCTGCTGCATTTGAGACATTTAGGTCCAGTTGGATGCTACTCACCAAAGACACAGAGAAAACCTTTGACGAGCTGACTACACAGTTGTGTATGTTCGAAAGAAATTTCAAGAAAAGCACCAACAACGACAAATTTTCTCAAGAAGCTCTAGTGGCAAAAGGCGAGACGCAAAAACAAGACGCGAAAAAGAAGTCGAGAGCAGGTACAACCTGTAATTATTGTGGTAAGAAAAACCATTGGGTCAGTGAATGCAGAAAATGGATCGCAGATGGACGACCATCCAAAAATAAGTCCGTTAATGACTCTCAAAACCAAGCTAACCACAAAAATAACCAAAACAAATTTCAGAGCAATGCTGTTGAGGTTAAGGAAGGTCTTGTGTTGTCATTTTCAGAGATTTTCAATACTGAGATCAACACTACAGACTGGTGGATCGACAACGGTGCTACAAGGCACGCAACGAATAATTTCGATTTCTTTGTAGATTTTGAAAAATTCAAGAATCCGTGTGGCATAAAGGCTGCAGGAAAAGAGCTTTTGCAAGCAGTAGGGAAAGGCATCGTAAAAGTTGTATCAACAGTGAACGACGAGCGATACATCCTAACCTTGCACGATGTTTGGTACGTTCCCGACATATCGAAGAATTTGTTTTCTGTTCTAGCAGCTCAAGACAGAAACCTAAACAGTATGTTTGAATCAACAGCTACGTGGTGCTCGCTCAAAGTGAATAACAAGATACTGCTAAGTGGAGTCCGAAATGTTCACGGAACACTATTCAAAGCAGCTATCAAACCGATTTTTCCCGCTGGTAATGTAAGTTTCAATGTTGCTGTTACTGATAGTTCTCAATTACAGCTGTATCACGAGAGGTGGGGACATCAGGACAAGCAGCACGTGAAAAACTTGTTACAAAAAGAATTGGGTATTAACGTCAAGTTAGACAGAGAAATTTGTGAACCGTGCGTTTACGGTAAGGCCCATCGTTTAGCTTTCGGTACTAGAAGAAAAGCAAGTCAACCTGGAGAACTGATTGCTACAGATTTATGTGGTCCTTTTGATGTATCATTTAGCAAGAAGAGGTATATGGCCATATTCAAAGATATGTTCACTAAATTTCGATATTGCTACATAATTGCAGAGAAGTCTGACGTCACAGCAGCTTTACAGTCAATGATTGCTCACGCAAAACAGCAAGGTCATTCGATTAAGGCGCTGCTGAGTGACAACGGCGGCGAGTTCGACAATGTGGAGGTCAAGGCTATTCTAGAGAAAAATGGAATTACGCACAGATTTACAGCTCCGTATACACCACAGCAAAATGGTTGCGTTGAACGAGAAAATCGCACAATCGTTGAAATGGCTAGAACATTCAAGTACTCCAATCCCGACGTGAAATTTCCTGAAGCCATTTGGGCAGAATTAGTCACTACAGCTACGTACGTATTGAACAGAACAGGCAAATCATCAGTAGACGGTGTGAGTCCTTACGAGCTGTGGATTGGAAGTAAGCCGAGAATTAAGCACTTACGCATCATTGCATCAACTTGCTACGTTCATATACCTAAAGAAAAGAGAAGAAAAATGGACGAGAAAGCAATCAAGGGTTATTTGATAGGTTACGATAACGATGAAAGATACAGAATTTATGTCAAGGAAGAGCACAAAGTTATTGTCTCAAGAGACGTTCAATTTCGCGAATTAACGAGAGATTGCGATCATGAGGTTCAGTTACCACTCAAAGATTCTCATTTACAGAAAGATAACACCGAGGAAAATCCTGAGGTTCCAGTCGAACTAGAAGAGCCTTTGGAGTACCCCGAGATACCAGTTCAACAAGATGAACCACTTGAGTACGAGTCGGAAAGCACGGAACCTGAATCGGCAACCGATGACGAGGAAGAGCCAGCGACGCCCTCGCCAGTACCTGCAAGAACTTTGAGAGATCGCTCGAAGTTGAGAAAGCCAAGTTACCTACAAGAATATGCACACATTGCTGAAAACACTGATTTTATTGACACGTATGTAACTCCTCAATCATTCCAAGAAGCTGTTTCAGGTAGGGAAAGTTTGCAGTGGAAACGAGCCATGGATGATGAGATGAAATCGCTCAATGAAAATCACACATGGAAGCTGTCAACTTTGCCACAAGGAGCAAAAGCGATCCCATGTAAATGGACCTACAGAGTTAAAACCAATCCAGATGGTTCGGTCAATCGATACAAGGCAAGACTAGTTATAAAAGGTTTCAGTCAACGCTACGGCATTGACTATAGCCAGACCTTCAGCCCAGTAGCAAGAATGGCAACTATTCGGTCGATTTTAAGCATAGCTGCAAGTGAGCAGATGCATCTAGCACAGTTTGACGTATCTACAGCATTTTTATACGGCGAACTTGAAGAGGTTATTTACATGCAGCAACCAGAAGGCTACAAAAACGGTACTGATCAGATTGCAAACCAGTCTCTACGCCAATGTTGAAAGCTTCTGAGATTTCTCAATCAGGGAAAGAAAATTCCAAAGAACATAATTTCCCTTACAGACAGGCGGTCTGAGCTCTCATGTATTTGATGCTAGGAACTCGACCTGACTTAGCATACAGCGTTGGATTTTTATCAAGATCACTGGAAAATCCATCTTTGGAAGATGCAGCTCGCGTTAAAAGAGTTTTCCGCTATGTAGCAGGCACATTGACGAAAGGAATAACCTATACTCGTAAGGTAAAAAGGGGTATTCTTGAGACTTTCAGTGACGCTGATTTTGGAGGATGCACGAAAACTGGTCGCTCTACTTCTGGTGTCGTAGTTAAGTATGCAGGAGGGGCTATTTCATGGATGAGTCAAAGGCAACCTACGGTAGCCACTTCCACTACCGAAGCTGAAATTATTGCAGCAAGTGAAGCAGCTAAAGAAATTATTTGGCTCTCAAGATTGTTTAAAAATATTGTAACTTTAAAGCAAGTTCCAATAATTGAGGTCGACAATACAGCAGCAGTGCGTTTAAGCGAAAATCCAGAGTTTCATCGACGAACAAAACATATAGCCATCAAGCACTTCTTTATTCGAGAGAGGGTAACCGACGGCGAGTTAGCAGTTCAACAAATATCTTCTGAGAATCAACTGGCAGATATTATGACGAAGCCTTTGGGTGCAATACGATTACAAATATTACGCGATAAATTGGGTTTAAAGTAACATAGTGGGTACTAAGATGTTTTGTTTGTTTATTTCATTATTATTACAACAATTAACAAGGGAAAGTGTTAAAGTAAAATTGTACTTTATATGTTAATTGTTCTAAAAGACAGTCGGTAGTCGTTACCTTGACTACAAATAAATGATTTGAGTTTGAATTTTAATTTTTCTAACTTGTCAGTCAAAAGCGAACAGTTATGTTAATTTACTGAATAAAAAGTTCACATCCAGATTAAACTGCATTCCTTGTATTTATTTTAATTATAGTTCCGGATGATTGTTTATTTCTTGTGAATATACTAATGTTTTCATGAAGCCCCAAGAATAAAAATCTATGGGATTACCTTCGGGAGGCGACCACAGAAATTCACTACCCCTGTGATCTGAACAGAAATCATTAAACTCTCAATACACGAACTTTATTCGACATAATTCAAGATAATTAAGGACAACGTAGAAAATTATTATGTTAAGTAAAGAAACATTCGCGACAAATATTAAAACTAAGTATGTGTTCACAAGAACCGTTCAAAACGCTAAACTGTAAATAACCAGCTTATCAAATATACTACATTCCCCCCCCCCCTCAGTATTAATGACGAAATCTTGTAAATGACTTGAAATACGTCGTTCTCTATTAGATTTTCTCAGCTCAATTACTGGGGCTTCAGTGCTAGTCGTTTTAAAATGTGTAGGTTGTTGCGGTATTTCAGAAGAGTCGGAGGTATTCAGAGACTGTATTATATAGTTGGTAGTAGATTCTGGGTAATTGGTACCACCTTGTGTTTGAGAATCTGCTTCAGTTTGATCGCTATCCGTAACTGTTGGCACCTCTTTTCCTTCGCCACAAGGAGCTAAGTGTTTCAGAGATACTGTCAGTTCTCGGCCATTCTGAAGACGGACAAGGGCATGATTAGAGTCTGCTTCTAATAGATCTACTTCGTCGACGAGTGCTTCGTATTTAGATAACCTCACTTGACGACGCATAAGTACTTTTCCGGGATTCAACAACCATGATGGGATCGACTCGCCATTCGGTGACCTCCGGGGTTTTTGAAACATGCGTTCATGTGGAGTTTCATTAGTCTCAGTACAAATAAGTGACCGTGCACAATGAAGGGCATCTTGAAGAACAATTTCCCATTGAGAGGTTTTCAGCATACGGGACTTGAGTGCCAACATAATAGTCTTCCAGATTGTACCATTATATCTTTCTACTTGGCCATTTCCTTGAGGCTTATAAGGTGCAGTGCGACTGGTCGCCACGTTAAACTTATCCAAGTATCTTTTAACTTCATCAGATATCAAAGAGGAGCCTCTATCAGAATGGATGCAGGATGGTATTCCGAATACAGTAAAAAGATTATGTAAATTCTGTTATACCGTCCCTCCTGACACATCAGAACATAGGAAGGCAAAAGGAAATCGTGAATAGTCGTCAATGATCACTAATAAATATCGATTTTGTGATGTGGAAGGTAGAGGTCTCTTAAAATCGATATTAAGCCTCTCAAACGGTGCTGTCGTTTTCATCAATTTTCCTGATAACTTGACGAATCGTGGTTTCAATTCGCAGCATATCGGACACATATTTGTTATTCTTCTTATTTCATCTATTGAAAATGCCAAATTTTTACTTCTAACATAATGATATAAACGAGTAATTCCAGGATGACAGAGAGTAGTGTGTAATGGTTCCAATTTTGCTAGATTACAGTGGATTCTAGTAAATGCGTCTGCCACAGAATTAAATTTGCCACGTCTATATAATATGTCATACATAGATTCGGATAATTCTAATCTCCATCGCAGAATTTTCTCGTTTTTGATTTTGCTACTTTGTTTTGAATTGAACATAAACGAAACTGATTGTTGATCAGTAATCAACTTAATTGTCTATTCAGTAAGAAATGTTGCAATTTTCTTAGTGATTCAATTATTGCGTAATCTTCCTTCTCGATGGCAGAGTGATTTCTTTCCGACGGAAACAAAGTTTGGGAGAAAAATGCTACTGGGCGTCCTTGTTGCGAAAGAGTCGCAGCTATTGCGTTTTCGGATGCATCAGTTTCTACTACAAATTCCAATGATTCGTCGATGCATTTGACAGCCGAATCTGCAATCGATGTTTTAAGATCTTCAAATACCTCTTTAGCTTTATCGTTTAATGGAAACGGCATGCAGTGAGCCAATGGTGCAATCCGTTCTGAAAATCGTGGCACACACTTCGAATAATGCGCAAACATCACAAGTACTCGTTTCGTGGCATTAAGATTAGTAGGTAGAGGATATGCAGAAGAGCTTCTAGTCGAGACGGATCAGGTCGAATAGTGTTGTTTTCAATAACATATCACAGTAGTTTGATGCGCGTTATTGAGAATTTGCTTTTTTTAGTATTTAAGGTTAGTTTATATTGATTTGCAACCTGAAGAAAATGTTCTAAATTTCGATCTTGATCTGCTTGATCGATTCCACAAATGGTTACGTCATCAAGATAGGAATAAGTGCCATGTAACTTTTCAGTTTCGATTATCCTGTCGATAGCTCTCTTTGAAATTCAGAAACGCCATTCGTAACACCAAATGGAATCCGCCGAAATTGATAAAGTTTGCAATTCGCTTCAAACGCAGTATAAATTTTGTCACTGTTCTGTATGGGAATTTGATGGTAGGCTCATTGTAAGTCGATAGTACTAAACACCGTATATTGAGCTACTTTATTCCCCAATTCTTCGATACTTGGTTGAGGATATGCATCTAATAAAGTGAATTTATTTATTGCTTGTGAATAGTCAATCCACATTCTCTTTCTTTTATTCTCTCCGGATACAACAACCACTTGCGTCCGCCAAGGTGAGTTACTCCGCTCTATAATACCTTCATATATCATTCGTTGGATTTCATTTTCAATAAAGTCACGATCTTGATTTGGAAATCTACGGGATTTTATCGCCATAGGTTTCATATCAGGCAAAAAGTGCCTAGACAGTGATGAAACTGGTAGCAGCCGCTAGGTTACAAATAGTAGGAATCGGTCTAGATCCTCCAAAATTCACATATACCTAGAGCTTCATGTTGCTTCAAAATATCATGTCCAATGATGACGTCGGCACACGCTTTTGGTAATATTGACATTTTAATATTCCTGTAGATATTCCCAAACATCTTTAGGTCAACTTCACAGCTATTGCGTATTTGGCATGTCAAAGAACTAGATGCCATCAAAATGTTTACATATTCAGGGATTAAATCTATTTTCAAAGCTTTGGCAAATGATTCATTTAAAAAACTTAGAGAAGAGCCACTGTCGACCAAGGCTGTTGCAGGTCGAGAATTGATAGTTACATCAATTAAAGTCTTATCTAAGCAAGTAGGCCCTGTAGCGGCTAAGTAATAATTCTTCCAAGTATTTGTCAATGTTTCTTCTTCAACAGGTAAACTGCTAGCAGTTACTCTTTTTTTAGGCGAGCGACAGACATTACATAAGTGCCCCTTTTTGTTACAATTTCTGCAAAGTGCTTCACGTGCGGGGCAGATATTACGAGGATGTTGAGCCCTTCCGCAAAAATAACACTTACTAGCTGAAGCCACCGAATTAACTTGAGGTTGAGGCTCGATAGCGTTTTCAGGAAGACCATTTTCGGATATCACATTCAAGTTCATAGGTGACGTGCCAGAAGTGAATGAATTCGACTGAAGAACTGCCATTTCTAACGCCCTTGCCTGAGAATAAGCTTGATCAAGAGTAAGAGTTGTATTCTCCAAAAGTCTTTGTCGAATTTTCGGATCGCTTAGCCCTTTTATAAAAGAGTCTCGTATATACGCATCCCTATTCTAGGATGCAGTTACACATTTGAAGTCGCACTCTTTATCCAATGAGTTTAATGCACACAGATATTGATCAACTGATTCATTTGGTATTTGAGAACGTGTTGCAAGTTTGTGTCTGGAATAAATTTCGCTCGCCTTCTTGACAAAGATAGCTTTAAGAGTACTGATTGCTGTGTCATAATCTGTAGGTTCGCTTATGTAGAAGTATACTGACGATGAAACATGGTTAACAAGTAAATCCAATTTTATCTCTGGAGTGATCTCATTTACCGTTCCAATAAAGTTTTCAAACGTTCTCAGCCACTAAATCCATTCCTTGACAGCAGTTGGAGACGAAGGATCTACTTCTAATTTCTCCGGTCGAAGAAATCGATCCATAGTTGAAAATTATGTCGAATAAACTGATCTGAACAGAAATAATTAAACTCTCAATAAACGAACTTTATTCGACATAATTCAAGATAATTAATGACAACGTAGAAAATTACTATGTCAAGTAAAGAAACATTCGCGACAAATATTAAAACTAAGTATGTGTTCACAAGAACCGTTAAAAACGATAAACTGTAAATAACCAGCTCATCAAATATACTACACCCTGTCGATCCAAAGATAAAGAAATTGGTCATAGAGAAAATTCCTCACTATTTTCCGATAATGAGGTGGTGATTCATGATGCATGAACCACATGTATATTCTTCGATTAAGTGGCAATTCCTCCAGATGAAAGAGTTGTTTATAAAAATTGTAAATATGAGATACCTTTCAAATTTGCTGGTAATTCATATGGACCCAACAAACTATCTCCAAAGATACTACACGATACATTTATCTTAAATTCGTGCTGAAAACGTGATTCTCGGAATACATGGGAATTTGCAATATCGTAATTGTAACTGTTTCTTCAGTTAAAAACGTATAAATGTGGCCCAGTCAGTTAAAAGAATTTTGTTGATAAAATTACGATCTTCATTTTTTTTATTTATCACCCACTGAGCAAAATTCATTCTTAAAGGATAATCTCTGGGTAATTGTACCGATGTTAAATGGTAAGGTCGTCAATTTTCCTTTTTTAAAATTCGCAAAACTGAAGATTGGCTTAAGGAAAGTTGGGGGAATACCGCGCACCTAAGAAGAAATGGCGACGGATTTATGACTGTAACTTAAGGAATTACTCAAAAGCTTATTATTAATAATATTTTTGATTTGACAAATAAATTTATGAGATAGTAGTAAAGCGCGGTATTTCCCCGTATAAAGGGTAATACAGCGCATATTCTGGGTAATACCGCGCCCGCTCTGGGTAATACCGCTCACGCTCTAGGTAATACCGCGTACGTGTGCCTGATATGCCTAACTAATAAAAAAGATTAGTGCGTGAAGTCCCTCCGCGCGGAAGAAGTGAAACTTCGTAATGTGGAAATGAAAATAGGAAGGAGTAGAAATTGATTTTTAGTGAAATCGTATTGTTTCTCTAAGACAAACTTTATTAACATTGCTTACAATTCACAATTGATCGCATCTTATAATTATCATTTTCGAGTGGAGAAATTGTTAGTTATTGCAACATCTAGTTGAATTTACTGCAATTAACTTTATAGCATTTGAATTTATAATACATTATGTGAACAGTACCTTATTTTCAATTTTGAAATTTAATAAGTGAATGACATATTCATTGTGTTACAAAACTAAGAAAAAAGCGCATGTGTTTCATTTCTGATTGCAATTCACATTTTAGTAATTCCAAATCATCTGCTTTATTTAACAGTTTATGGGCCTAGAAAATTGTAATCGAGCTACAGGAAACATCAATAATTTAATTGGCGCATATATTTTTAAGTTTTAATAAAGTATAAAAACACAAAAATGTCTGATTTGACAAAAGTGCAGGTAACGAAACTAAATGATGGAAACTATAAAGTCTGGAAGAAGTACAAAATGGAACTTTTATTAATAAAAGAAGATTTATGGAAAACAATCATCGAATAAGCACAATCAGAGCTCAACTAGAGGCATGGAATAAAAAAGACAGTAAAGCACGTGCATATGTTGGTTTGTTTGTTGAAGACGATCAAATTATTCATATTAAGAATGAAACATCGGTAAAAGCATCGTGGTAAGCATTAAAAGAATATCACCTAAAATCAACTTTATCAAACAAGGTTAGACTTTTAAGACGGTTATGTCGAATGATATTGCCTGAAGGTGGAAATATGCAAACACATTTAAATGCAATGGACGAATGTATAGATCAATTGACAACATTAGGTGGACCAATTGCAGTAGCTCTTTCAGTTGCGTTATATTTATAAAGTTTATCCGAAAGTTATGGTGTTTTAATAACGGCTCCTGAATCACGTCCTGAGACTGATTTAACTAAAACTATGGTGAAAAACAAACTTTTGGAAGAATATAGACGACGACAAGAAATCGAAATTGTTAATGAAGGTGGTAAAAAAGCATTGAAAGCCATAAAAGAAAATAATGTATCAGATAGTTCGAAATCAATGTATTGTTTCTTTTGTAAAAAAAAGAGGTCACATCAAAAGTGAATGCCGTAAATGTGCAGCATGGAAAAAGTCTTTAGAGAAAGAAAATCAAGGTCAACGACAGGCAAATGCAGTACAAAACAAAAGTGATAATGAAGATGATTCTGTATGTTTAATGGTCAATCAAAATATAAATATAGCCGAATGGTGTATTGCTTCTGGTGCATCGGCACACATGTATGGTGATGAAACATTCTTTGAAAGTTTGAACAAATTCCGTGAATTTAGCTGATGGTAGAAATTTACCAATAAAAGGAATCGGAGTCATTGAATTCAAAACTGCTGTCAATAAATTCAAATTGAATGTTGTGCAATTTGTACCTGGATTAAAATGTAACCTCTTATCAGTAAGTAAGCTTGCAAAGAATGGCTGCAGTATCATTTTTAAGGGTGAGAATTGTGACATCAATAAAGATGGTAAAACATTAATAACGGTAAAGTCACAAAATGATGTTTATAAAACAACACCATCGAATCGGGCTTACAACGCATCAAGTTCGGGTGAATCGAAATGCATTCACGAATGGCATAAAGTTTTTGGTCATCGGAATTTAATTGATATAAGAAAAATGACAGATTTATCAGTCAACATGAAAAATTCAGAATGCAGTCAGAGTGATATTTGTGAAACATGTTTACAATGCAAGAAAACCAGAGATCCTTTTCCTCGTAATTCATTGACCAGATCAAAAGAAAAGTTGGATTTGATACATACAGATGTATGTGGACCTATACAGTTGCCAACACCTAGAGGAAATAGATATATACTCACTTTAATTGACGATTACGCGAGATATTCACATATTTATTTGATTAAACAAAAATCAGATTTTAGTGATAACATGATCGAGTTTGTTGAAATGATGAAAACGCGGTACGGTAAAGTACCAAAGGTTATCAGATCAGATAGAGGTGGTGAGTATTTGGATGGTAAAACACATCAACAAAATGGAGTGGCTGAGCGCAAAAATCGTACTTTAATGGAAATGACACGTTGTATGTTGGCTAGTTCTGGTTCACACAAACAGTTTTGGGGCGAGGCAGTGACAACGGCTAATCACATTATAAATCGTTTACCTACTAAAAGTGTAGAATTAAATCCATATGAATACTGGCACGGCAAGAAACCAGATATAAGTTATTTTCATATTTTTGGAACTCCAGCATATGTTCACATTCCAAAAGATCAACGTAAAAAGTTGGACGATATGTCTGAAAAATTAATTTTCGTTCGATATGAACTGGGAACGAAAGGCTTACGACTTTTAAACACTGATACTCATCGAATTAAAATAAGTCGTGATGTTAAGTTTATTGAAGAAAAAATTGTCGAACAACCTGATATTGACTTGGCAGTTGAGGATAATCGAATCGATGGATTTCAACCAATGACGATACAACATGAAGTTGAAGTATCTGAACCGGCTTCAGAAGAGGAAAATCAACTGGATGTCACCAAACTCAGACGTTATGAATGATCAAATAAAGGTATTCCACCAAAACGTTTAATGATGGAAATAAACAAAATTGAAAAAATGGTGGAAGTTGATCCAGTCACATACAATGAGGCTATTGGTGGACCAAACGCTGATAAATGGAAGTCTGCAATGGATGCAGAAATTGAATCTCTTCGAAATTTTGGAACTTGAGAAATGACCAAATTACCTCCAAATTAAAGTGCTATTGGATGTAAATGGGACAAGACAAAAACTGATCAAAATGGGAACATCGTAAAATTCAAGGCTCGTTTAGTGGCACAGGGTTTCTCAAAAAAGTATGGTCCTGATTATGATGAAGTTTTTACACCTGTGGCAAATCCTACTACACTCAAAATTCTTCTCGCGGTGGCAGGTAAAAGAAAAATAAAGGTACAACATTTCGACATCGAAACTGTGTAACATGTCGCTGAGACATGTTACTATTTTCATCAACTACTTTGGAGCGTTACTTATTCGTCGGCTACTCCCACCTCTAATTCCAATTCCTAATATTTCGAATATTAGGAACGTATCGGTGATAGTTTTTACCATCATTAAATGGCTATTTAAATCTACGATTCAAGGAATCGGTTTATTAATTTCTTCGCTGAAAAGTTAATCAGCATTCTCTGTTAAATATCATTTTGTGTGTGATTTTTAATTTTCTTCGCTGGTAAGTTATCTATATATTTTAAAATTGTATCTGTGTGCTTACAAATCATTCTATTTGGATTTTTCTATTTAGTTAAAATATTTCGTTTTTATTAAAAAAAAAATGTTTTTGTGATGGCGTTTTCCATTTTTTCTTCGCCGGTATTATCTTTCTTTGATAAAAAAATATGGTGGCGTCCAAAGTTATTTTATGAAGCGAATTTAAACAGATTCGCTATATGGTTATTTTCCACCGATTTAAATTTGCGTTATCTGATTATTTTGGGAACAGGGCGGATAAGAATGAACAGTTTTCTGAGGTTTTATTTTGAAAATTGAATTCAAATTTTTGTATGTATTGGAGTATAAGCTCCTACCTGTTCATTTTATTCCTCTTTTCAATTTTCTACTGTTTCTCCTGTTTTTTTTATTTCTTTCCCTACAGCTCTGCAGCCTGTACCGACCCTAAGGACCGCTTCAGAGTTTACTATAAGGACTTCTACAGACCGTCTACAAGATCCACTCATCGGACCACATCGTCCATACATCCACGGCTCAAGAACCCTCGACTACTGCTGCGAGCTGTACGTCCCGAGTCTTCCCAAGATAAGTCCCTAACTAATTTTTGGTATATATAAAATATTGAGTTGGACATTTTCACTATATAACTGATATTTATTCGTATTTGTATTGAGAATCTACGGTTTTTGTAAATTTATTATTGTGTGTCAAATAAATCCATTTGTCCCGAAATTTTGTTTGTTGATTCACCTTATCCCAATTGAGGTAATAAAAAATAGTGTAACTAAGGCCGAATTCACTACCTGAGCAGAGGTCCAAGGCCAGGTAATTAGGTGTGTGACAACTGCATATATGAATGGTGATCTGTCACATAAAATTTACATGAAGCAACCGAAAGGATATACTTCTTCTGATAAGGATCAGGTATGTAAGCTCATATAGAATTTATATGGTCTTAAACAAGGTGCTAATTAATGGAACAAGAAGTTCGATGCAGTTATGAAGAAAAACAAATATGCTCAAAGTAAAAATGATCCATGTTTATACACAAAGAAGACGGATGGTCAAACAATATACATATGTAATCACGTAGATGATATTGTTATTGCTGCGACAACCGAAGAATTCATAAATGATTTTGAATCACAGATGAATGTCGAATTTAGACATGTAAGCAGTCCAAGATTGTGTGATTGGGTTGAAGTAAAGCGAGTCTTCAGATATTTAAAGGCAACAAAGCCATTGAATTTTCGACTTGGTGATCATGAAGACGAAGAAAAATTTGAATATTACGTAGATGCAGACTGGGCTGGAGATCATGAAGATCGAAAACCAAATACCGGATATTTACAATGGAGCATTAATTGGATGAACAAGTCGAAAACAAACGTCAGTCGTTTTATCATCAACTGAAGCTGAAATTATCGCATTCGCAGAGACTTCACGTGAACTCAAGTGGATTGAACGAATTTTAAATGATTTTGATCAAAAATTGGACGCACCAATTAAAATATTCGAAGACAATCAAGGTTGTATAAAGCTACTGAGTGGACCGTTATGTCATCAACGAATAAAGCATATTGATATCAAATATAAGTTCGTATATGATTTGATATTATCAAAACGCATTTCAGCTGTTTATTGTTCAACTTGTATAATGATCGCTGATATGTTAACAAAACCGCTAGATGGACCAAAGTTGGCCAAACATGCCAGGGCGATTGGATTGATGTTAATAAATTTAACTATAAGTTGAAAAGGGGTGTTAGTTATTGCAACATCTAGTTAAATTTACTACAATTAACTTTATATTCTTTCAATTTATAATACATTATGTGAACAGTACCTTATTTTCAATTTTGACATTTAATAAGTGAATGACATATTCATTGTGTCATAAAACTAAGAAAAAAGCGCATGTGTTTCATTTCTCATTGCATTTCACATTTTAGTAATTCCAAATAATCTGCTTTATTTAACAGTAATATCCAAATCTATAATTATTATTATGATATTATGATAACTAACTGGCCTGTAACAGGAATACTACGCGCATTCTCGCTCTGTCTCTTTCTATTCTCCCTCCCTAGGAGCGTTGAACGTTTAACGCAACAGTGCTTTCATACCCCCTCCATGGTAGCGTTAAACGTTTAACGCAACCTTGTTGGAAGTCGCATTATAGTCGGAGAGCTGATGACAAATTTTGGGAATGTTCTTTAGGCAAGCTGAAATTGCGAAAAATTACAATTTCGTCAATTGGCGAATCCAGTCCTGGCGGTCATTTAGCGAATTAGCGGTTATTTCGCTACTGCGCAGCATGTAACATTTGCAAAAAAAATTAAAAAAAAAATATTTTAGGCAACTTGAATTTTTTTTCATCTTTTAATTTCTTATTTCTAGAATTAAAAAAAAAGTCCCAGACGTTTTTGTCGGTTATTAAGCATTGCCAGACGATTTAAAAATTATTTTTTTAAATTACCAAAAACTATTCTTTAGGCAATCTTAAATGTATACCACGTATTTATTGGGTAATTTCAATAATACCTGCAAATTGCCTGACAATTTTGCGGGTTATAAACAATTACCAGACGTTAATAAAGTTTGTAAATATTCGCAATAAAAAGTCTTACGCGCATTCGTGAGTGCAACAAGGATAGCTATCAAGGCATGCTGGCAGCTGCCGGGGCCCGAGCTCCTCGCGCTGTGATTGCCTATTGAGAAACCTGGTGTCTCCAGGTTACATTCGGCACTCCGTTCATAACAGATTATTGTCAGTTCAAGCATTCGGAGTCTCGTGAAAAATCATATAGTGTTTGGTTACCTTTTTTAAAGATTTTATTAAAATATAATTTCTTTTTTTAAAATTTAGCATGTATGTATGTGTATATATGACCATGTAAATATGTTTGTATATAGTTTGGACTGTTTTATATCAGTGCTTAGAATTTTTATTTTAGAATTTTTTAGAGTTTTATCATCGTTATTTTAAATTACAATCTAAGGAGATTATGAAAAAGTTGGAAACTATGCTCCATATATTAAAATAAGGCATATTTTTCTCCAAAAATACAAAATCGTATTAAATATAAATAATTGATTTTAGATAAATTTTTTTTTCAATTTTCTTTTCTTTTCGAGGCTAAAATAAATTAAATTTTAATCAAATAATTTATGCAGCGAACGAAATTAATGATTTACAAATGCTTAATCAATTGTCAAATTTTAGCGAAAAAAATATAAAAAATTACATATTTCTGTTTTAAACGCAGTGCTGTAAACACGAGGTTTCTCAATAGCCAATCACAGCGCGATGAGTTCGGGCCACGGCAGCTGCCAGCATGCTTCGATAGCTATCCTTGTCGCACTTACGGATGCGCGTAAGACTTTTCATTGCGCTTAATCACAAACTTTATTAACGTCTGGTAATTGTTTACAGCCCGCAAAATCGTCAGGCAATTTGTAGGTGTTATTGAAATTATTTAATAAATACGTGGTATACATTTAAGATTGCCTAAAGAATAGTTTTTGGTGATTTAAAAAAATAGTTTTGAAATCGTCTGGCAATGCTTAATAACCGACAAAAACGTCTGGGACTTTTTTTAATTCTAGAAATAATAAATTAAAAGATGAAAAAAATTCAAGTTGCCTAAAATATATTTTTTTTAATTTTTTTTGCAAATGTTACATGCTGCGCTGTAGCGAAATAACCGCTAATTCGCTAAATGACCGCCAGGACTGGATTCGCCAATTGACGAAATTGTAATTTTTCGCAATTTCAGCTTGCCTAAAGAACCTTCCCAAAATTCGTCATCAGCTCTTGGACTATTAGAAGTTTCACTCCAAAAGAACTATAAAAAGCCAAACTTATTAAATTTGTAAATATATTATTGTTCGATATACTACATAAACAAAAAAGCAATCTAAATTTCTTACCAAAAGTGAAAAATTATGAGTTCTTAACAAATATTCAAGGTACCAAAAAAGAGTAAAATATGGCTCGTTGTATATTTAAATTCCTTTTTTTGCTGCTGCAATACACAAATCGCAAGTGTATCCATCAGCTGTACTCCATCCACTACACTCAGAATGTGACCAATCTGAACATAAAGTACAACGTTACCATAATTAATTATTTTGACCAAATTCTCCAAAAATCAAGCAAACCTCATTATTTTGAAGGTCCACATCGTCTAATTCATCATCATCGCATAACTGGCTTTCGTCATAGCTTTCAGAATCTTCAGAATCGTCTACTATTTCTCTCACACTAGATGTTTTTGAGTGGTCAGGAGGTGCGAAGAATCCCCCGGTTCCAATTGGATAAGATAACAAAAATAGCGACTTGGAATGTAAAAACATTGTTTGCAGCTGGAAAGCTCGATAATCTAATACAGGAAATGAACAGAATGAGGGTAAACATTCTTGGAGTGAGTGAAGTCCGATGGTCTGGAAACGGAATACTCAAATCAGGGGGTAAAGTATTCTACTATTCCGGCAATAATAATGATCGAAATCACCAACATGGGGTTGGTATCTTAATGGACGAAAACTTACAAAAATCAATGAAAAATTTTGTCCCCCTCTCCGAAAGGGTAGTCATGGTTCAACTGCTAACATTAATATTATCCAGGTCTATGCCCCAACAGCGGACAAACCAGAAGAAGAAGTTGAAAACTTCTATAAACAACTAGATCAGGTCTTAAAACTCACAAAGCCGAATGAAATTAATATAATTCTTGGAGATCTAAATGCCAAGGTTGGCAAAGGCAGAATGGGCTCAGTGATTGGTGATTGGGGCTTGGGCGAGAGAAATGACAGGGGTGAAAGGCTGATTCAGTACTGTGAGGAGAACAATCTTATAATTGCGAACACGTGGTTCAAACTGCCACCAAGACGACTGTACACCTGGAAAGCGCCAGCGGACAATGACCAACACATTATCCGTAATCAAATAGATTACATTACAATTAACCGCAGGTTTAGAAACTCTATTAGCAAGGTTACAACAATGCCAGGTGCCGACATCGCATCAGACCACATCCCAGTGTGTGCCAACATTGTTCTACGCCTCGCCAGACCCAAAACAAAAAACTTCAGGAAGACGCTGGATCCACAACTACTAAAAGACGAAGAAACAAGAACACTGTACGAAGACCAACTTAATAAAGAACTAGAAAGTATTATCACTTCAAACGATACTAACAAACACTGGCTTGATCTTAAACAAGCGTTTAAAACCACGAACGAAAAATGTCTCTCAAAAACAAAAACAACAACTAAGAATAAGTGGATGACCAAAGATATTTTAGAGTTAATGGAAGAGCGAAGACAATGTAAAGTTCAGAACGATCACAACGGGTATAGAGCCCTCCAAAGAAGAATTCGTAATGAAATTAGAGCGGCAAAAGAGAAGTGGCTACACGAAAGATGCCAACAGGCTGAAGATCTGAACAGACTTGGGGATAGTTTTCACCTTCATAAAAAAGTCAAGGAAATAGCTGGACTGTACAATAATAGACCGTTGGGTTTTATTAAAAAGGAGAACAACGAACTAGCGACAACCGAAGAACTGCGGCAAATCTGGAGAGAATATACAATCAGTCTCTTCAATGACGACAGGCCAGGGAACCCCGCAACAGAAATACCCACTACATCAGGACCAAATATATTAAAAAGTGAAATCATACATGCCATCAAGCTAATGAAAGATAAAAAAGCTGCGGGTCCGGATGATATGTCCTCGGAAACGTTTCACTTAATTAACGAACAAAATCTAGAAACAATCGTAAGACTCTTCAATAACATCTACGACACTGGACACTTTCCTGAAGATTGGCTCCGCTCCACGTTCATCACAATACTAAAATCAAACAACGCAACCTCATGTAAAGACTATCGTCTCATCAGTCTAATGAGCCATTTTCTAAAACTATTCCTTCGAGTTCTACACACAAGACTCTATCAAAAATGCGAGGAAGTAAGCGGTGTCAGCCAGTTCGGATTTAAGAGCGGATTCGGAACTAGAGAAGCCATATTCAGTCTCCAGACATTGGTCCAAAACTGCCAAGATCAAAGAAAAGATGTCTTCATGTGCTTCATTGACTACGAAAAGGCATTTGACAACGTTAAACACAATCTTTTGATAACGTACCTCAGAGATTTGGGACTAGATGGAAAGGACGTAAGACTGATTGGTAATCTGTATTGGCACCAAAAAGCAGAAATTCGAGTAGGCAACACTGAGACAACTGAAGATTTTGAAATTAGGAAAGGGGTTCGCCAGGGATGTGTCCTGTCCCCAATGTTATTCAATTTGTACGTGGAAAGGGCATTCTCCGAGGCAATTTCGGACAGCCCCTTTGGTATTAAAGTAAACGGAATCCCCATTAACAATATCAGATATGCGGACGAGAACTTTTCGAAAATATCAAGAAAAGAAAAATAGGTTATCTCGGACACATAATGCGCGGAGAATGCTACCATTTTCAACGCCTCATTCTTCAAGGTAAAATAGAGGGAGGGGGAAGAGGAATAGGCAGGAAAAAATTATCATGGCTTAGAAATATTCGTCAATGGACAGGGATAAAGGACTTCCAAACACTGCAGTATGCTGCAATTAATAGAAACATATGATAGGAATAGAGAAGATGAACGCCTACGCAGGAATCTGCACGGCACTAAAAGAAGAAGAAGATGTTTTTCGTGACAGTGTTTTTTCATTTGCTGCCTTATTAACATCTTTCTGTTTCTCTGTTTGTCTTCTGTAAGTTTCTTCTTATTATCTTTTTCTTTTCGTTCTTGTTTAGCTTCAAGTAATTTTTTCAATGGAGTGGAAGTAAAAATCTCCGAATATTGTTTTTTGTGGAATTTGGTTGCAATTTTTTTCTTAGTCATTACTGGCAGCGGCACCATTTGTTCTATAAGATTTAGTGAGTAATTGAGAGAGGTTTTCTTTCTCTTTGAGGAGGAGTGATTTCATTTTCAGATTGCTTAGAGGCACTAGGTTGTTGCTGGATATTAAAATGAAATTTCCTTACTGTATTATTATGTTTCGAAGTTCCAGGTTGTTCTGTATTTTCTTGAGTTCCAGGTTTCTTGGTTCGATTGATCCATTTCATTAGTGACAGTTTCACTTAAGTCAATTGTGATTTGAATATTAGTGACGTCTGTGTGATCTACTGTAAAAAAGTCATCATCTGAAAATTTATCAATGTCCAGGGACCATATTCCAGCAGCCCTGAATTCTGAAATCCATTTTTCCATTGAAGCTGCTTTTAGATATGCTTTATTAAAAAGACCGGCTAGTTCATAATGCGTAATGTTTTTTAAACACGATTTTCAAGATATAAATTACATTCCCGATTAAAAGCCGCTTTGAGAAGTCCAAAAGTTAAGTCGAGTGGTTGAAGTTTATGTGATGTATGCGGAGGAATTGATACCATACCAATCCCATTAGCTCTGTAATATTCATATATATTTAGTGAAATATGGCTCCCGTGATTGTCCAGCATGAGCAACAGCGGACCATCGGTTGTTGCCTTAACAAAGTGATTGAAATGCACGATCCACTCAAAAAATAAATCTTCGTTAATCCATCCATTTTTGGAACAGCCATAATAGCACCAATTGGCCCATCTCTCTTCAATGTATGCACCATACGCGCCCTCGGAAATATGAACATCGATGGCACGAATTGTCCTGACGCACTTACTGAACAAACTAGAGTGACATTTTTTCCCGTTCGCAAGATGTTATCGAGCCAACTTGTTTCTGGCCCTTTGCGGCTAATATTTTTCCTAGAGTTTGTACAGTCAATATTCCTGTTTCGTCCACATCGTAAATACGATTATCTGTAAATTTATGCCTTTCCACAATATCTTCTAGGTTCTTATAGAACCGGATTACTTCAGTTTTGTTGAAGGCGGTAATACGATTTTGACTTGTACCTTCTGGTTTTCGAAGGCTTATCTTCACCAGCCATTTTCTTTTCGTTATCGAGACAGATATCAGTCTTAAACGAGTTATCCCGTAGAAAACATATGCTAATTTAATAATGTGTGAAGCAAGAGCTCTCTCCTCTTCCTTGGTGAACACTGGACATCTTCCCAACTCAGATTTGATCAAATTGTTGGCTTTTTTTCTATCCCTTAAAGTAGATTCAGGTATACCGAATGCTCTACCAACTTCTCTCACTGCTCGTCCGCCTTTTATTGCATTCATAGCCTTTCGTAATTGCTCCTCACTCCACTGACCTCTTGTTGTTTTTCTTTTATATGTCCTTGAAGTTTTATCTATAATAAAATAAAATCTTACCAACCATAAGGGGTAATTTTGCGCAGCGTGCAATACCCCACAATAATTGCGCGGTTTTCCCCCAAATCACGCCTCCGAACAAAACAGTTATTTTTGGCAGAGGGTAAAATACTACTGAACTGTTTATAGTCAAGATGAAACAGTATATATTTAGCTACAATTAAAAAAATGATACTGATAGCATATAATACAACAAACTTACCACCACTCAAAGACACCAACAAAATTAAATAACCTAAAACGTACAGATCTCACTTACTTTCTGCAATACACTGAAATCATAACGAAACTTTTGGCGGATGTTTTTTATAGCAGATGAACAGATCCAGTGCTGCCAAGTCTTTCGTACGTCTAGAGATTCTGAATAACCTAGATGCGCGTTATTCCCCCGTGCGTGGTATTTCCCCAACTTCCCCTACTCCAGTCAATGCTGCTAAACGCCGAGTGCTTGGTTCCGGATTATTAGCAACTCGCACTAAAATATCATCTTCCTGATACACAGTTATTATTTTAAGTCATCCCATACTATTCTTACGCCTAAATTGTCCAGTTTCCGACGAAAAATATTGCTGAAAGTTTGCCGATTGGGTTGAACTGTGTTTGGATACATTATTTATACGAGCAGCAGCAACACGGGAATAATTTTCGTTTACATAATACCAAAGCATGTTTCTCATTCCAAGATTAGTAAAATTATTGTGTCGAGGTATTTTCACTCAACCGACTTTAAATTTTACAACAATAATAATTTCAAGTGACATTAGTAACAACTAACAGCTATGACAGCACTCCACAATATCGAAACAATTAATTCAGACCAGAGCCAACTACACAAAACAAATGATATTGAAAAATTATTCATCAAAGCTACTTACCTGCTTGTAATTAAAAATAGACTTAAGTTGTCTATTTACAGGTAAATATTTTAATTATTGTTATTGGGATTAAGTTAAAAATAAATATCCATTTATAGAGCAACACTTTAAGTTTATCTGCCAAACTCACAATTGGAAATAGCATTACATTATTATCATTGATGAATTTGCAATTAGGATTAACAATATGTTAACAATTGCATTTTTATTATAATAATTATTGGGTGTCTCAGGATTACAGTAAAAAAGTATATCGTAGAAACCGAATGTTCAAGAATGGGAATTCTTCATTTATATATATATTACTGTATTTTTAGAAAATGTGATTATTGTTAGTGGGTCGGCGATCTGTTTGAAATTATAAATTCTTTTTGTATCCGTTTGCTATCATCCGGGAGAGTGAACAAATCTTGTCGTTGTTCGGAAGTGACTCCATATTTAGCTTTCCCGGTACCTCCATACGCGCCCATAAATTCATAGAAAGTAGGGTCAAACATATCTTGAATATGGTTTACTCCTTTCTCTATGTCATGGTCTCCTTGGAATGGCGCTAGTCGTTTTTGGTGAACTACTTTTGGTTTTCTGTTGGGGATCTTGCTTGTGCGATATATATAACATCATTGATCCTTTTCTTGATTAAGTATGGACCTTCCCAGGATTTTTGTAATTTTGGAAAAAATCCTTTTCTTCTCGTCGGGTTGTGTAACCAGACTTTGTCTTCTTCTTTAAAACCGCCTACTGTGGCCTGCGTGTCGTACCGACTTTTCATTCTATCGCTGGCAACTTGAAGATTTGTTCGAACTAATTCGAGATTATCGTTCAGCCTTCTTCTCAATTGGATCACGTTGTCTTCTCCTGCTAGATCTTCGCCAGGCCGACAGCCAAACTCCAGGCCACAAGGAAACCTCATTTCACGTCCAAATAGAATTTTTGCAGGAGTTTCACCTGTGGACTAATTTACGGCCGATCGATAAGCCAACGCAAATAGGGAAAGGTACTGGTCCCAATCTCTCCGGTGGCTGGAAACTACTTTGGACAGGTATTTTCCAATGGTCCTGTTCGTTCTCTCGACCATTCCATCTGATTGTGGATGCAACGTTGTTGTCCTGGTCTTCTTCAGTCCCAGCTTGTCACAAATTTCCTGGAATACCTGGCTCTCGAAATTTCTTCCTTGATCGCTGTGGGCTTCCAAGGGCACTCACCAGTACATCCGCGACAGTTGTGGCCTCTTGATTCAGGATCGCGTAAATGTCCACCCACTTTGCGAAATAATCCATTATAACAAGGATGTATTTACCACCATTTTCTGTAGTCGGAAATGGTCTAGCGATGTCTAAAGCAATCCTTTCGAAAGGGCTTCCAATATTATACTGTTCCATAGGTGCATTTCTCTTGCGATGTGGTCCATTACTCGTAGCACAAGTCGTCACATCGTCGGAGCTGTTCATCCAATAAAACCTCTCACGGATTCGCTGGAGGGTTTTCTTCACTCCCAGATGACCTCCCGATGGACTGTCGTGTAACTTCTCTAGTACCTCAGCTACTCTTCTTCTCGGGATAACTAGCTGTCTCCTCATCTCGGAACCATCATCGTTTTCAAGGACTCTTTTCAACAGTCCTTCTTTCAGGACAAGGGATTCCCACTGAGCCCAATACGCATTGTGTGTCGGTGAAAATCTTGACACTTCTTGCCAGGTAGGTCGCCGATTTTCTTCCTTCCATTGCCGAATCTTCTTTAGCTGAGGATCATTCTCCTGATCCTTCTCTGATCCTGGTGGGTGACTACAGTAGTTCTTGAAACTGTAGCTTCCTTAGGTTTCGACTTGTTGCAGTGAGAATAGTCTACAGGGCATGACCGTCTAGGCAGGAAGTCGGCTTTTCAGTGATTCACATCAGCCCGATGATCACCCCGTCTGATTTCCCCTGTGACTGGAGTTCTTGGGTTGCAGGAGTTTTGGGACGCTTAGACGGGAAGCGTACATACTCTAGCTCGCCACACTTCCGGCATTTGATTTTCTTCAGCTTCTTGTCTGCCATACCTTTTAACAAGTTGACGATCTGGTCAGGTCTGTCATCGTCACCTCTTTCATGCATGGTCCTACTTTTGTTGTACCACGGATCCTTCGTGGCTGCTTTGCATTTAGGAGGTTCTTGGTTTGCAGGACTCGTAGGACGCTTACACGAACTGCGTACATTTTCTAGCTCGCCACAATTACAGCACCTGATCTTCTTCGGCTCCTTGTCGACCATATCTTTCAATAAGTTGACGATCTGGTCAAGTCTGTCATCGTCACCTTCTTCCTGTATGATTCTACCTTTGTTGTATCCCGAAGCCATCGTGGCTGCTTCATATTCAGGATCAGCATTCAATGCATCGACCAATGTTTTAGGATGGGCTAATCGAAGCGTCTTCTCCATATCGTGGTCACATAAGCCGTCAATAAAGGCCTGGATGCCTAAAAATTCCATCATGTTATCTGGTGCTGATGGATAAGCAAATCGAACTAGTCGGGCAATATCCAGTTGATACTCGTGAAGGATTTCGCCACGTTTCCGCCTTCGGTTCTTCAGCTGGAATCTGTACAAATGTTCCAAATGTTCGTAACCGTATCGCATATCCAGCTTCTTTTTCAGCTGCTCAAAGTCATTCGTTTATTCAAGAGGTATCGTCTGAAGTACATCTAAGGCATCTCCCCGAAGCGCGATGGTTAAGTTCACTGCCTTCTCCTTGTCGGACCAATTATTCAGGAGCTGCTTCCAACTGTTTTACATAATTGACAATGTCTTCTAACTTAGGGTATGTTTCTGGCTTGCAAGGTTTTGTTTGCTCGATATTCTTTTCTTCCGCTGGCGTGTCTTTAGTTCTAATATCTTTCATCTTTCTTTCTAACTCCTTGATTTTCTCGTCCATCGTTGTCATCTTATTCTCAATCTTCTCATCCATCGTTGTAATCTTATTCTCGATTTTCTCGTATATCGTTGACATCTTATGCTCGATTTCAGATTTTAGAGACGAAATTTCATTTTCAACGTCAGCGACAATGTCGTTTTTCATTAATAAGATATCTGCAGATATATCGTTCTTCATAGCAGAAATATCGTTTTTCACATTCGTTGAAATCATCTCTTCCATGGCAGAAATATCGTTTTTCACGTTTGTTGAAATCTTCTCTTCCATGGCAGAAATATCGTTCTTCATAGATGAAATATCGTTTTTCACATTCGTTGAAATCTTCTCTTCCATGGTAGAAATTTACGAGATTAAGGTGGAAGCCTCGTCATTTAATGAAACTGTTTCTGGATCAAAGCCGTCATTGTCCAGCACCGCTTTAAGTCTTTCTACTAATTCACTTTTCTTACCGGACGTTTTTCACGTTTGTTGAAATCTTCTCGTCCATGGCAGAAATATCGTTCTTCATAGATGAAATATCGTTTTTCACATTCGTTGAAATCTTCTCTTCCATGGTAGAAATTGACGAGATTAAGGTGGAAGCCTCGTCATTTAATGAAACTGTTTCTGGATCAAACCCGTCATTGTCCAGTACCGCTTTAAGTCTTTCAACTAATTCACTTTTCATACCGGACGTTTCCAACTCATGATCTTCCAATTCTGCTCTTAGTTCCGTCACTTTCAGGTCACATAGTCTCTTGGCCATTTTTACGTAGCAATTTATTTATATTATCCCACTTCTGACACATATGTAATGTTTTTCTTATTTATTTAAAACAGTTTATCCTAATGGGTGGTATAAATTCATACACACGGTAGGTTCACTTACTTAATTCATTTATTCACTAGACTATTCACTAATTTATATTATATACACAGTATATTCACTTAAACTAATTTATATAAACACTTCACTACTTAGATTATTTACTTGTTCGCTGTTCATATCACGAGATCACTTTATCAACTAAACATTTCCCGCTGGTCAGCCCTCTATATATTAGTACATTTTTTACTAGATAATTCTAGATTGCGGCTTACACAAAAACAATCGGCTCTCTGGAATTTTCTAGATAATACTGGCCACAAAAACAATGTCTAGATAAGATTGTCACAAAAAATCGTAAACAGTTCTAAGAAATCCCTGCGCATCCGCCATAATTTTAACTTTCATACATGGCTTAGGCAGAGTCTGATTCAGGAACTACACCAGTGTGCTGTTTCTTAACAGTATTTCTAAATTTGACCTCTAGCTCGTCAAACATTATCATCGACATCTTGAAACAATGATAAAATGTGTCTATCCTCTCTTAGTTTGACATGTAAATGACGGAATGCCCCATCCAGATATCTAGTAAGATTTATAGGATGAACATCTTCTCTTCTTTCCGTTTCTTGTAATTTTTCTGTATAAATAGTACATAATAATTAGATCCATTTTTTCAAAAATCATTTGTATATACATACATACATGCGCAGATACTACTCAGATCTAGAAAACACTTGCAAAAAGGTAGTAAAAACGCGACGTTATTTTTGCGTCATACGTCCGGCGACACAAAACGCCTGCATAAAGAGGATTTTATTGTTGTGGATACTTGTCCACTCGATGTATGTGGATTTTCCTCTAACTAAAGTATCACATCTAATTTGATATCATCACTCAGTGAATTGGCAGCTGTTTTTTTTTCATTTTACATACATGTACTAGCTCGCGAAACTGCTTATCCATAAATGTCCCTTGGGATATAGGCGGCAAACCCGGAAATTTATTATGAAATAGGCGAGCTACTTCCTGTTGTGTTCATTTTTTATCTACATAACCAATTATTAGTGAAACTGTTATTCTATGCATATTCCAACCATTTTTCTGAATTAAAGTTAACGAAATTCCAACGAAAATTATAACACTAACAAATTATAATATAAAACAATTTGCTAAGGCGTTTTAAACAAACTAACAATGCGACGAAAATATTTTAATGTATTTTTGATGTAAACAGTCGAAAAAGAAGACTGTTTTATGTTTTATGCTTTTTGCTTACTTATTATCAATACCTAAACGGGAAATAAGAATATAGTAGAGACTTTTAGTAATCAGATGATTTTATTCTTTTTATGTTAGTTTTTTCAATAAACTTAAAAACAATAACATTGTTGAATAAACAAATAACATACCTATCAATTAAATAGCAGTACAGCAATACTAAATTTTTAAAAAAAATCACATTGGGTAATTATACTCCTTTTGCTCCGATCACCAGGAAATATTTTCAAGTACAAGCTTTCACCAATAGACAGAGTAATCAATAAAAACAGGAATACAGTATTTTTGTAGGCAATACTTACATTAAACGTTTTAAACATTCAATTTTCCAACTACGTGTGAAACTTTGAATTATATCAAGATAACTATAAATTATGCATACATTATAGATTAACTTCTAGATAAACTTTATGACATTATTGAAAAGATAACAATACGTTACCGGCACTGATAATAATTTTTGTATCTATTCTAGTTACATTATTCTATGTGGAGACCCTATTCAAATCAATTGAGGACAAGCAATTTTAAATTAAAATACATGTAGAGTGATGTCATAATTTTAACCTTTGCAATGAACAATATGTAGGAATGTGATTTCTTTAGAAATCGTTTTGCGGTTGCAATTAAAAATAATATTAGGACTTTTTTTATATTATCACGATGTTGTAAAACGAAACAAGTTTTTTTTTTATTAAAATTAACGTGCTCGGCGACTATGGCCACTTGCACAAAACGATTACATTACTATATAAAATACAATAAGACAATAATAGCATATGTAGGTTTGGTTAAATTTTTCTGTAAAACTGCACATCTTCAAGGAATTGCAGTAGGCTGTTAATTTGCTCTGGATTATTTAGCATATATAGTAGGCTTGATGAGAGGTGGTAATGTTGTCTCCTGGCTGAGAACTGGTGACATTCAGTTAAAATGTGTTTTATTGTCAAATGCGATTGACAAATTTGACAATAGGTTCGATTGCTGGATGTCATTAGTTATCCATACGTTAACATAGAATGTCCGATGCGTAGTCTCCTTATTATGGCTAGATCTCGCCTTGTAAGTTCTGTAGGAGCAACGAGAGGGCAATTGATTGACGGCTATATTTCGTGTAAAAAAGAGCGGTTTGTATCCCAGTGCTGCTGCCATATAATTTCCGTTCGTTTTGTGATGTGTGCCTTGAAGTCATTACATATTTGGATATTGTCAGTAATGTCAGTGAATGTTGAGACAATTTTCGCGTAATGATCAGCGAGTTCAATGCCTGCTATACCAATGTGGGATGGTAGCCAAATTATAGTAACTGATATATCTTGGGAAGTGATAAGCTGGTGGTAAGTATCCTGGATATTTTGGGCAATTGGATGTTTGGTAAATATATTTTGGATAGTCTGGATAGAGGCTAGTGAGTCTGTGCATATAGCTACATGCTTATTTGTTAAAGTGATGTGTTTGAGGGATTGAAGTATGCTAAATAATTCGCCAGTATGGATGCTGCATAAAAGAGGGATAAGGGAGGAGTTAATATGAGAATGGGACGTTGTAACAGAGCAGCCTACTCCTGTTTCAGTTTTTGAGGCATCAGTATATAGAACTAGATCGTATTTATTTGTTAATATGATGTTATTAAAAGCTTTCATTATGAGTTCCCTTGGTGATATATGTTTGTCGTATCGTGTAAGTGATGTGTTGAGGACTGATAATGACCCAAGGTGGAGTCTGGGGTAGTGGGAGAGGAGTTGTTTGCCGTAGATTTATGTCATTAAGTTGCTGTGCTAGCACTGATGGAATGGGTTTAATTGATGATATTGGGTGTGCGTAGTGTGAGGTAGATGTCGGTGATATAAAAAGGGGGTATACTGGATTATGGGGGTTCGAGGAAACGGAGGCTGCATAAGAGAGAAGTAGCTTTTGTCGTCTCAACCAAAGGGGTGGTTCATTAGCTTCACAATAAAGGTTTTCAACAGGGGTAGATCAGAAGGCTCCTAGGCAGAGACGTAGAGCTGTATTGTGTATGGGGTTTAAGAGGTCAGTGTATGTTTTGGAAGCTGACATATATGTAGCAACCATAATCTAGTTTGGAGCGTATAAGCGATCTATATACTTTAAGGAGGGAATTTTCGTCGGCACCCCAATGAAAATGTGAGAGGGTTTTAATTATGTTGAGCCTCTTACTACACTCACCTTTTAATTCCAGTAGATGTTGTTGACAGGTAAGTCGTGAGTCATAAGTAACACCGAGTATTTTGCAGTGGCCAACTAGAGGGATACAAATGTTGTTGATCATAATACGAGGGGATGGGGAGGGACGGCGTCGGCTGAATTTAATGATTTTAGATTTTGTGTAGGATAAAGATACACCTAGGAGGTTAGTTCTGTAACCAAGGGTATCGACAGCAGATTGAATTAGTTTCGATGTGGTAGAGACAGAACGTCCGTGGTAGTATATTATTAGATCATCTGCATAAAGGACGTGTCTAATTGGCGAAGAAAGATTAGAGCATAAATCGTTTATCGCTAAATTGAATAGTGTCGGACTTAAAACCGAGCCCTGTGGAACCCCATCCGATTGGATGTAAGCTGATGAGAAAATGCCATTAACTGAGACTCTGTACGATCGTGACGATAGAAAATTTTGGATAAACTGGAATATAATGCCATTGATGTTATGAAGGGTGAGTTTGTTCAGTATAGAGTGTCTACTAATGGTATCAAAGGCACCTTCAATGTCAAAAACAGCGGCAATACATTCTTGTTTCTTATTCCATGCCTCGGAAATATGGCTTTGAAGAAGTACTAGGTTGTCATGTACTGAGCGGTTTCGTCGGAAGCCTGACTGCTCTTTAGCAATTATATTATGTTTGTCAAAGTACCATAAAAACCTTTTGTTAATAATTTTTTCAAAGATCTTGCACATGGTACATGTTAATGATATTGGTCTGTAAGCACAGGGTGAGGTAACCGCTTGATTTGGTTTTTTAATGGGAATTATGACTGAGGTTCGCCACTGGTTGAGGATTGTGTTGGAAGTCCAAATTAAGTTGTACATTTCAAGAAGTTTACGTTGGCCTTCAAAGGATAGCTTTTTTTTATAAAGATATGGGGGATATCGTCAGGACCAGAAGCAGTGTTCTTGGAGGATTGAATGGCCGAAGTTAGTTCTGTGTGAGAGAAAGAAGAATTTAGATAAGTGATGTCTTGAGTTGTTATGTTAGAAGATATAGGAGGTGTGGCAGTCAACGCTTCATGTGGGGTGGGGTTGATTTTGCTTCTGAATTTCTCAAAAAAATGTTTGGCTTGATTCTCACTAATTACAGTGTTGTTAGAGATAAGATTGGCTACTTTAAGACTGGTATTGTTTCCTTGAATTTGTCTAATTTTTTTCCATAGAACAGTGGGATTAGTACTTTCGTTGATTGAGGACACATAGTTTCTCCATGAAGATTTTTTACTTTATTTTATGGTATATCGAGTCTTGGCTCTGGCTTTTTTCAGTTTTAAGAGATTATCTTGGCTCTTGTTTATTCGGTAATTTTTGAGTGCAAATTTTTGTTCATCTACAGCAATTTGACAAGAGGTATTCCATCAGGGAATTGTTTTTCGTTTGTTTGAAATAATATTTTTGCCAATGTGTGCATTGGTAGCTGAAAGTAAGGCGTTTGTAATTAACGTCATTTTATTGTCTGTATTGTCGGAGAACGAGAGAGTGGATAAAGTGGTATCTGTATGAGTTGTGTAACTGGGCCAGTCAGCATTGTTTAGGCGCCAGTAGCTCCTGGTTAAACTTTGTTGAATATTTGGTTCATTGGATGATATGAAGATGGGATAGTGATTGCTATCGTAAAGGTCATCGGCAATTTGCCAAGTTAGTAGAGTAGCTGATTTAGGATCACTGAAGCTCAGATCTATAGAGGAGAGAGTTCCGGATGAAAATTTGAAATGTGTACTGGAGCCTGTATTCAATAGGCAGGATCCTGTGCAGTTGATTACTCTTTCAATAGTTTTCCCTTTACCGAATGTATAGTTGGATTCCCACATGGTGTTGTGGGCGTTAAAATCACCTACAAGAATATATGGTGTAGGAAGTTGGTAGATAAGGTTTAATAGCTCTGTATCTTGAAGTGGGTGGTTAGGTGGAATATATATGTTGCAAATAGTAAGCTTATTAGGACACCAAGTGGTTATGGCAATGGCCTCAAGATCTGTTGTGAGTGGGAGGTGAGACGAAAACAGTTCGCTTGAAATAAAAATTGATGTGCCGCCACTGGCACGTATACAGTCGGTGCGGATAAAGTGATATCCTTCAAAGTTTTTTAGCTTAGTGAGTTTGGATAATTTGGTGTTGATTTCTTGAAGGCATATTATTTCAGGCTGTTCATCGAGAACTAGTTGCTGGATTTTTTCTAATCGAGGAAAGAATCCGTCACAGTTCCATTGAATTAAAGTGGCTCTTGACTTGGAGGTGATAAGGGTGGCTGTGAGGATTTTTGCAGGCATTCTTAATCAGTTTGATATTCGGAGGAAACGGTTATATTATCAGAGTCTTCAGGATTTATTTGTTGTTTAATTTTTTCCTAATTCTTGTAAGGCGGTTTTTGAGGGACCTTTCCTTCGTTTCGGTAGTGATATGTCATTTAGTAATCCTTGAGTGTTTGAGGTGAAGATTAGAGCTTCCTTGAGAGGGTCTATATTCCAATGTGTATTTTCTAAGAAAGCTGTGAATTGGGTTTCAGTAAGAGTGAGATCCGATGGATTTTTTTCATAAATAGCGTATATTGCCTTTTGAGTGGAGGGTGTTAAATTATGATGATCAGAGATTATTGTTTTCGATTTTTTCTTTAGATGTTTAGAAGGTATTAGGGTTAGTAAATGAAGGGGGGAGCATTTGATTTGTTGTTGGTTCAGGTGTGATTTCCGGTGTGAGTTGGAGAGGGGTATCAACATTGCTATCAGTTGATATGGCCCTTTTTTGTCCGTGAGTTAGGGGAGTTAGTATTTGAGTTATCTCAGTTTCATTCGAGGTATTTGGTAGTGTGAGTTGTCTGGGAGCACTATCGAGAGAAATATTAACCGTAGATTGTGATATAGAAATGGCGGAGGGTGGGATGTCGTCTTGTGTTTGGGATGTAGTAGTATTTGTGCAGGAGTCAGCCGCATGTCCTGCTTGTTTGCATAGGAAACATTCAAGCTTATCAGATGATACAAATATTCTATATTGAGTATTATCATTAGTAATTAGGAGAGATGTTTGTACGGAGAAGTTATCATTTTCAGGAATAACGTAAGAAACTCTACAGAAACTCATTATGTGAGCGTATTCATCACCTAGTACGCCACATTTTACAAACGAAACAGGGGAGGCTAACTGTAGTCCAATATATTTTAGAGCTTCTTCAATTATGGCGTGAGGAATGGTGGGAGATACATTGTGGAGTTCATGGAAATGCTCTGATGGGCACTGAGAAGATCATTGACGATATTACTCGAGGATACATAAATACAAATACGGTTATTTGATATTCGTGACGCAAAGGTAATATTTTTAGGGGTAACAATGTCCCCTGCAGCTTTTACATATTCAAAGAGAACGGTGTTGGAAATTGCATGTAAGATAATGGCTTGATCCCTATTTGGAAAAGTCGGAGGAGGAGGTTTAGTTTAGTTTGATTTTGGTTGTTAATGGAGCTCAATTTTGTGAACGGTCCTGGTTACCAAAACCACTTCACAATAAATTTTATTGATGCGACAGACGTCCCAGAAGGACTCTGTGGGCAATATAAAAGGAATATATCAGTTACCTGCTGATTCTAATGCCACGCCACTGGAGAATGTAATTGTCCAACTGACTAATAGTGAGGATTCGTAGTTTGTAAAACAAAAACACTAATAATTGACTGTTGATTATCACATGTTGATTATTATTTGCACAGTATTATCACAAAGAACTATTGATAATTTTAAAGAAAAACGCGTAAATAACGTAAAAAGTTGTCAGAGTCGCAGTTAACGATGTTCACTCGTTGTCTGACTCCGCTGAATAAAACAAGTTTTGTTTAGAATGATTGTTGAGATCTAGAGTTTTTTCCCATTGAGTGATAATAAAATCTATATACAATATTGGAAATAACTATTTGTCAAACCAGATTTTGACCGTGCTCCGAATGAAAAAACAATTATTTCCGTGGCTTTATGTCGCGATGGATATTGAATTACATTACATGAAGACAGTGTGGTTAACAGCTTTTTAGTAAAGGCTCCCCCATACCAACCCCGAAAAATCGCAGCGGCAGCGGTGGCGAAAGTTCCGCGACAACAGCGGCAGATAGATTCGCCTACTACTTCACACCACACCGAATAAAAAATCCCCCAAACCAGCGCGAATGTGCCGCGACGGATTTGTGACAGAAAGTTGGCAACGAAATTCGCAGCCGAATCTGTAGAGAGCGTCGTATCAAACCGAATATAGCCGCATCATATGTGACATATTTTCAGTATCTGAACATTGTTAAAAAGGAAAGTCAAACAATACTTATTACCTCAAAAAATGTCATAATCGGATGAAGAAGAAGCACTTATGTTGCTTGCACAGGAACAAGAAGGCAATGTAAGGTAAGAATATTATTGTGATATAAATATAAGTATGTTGACTTATTATTTACCTAATCTTAGGAAGAAAAGAAAATGGGTTCACCAGATTAATCAAGATGAACTTTTACATCTTATAGCAAATGATATTCGAAAATTATATACAAAGTATAGAGAAGTTATTGCGCCCGAAGAACGATTAGCCATAACGTTAAGGTAATAACATCTTACTTTTATTATTTGAAAAACAGTCATATGAATAAAAAAATAGAGCCTTTTATTAGTAAAACATACAGTCATAAGTATTTAGTAAATGTATTTATTAATTGTATGGATTAAAAGCGTTAAGGTAGTTAGAAGCTAATAATTCTTCTGAAGAGGGTTCAATTCTAACTTCGGTTAGTGCAATATAGTTGTTTTCTGAAGTTTTGTTGTAGCACTCAGAGGTTTGTAGTTGTCTGGGGAATGCAGCAACGTTTGGAGAACCTAGGGATGCAACTGAAATACTCTCTGCAGAAGAGATGTTGGGATGAGTATCTGTACTTGCTGGTCTAGAATGGCTATATAAAGAACTTTCCTCCAAATAAAGAAGCTCCTGTTCCATGACGACTTGCGCAATTTTCATTTTGGCCTCAATTTGTCTTCTAGAAGAAAAAGTTTTTATCGTACTTGCGTGAACCAAAAAAAGTTAGTCAGTTACCTCATACTCGGTTTTTTTGTGTTCAAAATGTTATCATGTCATTTTTGGTATAACTGGAGTTGCGCGGCACTTGATGTAGGTGTCAATACTGAGGGTTGAACCTGACTGATATCAGTATTCGACGTTTGAGAAGTAACTGACTATGTTTCTTTTAAATTTTGGCTACTATTTGTTTGCTCTTGTTCGGAAGTTTCTACGCTTTAGGGGGGATTCATATTTGCCATTGTGGTAAACTCTTGTGAATAGACATCGTCGACATTAGATGTAGCTTTAGCAAAATTTAAAAATGGTTTGAAAGCTTCCATGTGATCTGCCCATATCCATTTTTTTTGTATTAGTTGCCACTTGTCCCGTTTTAGTTTTGGTGCTTCTGATATACTTGGCATAAGTATCCCTCAGATTCCTCCACTTCTTTTTAATCTCGTCCCCTAAACAAATTTTGTTTTTAGGTATTTAGCTACCGTAGATACATTTTATACAGTTGACCATAGTTTTAGAGTTGGGTTTTCGACTGTAAGTGCTGCAGTTACAGAAATTTCTGCAGCTTTATGTAAACATTTGCAAGATACACATTTACCTGAACCCACTACAGAAATAAAAAATCTGAAGAATTGTATTGGCAGCATCGACGACAAGCATGTTACTAAAAAGTGCCCAAACAAAACTGGATCTAATTATTGGTGCTATTTAATCAAATTTTTAATAGTATTAATGGCTATTGTTGGTCCTGATTACAGGTTTTGGTAAAAAAAGTGAATTTTCGAAACCTCTAATACGAGAAGAAGATTTAAAAGAAACTTAATGAATGTGCCTGAACCAAAACATCTCCCAGGGCAAAGTGAACCTTCTCCTCATGTTATAATTGGAGACGAAGCTTTTTCACTAAAGCCATATTTGTTAAGGCCCTTTCCATACAAGCAAAGTAAAACAGATGTTTTCAAGGAAAATTATAATGCAAGACTCTGTGGGGCAAAAAGTGCGGTAGAAAATGCTTTCGGATTATAAAAGCGTTATAACAACTGTTATGAGACCAACACCACAATACGCCAAGTCAAAACAACCCCGATCTATCGCGATTTCCTTTCTCCCTCACAAAAAGGAGCGAATCAGTCAAGAATGCATCAACCCAACACACGGTACTGTTGGCGATGCAAAATTATTTCAAAACCGATCTAAATGTGACAACATTTTACTTGACTATTAATAGAAATTATTTATTAAAGGAATTTATTCTGCCAAACTATTGAGACAATTATTGAATTGCTTCAATAGAATTGGAAAAAAAATCAATAATTGTTTCAATAGTCTGGTAGAATAAATTCCTTTAATAATAAATGTGTATTAATAGTCAAGTAAAATTTTGTCATATTCAGATCTTTTTTGAAATAATTTTGCATCGTCCACGGTACCGCGTGTTGGATTGAATCATTTTTGACTGCTTAGCTCCTTTTTGTGAGAGATAAAGGAAATAGCAACAGATTGGGGTTGTTTTGACTTGGCGGATTGTGGTGTTGTTCTCATAATAGTTGTTGTAACGTTTTTATAATCTTTTGTAGTACTCCCTGATGATAGAAATAAACGTTACCGAAGGCTTGGAAAAATTATAAGGAGTGTACTTTTATTGCTACTACCCCAATATCCATATTTCACAGCCAACACGAAAGTACTCATGTTCTTGGTTCCTGGTTGTGTAACTACTTAGCTAATTGTTATTTAAGTGTCAAATAAGTGCTGTCAATCAGCGAAAAACATTTTTAAAACAATAAGTAAACGTTTAGAATAAATATTTTTAAAATTATAATATTTGATTCATTTTTCAGAGGTGTGCAACAGATTATGATGATACACATACATATAATATACATATTTGTATTATGTACACATTAGTAGTATAGGATACATTTTTATTTCCATCTACAGACTCATTGTTTTCAAATAATTTAATAACGGTATTAAAAGTGATTAAATTAATGTTGGAAGCATTTAATGAATTAGGGTGCGTTTATGTTCGAACTGTGATAAACGGAAAGATCGTCAATAGTAGTAAAGCGAGGAATAGTGAGCGAGTTATAAACACCTCCGCATAAATACATTGTTCAATTTTCTAGGATCGCCGCTCTTAACATCGTTTCTCACAGATCCAAAATAGACGTACCTTTAGGTGCTTACATATAGATAACTTGATATATGCACCAAGCAGCTATTCTGATATGGGCATATAAGAGTCATGAATATAATAGCTGTATTTTTAGTGGGAAATCGACCAAATGAAAATTATATTTCCTCTTGCGAAAATTTCAATAGGAATTGTTATAAATAGAAAAAACTTTCGCTATATAGACGTTTTTTCGATATGAGCTCTCAATGAACTTTTCGAATAATTATTTTTATTTGGTCCGATTTTCCACTAAAAATAGGTCCGTTTTAGTTTCGAAAGAGAAACGTAACATAAATGTCCTACTATTGTAGGAACAACATCTCAAAAACGAAACTAGTATGTTATAGCTTCAAAATGAAAATGTTACTTTAGCAACATAATTGTAACGTTCGAATTACGAGGTAACTCAAACATTCCAATAACGAAAGTGATATGTTTTATTTTCGTAACAAAAACGTTTATCTATAAACTTAACTGCGATTTTTTGTTGGCCGATATTTTACATGACTAGAACAAGAAAAAGCTGTAACAAATCTTTTTTGGATAACGTAACAATGTAACTCTCGACATATTAGTGACGAAACTGCGACGTGGGCAAGATGAACCTTGCGCTCATGTTTTAATTGGAGATGAAGCTTTTGCGCTGAAACCATACCTAATGAAACCCTTTTCATATAGACAATATAAAACAGATATTTTGAAGAAGAAATATAATGGTAGAAATGGCCTTCGGCATATTGGCTAAAAAAATTCGAATATTTTGTAGACCAATATACACAAAGGTGGAAATTACAATGTTAATTATAAAAACAACCTGCATTTAGCACAATTTTTTGTGAACTGAAGAAAGAACGATAATCTGTACTTTCAGTTTCTAGAGCCAACACAGAACCGGAACTTAGAGCGTTTACTAATTTTGAGAACGACTCAAGACGTGCAATAAGGTTAGCATTTTTATATCGAGTAAAATTTGTCAGTCATAAATCAGCATCTGTAACTATTGTATTGTATGTATGTACCTACGTGTGTAAATAATAAACAATTTCAGTACTACTTACCATTTTCATTCAATTATTTGCTAATCTCATTCCATAATTTGTCTTTCTTCCTGATGTTTTTGTGATCATCATGTTTTAAGTCGTATAAAATTGAGTATTTTTTAACAATTTCTATTAAAGCTTCTGTCATCTACTTTTTGTTTTTCTTGCGAGGCAGGAATCGCGCAATAAAAACTCTGTCGACAACGAAACTAAGAAAAACATTGCACAATCGCAGTTACAGGAAAGAATGATTCGTCGTCCACTCAGCTTGGCCTCAAGACGATGAGAACCAAACCTTGTGGACAACAGCCCACCTACCTTTCGGCATATGGTTAAGAGAAAAATCCCAATATCCAGCGAGGTCACTGTCAAGAAGAACCCCTCCCACCAGCCACACTCCAAAAATTAGCGGAGAAAGAAGAATCTGTCCTGTTCCAGTACGAGTCTAGAACAAGTTCGAATCCTCTTGTGGTGTCGCTGAAGTCAATATTAATGTTAAAGAGTGGTTGCTCATGTGGTATTTATTTGGTCACCGTCGTCGTCTAAAATCATGCTATCGCCCCATTGGTTTATCCATTTTGCTAGTTCTTTGTCAGTTAGGTCAATATCCTCAGGGGGATATTTCATCTGTCTTTGTCGTAATTTGTCAGTTAGTACTTGTCTTCCAGCCTGTCTTATCGATAGCGAGCAGTCTAGTATAATGTGCTCTTGAATTTCTATTGTATTGCAGTGCGTACATTGTCCATCTGTTTGTCTCAGACTAAATCGTTTGTAATATTCGTTTAGGTACCCGTGTCCTGTGAGTAGTTGGGTAGCTTTCCATGTTAGTATTGGTTCCATACGCATTACCGTTTTAATTAAGCTATATGTTTTCCTGCCTTTAATTTCTTTATTCCATCTGTCTTGCCAGGCCGTCATTTTGTCGGAATCCCCTTGTCTTCTGATATCCGTATTTATGGTTATTTCTATGATTTCGTCCGGTTCTGTGTGAGCAATTCTTGCTAATTTGTCCTCTACTTTTATTCCCCAGTTCGTCCTTGGCTGTTTCTTGATAGTGTAGTCAATGTTATTTTCTTTAAATAATTCTAAATTCTTTTTGATTTGTATTATTGTTTTGTTCCTGCTGTTTCCATTCTGTAGTTGTTGTATTAAGTTGTCTGAGTCTGTATTTAGTGTAATGTGTGTGACTTTGTATGTGTGTATATCTTTTAGAATTATGTCTGTGCTCAACTTGCTTGCCAATGCTTCTAGCTTGTTTATATCCATTGACGTGATCACTTTATACTTCTTCTTAAGAGATCTGTTTTTTGCAGTTATGTAAATGCCTATTGTCTTGTCACTTGTTTTGTCACTAGCGTCTGTGTAAATTTGTGTGTCCGATGCTATGTCTATGTTTGTTATTTTAACTATTTGTTGGGTGAGGTAAGTGTTTAGTAAAAACTTTTGCGTCGTTTATTTGTTGTCTGTTTTCCATATATGATTTATATATTATTTAGGCATCTATGTCTAGTGGTGTTACTCCAGCTAGAACATGTAAGGCAGATGTCGGTGTGGTTTTGTATGCTTTTGTAATCGCCAATAAAAATGGCCTTTCTGATGCAGCCATTTGTCTTTTTATTCTACTGTCATTGTATCTTTTGCACCAGATTTCTGCTCCATATAACATCATAGGTTTTATCGCCTTTTCTTATATTAATTTGAGAGTTTTTGGTTTCCGTCCCCAATCCCGACCAGATATTATGAACAATTTGTACCCCACGTCTGCTGCTTTCTGTCTGTTGGTTTTTACGTGGTCAAGCCACAATTGACCTGTGTCTATAGACAATCCTAAATACTGTAATGTGGTTTTTAACTGTAGGAGCTTATTTCGAATTTTAATTCTCGGTTGTCGTGTATGTTTATATGGTAAAAAGATAGTTTCCGTTTTACTTTCGTTATAAACAAGTTTATTTCGCTCGGCCCAGGTTTCGCATGCTATCCAAATGTGTGACCATTTATCTTCTAATGATTTTAGGTTATGTCCGGTTAGGACGATTATTTGATCGTCTGCGAATGCTTGAACTATGTCTTTCTCAGTTATTTGTGAGGACTTATGTACTTCCGTGAACCAGTCTTCCATTAATAGTAACCACAGAGTTGGTCCTAGACTTGAGCCTTGCGGACAACCCCTTTCCGTCATGTAAGTTATATTTTCAGTTTGGACTTGCATAAATATTAAAAAATCTATGCACATATTCTGTACATTTCTAGGTGTGTTCATCTTATTTAGTCCAAAGGCAATCGCTGGTATCCATGCTGAGTTGAAAGCGTTCTTTAGGTCGAGTGTTATTATTAGAGTATGTAGCTTATCGCTTTTGTTCTGAGTGATCCTATCTGTTACTTGTGCTATAGCGTTCATGGTTGAGAGACCTTGTCTGAATCCATACTGTTTATTACTTAGGTTGTTAGTTGACTCTAGATAATGTGCTAATCTCTTGACTATCATTTTGTCTAAGATTTTTTCCCATTGTCGGTAGGAGGCAGATGGGTCTCTTGCCCCCGTCCTTCTTTGGCAGCCATACCATATTTGCATTTCCCCACACTTCAGGAAAAATTCCATGTATTAAGCATTCATTATAAAGATTTGTTAATACTGTGGCGTCCTGTTTGTGGACAAGTTCCAAGATCTCTTTGTTAAGTCCATCTTATGCCTTTGCTTTTCGGTTTTTCATTTCTTGTAATGTTTGTGTGATCTCATCTTGTGTGAATTTGGTTTGATCCGGACCGTTACTTTGTTCATATTGTTTTGACCTTATATTTTTGTGTGACTCGTTGTCCTCGGATACATCATCAGCTGGGAAGTATTTTTGGTGTAAGTAATGTATCGTTTCAACTCTATTTTGTGTCCATGTGCCATCGTCTCTCTTAATAGTCGTTAGTGTTCAGTTTTCTTTTGTTTTGCGTCTAATAGTTTTGTAAGCGATGTCTCATGGGTTGTCGGGATCGTTATTTGTAAAGTATTGTCTTATAGATTCTTGTTTTGTCAGTTTTATCAAATTCTTGTAAACCCTGCGTTGTGATGTGTAGGTGTTTTTGGCTCTTAATCTATTTATGGGGCCTTGTTCGTTTTGAAATTTCTTTCTCAACTTATTTGTCATGTGTCTTTGGGCTGTCAGTTCGGACGTCCACCAAATTGGGGGCTTTCTCTTTTGTTTGTTGGGTCTGTGTGTAGTTGATTCTACTATGTCTAATATTTTACTTTGCGATTTATAATTTTGTCATTTATTGGTACCCTCATCTCCCAATGTGTTACAATGGCAAACTAACGCGCATGTCTGAGCGTTTCTATAACCCGCCATAGAATGACGAAGGAGCGAATTTTATGCAGCGAAATAATCGCCATGATAGCGAATATTTCACGTTGGTCTGAGGGTGCCTTTATATTGTAATAATAGTTTAAAAAATATCATTTTTCAATCGTCCAATACTTTTTTTTATATATTTCCACTTTAACGCCGTTTCCCAGTAACAGTAATATTTGAATTATAATTAATAGGGCAAAGAAAGATAATTTTAATTAGTTTAAAATTATTAAAGCCCGTACCGGATCTACAACCTTAGTACGTAATCTATATTCAAATGAAATTTACTGTCTCGACCCTTACTTCGTGGAATATGCTCATATTAGTGTTTTTAAATGAAACTCAAGGTCTCTAGTTAATTCCACAATATAATACAAGTTATTGAAAATTCTAAAAAATTGACAATTGTTTCGATAATATTGATTTATCGAAACAATTGTCAATTTTTTAGAATTTTCAATAACTTGTATTATATTGTGGAATTAACTAGAGACCTTGAGTTTCATTTAAAAACACTTATATTCAAATGCTTGAAATTAACCTTATTTTAAGATATCACAGAATAAGAAAATATATCGACATGCGGTTTCCGCTATTCTGTTGCTTATTAGGTATACATTTATCATCCCTGATTAAGACAGACTTCTATTTAATATTTTCCAAAGATAACTGAGTTTTAAATAGCGCACTTTAGCGAGCATGATACTTATTAGGTTGCGACGAAATGAATAACCCTTATGTTGGCGGAAAAGAGCTGTCTTTCAGAAGAATGCGTTTGCAAAAATCGGTTAAGTAAAACCGGAGTTATGGGCGTTTTTTTCTAACACAGTTCCCACTTTTCCACAACCCTTATTTGAGTAGGTAGACTAAAACTTGTAATATCAAATATACGCAGAATTTTTTGAAAAATGCGATGATTGTTTTCGTTATTCCCCTTAATTTTTTTATTCAATTGCACCCTCTAGCGGTAGACATACAAACTTAAAATAATTGCCATGTTTTTCTCGAGGCCACTTTTGTTATAATTTTTCCCGTAACTATACTATGAAAGGATTCTGATATATGACCGAGAGCCATTCTTATTGGGACACCCGGTACAAAAAGAACAGAACTGAGCCCTGCCGTACACAAGTTATAACTATTTACGTCAGATTTAAGGAACTAATCGAAAAAGCATAATATATGTTATACTAACGAGAGGTATTAGAAGACCGACCGAAACCGGTCTATAGCTTAAGCAATCATCCTTTCAACTATAAGCCCAAATGGGTTGGTGGGAATCGACATTCAAAAAGTCAAAATCCTGTATGAAAAACTCTTATTTTCGGACTTATATAGGTGTAATCCCATCTATATACTGAGTGAGTTTTATGTATGGAACGCTTCAATTATCTTGGAAACACCTTGTACGATTTTTATCAATTTTGGTTTGTAAGGGTTTTGTAATACGGCCGATTTTATGGTGGTATTTACAATGTTGTCAGATCTTTAGTTCTTCTCAAAATATAATGAACTTTGTTATTTCAAACGGATCACCCTGTATTTTTTCTGTTTTTGAAATCTTTAAAAAATGTTGAATATTTTTTCCTGCACCTAATTTCCGTAATTTCGGAGTTATAACTACATTTGCAATATCTCCGTCGAAGTTAAAATAATAACATTAAGATAACTATGATTGAATAAAATAGTTTATTTTGAATAATCTTTAATAATTTCTATCCTAGCAGAAATCTCATAAGAAAGTCTACTGTCAATAAATTAGTAAAAAAGTTTAACGAAACTCGTGCAATGATTGAGTTTTTCAAATCATGCCGCAGAAAACCTACAACTGAAGATAAATGTTTAGGTGTTTATGTCATATTTAAGAAATAGTAGTACCCAGATTTTTATTTATTTATTTATTTCCCACGGGAAATCCCCTCTAACTGTTATACAACAATAAATAATATAATAATAAGGTTAGGTATAAAGACTAATACAACATAACCAATTAATTTAAAATGCATAACAGAGCTGGTGAACTCGACCGAGTTAACATCGCTGTGCGTAGGCTGTCGAATATTTGTAATAAGTAAAACTTAAAAGTGATTAACGTGTGGTTCCCGTTGTGTATAATAACATCGAGGTAATTAGACTTTCAACTATAAATAATAACACTTTTTGCAATACTTGTTAATAGTACCAAAATAGCTGTTTCTTGTCGACAAGAGACGCATTTAGTATATTCAGTTTCGGAACTGATAAGCAACCAGTTTTTCAAGATAATGGAAACTGGTTTGCTGGTCTACCTTCGTCAAATTAATGGCAAATAATAATGATAATATACAGCGTGCCGCTTTTGATTTTGACTACGAGAGCAGCACCAATCAAGATAAAACTAAAACCGCATCCAAAAACATAATGTCTCAAGAAAACAGTGGTACTCAAATTCCTTCTCCTAGCACTTCGTATTCATCAGTAGCTAAATCGGTTCCCAAACCTGCATATCCCAAAAAGAATCAAGCAATTGTCTTACATGTGAAAGAAAACCTAAAATTGTTTGACTACGTTAAAGCCATAGGTGACATCATTAGTGCCAAGAACATTATATTTGCTTCCCGAATTTCTAATAATAGAATATGCATATACCTTTCCAAATCTGAATTAGTTGATCTTATTGTTAACTCCCACTTTATCATATCCATAGGAAACAAAACCTTCAACATCCGCAGACTCGTATCACCGACCAAACGAATATTAATTTCTAATATTAGTCCATGCATTCCACATGATCTTGCTGAAATCGCTCTTAAAAATCTAGGACTGAATCTAGCCTCTCCCATCTCTTTTCTAAAGGCCGGTATCCCTGGAGATGAGTATAGTCATATTCTCAGCTTCAGACGACAAGTTTTCGTTTTCCCACCATATGACAATTTTGAACTGCAAACATCTACAACAATTCACTTCGACAATAACGATCACCGAATATGTCTTTCCACTTACCGAATGGAATGCTTCATATGCAAAGAAACAGGTCATATTGCAACAAACTGTCCAAACCCGCCCACACATAGTTCTTCTCAAACTATTACTGATAACGAAAATCAACAGCTACCCCCTTGCCAAATAGATACAAGCACCAAAGTGAATGACCAAGAAAATAAACTACCGGTACTTCAAACAGCATTAAAGAGAGTTCATTCAGATACAACACCCAGCGATAACGATGTTTCTAGAGATGGATCTCCGGTAATTTTAAGTGAATCATCTATTATGCCACCTCCTAATAATACCACCGACGCCATCAAACCCAGTAGATTTGCAAGGAAAACGCTAAAGAAAGAAACTACTCAAAAATCAGAACCCCAATCATATCTAACTGAGGAAACAATAACATCATCAAAGAAGCGTACCTTCAAGACAACCCTGAAAACTATGTCATGCCCGTGGAAAATTTCATCGCTTTCATCGAAAACACATACAATAATGCTAACACCTATGCAGAAGCTGTAAAATTCACGCCCGTTATTGAAGGCCTCCTAACTAATATGCAAGATATATATCCCCATCTAAAAGATCGACCAATGAAAATAGATTTTCTCGCCTGCGGAAAAAAATCAAAGGTAGCATAGCCCTCGAAGAAACCGACACGGGGAGCATCTCTAGCGCAACAACGCAATCATCAGTAGGGCAAAGTGCTAATGAAGATCTTTACTTCCCTTTTTTTCTTCTTTTACTACTTTAATAATGTTACATTTAATCCAATGGAATTGCGATGGGTTTTATCCTCGCATTGAACGAAGACAACAACTAATTTCTGAATATCAGCCTAATATACTGTGTCTCCAAGAAACAAACTTCAAAAATTCCCATAAGCCATATCTGAAAAACTTTGTAGGCTACCACTTTATCAGAACAACATTCACAAGGGCCAGTGAGGGGGGCTTCAATATTTATTTCTAATGATCTTTTCTCTTCCAATCTACCACTAACCACCAACCTTGAAGCCGTTGCTGTAAATGTCTAGTGTCCACGCAAGATTACAATATGCAGCATTTACATACCTCCAAATTGTGACTTACGAGAATCCGATATTGCAGATCTCACTTCACAATTACCCAAGTCGTTCATTCTTGTTGGCGACTTCGATGCTCACAACGTAATGTGGGGCTCACAACGTAATGTGGGGCTCAGAACGCACCTTCGGTAGAGGTAAAACAATAGAAAACATAGTGAACAATAATACCGGTTTATGTCTACTAAATACTGGCAGCAACACCCAGTTCAGCATAGCATCAGGAATTTTTTCATCTATAGATCTCAGTTTCAGCGACCCCAGAACAGCATCCTTAACGAACTGGTGAGCACTAGAGAGCCTATACGATAGCGACCACTTCCCAATTCTAATCACCGACAACACTATCAAACCACCAAATACCTTGACGAAATGGAAAACAAAATACGCAGATTGGTATATGTTCAAGTTATTTACTGCATCATTAACTGACACACTCGAAATTGACGAAAACATAGACGAAATAACTGTACAATTCCTAAAATGTATAATCACCTCTGCAGAAAAGTATATTGGAAAGTACGAGATAGATGCATCCAGAAAAATCGTACCATAGTGGAATGAGTCCTGCAAAACAGCTGGAAAAGATTATTGTAACAAGGTTTTAAATAGATATAGGAAAACCCGTTCTCAAGTGGATCTTATAGACCTCAAGAAATTAAAAGCCAGGTCAAAACGTATCATTAAAGAAAGCAAAACGGCATCCTGGAACAATTATGTGAGCAGCATAACACCAGCAACTACTCCTGGGGAAGTTTGGAAAAACGTAAAACTAATGCAAGGTCGTAGTACTTTAAACACTATACCAGCAATAATTAAAGACGACCAACTTTTTACAACAGCGAAGACATTGCCAATATCCTAGCAGACTCCCTTCAAGAAAAATCGAAGAATATGAGCACACCTCAAACTCCCCTAGTCAAATGTCCCCTAGATACTGTACATTCCAACTCACGCAATGCCCATTTCATATTCCAAGAACTCACACAAGCAATTGAGGACCGTTTTTTTAAAATTCGATAACTACAAAATGAAGAATTTTCAGGAGAGCATTTTTTTTATCTGGTTAACACGACAATACTTAATGACCAATGAAAACATTTAATTAAGAAAGTAATAATAAAAGGGAACAAATAAATGAGGAAAAATTATGAATATCAACTTTATTATAAGTTGACAAAAAATAAACAAATACGCAGTTTTTTGAAAACTCGATAAGTACGTACTTACGTAATGAACATTGAAATAAATACTTTCATGTTAAGGACAAATAACATTTTTTAAATAAAAAATAACTCTATACAACTATGAAACATTGAAACTATTTCACACATCCACTACCGAATCAGTATTATCGTCAGCACTAAGGGCAGTTCCTTTCATAACTTAATCATAAAAAGAAGATACTTCATCAGTCAGCTCAATGCCACGCAACAGCTTTTTGACATCGCCTTTCTTAAGATCACTTACATGATTGACTGCTGGAAGCTTCTGAGATGCTGATATCTGATTTGCGTTTTTGACATATTTTTTAAAACTGCCGACTTCTATGTCATAACCAGTATATGTATTGCGGACTATGCAAATCACTGTCTTATTTCTTTTCTGGTACGTTAGGACTCGAGCTTCACTTATTTTAAAAGGTAGCTTTTTCTTCACAATATTCTGTGATACCGACTTATAATCAAATGTATTCCAGTCTTGTCCCCAAATATTGACAGTTACATGGTTTTTCAAAATCTCGTGATACTCACTCGGTCCTAAAATTTCTTCTCGTCTTCGATATTCCTTCTCCACTCTTCCAAAAACCCTATCTGCAGGCATGAAACTATGACCTCTTATGGGAAAAACATGTCGTATTTCCTTAAAAACTGTAGACTTTTCCAAAAAGTAGATCAGAACTGTCATCATGGTGCTGTTCTTGTTTTGGGAGGAACACGAGTCTGAAAACAACTCCAAGATCAACTCATTCTTGCCTTCATCAGACAATGTGTTTTCAAGTTTGCTCAGATAATCTAACAGAGCAGAAGCTATCTCATTGCAGCCCCGACCTCCCTGCGTTTCCAACCAAACGTAGAAGCTGGTATCTTCTTTGGATTGCTTTTTATGTTGATGATGTACAATGCCTAGGTTATACAGCCAAACTTGTCTTAAATAAAAAACTTCACCAACAGACATTTTTGGCAACGGCTGATTTTGTTGGCAATCGAAACAAACTTTGAATGTAATTTGTCGGAATGTATTCGTGTATTTGAAAAAGGCCTTTGCTCTCATCTTATGAAGCCTATACTTGGTGCGGAGTTAATTTCTTGCTTCTTGGTTCTTTTCATATTTACCAGAAACTCCTTACAGATAAAACATGTATCTGAATGTGGATTTCCAAAGCCTAAAGTTTTGATGAAAAATCTGTACTTAGCCAAAAAACATTTAAAATTTGTTGTGTCAAAAAATTTGTTGTACATTTTCTGTATGTTTAACTCAGGTGGTAGGTAGCTTCTTCTGCATTTTGCTCTCGAGCAGTGACTTTCTCTGCATTTGTAGCTGCTTATGTGTGCCTTTATTGCTTCAGTAATATCTTTATCAACCTGCTTTTGTACACGACCTCCTCGCTTCTCAACCAATAGTTCTCCGGCAAGAAATTTTTTTGAAATACCGGACAGTCTGTCTTTACTTGCACCTAAAACATGAGACAAGTTCGGAATGACAAATAAATAAAAATAACTTTTTGACCTACCAGTTATCTTTTGAAAAGTAGCAGCACAAACAGGAAAATTACCCTTAGAAGGGTAATAATGGAGTATTTGACCAAAAGTTTTCTGTTTCTCCTCAGATTCGTTTCATCTCTTGCATGAACTTTAGCAATATTTTATCTTGCTCAATTTTGTTCGCGTCATTTGTATAATATATCATGTTTCTAAAAGCTAAACAGTCTGTGAAAATCTTCATTCAAAAGCGAATTCAAAAATATGGTACTTACCAAGTATTTCATTTCTTGTCAGTTCTCCTGTATTACAAACAACGCCTTTTGTCTTGTCTTGGAAATGATTACATGCGATGTTCGCTTCACCTAACCTCTCTTTTTTATAGTGCGTAATTTTTGGTCTTCCTTGATCATGGTTGTTTTTGGAAATACGAAATTTTCTTCCCTTTTGCGCAAGGCCTACGTATTTACTATATTCTTCATTCATTTCATCCATATTTTGAAAAGAAAAACAAAACACGTGGTAACGAGAAGCACTGATCACTGTAAGCTTAATCGGCACTAACGACAGAAATGATTCATTTAAATAATAGGTACAGGTTCGTTACTGATCGAGTTTTACAATATCAGTGTAGTTATCGAGTTTTTAAAAAGTCCGTGTAGTTATCGGATTTTGAAAAACCGCAAAATTTTGGCTATGCTATAGCTCTTGTAGTTGTCGCGTTTTCATGAATCTGACGCTACCAGCAGGTCCGGCATTAAATTTTTTTATAGAATCCATGTATAACTCAATTTCGGTAAAAATGTACTTATCGAGTTTTAAAAAATGGTCCTCAATTACTCTTTCCAAAAACTCCGCTGCCAGACCAGATGGCGTCCTTTTGATCTTCTTAAAACACCTTTCTACATCCAGTTTAAACAAACTACTGGAACTGTATAATAAAATATGGACCAACCATAAATTTCCGAAAATATGGATTCTGTTATACTACCATTTATGAAAAATTATGCCGATTCCCTAAAACCAGAATCCTTTAGACCTATTTCATTAACCTGCACGATGGGTAAGCTCCTAGAAAAAATGGTGAACAAACGGCTACTCTGGTACCTCGAAACTAATAAACTGTAAATCCAGCCCAATCTGATTTCCGGTTCCAAAGATGTACGACTGATAGTTTGGTATCTGCAGAGATTTCCAATGATTTTGCAAAGAAACAAGAAGTGGTAGCAGTGTCTATTGATATACAAAGTGCGTTTGATAAAGTCTGGAGACCCGCTATTACCAATAAATTAAAAGAAATAAATCTAGAAGATAATATCCTGAACGTTTTAACAAATTTTCTGAGTAATCGATCTTCCAAAGTATCCGTCAACGGTCATTTTTCCAAACCATTTAACCTTGAATATGGGGTCCCCCAGGGCTCTGTATTAAGCCCAACCCTATTCATTTTAGTCTTAAATGACGTATGCTCCTCTGTTAGACCCCCAATAAAATATTCTATTTATGCCGACGATCTTTTCTTGTCCTGTCCCGGTAAATTCTTATTAACAACATCAACAATACTCCAAAACGCCGTAAACAAAATCTTCGACTGGGATGTTACAGTAGGATTCAATTTATCTCTAACAAAATCTAAAGTCATCCAATTCAGCAGGAAACGGAACGAACAAATGCCGCCTGATATTAAACTGAACGACAGAAGTTTAGATGTAGTAGACCACTATAAATTTCTGGGAATAACCTTCAATAGTAAACTCACGTGGAAGCACCACATAGACGATGTCAAGCTGTCTCAGCTATCCTTGTCGTCAACAACTCATACATCCATTTTACAATGGTTTCATTTACTCCTCGCCTTTAAAGTGCTTCTTTGACAGACACTTGAGTTGTGTTCTCAAAGGCCCCAGATATATTCAGGAATGCGCACATTGCGATTTCTTTGTTGTTGAGAGTTCTCTGAATGACTTCGGTCAGCTGATACAGAGCCGTCTCAGTTGATGGACCCTCTCTGTAGGCATGCTGACGTTTATGAAGTGGTATATTCTCTAGGTTCCCTGTTCTTATGTAGTTATCCACTACTTTCTCTGTATTGTCCCTTGAGAATTAAGGATTATCTCTATCAAGTATATATATTTTCCAAGTTGCACACTTGTGTGTCCTATCACTATTAGTTCATTGCTGCGATTTACCATTTCGGTAGGTGCTTATAGATTATATTTTTCTATTTCCCTGATAATTTCTTCCATATTGCCTGGTTTTAGCATTGTTTTAATATCCCTGGTTGCTATGTTTGTTTATTTTTATCATTATTACGTTTGTATTTTTTTCAATCTTCCTATTCTATTCTGTGATACATTGAAACAATCACGAGCCATCATGATGATGCCACCTCACATACATACAAGATTAGATTAGATTTTAACGGGGTTGCAATGCATGAAACCTAAGGTTTATTGTGCTCTCCCTATCAGAGCTGTTCTTGCTACTACTACAGCTCGCTTTCCAGTTCCAGGGTTCTAATGAACTCTAGTATTTAGAACATCTTCAACGAGGTTAGATCCTCACTCTTACAAGTTTCTTGTCCGAAGCATTTATTGCGTTGGCTTGCAATGGCGAGGCATTTTAGAACTAGGTGATCCGGAGTTTCATCTTTCTCCCCACAGAATCTACACTCGTCAATTTCTGCTAGACCTATTCTCATTAGGTGCTTCCTAAGGCGGCAGTGTCCTGAAAGAAAGGCCTTGAGCTTATTTTTAATGGGGTCCAAATATTTTTTGGACCTAGCAGTGTCAAAGTTCCGCAGGAACTTATTGGAATGTTCCAGCCCGAGAAGTCACCGCCAGAGTGCTTCTCTTTCGAGTTCCTGTTTCTTGCGAAACTCTTTCTTATAGAAGCATTTTCCTACACCGCAGAAAGGCTCCGGGCCAATAAAGGGCGTTTGTGCTCCTTTCCTGGCAAGTGTATTGGCCTCTTCATTTCCCGTGATTCCCGAGTGGCCAGGAAGCCAGACTAAAGAGACCCTGTTATTATTTCCTAATTCATCAAGTTTTCTTCGGCACTCCCATGCCAACTTGGAGTCAATGACATGGGAGCTCAATGCTTCGACAGCTGCTTCACTATCAGAATGGATCGATATGTCACATTTCTGATAGTTTCTTTCTAGGTTCATTTCCACGCATCTTTCGATCGCTAGTATTTCTGCCTGAAAGACGCTCGGAAAAGAGACTAACGATAATGAGTATCTGGTGCCAGGCCCAAATACTCCAACGCCTGCTCCAGTGGTGGTTTTCAAACCATCCGTATACCATCTAATGGTGTTTCTTTGAGAGTTTGGGTGGTGTATTCCCTTTCCCAGTCTCTCCTCATATTTAGCATCGTAGTGAAATTCTTTTCGATACTTACTTTCGTGATCATTTCGTCACTGGGAAGATTCGCTGATGAGATGTATTTTGTCAGAGAGGACCAGGCTCCCTGATTTTTAATATTCTCATTGCCTGAACCTTCCTTAGATATTCTAAGAATTGCCTCTTGGGCAGATCTTTCTATCACCAGATGTAGAGGTGTGAGATCTGTAATGATCTCAAGTGCCCTAGTTGGACATGTTCCCATAGCTCCAGTAATGCACACACAGGCAAGCCTTTGAACTTTGTCGAGGCTCTTTCTCGTGCTGTACTGACTTGCTTTTGTATGCCAAACTATTGCCCCATACATAATTGCTGGTGTCACAATCATGGCCTACATCCATCGCAGTATTTTTGGGTTACAGACCCACCTCTTACCAGCTAGATTTCTACACGCCATCAAAGCTCTTATTGCTTTACTAGCAGTTATTTCAACATGCTTATTCCACATCTTACTGTCTGGGGTTATCCCTAGATATTTAATTTCTGATTTCCATTCTATGATTTCCCCATTTAAGGATATGAGTTTCATGGCTGGAAGTGTTCTTTTCCGGGTAAATGGAATTACTATGGTCTTGTTTGGGTTAATGTTTAGCCCCACTGACAAACACCATTGCTCAATGATTCTGAGGCCCTTTTGTAATAAATCACACAAGGTGCTATGGAACTTGCCACTGACTATTAGAACTATGTCATCAGCATAGCCCATACATTCGAAGCCAAGCTTCGTTAGCCTGTAGAGCAACTCATCTACTACTAGGCTCCATAGAAGGGGAGATATAACTCCCCCTTGAGGTGTCCCCCGAGTGGCTTTAACTGAGGGAGTTTGATTCCCCACCTGTGTCTCAGCTATCCTCGTCGTCAACAACTCATACATCCATATTACAATGGTTTCATTTACTCCTCGCCTTTTTAGTAGTTCTTTGACAGACACATGAGTTGTGTTGTCAAAGGCCCCGTATATATCCAGGAATGCGCACATTGCGTTTTCTTTGTTGTTCAGAGTTTTCTGGATGACTTCGGTCAGCTGATACAGAGCCGTCTCAGTTGATCGACCCGCTCTGTAGGCATGCTGACATTTATGAAGTGGTATATTCTACAGGTTCTCTGTTCTGATGTAGTTATCCGCTACTTTCTCCATCGTTTTGAGTAGAAACGATGTTAGACAGATGGGTCTAAAAGATCGGGGAGCAGTCCCATCTTTTTTCCCTATTTTTGGTTTGAAGGTTACCCTTACCCTTCTCCATTTTCTAGGTATTAGACCCGCTGCTAGACTGTTTCTTGTAATCTTTAGCAGGTGAGGAAGAATATCCTCTATCCCTTGCTGCAGGAATGCTGGAAATATTCCATCCACTCCTGGTGATTTATATGGTTGAAAGGTACTTATTGCCCATTCCAATCGTTGTCTGGTAAATATTTTCTTAGCAATGTCCCAATCTTCCTTGCGGGATTTTTTGGTGTAATTCATTGCTATTTCAGTGCTTGTTGCTGGTTCACTACCTGGAAAGTGTGTTCTAAGAAGAATCGATCGTTCCTCTTCACTTTCCGTGTATGATCCGTCTGCCTTTTTCAGCAACATTGTGGGGTTAGTTCCCCCATTTGCCATGACTTTTTGTAGTCTGGCCGCTGTGTGAGTGGAAGTGATATTTTCGCAAAAGGCTTGAAAATTAAGCCTTTTAGCCTTCCTAATCTGTTTATTGTAATGAGTAAGCTTCTCAGTGTACCCCTGCCAATTACCGTCATGTTTGGCTCTATTAAAAAGCTGACAGACCTCTTTTCTGAGGTTTGACAGATTCTCATTCCACCAAAGTGCATCCTTTTCTGAACGAGCTCTTGACAGTGGCCAACTGGAATGAAAAGCTTCCATTATTGCCTCACTGATCTGTTCGACTCTTTGTTCCAGGTCGTAGTGCGGGTGATTTACCCCATTCACTTTAACGTGTTCCAAATTGTCTTTCAGATTGGTCTTGTAAAGAGACCAATCAGTATTTCTAGGGTTTCGGATTGTAAGAATCGAGGTAGTATCTCCCTCTATCCTAAATTCGATGATCCTATGGTCGAAAAGTGATGGCTCGCTCATCACCCTCCAAACTTTTACATTTTTCCTAGCAGCAACATTAACAATTGTTACGTCCAGGAACTTTTCTCTTACTCTTGTGACAAAAGTGGGGGTTGTCCCCACGTTTAAGATCTCGAGGCTATTTGCTAAGAGATATTCTAATAAACACTCACCTTTTGCATTGTTGTTAGTGCTTCCCCACACGGTATTGTGTGCGTTGGCATCACAACCAATTATAATTGGCAGCTGTCTGCTATTGCAGTGTCTCACTAGCTCTCGTACTTCTTCTGGCGGCGTCATCGGCACGTGTTCAACGAAGTAGGCAGAGGCAATGACGATGTCTCGGTCGATACCCCCAATGTTGAGGTGAACCATGATTGGAACAAGGTCCCGTAACACGTATTCTGAAACACAAATACATTTTATGTTATTTCTTATGACTACATAGGCACGCGGAGATAGTTGCCTTTGATCATAAATCAATTTAGAATCCTTGCATGCCAAACCTTTGATTTAGCCTTCTTTGTTGATCCATGGTTCTTGGAGCAGTCCAATATCCAGTTGTAGTCTAGCGATCAACCTTGCATCACGGCTGAAGCTCCCTTCTCGTGTTGCAGGTTAATCTAAGCTACATTCGTGAACGTGAAGTATTATGGATGAGAGGCAGAGTTACTCAGCATCTACTCATCCCCCTCCTTATCTCTCCCTGACCATCCTCGATCACCATACAAATATCTTCCTCGGAGTTCGAGCAGGTTTCTTGATGTCGAGTCAGACTCTCGACCCCCAGACTACTCCGCCCAGTTTCCCGGGACGCAGAGGCGATCTCCGCATCTCCAGTCACCCCAGTTGACTCGGAGGAGATCTCGGGCTGACCCAAGGTGAAGCTTTCGCCTTTTTCCTCTTTTCCAGAGGTTCCGGATGTGGAGGGTATCTCCATGTCCTTTGAATCCTCCGCGGGGTTCTTTTTTTCCCAGCCACGAGACAGGCATCCGCCCAAAACGGAAGTTTAGTGCGCAACCTCGTGCCTGCAGAGCCTCCCCAGATTGGTGATCGATCCCAATCTTGAGGATAGTTCCCTATCCCTCATTTTTAGATTTTAAGATCTTCCAAGCCCCAGTAGTGAGGTTGGAGTTCTGAACTTCGACAAGTTGGACGATCTCTTCCAATTTCATGTCGTGGCTTCTTGGGAAGAACACCGTTATGGTGACCGACTTTGGGATGTCGTCTCCACTTCGGGTCCTTCCCGAGTTTAATTTCGGCGCTGACCTCATGAGCCTGTCTGCCGATTCTTGTGACCCACGGTCCACCAGTATCATTCCACAACGGAATTGGATACCTGAGAAGTGGATTCCCTTCTCTTATCTCTGGCACAACTCTTCCACCAGAGCGTCTTCCAGGGTGGAGAGCTGCTCTGCTTTCAGGATAACCCCATGATAATCCTTGGGCATTATTCCCACCCTGAAAGCCTTCTCTGTTTTGACAGCTGCTCCGTAACCAGTGCCGTTGCAGCCGTTTTTGGTTTTTTACTGAGAGGTGGCTGCGGAGGAGTGATATGCTCCGGGCCTCTTTTCAGCTTTACCTTCCCCGTTGGTGGTTCCTTCGGGTGTGTTGGACGCTGAATAACCTGCTTCCTGCCCTCTTCAGGGGATATTCCCTGATTGAGGAGGCGCAGGTATTTCCGCACCCCTGCTCCACTGAAGCCTTTTCTCAGTCTATGCCGCCCGGTTCTCCCAGTTTAGGGAGGTCGAACGGCATACGACCTTTGTGCCGTTTGGCCTTTTTTCCCTTTGTCGGGTGCCCGGATGAAGAGGTGGAGGTTTTCTCCACTACTTTTCCGATGGAAGTTTTACTTTCTCTGTTCCACAAGAAGCTAGGGTCATTATGGTCCACTGTATGCAGAGCTAAGGAGTTTAATACAATGGAGTTCCTCCCGGTGCTTCAAGGTCGAAACCAGTAAGGAATATTCTTCTATATAACCCCTCATTTTTCGGCCTGTTTTCCCACCTCGACTTTAGGTTTTTAATGAGGTTGTCTCCTCTTGGTCCGGGCAGTGGAGCCAAGACCCCCCATCCCACTGGCCTGCGAGACTTGACCACAGACAGCCAGGAGACATTGATATAACAGCTGATTTCGAGGTAAGCTCGAAATTTCACCCGGCAGCGTAACCCTTTGTGCAATCCCTTAGCCACGATACTACAGCTGGGACAGGTAAAGTTGGTCCGCGGCAGGGTATTCGAGGGCTGCCAGTTAAGTTTTTAGACACTACGAGCCCCCAGGTATTTCCCCGCAGACCTCCTCCTCATATAAAATCATCTCAGAGGCCTTTCTCCTATGCGCCACCTGGAAACGCGCCGGGTTGGTGCTTCATCCCCTCCACATCAATAAATATCCCGACGAACAGCGACGAACTACGTACATACCAACTGATGTGGACCCGGCACATACATACAACCAACGACACACCTTTTAACGATTTTCAATATCAAAATATCCACCAACCCATGGCCTGCAGAGGAAACGATCCTATATCTAGCCAAAACTGAAGTATCCATCAAATCCTCAAAGACAACTCAAACAAATTCATCCCCAAATATATCTCTTTTTTATGGTTTATATGGAAATTTGATGAACAAAATAAAACCAACAAATTACTATACAGAGTTTTATTATAACAAGCGTTCTTCTTTGAAAATAAAGATTTAATAATATGATAAAACCGACATCTTTAGTGGGCTCAGTTTAAAAATGTAAAAATATATACATTGCCTGGATATATACCAGCAGTTAATAAATTAATATGATCACATGTATCAAAAAGTTTAAATGTAACAATAAATAAAATTATTTATGTACATTGTTTACTTACTACTAAAAAAAAAGTAATTTATAGAGCTGGACCAGCGTCTTCATCGAAATTTGAAAAAGGATCCCTGGTTTCCTCTATCCGATGCATATTTTCTATAGAAGCAGCCATTATTCGTAGATTATCTACTCCTGTCAGTAGTTGTCTAGAAGAAGCAATATAATTGTTCATTTTTATATTAAAAAATCAGTTAGCAGAATATACATAACACTTCTATATTTTTAGCTATGAAGTAACATAGCAAAATAACGTTTTTGTTTCATTTGACCGTCATGTATAAGCATAGAATGCATGACAAAGATGATATACATAGGGTGAACTATATGACATACGCAAATTTTTCTCAATTATGTACAGTTATATAGGATGGTCCTCAAGTAATTGTACATAGAAGTATGGTAGATTTTTTACTTCAAAATATTACGATGTGGGCCAACTCGCCTTAATAAAATATTGATAATAAGAGAGATACAATGTGTCAAAGGTGGAATTTTCAACCACTTTTTTGCAATGACTTCAACGTTTTTGAACATTTTACATAAAAATTTGAAACTAGGGATTTTTTGGTATGAAAAATCATAATTTGGCACCTACTTCGATGAATTTTCCAGAGGGCGCCACATCTGTGGCATAAATGCCCATTAAACTTTTTTGTGCTTCAAGTCAGCGCCCTTTTTATTGAAAAATATCAAAGACACGCCATTTTGTTAATACTTTAGATACTTATGGAAGCAACTCCATCCTTATATATCTAGTTTTTAGTATGCTGTGCATGACAACGAATATAATTGACAATTCAGATTTCAAGTAAATCAATTTTTGTATTGTTTAATAAAAATTAAATGGAAAACGATCCGCGCTATTAATTATTTTAACATGGTAGCAGAGCGTGGTTAAAAGAAAAAAAGAAACTAAGACAATTAATTTGATATTTGAAGAAGTAAAATTCGAAGGTTGAACAGAGAAACTTGAAAGCGTGTCTGATAGTTTTGGAAAGCAAAAATTGCAAAAATGTAATTAACGAAAAAATGCCGGAGGGAGTAGAAAAGTACAAAGAACAAATTGGAAAAGAAATGATGTCAAGGCAAGATCTGTAATAGTACAGGGTATCTGAAATGCTCAACTTGAGTTGATTATCAACGAAAAAACTGCATTTGATATGATCAAAAAATTGTATTCAATATATGAACCATCCTCAATAGCATTGAAGCTAATTGCTAAAAGGAAGTTACTACAACTTAAAATGAAAGAGGACGACACGCCAAAGAATTTTTAAGAAGATTTGAGCAACACATAAATGAATTGCGAAGCACAGGAGAACAGGTCCCAGAAGATGATCATCTTAATTACCTATTACTTACTCTCCCAGAATCCTATCATAATTTAATAGATATTGTGGATGCATTGGCCCCCAATCAAAGAACTGTAGAATATATTAAATCAAAGTTACTTATAGATTTCAAGAAGAACCCAATCAACGAAAATAATACGCAGGTATTTAAGTCACGAGCAACAAATAAGGGAGATCATGTAAGAAGAGATAATGAACAGAATAATGTGAGAAAATGTTACAAATGTGGACGTATGGGTCATATACATAGGTCGTGGGGATCACAGAGGATTTTTTAAAGGCGGGGGAAGATAGCAAGGAGAAGTAAATAACAGTTCAAACCCGACAGGAAATTTTGCAGATGCACAGGGAGACAGTTCCTTTCACGTAACAGTTTTAAATTCAGAGAAAGAAAATGAAGCAAAAGAAAAAATAACGTGGCTCCTAGACAGCGGATGCAGGGATCATATTGTCAATAATGAGAGCTATTTGGCTATAGGGACAGTAATTGTAAACTTTGCTGTAGGTAAAAAAGAAATTAAAACACATATTAAAAATTGTTATTTTGCACCAGAAATGTCAAAAATCTATTGAGCATGTCTAAAATAACTGATAATGGTTATAAAAGTTGGGCTCGACAGAATTATTTGAAAATACTAATCAAAAATGGTGAGCTTATTGCATTAGCTGAAAAGAGAGAAAACCTATATGAATTAAATGTAGTTTTTGAAAATGTATCAAATGCTTGCAATCTTGCAATAGAAAAAGAAAAATGGCACAAAAGGTTAGGGCATGTAAATTTCAAAAATCTCTCTATTATGTGTAAAAACAATGTTTGTGAAAGTTTACCCAATTCATTAGAAAATACGCATATTCAATGTGAAACTTGTTTGTCAAAAATGTCAAATTTAAAATTTAATAACAATAGAAAGAAAGATAAGGATATTTGTGAAATAATACATACTGATGGCAATGGCCCAATTAAACAATAAGGTTTTAAATGTGATAGATGTTTTGTATCTTTTATTGATGATTTTAACAAATTTGTTTTGACATATTGTATACAGTCTAAGGATGAAGTTTTTAGGTGCTTTTAACATTATGTGAATTTAATTCAAAACCAAACTGACAAAAATATTAAAGAAATTAGATGTGACCGGGGCAAAGGATATTCAAATAAAAAATGTTATCAATTCACAAAAAGAAATGGTATTTGGTTAAGACCAAGTCCTAACTATACGCATGAATTAAACGGGGTGGCTGAAAGGTATAACAGAATTCTAATGAATACGGCAAGATGCTTGTTAACGGATGCTAATCTAGATAAAAAATATTGGCCTGAGTGTATAAAAACTGCTACTTATCTTAGTAATAGAGTAACTAAACATAATAATTCCAATAAAACTCCATATGAATTGTTCATCGGTAAAAAACCAAATGTTACAAACTTGAAAGTTTATGGTTGTAAGGGTGAGTGAAACAAATAGACATTCAAAACTAAAGTCTGTTCGCTCCCAAGAAAAACCGCATGTAAATAAAATCACGCGCATATTGAATGATCTAGGCAGGCGAATAAGGTTGAACAGGGGCGCATTGAGTATTCACACAATAATGTATTAATTATTTTAAAATTAATTAAATCAATTACGGTTTGTTAGCATAAAATGTAAAATATACGTTATTTACAAGATATGCATTGTATATATGACATTATTTACACAAAATGGGAAAAGGATTATACATAATCAAACAAATGTAAATGTAAATACTTAGTAAAAAATGTATCCTTTATAAAAAGATTTGCATGCACCAAAATTTTAAATACAATTATCAGCTATGAAAATTTTGAGTCGTATATGAGGTGTGTCTAAAATATGATTCTTGTCCAAGAGTAAATTAATATTTTAGTTGATCTTTTTACAATCAGATGGTAAAGGGAAATTTAAAAATTCAAAAAAAAACACTCAAATATTAATTTACTCTTGGACAAAAATCTATGTTTGACACACCTCGTGCACGACAGAAAAAATTCGATATATTATGGCTGTAATATAAGTTTAATACAATGCAGCGAATTTTTTATAAATAATAAGTATAATAAAAGTTTTCCATGCATGATACCGACTTCACACTCTATAAGTAAGGCTAAAACCAAGAAAAAACTTCTACTCTACTACTCCGAGCAGCTAGAGCTATTGCTGTCTTCTTCATTTAGGGTAATAATGACTGGTTGTGTGGTTGTGTCGAACATATCATCCAGTAGATTATCCAGCTCCCACATTTTACTTTCAACTTTTTCTTTAACGTGATTAACGTGTTTTTTCCATGTATTAGAGTAATTGTTTCTATCGCTGCATCAAATATTTTTTTCATATCAGCAAACCGAAACGTTGTGTTATGATCTGCAACATATCTTTTAATGTCTGCCCATATTAACTCAATCAGATTAAGTTCACAATGGTAAGGCCTTAACACCGTTTTATTCTGTGCTTTTACCATTTCATCAATAATATATTTATTATATTACTTTTCCGCCCAATCTATCTAATATGAGAGAAAAGTATTGTTATACCCACAAAAAAGTTGAAATTTTGAAAAAATTGTTTGAGTGATTTTTACGTTTTTCATCAAGAACAACACGAAAAAATGGTTTTTAGAAAAAAATCCTGTGTGTATGTCGTCGTCGGCCACTTTTCGTTACATGTATTGTTAGCACGATACAGCCTCCGGAGTGCAACAAATCACAAATTTTATGATTGAATATCGTTCAGGACATCTCACAGATGAACCCTATTGATTTTCAGCTCACCAGAGCTAGTACAACGGGTGCTATAGTACTTTAAGTACGACATTTTTGTCATTTTTGAAGAAATTTCAGTTTGTTAGCAGGATACAGCCTCCGGAGAGCAACAAGTTACCAATTTTATGATTTAATATTATCCAGAATATCTCACAGATGAACCCTATTGATTTTCAGCTCACCAGAGCCAGTAAATCAGGTGCTATAGTACTTTAAGTACGATATTTTTATCATTTTAGGAGAAATTTCAGTTTGTTAGCACAATACAGCCTCCGGACTATATACAAGTGACCAATTTTATGATTGAATATTATTCAGGGCGTCACAAAGATAAACACTATTGATATTCAGCTCACTAAAACCAGTAAAACGGGTGCTATGGTACTTGAAGTACCAAATTTTTGTCATTTTTGGAGAATCTTCAGTTTGTTAGCACGATACAGCCTCCAAAGTGTATACAAGTGACCAATTTTATGATTGAATATTGTTTAAGGTGTCTCACAGATGTACTCTATTGATTTTCAGTTGACTAGAGGGAGTACAGCGTGTCCTATAAATTCAGATATACTACATGACTGCTTATTTTTGGAGAAATTTCGGTTAATAGTTCCGACTTGAGTAACCACTCTTCTATTTCTGCTTTTCTATTCACGGTATTTGGAGTTTTTTCTTGTTTTCTTGAGTGATAGGGAGCACTGTTCAACACTATCACGCAGTTATCCTGTAAGCGAGGTAAAATGGATGATAGCCAATTCTCAAACAACCTCCCATCCATTTCCTCGTGATAGTCGCCACTTTTTTGGATTCAAACGCCCACAAACCATCAGGAACAAAGCCATCTTCACTGCCAATGTGACATATTATGAGTCTTTTCCCTTTTCCTAAAAATTGTTTTAAATTATATACAACACACGCGAAAATAAACAAAAAATATCTTCAACAAAATGCCTTAGCGACATCTTATATTTTTGAAAATGTTTATTATACATTGTATCCGCATGTTTCACAATTTAATAAAATTTTTATTATGTACACAGCATTACGTAAAAAAGGATACTTGCGACCTTTCTTGTTAGATGTGTAGGTTATGTTTACTGAGTAAATACTTACCCGACGGATTTTTCAACCCTGTACAAAGACCATCTAAAAACGCTTTTCTAGAGGAAGTAATGGAACTGTCAACCCAAATTTTCGATTTCGTGTGTCCAGCATTCACCCAAGGTAGTAAATTTTTCTACTCTCATTTCTATACCTTTCAATTTTTTTTTAATATTCTCATCTCCATACTACTATTTCCTCTTTATCTAACAACATGCTATTTCTTCCTCTTTTTTGAAACATAAAGTTGAGCGTTTTTAAAAGTGAATAAAAAGTTGTTCTTTTAAAATTCGGCAAACCAACATCATTAACTTCTTTCAAAATTTTGTTCATTGCGAAAATAGAATTCATGTACTTTTCTTTTAACAGCATTTCTTATTACGTCATTAACAACGTCTATAGATCTTATTCGGTTTTGGTTAGTACGAGGTTCCAGAAATGAATGTGATTGCTGATACTCTCTTTTTACTTTATACACACTTGAGCGGGAAGTTCCGGACAAATCTGCGACTCTCTGCACAATTTGCCAAACAGCCATATCAGGATTCTCGCGAAAAATAATATTAAAAGTATTTAAAATCATGTGTTTTTTGCCAACATCTAAATAACACAGTTAGGTCTATTTCTTGGGGGAGATAACTCGACATTATGTTGTTCGTTATCACTGACACTGGCTGTACTCGACATAGTTTTGTTTTTAAATAATTAACCTTACAAATATCAATAATTATTACCAGAACAAATAACACAGGAATAACACAATTCTAACAACACAAAACACCAATACTGTAAATTAACTCTCGTAAATATGTACTATACACTACAATTAATTAATTAATAATATTTCAAAGCGAGTCGTCCTATACGCAGCCGATTTAGAATAGATCACGCACAGTTTTTGTTTACAGGCGGTTTTTCTTGGGAGCGAACAGAGTATAGAACCGAAATCAGAAAAAGGTATTTTAGTAGGATACTGAACAAGATGAAAAGTCTATAAAAATTTCAAATGATTTAGATAATGATACTATAACTGATGGGAGAGAAAATGATGAACAAGATAGTGAGAGTAAAGTAAATGAAAATAAAGAAAAGTTGAATGACATTTCAATGAGAGAAGCGTTAAATGAGCAAAATGAATCTAATAGTAGAAATTTGAATAATAGGCCTAGAAGAGAAGAAAAAAAACCTGCATGGCATGATGATTACATAATAGATGCATATTTTTCAAATATTACGATTCCAAACACATACGATGAAGCAATAGAGTCAAGTGAAAATATTTTCTGGCAAAAGGCTATGGAAAAAGAAATAAGTTGTTTAAATAAAAACAACACATGGGACTTGATAGATCTATACGAAGTACCTGAAAATAAAAAGATTATAAAAGTGAAATGGGTTTATAAAGTAAAATCAGATAATACGTTTAAAGCTAGACTAGTTTCTCTTGGCCATCAGCAACCAAAAGAAGAGGAGGAAATATCTCACATGTTGCTAAAATGCTTACAGTAAAATCTTTACTGTCAATAGCATGTAGCAGAAAGTTGGCACATTAATCAAATGGATGTGCAAACAGCCTTCTTGAATGGAAAAATAAATTCTGAAGTATATTTGTACCAACCTGAAGGTTTTGAGTCTAATGAAACTAAAATATGTAAATTAAACAAAGCCCTATATGGATTAAGTGAAAGCTCAAGAGCATGGTATGACTGATTTCATGAATATATGATTTCTCAGAATTTTACAAATTCAAAGTATGACAGTTGTTTATATTTTAAAATTAATGAAAATCCTGTGTACATTCTTCTGTATGTTGATGGCTTAATTCTATGTAGTCTTCATATTAAAACGCTAAATGAAATAAAACAGAATTTGAATAAAAAATTCGAAATGAAAGATTTTGGGAAAATAAAAAATTATCTCGGGATTGATATTGATTATAAGAGAGAAGAAAATTATATGAGCATAAGTCAGACAAAATATATTGAACTTACAGCAGAAAAATACAATGTATGTGAAAGTAAAAATTATAAAACACCAATTTAAATAAATTTAAAATTAAGTCCATCTGATACATGTACTGAAAATATACAATTCAGAAACTTGATAGATGCTCTATTGTACATTAGTTAATGTACAATGTATGTGAAGTTGCATATGCGTGATGTTGCATCTGAGTGGTTTTCAGAACAGTTACTCGAGTACTCATTATATGTATGCACTTAGAATTTTGAAATACTTGTATTACACCAGAAATTTGGAGCTTAATTTTGATTCTTCCAGCAGTATCCCTATTGATTGCTATGTTGATGCCGATTGGGCAAGTGATACTGTTGACCGAAAATCACGAAGCGGTATTTTTATTAGAGTATTAGGTAATCTAGTTTTGTGGATTTCGCGCAAACAAAAAGTAGTTACTAGGTCGTCTTGTCACGCGGAGTACATTGCTTTAGCGAAAGCTACGGATGAAGTTTTTTTTGTTAGGCATTGTTAAAGACTTACATATAAATGTGAATCAACCTATAGAAATATTTGAAGATAATTCGTCAGCAAAACACATGGCAAATAATGGAAATTTTTCAAAAAACAGCAAACACTTAGATGTTGGGTATCATTATGTACATGATTATGTTAAAAAGGGCATAATACAGGTAACTAAAACTTCATCTGAAGACCAATTGGCTGACATTTTAATTAAAGCATTAAGTGTTGTAATATTTGAAAATTTTAGGCAATTGTTAAATGTATATTGAGTATGATTAAATATTGTGTATATATGTAATGTAACGAATATTGCTTCCACAAGTAAGGAGGTGTGTTAATATTTAGATACTTATGGAAGCAACTCCATCCTTATATATCTATCTTATATATAGTTTTTAGTATGCTGTGCGTGACAACGAATATAATTGACAATTCATATTTCATGTAAATCAATTTTTGTATTGTTCAATATAAATTAAATGGAAAACGATCCGCGCTATTAATTATTTTAACATTAATAAAAAAAGGTATACTTGTTCACTCGAAAACTTAACAGTTTTCGAGATAATCGCGGTTTAGGAATCCGTTGAATAACTAGAAATATTAACGTGGTAGGCGTCCATGCTTATAATTTCCCAGCAATATGATGAATATTAACGTATAGGTGTTGACGACAAAAATGTGTTTCTCACTTTGAATTAAAAACACACAGTTCTCTTATATAATATATAATTAAATCAAATAAAAAGCATTGCATTATATAGTTTATGATAATTTGTGCTGTATTTACAGATATATCAAATTAAAAAGTCAACTTTATCATTATTTGAATATTCCGCCATTGTAATCGTGACATCGCTTAAGTGACCTGAAGTTAACATCAAGACATTAATTACTAACTTACTAAGAATAAGCATCCATAAATAATAAAGTTATCCAGCTGCAGTTGATTCCCGATTTTACAGACACGGATCGAGAAAGCTGTAGGGGACCATATATAATTTAATGCTGTGGTTGTTCGTCAAAAACCTTACAGAGGTTGTTATTGTCATATGTGTCAAAAAGTGACATAATCATGATTGATATAGATTGTAGGCAATTGATAATTATTGGAGTCATATGTCAGATAATACGAGGTCTGGCTAGTAAATAACGAGAGTGGTTACGAAAAAGGATTTTATTATAAAAATTATTCTACATTCGAATGCTCTCTTTCAATATACTCTCCTCCCCTCCCCTCGCCATACACCTTTCCATACGTTTTTTCCATTGCTCGAGGCAGTGCTGGAAGTCTTCTTTGGTGAAGGCCTTTAGGAGCTTTGTCGCTTCCATTGACTCAAATCGGGCTATATATTTTTTCTTTTTGTACATGTACCTACTTACGCCGTGAAATAACCTTCCAAATTTTCAAAGTTTGGACTCTTGGAAATAAAAATACTTTATGCCGAAAAAATCGGAAAAATGTATCAATTATCGTGTCTCTTTAAAGAAGTTATATCGCCTCCTGCATCTAACAGTATAGTGACCGATCAATGTCAAATCATCCTCACTATCGCTACCCATTTTCAATTATAAATTTTTTTTATAAACGAATTTTGTAAACACTGATGTGAAATGTCAAATGATTAGACAGACGTTAACAAACTCTATCATATATTACAATATACAGAGTTAGGAAAATTCTGAGGGCACATATGTTTTATCGTCGATGTGTTAGAAAGAGACAAATACATATAAATTCAGTGTATTATTCTTTTTCGCTAGCAGGATATCATAAAGTGGAAAAGGTAGGCACCGCCCTCGAAAGGCGTGTCATAACGTCAATGTGTTACAAATTCTGTCTACATAGGAACTAGATAACAGAAACAGTGTTGCCAACTTTCATTGTATATTTATATTAATTGTAAAATGCATTGTTCTAACATGAGAACAAGTTATAAGAAGCTTTTAATTATGATAATTCAAGAGGTTGTAACAGATCAAGATAATTAATCCCATCTATTCTAATGCTAGAAATTGTTCTAGTTTTCAGTTTGAAAGCGGTTAAAACCTTTACTTTTTCAGATTTGGCAACGTGAAATTTGTCTCTGAACATCTGGGGTTTGAATGTATTAGTAAAAAAAAATTAGTGTTTTACGTTAGCAAATGAGAAACGAATTCTCTATGTAAACACGCACAGTACAAATTAAAAAACGTTATGATAATAAACTCAAATAACATCAAATTCTAATGAAAGTACCTACTATTTTTAAATATAAGTAATATTCTGATAGGTAGTAAATTAAAAAATAAAACTTCTTAATTCTTCAATGATTTTAAATCAAATGTTCGAATAAACCCCCGTTTTGAGCTAAACAGGAACATTGAGTGACGTACCCAGATGTACAGATAAACATCCTCAAGAGGCGCACGCGCGATTCGTATTCGTCTGGTATAATAATCTACGCTGGCATTTGATTATCTGTCTCACTATTATCTTTCTCTAACACACTGGTAATGCCATGTGACCCTTATATTTTCCCGATGACTATGAAAGAATTATCGTTTTACCTTGAAATTTAATGGAGAATGATTTCTTTCACAAACAAAAAGGGATATTATAAGGGTACTTGCACTTCCAACGTGTAGATTTAAAATCAAGAAAGGGGATAGATAAAAAAAGAAGAATTACGGCTGTAGACGAAATCGTTTTATCAGGAGCGTAGGAATTACAGGCGGTTTATTATGGAGATATTTTTGTAAATTGAATACAGTTATAATACAAATATTAGCATACGACTTATTTCGCATGTTATGATACCATGTTAAAGAAAATGGTGATACACTGAACATACTTGTTTCATTACAACAAATTGTCACTTTTGGACTGTGTGCCATAGAATATTCCTTATGATGTTAATGAAAATTATTATGCTTATATTCATTAATTGCACTCTCAATATCGACGAATGTAATTTTTTTATCTTTTCGCCGTTGATTGACATAAGTTATCAATCAACGCTATCCTCAAGTGATTTTTTAGTGGCATATTATATCATCCAGTATAATTCCATGAATTGTTGATGCTTATTGCCATTAGTTGAGAATGTTGTTTGATTAAACAGCTCTTTGAATAATATTATTATGTAAATTTCTAAAACTCTGGTAGTTGGGGAAGCATTTTTTTCATAATATAGATACACTTATTTCAAATACTGACTAGGTAGGTTTTAATTTATTGTTCAAATCATATTTGCCTATACTAACCGAACTAATATAGTGAATTAGTGTTTTAAATTAAACTCACGGTTTCTAGTTAATACCACAATATAATAAAAAGTGTTGAAAATTCTAAAAAACTGACAATTGTTTCAATAAATCAATATCATCGTCAGAATGACAGAAGTCACATTTCATTTGATGCCTACCTGATGTTTCGTAGTTATTTTTCGCTAGACCAAGAAGTGACCTAACTGGTGATTGACTTAATATATGTTAATAGAAAAAAGAAGATGTGATATTACAAATATTGAAGCTAAGATATTATTAGCTCTATGGTGATATCCTGGATATCATTTTTCCAATTAAGATCAGTATAACTGTGCAATGATATAGAAAACCAGGAAAACTATATCTGCTGATCTTTACAATTATTACTTAAGACAGTTTATTAGTGGAAAACTCCCTAGATTTAACTGTTCATTGACAATTTCATATTGTGGGTTTCTTAAATGTCTTCTAATTTCCAATTCTTCAAGGAAATCCATTTCTTGTTTCTTTTCACAAATATGCAGCACTTCTAGTTTTGTGTTAGGCGTCAATGAACGATTAGTGTCAAGTAGATGTTTTGCGTAGTGGGATTTATCTGGTTGTTTTAACCTGTATGCTCGTAAGTGTTCACTGTATCGGATTTCAAAATTCCTAAGGGTCTGACCCAAATAGACAGCATTACATTCTGGACATTTGAGTTTATATATATACCTGACTTCTTTAATGGTGGTATTTTTGTTTTTACATTTAACAATTTTGTACTAACGTTACTTTCTGTTTTAAAAAAAATTGTTGTATTCGTTGCTGAAGATATAATCTTTGAAATATTATTAGAAACATTTCCTGCATATGTGATGGTTTTATAAGATTTTATTTCATCAGTTTGTTTAGGAAATATTAGTTGCAATGCCACTTTTTCCTCTTTTTTATTAATTAGCTTATTTATCATATCTAATGGATAACCGTTGGATGTTGCTATTTGTCTAATTGTATTAATCTCTCTATCAAAATTACATTTGTTCATAGGAACTGAAAAAACTCTATGTATCATTGAATTATATGCCACTAGTTTATGGCACATGGGGTGACTGGAATTAAATGGAATTGTCACATCAGTCTGTGTTGGTTTTCGGTAAATTGAATAATCAAGTACATTATTAACTCTTTGAATTTTTAAATCAAGAAAATTGATTGAGCTATTTTCTTCAATTTCTAATGTAAATTTAATTTTTGGGTGTAAATTATTGATGTGGTTGAAAAATACATCTAATTGTCGTTCACTACCCATAAAACAAGCTAATATGTCATCTACATACCTATACCAAAATAAAACATTTTTCGAAATATTACTTTCAAAGATCTTTCTTTCTAAATTGTCCATAAAAATGTTTGCCAAAATAGGTGATATAGGGCTTCCCATTGGTAAACCTTCATTTTGAATATATATCTTATTGTCAAAAGTGAAATAGTTTTGATTAATGCATACATCAAATAAGTTAAGTATATCTGATATTATTCCTGGATTAATATTTTTATCTTCTAGTAACTTTCTTACAAGTATTAGACATTCTTTAGGAGGAATTTGAGTGAACATATTAGTCACATCGAACGAAATAAGTTTATAGTTATCTTGCAAGTTGATTGCTTTCAACTTTTTGATTAGTTCTATTGAATTTCTAATTGAGTACTGAGATTCATATCCGTAACTATTAAGTATATTGCTGAGCCTCTTTGCCAATATTTTATTAGGAGCATTAACATAAGAAACTACAGGTCTATTTGGTTTTGTTATTTTATGTAATTTAACGGTTCCATATAATTGTGGACAATGAGGATTCTTATGTATGATAGACCTTTTTCGTAATCACTTAAAAGATAATTTGAATTATTAACAATATCCCTTACATTATTCGAAAACTTTTTTGTTGGGTCTGTTTTAAGAACTTTTACATCGCTAGATTCTATAAAGTTATATATTTTGGAATTGTAATTTTCAGCTGTCAAAATGACAGTTGTGTTCCCCTTATCAGATTTTGTAACTGTTAGGTTATTATCCTCTACTTTCTCTTTGATTGCATTTAAAACTGTAATGTCATTTTTTGTTTGGCATTTAACTTTTGAAGGTTCAATATTTTTGATTAAATTGGCAATTTTCAATTTCTCATAAAGAAAATTATTTGAATTAGATTTTAAAGCTATTTCTGACTCTGTAGCTATAATTTGTTTAATATTATTCGTAAATTTTTGTTGTATGCTGTACTTTAAGCCTTTATTTAAAAATTCTATTTCACTATCTGTAAAATTAGTGTCTGAAAGGTTTTCAAATCGTGGTGCAAAGTGTGTTGGTATGTAGGTACTTACAGTTTCATAATGTTTTGAGTATTAAATTTTATGTTGTGTGTGTTCAAGATTCTGTAGCTTTTTTTCTTGTTTCTTAAATTTCTTATGCTTCATCGTGCTGACACTTTCTCTAATTTTGTCATCCTTATGCTTCATCGTGCCGACACTTTCTCTAATTTTGTCATCCAAACAGTCAAATTCTACTGGATGTAATTGGAATGTGAGTTCTGAATGTACAACTTTAATGTAGTTGTCTAAGGAGTCTCTAACTTTGAACCATTTCTTACATTCTCCTTTTATCCAAACTCGTTGAGCAAATTTTATAGCATTTTGTGCTTGTGTTGTTTTAGTGTAACATTTTATATTCACATAATTTGGTATTACCTTTTTCCTAAGGCATTCTTGGTTAAACCAAATGTTTTGTGATGTTTTGTAACGTTTTTATAGTAACTTCTGGTACAGTCGGGTCAAATCTTCTCTCGAAGATTTTTTAATGAAATTAACTGTCTCGACCCTTACTTCGTGGAATCTACTCATATTAGTGTTTTAAATGAAACTCACGGTTTCTAGTTAATACCACAATATAATAAAAATTGTTGAAAATTCTAAAAAAATTAACAATTGTTTCGATAAATCAATATCATCGTCAGAATGACAGAAGTTACATTTCATTTGATGCCTACCTGATGTTTCGTAGTTATTTTTGGCTATACCAAGAAGTGACCTAACTGGTGATTGACTTAATATATGTTAATAGAAAAAAGAAGAAGATGTGATATTACAAATAGTGAATTAGATTATTACTTCTGAATTATTTCTTTGTAAATTAATCTGGTTGTTATAATGAAGGGATAAACGAAATTAATGGTGTTTATTTTTATTGTTCATTGCATTAAGTTATCAGTTTAGTACAATATTATTATCTGTCAATTAATAAACTAAATTGTCTACATTACACATCTGTATTTCTAAACTTAACTTTTTTAACTGCGAACTTTCACACAATGAGTTGTTGTTTATACAACATTTTGCTGTTGTAAACTGGCTAGTAATAGCCTGAATGCATTTCTTGTTTATTGAAAACTGGAAGTAAATGCCTACCAGACATATGTTTAGATCGCGAAAAAGAATAATAGACTGAATGTATATGTATTTGTCTCTTTCTAACACATTGACGATCAAACATACGTGCCCTCAGAATTTTCCTAACACTGTATATGATCAAAAAAATCGTTATATAATGACAGTCTAGTAGCTCATGAAAGTCGTGGGAAATGTAATATTTCGATACAGCTAGCCCGTGGGAAATGAAAATCTGTATTACAACGTGGTAGGTTTCTTAATCGAATACGCATTTGAAATGTACATTTTTCTTTATGGTCGTAGAAAAAACTTTTATATCGTCACATAGTCACAAATATATATTCAATACCTAAATACCACGGCAAATCTCCCGTTATCTGTAAATTCCAAAGGAACACAGGGCCGCACTTAGCAGACAGGTCCATGTCATTACTTAAAAATTGATGAATTTCCGCTTTTTGGAACTTCAAATGGGGGAGTTCAGAACACAGCAAGTACGTCATCAGTGTCTTATTCATATATAGCCAGCCAAAGCAATTCAACCTTCCCGAAAAAACAGCAAGCAATTGTCTTTAATGCGCTGTGGGAGATATAATCACGCCAAAAAATATTTTGTTCGCTTCTCGGATTTCTAACAATAGAATATGTATTTACCTCACCAATGAAAAAATTGTTAACGACTTCATATCTACTAATAATGGAGTTATCACCGTTAACCATCAATGTATTCAAGCACGAAGATTGTTAAATCCAAACATACAATTGATTATCTCTAATGTATGTCCCTCCGTACCACATAACATCACTGAAGCTGAGCTTGTTAATATTGGACTGAATTTGGAAACTCGATTGAACTTCTTTAAGATTGTCACACAAAATCCTGAATATAACCACATTTATAGTTTTCGTAGACATATTTACATCTCTCCTCCTGGTCAAATTATTATAATACCTGAATTTCTGGACTTCAATTATGATAATACATCTTACCGAATATTCCTATCTTTAGACAATATCTGTTTTACTTGTAAACAACCTGGTCATACAGCAAATAATTGTTCTCACTCTAAAGTATTTCCAAATATAGTATTACTGAACTCAACTACCCAATCTCTAGTATCCACAAATAAAGTTAAACCAAAAAATATCCCCACTCTGCACATTCACCATCAAGCTGTATTTCTAGTCAAGATAATCTCATGGATGTTAACGTAATGGAATACTCTAACAACCATATAAGTATACCAAATTTAGATATGGAGCCAGTTTTCAATCTAGTAAATAAATCGTCAAACACATCACTTTAAATTACCAAATCACCAGAACAATCACAAAGGCAATCAAATTTATCACTTGACATTCCAAACCAATCTGAACAAACTAAGACAATTTCTGCGGCTTGTAAATGTCAAATCTCCACTTCACCTGATTTAGAAAACCAAAAACCCGATGAAAAATCATTTAGACGTCCGAAACCTTCAAAAAAATGTAAAACTGAGAAAAACGCAGAAGAATTAACTCACTTTTTAGAACCTATAAAAGATCTCCTAGTTACTTTCAAACCGCCAAATTTTATGAACTTTACCGAATTATGTGATTTTATAATCAATGAATCTGGGTCTAAGCATGCTGCAAGCATAGCGAAAAACTATAACAAAGACTTACACAATTTAAAAAATGTACCAACATTCGTTCATAAAAACATCGATAAAACATCTGTAAAAAATAATATAAAAAGGATTATGAAAAAATTGACGGAATATGCTGACCTAACATCAACAGGCGAGGAAAGTGATATCTCTTCTCATTCTGGTTTTTGAAGATAAAATAATGGCTCACTCAAATTTTATTCTTCAGTGGAACCTAAATGGTACTTACACCCACCTACTGAACATACAACTCTTAATCAATGAATTGTCGCCGTTAAAACTAAGCCTGCAAGAAATTCACCTCAAAGGAAATAAACTTCCTTAAATTAAAAACTACAAAATTTTTTGTAAAAATAGAGCTAGCTACCGAGTGGAGGAGTTGCCATGCTAATCAAAAATTCTATTCCTCTCAACACCAATTTGGAGGTAATAGAGCCATATTTGTAATTCATCATGTTAAGTTAAACATTTGTAATTTTATCTGCCTCAACCAGATAAACAGTCACTCAACGAACTTCAAAGCATGATTGAATCAATTCCAGCACCAACAATTATACTCGGGGAATTCAATTATCACAATGTTGTCTGAGGTTCGCAATCTACCGACAGCAATGGTGACTCTATTTTAAATATTATTGATACCAACAACTTAAGCCTTTTAAATTCCGGCAAACCTACGAGGTTTAACACCTATAATGGTACCATGTCAGCCTTAGATTTATCTCTCTGCAATCCACCAATATCATCTTCTCTAACATGGGATACTCTAGATGATCTGCATAACAGCTATCACTTCCCTATAATTATAAACCATATTTCAGATATAATTCTTGAAGCAATACCTCCACAAATATGGAAAACAAAATCAGCAAGCTGGAATAAATATGCAGATTTGACAGACCTCTACACGTCAAACCACTCGGTGACATCTAACATAACAAGTAGCATTATGTCCTTTAATGAAATTATTACAAAAGTGGTTATTGAAGCATAGGAAAAACAAAACTTATCAAGAAGCGTCCTGTCCAATGGTAGAATTAACAGGTAGCAGAAGCAATAAAAATTACTAAACATGCGTTTAACAAATATAAAAGGATTAAATCATCGGAGAATAATAACTTCAAAAGATGTAGAGCTAAATTCAGATACTTGATTAAGAAATACAAAAAACAAAGTTGGATTTCGTAAGTATCTACAATAAACTCATCTACACCACTTAGTATAGTTTGGGTTAAAATTAGAAAAATAAAAGGATCAAGTTCAATCAAATTAGCCACAACCATAAATAATATCTGACAATCAAGAAATGACAGATGTTTTAGCTGAAACCTACAAAGAAAATAGCAGTGACGCTAATAACACAAAAGCCTTTAATGAGCATAAAACAAGAACTGAATTGGTAGACGTTATAATACGCGACGATGACAGCTATCTAAATGTGCCCATATCATTACAAGAAGTTGAAGAAAGCCTCATGACTACAAAAAACTCTGCAGCGGGTCCCGATGAAATACCTCCAATATTTCTGTAGAAACTGGATAATTCAAATACCAGCAGTCAACTTCTCATTAGCAAATCAGCCCAAACACTCTACCATCGACCACATATTCAAATTAAAATACTATGATCTCATTTATAAATTCGCTGGTTATGATCATATTTTCACTGATGCATCTAAATCAGAAAATGGAATCGCATCGGTATTTTTACAAGATATTAACAATTATGCAATCGGGCTAAATCCTCACTGTTCAATATACACAGGAAAGTTAGTCGCCATACTTGAAGCATTGAGAAGCTACAAACAGCCAGACAAAAACATATTAATAATATCGGACTCCTACAGTGCTCTCAAAGGAATAAAACAACTATTTCCTTATCACCAAATACTTGTACACATTAAAGAAAAACTTTACAGACTTCAGATGACACGCGTTAAAATATAGTTCCTATGGGTCCCTTCTCATGTAGGCATACCATCCAATGAAAAGTTGACAAAATTGCACAACACTCTATAAGCAACAAAAATCTACCATATTTTGGAAAAGTTCCAGCTGCCGATTTCAAAACAGTTATATTTTGAATAGGATATCTGGCAAAAAAGATGGGAAGGAACCAATACAAATATCAGTAAAATCTAGACTTACTCTTCCACAGAACAGAAAAGACCAGGTTGTTTGAAACAGGTTAAGAATAGGACATTCATCCCTCCCACACCAGCATTTGTTAAATGAAGAACCACCAAAGCAGTGTTTAACGTGTGATGTGCATCTAACTATAAAACATACACTATTGGGTTGTACAAATTTAAGTATTAGAAAAGCAGTTAACAGCATTCACCCTAACCTTGCATTAAGTGAAAACTGTGAAAAAGTGCTCAAATTTCTGAAAGATTCCAATTTCTATTATAAAATATAAGTACCTATTGTATGTTTTTTGACCCCGCTCATAACCCTTGAGGTTGATGCGGTAAATAAAAAAAATACAAAAATATTTACTTGAAAACTGAAATATTCATAAAGTAGTAAGCTCTACAATTTATCAATTCTACGAGAAAACCATTACATTTATTTAGTGTATATTAAGTATGTGCAGAGAATAAACAAATTACTTTTGAGTTGCCAACCCCCAACGCATTTTAAACTTACACATTATTACACAATACAGTAAAACCTATCAACAACAGCGAATTTGATCCCTTATATAAAGGTGGCCGTAATTGGCAGGTTTTGTTTCTTGAAATAAGATAAATGTTATTAATTTTTCTTTGCATTTTATTAATTGAAAAGGAAATAAAACAACAACATAATTATTTAAGAACCTTCCGAAAATATCGAAAAAACTTTAAACTAATCAAGACCACAAGTATAAAGTACCCTACAAGTAAAATATTATTGGGAATTCCATCTGAAACACAAACTGTTTTCTGTTCTCTACATATTTATCTAAAAATCGATTAGAATAATCATTGTTTTTTATTAATGCAAGAAACTTCACATTTTTATAAAATAACTATATTTTTAGGTAACTTTGAACTGTCGAATTTGAGCCCAAAATCTATCTAGAAGGAATTCCTTTGTGGATTACATTTTGATAGAAAATATCTTTGAAATAAGGGTATAACCTTGACAGCTGTTCCTGTACCATATGATGGTATTGAAAATGATGAGTTAGTGGATAGTGATAAATCATATATAAGTACTTCCACTTCAGCAAATTATGATGAATTCAAAATTGCTTCTACAAGTGAAGGTTACCATATGCGACCATTTGATGAGGTATGCTTTGTACACCCACAAAAAGGCATTACATCATCCATAAGTGATAGGGATGACATATGTACCCTGGAAAATAGTCCTTATAACCGTAAAGTGAAGGAGACAACCACAAAAATTGAATTAAAAAGGAAATCAAGTTTCTTATATAAAAAGCGTCACAGCCAATCATATCTGTTATCTCAGTTTAAATCCAGGAAACAAAAAACTGTTAGTAGCCTTACACCAAGAGACTTTAAAACATTATCATCATTTTCGCAAGCGTTGGTACGCATGCAGCTTTTTCATAAAGCAGGAACACCCTTTTTAAAAGATGAAAAGAAAGTTGCTGTGAGTATGTGCTATAAATCCCCAGGATTGTACAATTTTTTTGCGAAAAAACAAAGTTATTCTACCTTCAGTAAGTAGTGTAAAAAAGTGGATTTCAGATTTTGATGTTTTACCTGGGTTTCAAAAAAAAACGTTTTAAAAGAATCAAGTTGAAAGTTCAAACTATGACAGAAGAGGAAAAAAGATGTAAGGTCCGATGAAATGGATATTATACAATTCATAGATTATTTAAAAAAATATGTCCCTGTAAGTTTTGAAAATTTGTGTAATTTTTTATTTAACCTTGACGTATTTTGTTATGTTGTTTATTTTAAAAGTTATTAATATTTTAAGTTAATCATAGTGCCACCTATCTGTCAGTAGCAACTCAGCTAAGCAAATATTTGAAAGTTTCAAATTTCACCGAATTTAACTTAAACTGCCCATCTCTCAGTATGTATGCACCTCTCTTTTTAGGGACTCTGTTATACTTATTATGATTATGATTAATGAGTCGGAGTTTCAGCCCTCTCCTTGAACATTCATTCAAATCGTGTATTATTCTTTTTGTTTGGTTTTATTAAATTGTATCTTAACCATAATTGTTTAGTTTTCCCCTGTAGTTATTTTTCATGTGTACTGAGTATTGTCTGTACTAAAATTAACTAAAATATAGTATTCGTTTATTTATGTTAGTAGATATCGTCGGTATACAAGAAAAAGTGACTAAGTCCAAAATTCTAGATTTTTAGGTTTTAATGCTCATGTACCTGAAAATCACTGCTATTGTAACGAGTTATTTTTTTAAGCATTTTGGATTGATTTTATTTTGTGGTATTTTAATTTTAATAAGTGTGTATAACTCGTTACTTACTTTCCAACTTTGATTTCTGGTACCGTTTCAGTCCCGTAATATTAATTTAAGTATTTATTTCATTAGTAATTCAAAAGCCGTGAATTACCATCTAAAGAAATATGTAAAATTTATTAAATTCCGCTTTTCAAAATTTAAATTATCGAGGACGGACAGTATATACACTATTTTAATTAAAACCAAAGCCGTCCAGTATAGTAGAAATATTTCTTGTTGTAAGTAAATCGATTGAAGTTAATTCCCTCACCACCGTTATCGTCAAAAATTTTAGGTAGGAATCAAATTATAAATTCTAAAAACCGAGCTTTTTGGAGAGTTGAATCCAGATATCTCTCGCAGTGATCAAGTATCAATTTCATAGTTTTGAAGTCCAGTGTCCGACCGTCCCTTATTTTTTGACATCGCCGTCTAAGGGTTATAGTTTTGAAGACGTGTTAAATTCAACGAGACCCCTGGAATTTTCCGTAACCTCCATCTTAGGCTACCTGGAACTCTTGACGCTGAGGGTCAAGGGACCGTGGAGTAAACCACGTAAAATAATCTGGCGCCCGAGCATTTGTTTCAAAAATTTTGCATCGAGGGTGTCCAAAGTGACGCGTCAGTTGGTAAGAACCTGTGAGAGGCGAAGGACGAAGCAACAGCGCGTCACACTATTTTTAAGGAAAAAATGAACAAGTCCAAAAATGTCATAATTCCATAATGACCAAGTCCATTTTGTAAAAACATGTACAAGAAAAAATGACTAATTGGACTTTAATCTGTCTAGGACTTGAGTCTTGAATTATCAATATAACCATACATTATACACCATACAATAATTATTGTTGTTAAACGACGTTTTAAGTTTAAAGTAGCTTATCATAATATTATTTAAACCAAAATAAAATTGTCTTACATGTTATTAGACTTAATCATTGGTAACTACCTACACATATTATAATAATTTTACTTTCGAACAGTTAGTTTAAAAAAATATACTATTGCAATAATAATTTGTAGGGGTAAAATGAGTTGATCCAATAATTATTATAATAATGCACAAGAAATTATTAACCACCTTATGAATGATCCTGAAGAATTTGCTACTAATTCTTGTAATACAATCCCTACCACTTCAATAACAAATGAACCTATTATTTTAATTTCTTCCTCTTCTTAAGTTACAGAAAAACGCAGATGTTTAATAAAAAATCCTAAAGGAACAAAACGTGACAAAAACAAGTTGTTAAAAAAATCCTGTTTAGCGAATATTAATACTAAAGGCAAACAAATGCCCGCAAAGTCGCCTAGAAATGTAAATTATGATAATTGCCGCTATAAATGTACAGAAACATATCCTGCAGATCGTGGACAAAATATCTGTAAAAATCTTTATCATAAGGCAGACAAAATGACTTCATAATTAATACCATAGCAACTTCTGAATGCCGGAGAAAACGAACCAGAGACTCTAGTAGACCTTAAGAATGGATAGTAAAAAAAGATTTACTTGAAAACTGTATCAATTAGTCATGGAATGGTTGATTCTGCTATACGGAACGTAGGTATAAATGGAATAAATAGTTCAACTCAAGATCGAAGAGGAAAAAATTCCCCAGGCAATAAGACTAAACAATACATGTCATTTTGAATGAGGTGAAGAGGCATATAGAATCATTTCCTGTGATGGAATCACACTATTGCAGACGTGGGACAAAACGGAAATATCTTGACCCTACCCTATAAATTCTCAAAATGTATGAATTGTACAAAGATTTACAGATCGGCAATCAAAAGGATTTTGTTTCTCCAATAATGTATAGTAAAGTTTTTTGTACACAGTATAGCTTATCATTCTTCAAACCAAAGAAAGATCAATGTTTTCTATTTGTTAAAGAAGCTAAATCTATTGAAAAATCAGATCAATTTCTTTCTCACATAAATCGAAGAGATGATGCTAATAGAGCAAAAGATTCAGATAAACAAAGAGCAAGGCACGACGAAACTTTTGTGTCAGCATGTTTTGTTTTACAAAGTGTCCTGCAAATTCCATGCTCGGAGGTATCACCTCTTTACTATATTCGAAAACTATGTGCATAGAATTTAGCAAGTTATGAAGCAGCTCTACCAAATAAAGGATATTGTTATCTTTGGTCCGAAGTAGATGGCCAACGAGGAAGTTGTGAAATAGGTACAGCTTTATTGAAGTGGTTTAAAACTTTACCTGATAGTATCAAAGAAGTGTCACTCTTTAGAGACACATGTGGCAGACAGATCCAAAACAAATACATTGCGGCTCTTTTCTTGTTTATAGTGAATCAGTTACCAGTAGACTCATAACTTTTTAGAAAAAGGTTATTTGCACATGGAGACTGATTCGATGCATAGTGCAATTGATAGTTAAAAAAAACGTTCCGGTATTTTGTCTTAATGATTGGAAGACAATTGTGACACTAGCAAGATACAAGAGAGGCAAAAATAAAATTTTTAGTGCCTACATTATACAGCAAATGACATACTGCGACATTATTGACTTGAAGGAACTACAAAATACAATTCGGGATGAAGGGGGAGAAAAAATAGAATGGTTAAAGATCAAACAATTAAGATACAAAAAGGAGATTTTTTTTATTCAATTTAACGTACTTGAGACAGATATGGACATTAGGTCAAGGTACAGTAATTTACAATAGATTTCAAATATATAATCTGAAAATAATTACAAAGAATAATGAACTGTAAGTCTTTAAATGTTATTCAGAAGGTTCTCTTCTGTTAGAAACTGGATGGCTATGGTGATTTGGTGTGTGCTAGTTAGGCTATTCATGTCTGTTTTAATTCCAAGCTGCTGACGTCTTTTAGTATAATAGGGGCAAACTACAAGAATGTGTTGAATGTCAAGTAGAGATTGGCAGTGTTGGCAGTTTGGCTGGAGGGAACAGGTCATAAGGTGGCCTTGAGTAAGTCGGGTGTGACCAATATGCAGTCTCCTTGCGACGACCTTCTCGTTTCTCCGTAGATCGGGGATGTCTAATTGTTCGATGTTCGGATGTGTTTTCCTTAAGAATGTTGGGGAATGGTTCCAGTGGTTTAGCCATTTCTTCCATATAAGTTTTTTCATAGCGAATTTTAGGTCTCTAGAAATTTGCAGAATAATAGGTGTAGTAGTGGATGAGGCAACTTCTTTATCAAGGCGATCGGCGTTTTCATTACCAGTTATACCAATGTGTGAGGGAATCCAATTAATAGTCATAGTTATATCATGAGAAATAAGGGTTTGAATAGATGAGAGAGTCTGTACAAATAGCAACTTGTTGATGGGGGATTACGCAGAGATTGAAGGCTTGTAAAATGACCTGTGTGAACGCTACAAGAGGCTGGGATTCGGTAGGATTCCACGGCTGTTTGCGTAGTGGTAACAGCACATCCGACACCAGTCTCGTTTTTTGAGGCTTTAGTGAAGAGGATTTGATCGTATTTCTTTGAAATTATGATTTCTAAGAAGGATTTCCTTATGAGTTTGTGACTGGTTTCTTCCCAACTGAACGTGGTGAGTGAGATGTTACATCTTGGGAGTGTTTTGGTCCAGGGTGAGATATGTGGGATGAGGATAGGGCTGGTTAGGCATAATTGAGTGTGAGGTATTATTTTTGAAGAAGGTGGGGTATGGTATATATGCATGGGTTGGGTGGTGGTATGAGGTATTCTGGTTATTAAAAAGGAAACTGGATTAGAGGGGTTGGATGAGGTCGTGGCTGCATAAGAAAGGAGATATTGATGTCTGAGCCAGAGTGGACGTTTTTGGATGCTGACATATATGCAATACTGCCATAATTTAATTTCGATCGAATGAAAACCCAGTATACTTTCAGGAGGGTATATTTGCTAGCTTCCCACTGGTATAGTGTTTTATTGATATTGAAGAGTCTTAGGCAGTATCCTCTGGTTTCCCCAATATGATGTTTCCAAGAAAGTCGGGAGTCGAACGTCACTCCCTGAATTTTGCAGTGTACGAAGATTCGAAGAGGGTAGGTGGTTGTTCACTAAAATTTCAGGGTGAAGGGATGGGGCTTTTCTACTAAATCTTATGAGCTTCGATTTTGTAGGGGAGAGGGAAAGGCCAAGTGAAGATATACTACTATGTAATAGGTTTACAGCAGGTTGGAGGAGTTTGCATGTAGTAGGAGTGGAGGAGTTTGCATGTAGTAGGAGTCGAGGTGCCGTGGCAGTAGATAACAGGGTCGTCTGCATATGCAGCATATTTGACAGGGGAGGATTGTTACATAAATGACTAATAGTTAGAATGAATAATGTAGTGCTAAGAATAGAGCCCCGGGGCACACCGACTTGTTGGACATGAGTTAATGATACGCAGCCATTTACTGAGATCCTAAAGGATCTATTACTAAGAAAGTGTCTAATAAATGAGAAAATGTTACCACATGTAAGAGAAATCGGTCTATAGAACCGTGGTAATGTAAATGGATGTGACGGTTTTAGGAAGGGAATGATAATGGATCTATTCCATTGAGTAGGGAATAATTGCGAAGACCAAATGGTGTTATAAATGTTTAGTAAGACTGTAGGTGGATACATTTTTAAGAAAAAAGTAAGAGATGTCGTCAGGACCAGCGGAAGAGTTTTTACATGAAGATAAGGCAGTTGTTAGTTCAGTAAATGAGAAAGGCGAATTAATAGCAGCAATATCTTGTAGGTGAGATAAAGTGAGTTTGGGGTAGGCAGATTGATGATGAATAGTTGCAAAGATGGGCTTGAGTTTGGTTACTGCTAGAGAAATTGCCTTTAAAAAAAGATGGCGAATTTTGGTGTTAGTTTTGGGACCTTGGACCCGTATAATTTTTGCCATGCTTGGGAGGGGTTTGAATTATTATGCAAGGTCGTTACATAATTATGCCCGGAGTTTATTTTACTCTGTTTGATTACATATTTGGCTTTTGCTTTAAGCCTTTTAAATTAAACTGGGTATTCAGGACTTTTGTGTTTGTGGAAAATGTTAAGGACAGCATGTTCGCATTGAGAGTTCCGCCAAGGAACGATTTTGTGATGGGGGATATGGGTAGTTTTGCCAATGTGAGTGAAAGCAGCTATAACGATGGCATCCGAGAAATGCTTAATAGAATCATCAATTTAATTGGTGGCACGTAACTTATCCAGGAGCGATTCAGCCTCCAGAGAGAATTTCGGCCATTTCGCCTTCTTGAGGCGCCAATAACTTCTCACATGAGCTTGTTCATTTGAGTTGTCATGTATAATTATGGGGTAATGATTGCTATCACATAGATCATCAGCAGTTTAACAGGTTAAGTTATGGGCAGTTTTGGGATCACAAATGCTTAGATCAATGGCAGAAAAGGTACCAGAAGCGATATTTAAGAGGGTATATGATCCCGTATTGAAGAGGCATGAACTAGTACAATTTAGTACATTTTCAACAACTTTACCGCGTCCAAATGTGCGTGAGGAGCCCCACATACTGCTGTGGGCGTTGAAGTCACCCACAAGTATGAAGGGCTGGGGGAGATTGTAAACCAAGTCAAGAAGCTCTTCTTCATTTAGTTTGTGGTCGGGGGGAATGTATATGTAATATATGGTTAATTTTTGGGGACAATGGGCTGTTATGGCAATGGCGTCAAGATTGGTAGTAAGGGGCAGATGAGTTGAATAAAGATCTTTGGATAGAAATATACTCCACCACTGGCTCTGGAGCAGATTGTTCGGATGTAATGAAATTCTTCGAAGTCCTTTGGTGTAGGGATATTGGAAGGGGTGCAGGCTTGGGGACATGTAAGGCGTTGTCAGTAGTGAATCTGTATTGTCTTGGCTGAGTGTGAGAGGAACAGACGAGATAATTAGAGGGGATGATTCGAGGCTAGGTCAGTATAATGAAGTCGTTTGAGACCAGAAATACTAGGAGTAGGTTGGTCTAAAGGAGGGAGTGTGTTGGCAGAATGATTGTCATTGCAGGATATAGGAGCAGTGGTAGAAGAGAAAGTAGGATCAGTGGAAGTAGGATCATTAAAAATATTATCCGTAGAATCGATATGGATAGAGGCAGTTCTGGAGAGGGAGGAAGTGTCAAGAGGATTTTGGCAGGTATCAGCAGTATGTCCACCTTGTTTGCAGAGGAAACATTCCAATCTATCTGAGGTAATGAAGATCCGGAAAGCAGTATTTTCGAAATGTATTAAAACAGAGGTTCCTATTTTGAAGTTATCTTTGTATGGTACGACATAGATGGACCGATGAAAGCTTAGGATATGGGAATAATCTTCTTCTGGTGAGCCAGTGCGGATATTGGTGATGGGGGATGCAAGTTGAAGTCCGAGATCGTTTCTTAAAGTCTGTTTGATGAGTTGATTAGGAATTGAAGGACATGCGTTAGATATTAGTAATCTTTTAGAACGTCTAATAAGTCTGTGGATGGGGACAATTTCTTCATTAATGGCAACTGAAGATTGGTTTTTAAGGAGGCTATCAACGACTAAAGTAGAAGCGAGAACGATGCAAACATGTTGGTTAGATATACAGGAAGTATGGGTGATTACTTTTGGTGTCACAATTCCACCGATTGCCTTCATGTAATCAAAGAGAACTGTATTCGGAAGTGCATTTATTACGATAGCTGTATTTGCACTAGGATATGTTATAGGTGTCAAAGTTGATTTTCTTGCATTTGATTTAGTAACAGCAGCAAAACTTCGTGCAGTGGGTTGAGTTGACATGTTAAAATATTTTGGATGCCAAAATATTTAATAAACTATATAGACCAAGCAACTGACCTATAGTGTAAATAGACACATACCAATATGTGCCAGCAAATATTTGACAAAAAAAAACTAATCACTTGTGTTGATAGCGTTAGTCAGCACTCGAACGAAAACAATACCTTCACGTTCCGAGGCCATTTGTGTTTCCGATACAACTATGATGAAGAGTACAAAATGTTTAATGTTAAAGGTAGGTACAGAAAAATTCCAAAAGAAACCGTGTTAAAGAAATGTTATATTGAACCCTTGTCTATATCGATCAAGAAAAATAATGATTTATTTAAACTTTGCCAATAGGAGGTAATTCCGGTCGAATACCATGGTTGGTACTTTAACATTCCAAGTAACAATTCATTAACAGACAGGTGTCCAGAACCAGCAGACAATGAGTATAGTGACGAAGACATATGTAGTTGAAACTAGTTACTAATCTACTATTTGTTTAATTAAGTATAGCCTGATTTTAAATATTCTAGAAACTTCACTGTTTACTGAAATCATTATAAACTTATGAAGTTGAAATTAATTTTTTGTTTAGTATTTCTTTAAGTTGTCTTCTTTAATTTGAAATATACAGAGTGGCCCAAAAGTCTGGAAACGGCCAATTATCTCGTAAACTGCTAGTCCTAATTGTACAAAATTTGGGGTACACCTATTTTGCGATACGGAGATTCCAGATTTAATATTTTCAATGTTGCCAGATTTCTTGTTTCTCTTATATTATTAGTAACTTTGGTTTTTCAAATGCATCACCCTGTATATTCAGTCGTTTTTGAAACCTCCTATTCAATACGAGTTCAACCATATGTAACACTTATGATTTTCTGTAGTCTGGAAGGTCTTAAATACATAAAACAGTAAAAAATATGTAGATTTGAAGTAATTTAAATGTAGAATGCTGTGATTTTGACATTTGTCCACCATTTACATTATTAACTAAAACTGACAGTAGTTTGATGTGTTTTGAAAAGTTCTGCAAGGTAAATTGCTTCTCTAAAATGGCTCTTAACGAGAAAGAACGAATTACTATTCTAATGATGAGAGGGTACGGCGACAGAAAAAGATCTTATTGTGAAGTAGCCAACTTGTTCAACGATACTTTCCCAAACCGTTCTCCTATTCATAAGGCAACGGTACAAAAAACTGTAAAGCGATTTGAGGAGTCTGGAGGAGTATAAGACAGATACCGATCAGGTAGACCGAAAACAGTTATGAATGACAACAAAACTTTAGATATAATGCAGAGTTTTGTTGAAGATCCACATACATCCTCACGCAGGGTTGCACAAGTACATGATGTAGGTCGTTCTTCAGTCTTACGTATACTACATAAGACTAAATTTAAACCAAACAAAATTCAGTAACTGCAAGAATTAAGTGAAGATGACTTCGATCGTAGATTAGAGTTTACTGAGGTAATGATGGATAAAATTGAAAATGATGAAAATTTTGTTAACAGAATATGTTTTTCCGATGAAGCAACCTTTACACTTTGTGGCAGTGTAAATCGACACAATTTAAGGTACTGGAGTGACGTAAATCCCCACTGGATGCGTGAGAACCATACTCAAAGACCACAAAAATTGAATGTATGGTTAGGTATAGTAGGTACTCAGTTAATTGGGCCATTTTTTATCGAAGGAAATTTAACGTCAGATAAATATGAACTTCTACTTAGAAATGAAATTGTACCTACACTGAGAAACTTGTTTGGAGCCAATTTTAATAATGTATGGTTTCAGCAAGATGGAGCTCTAGCTCATTTTGGTGTAAATGTCCGGCGTTATTTAGATGGGATATTTCCCGGACGATGGATTGGTAGACGAGGTAGAATTGAATGGCCTCCACGTTCACCTGATTTCAATCCTAAAGATTATTTTTATTGGAGATACTTGAAAAATTCAGTTTACAAAACTAAACCAGCAAGTCTTGCAGATCTAAGGCAACGAATTATCGATGAATCTCGATTAATTTCTAGACAATCATGGAGAAATGTGGTAGATGCATTCTACCATCGATTAGGGTACTGTCAACTCACAAATGGAGCACATTTTTAACACTTGATAAAGTAACCATTGAGTTAAAAATGTTGCAATATTTCAATTGTTACGGTTTAATGTAGTTGAAAATAGTTTGTATTAAAACATTTAATGAGACAATTAGGCGTTGCCAGACTTGTGTTCCATTTATTTATGACCTTCCAGACTACATAAAATCATAAGTGTTACATATGATTGAACTCGTATTGAATAGGAGATTCCAAAAATGATTGAATATACAGGGTGATGCATTTGAAAAACCAAAGTTACTAATAATATAAGAGAAACGGGAAATCTGGCAACATTGCAAATATTAAATCTGGAATCTCCGTATCGCAAAATAGGTGTACCCCAAATTTTGTACAATTAAGACTAGCAGTTTACGAGATAATTGGCCGTTTCCAGACTTTTGGGCCACTCTGTATATTCTAAAAACTAAATTGTTTATAAAAATCATTTGAAACTAACCTGACCCAAAATAATTGATTTATAAATCAGAAACAAATAATAACTCAAAACTACTATATGTGGACTGGGTCACTTTCTCCCATATACTAACGATATGTTAGTAAACCTAATAAATCGGTGTCGAATACAACTGTGCATTATTTTATTTAGGTTGGCTTTCGTTGCTTACAGGCTAGGGAGCTCTCAATGCCTATACCAATACTATTGAAGTAGCTCGACACATTAAAAAGGTTGGCGATCACTGATCTAGCAAATATTTCCCCATTCTCTCTTTGAACTTACCTCAACGAATGTTCTGCTGTACTTGCAGCAGTTCGTAATTCTTGAGATAATCGAATAAAATGTAACTGATTAGATGAGTTGTAATAGCCGTGACCGCCGGCAGCCTCTTCGCCTCTAAGACTGTGATTTTCAGCTCTCGCCATGTTTAGTTGATTCTAAAATTTAAACTTTATAAATCCCAATATCTATCATTCATATGCGTATTACTGTTGTAAAATCAACATAAGAAAAGCATTTATTATATAGACTTATAAATGAAACTGTTTCTAAATAATTCCACTATATAAAGAGAAAATTATCAAAATTCTAAAAAATTTCACAATTGTTTCGATATCTTAAAAATATCATCGTCAGAATGACAGAAGTTATATTTGATGTGATGCCTATCTGATGATAAAGATGATATTTTTAAGATAACAAAACAATTGTCAAATTTTTTAGAATTGAGAATAGAACAGTTAGTTTCAATTATAACGCTAATATGAGTAGATTCCCCAAAGTAAGGTTTGATACAGTAAATTTATGATACGAATTATAAATACTCACAGTTAAAGATTTTACTTCTTGTTTTAATTTTAAGACTAAACCCTCTGCAGTTGTCGCTCGTTTCTGTAAATAAATGTTTATTTAAACAAGTTGATTGGACAGGGTAAATTCAATTCTACATTTTTCCATACTTTACAATATTATTTATGAAACCCGTGTTCATTATGTTTTCTAAGGCCTGCTACAGCTTGTCCAATATTTCGACTTTCTGAGCATTATCCTTCGATACCGTAGAGCAATGTCTTCGGTATCTGAGGGTAGTGGGTTGAGCTACCTATCGGGAGCATCCTCGGGTTGCGGTTAGGGGACGGCCAGAAACGTCCCGTACGTATGTATGTACAGGAAAGAACTGGTCCATTGGGAAATAAGGGAGATGAGGGCTATAAATGCCCAACAGTGCCCATTTTGAATACCCAATCGCCGACAAGCTCATGACACAAACCGCAAGGTAGAGCAACGACCCCCTTACTAGGGTAAGGCCTGTAAGGGATATGTTGAGTATGCCTGGAGGGGAATTGGTTGCAGGCATTTACTTTGATCTCTCGACAGCCTTTGATACACTGGACCATGACAGATTGCTGGATACATTACAATGTTAAGAGGTTAGGGGACTTCTACTACAACTTTTCCGATCTTATCTGACTGGTAGAACGCAACAGGTGGTATTTAAGTATGTGCTTGACAATGAAATGTGGTCTTTCTGCTCTACTTTTAAAAATATTGGAATGGGAGCTCCACAGGGTTCTGTTTTGGGACCTCTTTTATTTATAATATATGTGAATGATCTTTCGGAGGCTCTGTCCACTCCTGCAGTATATCAATTTACGGATGACACATCATGCTTGGTATCTGGTCCGGATCTAAAGGCCATATCTGGGGGGTCTTCTGGAGTGATTGATGACATGCTTAAGTGGTGCAATGAGAATGGTCTCATATTAAATAAACAAAACAGCTGCAATTCAGTTTTATAATAATTAAACCTGATCACGATGTTTATATCAGGGTTGATAGTAAGTCATTACCTATTCAACGAGAAACTAAATTTCTAGTGGCAGTGCTTGATGGGGTTATGTGGTTTGAACTGTTGTGCGTAAGCTGGGCTGTTCAGTTGATCAGAATATTGTAAAAACATATTACTATGCACATGTTCAATTTATTTTAAGTTATGGTTTGATATTTTGGGGGGGCTCACCTACTGCGGAGAGGGCATTCACATCTGAGAAAAGGATAATCAGGTGTATTGCTAGAGTGGGCGTGTTGGAGTCGTGTAGACCTCTATTTAAAAAGCTGGAGTTGATGTCACTCCCAAGTTTATACATCTGTAACCTAGCAATGTTTGTCAAACGTAATGGCAATCTGTTTATGAGGAACATAGATATATACAACAACCTTACAAAAATTACAAGGTCAGCTAATGAATTGTGAGTAAGTTCTCACAGTACAGCATTTTTTGAGAGAGGTGTAAAGGTGTATAATAAGCTGCCTGTTGAGATTAAAAATAGTAATACCATATATTTGTTTAGAAAAAATTGAAAAAATATTTTACTCAACAGTGGTTTCATTCTGTTGAAGAGTATTTTAATATCTAGCATTGTATACTAGGTAATGTTTTAATGTGTTGTGCTGAGCTTTTAACTATAAACTTTAGGCTTGTATTAGGTGGATATGTATTTATGATGACGAATTCAATATCATTTTTATGATCAAATGAATAAATATTATTATTATGCGGATCGGGAGGCTTGGCTTAATCGCCAGGTCCGCATGGATGAGGACCACAATAAAAATCTCCCAAATCCTATGGACGAGTAGTTGCCGAAAGGATGGATGACCATGTGACAGTTGGTCCATAGACCACTAACCTCGGGGCACCTGGCGCACTCCGCTGTATAAAGCCTTGTGCCTGCATAAGGAGATCTGCAGGTATCAATATCTTTTCTCCTATACTAGTAGGAACAGAAATGAACCAAGACAAAAACAAACTTTCTGAGGAGCCTATAGAGACTCTTAGTAAAAGGGATTTTGAGGATATAGAGGCAATGGAGACTACAGAGTCTCCTGCGCGGCCAAATAATTCCAAAACCCTAATAACAACACCACAAGGCGAATCCTGTGGATCAGAAAACTCCATGTGGGAAACTTTCAGGTGCGCAGAGAAGGAATGTTAAAAAAATTAGGGAACAAGGTATTGATACCAAGACAGTGGTGTTGCCGATTCACTCAACATCAAAAATGGGTGAAAACCAGCAGACAAAGGGCGTTAAGTGAACTCTGTCAGCCAGGAGCACCCCTGAAGGAAGAAAAGAGGGCCAAATGTACCGATGGTACTAGTGCTACTAATGGTATGAAGTACAGCGTGGCCCTCAAAGGGATCAAGGCAGCCATGGTCCCTAAAAACTTCCCCGAGACAACTGTCGATTAAAGAGAACCTGACCAAAATGAGCGACGAGGTGCAGAAGACGCCTAGGTTTGAAGCGAGTCGATACATGGACAGCTACCATGGGCTGTTATGTACAATGAGGAGTCCTTCAACATAACGAGGGACTATCTTGCAAGTAAAACAAACTGGAAGCTCATCAAGAGTGATGAACTTCCAAAACAGCAAGGAGTCCTACTTCCAGAGACTAAAAAAGAGGATCTGAAAGCGAAAGAGGATCTGAAAGCGGGGCTAAAGAGATTCGAAAAACAAAACCCAGTGTTGAAGGTTGGATGATCCTTGGCTCCAAATCATCCGATATTGGACTGCATCTTAGTCTCCGGATTCCGGATTGATGAGGAGGTAATGAAAGAAATAGTCCGGGCTCAATGGAGACCGTACTATTTATTCCAGCGAGCCAGTTTTAAGGCCCTGGAAAACACGACCGAAGAGGAAACGGGGACTGGTGAATTTCCTGAACCAATAGCCTATTAGGACATTCAAGGTGCTACAAGCAAACTTGCAGCACAAAAATACGGTCACTGCTGTCCTATATCAAAGGGTTGTGGCCGAAAACATTGACATCGTTCTGATCCAAAAACCTTGGATAAACAAAGGTAAGATACTGGGGCTAAATATTAGGGAAATGGGACTGATAATGGGAACTAATTGTACTTGTACCTGTTACAGATCTAAATATAACTTGATGCTAATCATGGAACTTTGTACGGGTGAAATGGTAGCAGCAAAGATTAAACTTGAAAAATATGGGTAGGTAATAGAGACAATAATAGTGTCTCTTTATCTTCCCATCGATTCAGAAGAACCATTACTGGGGGCTAACATGGAGAACCTGATAGAATACTCCAGACGATACAAACTGGATGTTGTTGTAAGAGCTGATACCAACGCACACCACTTCAGCTGGAACAGCAAGGTCAACAACACTAGAGGTAAGAAACTATTTGACTTTTTATGTACTACTGAAATTGATATTGCGAATATGGGCAATACACCAACATTTAGAACATCAAGGGGGGAATCATCAAAAGAAGTAACTCTCTGCACTCTAGGAGCTGTGAGATGATAACGAATTGGCATGCATCGGATGAACCCTCTCTGTATGTCCATGCCCATATATACTTCGAAATATATGTAGAAAAATCGGCTATTAGAACATACAGGGGTCCTAAGAGTACCAATTGGGGATCTTACAAAGGGGATCTGCTTTATAAAATCTGCACACATCCATCACAATAATTGTCCGATAAGGAAGAGTCGCTCTTACAGACAAGCGTCCAGGTGGAATAAAGAGCTGACAACACTGAGGAAAGAAAAGCAAAAGGAAAAAACGGGTAACTGGGGAGCATATAAGGATAAACTAAGTAGTTCGTATAATGAAAAAATAAAAGGATCAAAGAAGAGATCCTGGAGGGAATTCTGTGAGGATATAAAAGATGTCCCTGACAGGGTCAGAATTGACAGGATTCTCAAAAGGGACACTTCTAATAAACTAGGCTCTATCCAGTTGCCGAGCGGAAAGTTCACAAATACTGAGGAAGAGGATTTAGAGCACCTCCTTAGTGTGCACTTTCCAAGCTTGGCAAAGGTAGATTCAAATTACGATAACGGCCCGGTAGCTAAAACAAGTGCTGCCAAAGAGGACTGGAAACTAACAAATGAGCTCTTCAGACCCCATTTTATTAGACTGGATGTAAATTCATTTGACCCTTTCAGAACTTCAGGAGCAGATGGGAATTTTCCAAGCTTTTGCAAGAGGGATTCGACATCATTATATGTCCTTCTGATATTAAGCATGAGCCATGCTTTAGGATATATACCAATGGCATGGAGAGAGTCAAAGGTGGTGTTTATTCCCAAACCATGCAAATAAATGTGCACCCAGGCTAAATCCTACAGACCAATAAGTCTGACATCATTCATGGTGAAAACCATGGAAAAAGTTATACAAATGCATCCGCAAGAGAGCATCCCTCTACACAGACTACAATGGGCCTATCATGCGGGGAAATCAGGAGAAGCTGTTCTGCATAATTTGGTGTCGGGTCTCGAGAGGAGTCTGAACCAAAAAGAAATAGCCCTTGCAGCATTTTTAGACATCGAAGGTGCTTTTGATAACACATTGATGTCATCAATAAACAAATCCCTCAAAAAAAGAGGGATAAACAATACCACATGCAGATGGAGATGGAGAAGATCCATGCTTGAGCATAAGAGAATATTGGCACACATGCTTGATTTAACGTACACCATCAGGACTGAAGGGTGTCTTCAAGGTGGAGTTCTCTCACCACTATTATGGAATTTAATTGTGGATGACTTGATCTGCAGGCTAAATGATCAAGGCATATGGGCGCAAGGCTTCATGGACGACCTAGTGATTGTCACCAAAAAGAAAATTCCCGGAGACAGACGCGAATGTCTTACAAGAAGCACTACGAATAGTGGAAGACTGGTGCATTAAAGAGGACCTAAGAGTCAGCCCAAAAAAAACCAAGCTAGTTGCTTTTACGAATAGAAGAGCTCTCCCACAGGGCAGAGTATAACTGTTCGGAGAAAAACTAAAAATATCTAAAGAGGTGAAATATCTGGGAGTAACACTCGATTCTAAACTGAATTGTAGGTCACCTGGAAAAAACCACTACCAGGGCAACCAGGCTCTTCTGGAAATACAGAAGAATTGTGGGCAAAACCTGGGGAATACGACCTGAGGTGGTACACTGGCTTTACACAACAGTGATTAGGTCAATGATAACCTATGGAATAATAGTCTGGTGGAGAAGGATAGAAGCGTCCTCAGTAGAGAATAAATAAACTACAACTCAAAGACAAGCTCTTCTCGGGATTACCGGGGCAATGAACAGCACGAGGACGTTATCAATGGAAGCCCTTATATATGATGGTGATCCTCAGACTGAAATCGGGAGGCATGTGGATCCGGAAAAATGTTCATGGAGGACATACTGGGACAATACTAGATGAACCGAACTTTCAAATGGGTCTGGATAGTATGATACCAGAGAATATAATCTAGGCAACAGGTGATGCAGTCGGGAAATCCTGGAGACATCATCTACTACACTGATGGCTCTAAAACGAACCACGGCACTGGGTTTGGTATAAATGGACCTTAGAAGAAAATGTTCTTCAGCCTTGGTAGATATACGTCTGTGTTTCAGGCAGAAACAATTGCTGCTATAGCCTGTATTGATGAAAATATCAAGAAAGGTTATACCGGACAAAAAATAAAAATATATACTGACAGCCATGCTCTGCTTAAAGCTATCAGCAATCCAACCACTAAATCTAGACTGGTAAAAAACTGTGAAGAGTCCCTTAATAAGCTGGCAAGAGACAACACAGAAAGAACAGAAATAATTAATGAGGGTAGTCAACAAGTTGGGAGAAGCATGAAACTACGAATTGGAAATTAATGCGGAAATATTTGAAGATACAGGTAAACAGAATAAAGAATAATTCAATTCAAAAATCACCAAGAAATCGATGCAAAAATAACTCCAGGCCAAATAGCCAGACGGGATGAGGGAAAGGATACAAAAATATTAACAAGCCTCTGGAAGAAACTAAAGCCTATAAAAAACAAAATAATAAGCAGGCAAAATGAAAGTATATAGTATCTCAATTTAATAATAAGTTTAGTAATCACATACGAAATGAAAACAACAGTAATTACCAAAATGGAAAAGGAAAAACTAAAAAGAATCTAAGGAATATACTGAGAACCATAAGACATCCAAATATAACATAGGAAGGTGAGAGGAGAGCAAAGAAAAACGAATAAATAGAACTAGAGCTGAAAAAGGAAAATATAGTTAGACATATAAAAACACAAAGTCTCTACTACTCAGGGGAACATATAATGCAGAGGAAGCCAACAAACAGTATCAAAAGATTAACACAGCGGCTAAGAAGACATACAAGAATTGAATATAAAAGAATAGAAATCAGAATTCCATTGCCAAAATAAAACGAAAAAAAAAACAACAACGAAAACACCAAAGACCACCAATAGAATATGAAAAAAAAAAATTAAAAGCGAGAAGTAATCTACCTCAAAAAGAGGATTTAACAACACAGAAACTGTTAGTGATGATCCAGTGGATTGTAAGGCACAATGACATTGGCTTCCAAATAAATTAAGTCTTGAAATCAGAATAATGATTAAACTTTATGTTTAGTTTCAAATGTTCCACAAAATTGATGACCACATCATCACATACAGAGCAACCTGCAAATCAGGACCCTATAATAATATACAACATTTAAATTGAATATTTTTATTTCAAATCCAAGATCTTTTCAGTTGGAATATTTCCAATTATTAGGAAAATAATTTGCGTCTCAAATCTAAAGGATATTAAATACTATGAAATCATATAATATAATTACACTGGCCGACACGATTTTTTTAACACAGTTCAAACAATTATTTTTATAATGCTAATATTGCTAATACCTTCCAAATAATAGAAAAAATATTCATAAAGCCCTAATATGTTCTTTGGAGCCTTTTTTGTTCGCATGTAGTAAATTTTATGAGGGGATATTAAATTGGCCTGTATTTATAAGCAGAAAGATTTCATAAAACGGGTTATTCATTCTCTTATTTAGTTTACATTTGAGTTTTAAAGTGAATGATGAAGTCAAAAGTCAGACCATTTTTTGAAAATGTGAAAAAGGCTTATTTTATGTATTTTTGTGTTGTAATCGGAGGGCTAGACAAACAGTGGGCTGCCCATGTGTGCTGTGTCAGCTGTAGCATGTCATTGGTTCAGTAGATGAAATGGAAGAGAAGAAGTATGCCTTTTGTAGTTCCAATGGTATGGCGAGAACACACCAACCATTTTGATGATTGCTATTTTTGTATGACAAAGACTGAAGGTTATTCCAAAAAAGAAAAGCGTAAGATCAAATATCCAAATTTACAATCTGCCATAAGACCTGTTCTTCACAATGCAGACTTACCAGTACCGACGGTGTCATTGGATTGGCAAGATATTGTTTTAAGAAATAATGGAGATAATAAAATGTCTTCAGGAATCGCCGAGGAACAGTGTACCGATCCCACATTCACGCCAGGTTCCAGTGCCAGCGAGTCATGTTTGATTGTTCAAAAAGATTTAATGATTTAGTACGTGATTTGGGGATGTCAAAGCAACAGTCAGAACTTCTTGGTTCCCCCCTTAAGGAGTGGAACTTACTTGCCAAAGAATCGAAAATTAGACCTTTTAGAAAAATAAATGCCGCGTATATGGAAAATTCTTCATGTGCCTGCACTGATATCGATGGTTTAATACAGTAACTTGATATCAAGCATTTTCCTTGTGAATGGCACTTGTTCATAGACTCATTGAAATATAGTTTAAAAGCTGTGTTATTACATAATGGAAATTTAAAAACATCTATACCATTTGCTCAATCAGTGACAATGAAAGAAACCTACGAAAATATGCGCCTCCTTTTAGATAAAGAAACTACAACCGCTACAAGTGGCAGATATGTGGTAATTTAAAAGTTATCGCAATTTTAGTGGGAATTCAGGGATGATTTACGAAATATTGCAGTTTTCTTTGTTTGTGGGACCGTCGTGCAGTGAATGAACACTATCTGAGGCAAATTTGGCCGGAAAAGTACGAATTTCAACTTTGATCTCAAAATATTAAGTATGTGCCTCTTGTAGACCCAAAAAATGTCCTTTTGCCTCCGCTTCAAATTAAACTTGGACTAATGAAAAACTTTGTGAAGGCTATGAATAAAGAGGGTGAAGGATTTATATACCTAAGACAAGTCTTTCCCCAGTTAAGTGACGCCAAGTTAAAGCAGGGAATTTTTATTGGGCCAAAAATTAAAAAAGTTGCTGGACAATATTCATTTTATAGAAAAGCTTACCACGCAAGAACTTAAAGCTTGGAACTCATTCGTAAGTGTAGTGAGGGGATTTTTGGGCAACAATATGAACTGCTAGTTAATGAACTTTTAGATTCCTTTAAAGCGCTTGGCTGCTGAATGTCATTAAAATTCATTTTTTCCATTCTCATTTATCATTTTTTCCTGAGAATTTGGGAACTGTCAGTAATGAGCAGGGTGAAAGTTTCCACCAAGGTATCAGAACAATAGCAATTCGGTACCAAGGGCGATAGGATCCAACCATGATGGGTGATCACTGCTGGTTTTTGAAGAGGGAATATATAAAAAGACAAAATAAAATGTGTTAGAAATAAATATTTTTGATTTCTTATATGTTAGTTAGGTAGATAGATAAATCTTTATTCAATTAGGAACCCTAATATAGATAAAAAATAAAATAGAAGTACACAAAAATAAAATTAATTATATAGATAAAATTAAAATTAATAAAATACACTAATAAAATATTTTATATAAATGTGTCATTAATTATAATATATTTAAACAAAAACACTTTAAAATTGAAAAATTGGAGTAACGACATAAAGCTACAAATTTTTGATATGCTCTTTAAGCAACATTTTAAAATTTGAAAGTGTGGTACATTTTTTGATAGATGTATGTAAATTATTAAACCTGTGAAAACCTTTAAAAAACAAAGAGTTGATTGTACTTCGATAAACAGTTCTACTTATATGTATGTCATTCAATATGAATGACTAGTTTTGTTAAAAGAAATGTATTCCTGGAAATATTCAGGTGATAAACCGTTTACTATTTTAAAACCCAAAATCATGGTAAAGTAATACAGTCTGTTTTCAACAGATAACCAATTTAGGGAATTTAACATAATTCTAATTGGAGTAAGACAATTTGTTTTTAAAATTATTCTCATTCCACGATTTTGCAACTTCTGCAACATTGAGTTTGTTGAGATTGAATAAGAATATAATTGATGAGCAGTAGTCAAAATGAGGTTGAATAATAGGTATAGGTATACACCGTGACTTTGGTCTCCATTGACAAGTTTTGAGATATTCTGCTAAAAAAGTATAGCTTCTTCGATATTTTTTTTGGATATAATCAAAATGAGTATCAAAACTTAAAGTATTGTCAAGCTGGAACCCCAAATATTTAAATGATGTGACAATTTGTATTTTTTCGTTGTTAATATTTAAACTTATGCTGTTAGTATCAAGTAAACTATATTTATATTTCGTGGTGAAAAGCATTGCATTTGTTTTTTTTACATTTAGCTTTAGTTTGTTTATTTTCAAATATTGATTAAGCTTATCTAAGATAATATTCATTTTCTGGTTAGCTACATCCAAATCTTCATCACTACAACAAATTAAGGTATAATCGGCAAAAAGGTTAATGAATTCACAACTAACGAAAAGGTCAATATCGTTGATGTACAAAATAAATAGAAGTGGGCCCAAAACACTACCTTGTGGAATTCCTGCATCATTATCCATCTCCGATGACACCTGATCTTTAAAATACACTCTCTGTTTTCGACATTCTAAATAATCTCCAAACCACTCAATAACTGTACCCCCTATACCGTACTGCTTAAGTTTAGAAATCAATATTTCTCTGTCGATTGTTTCAAAAGCTCTTTTTAAGTCTAGAAATACAGCAATAACATATTTATTTTCATCAAAATTACGTTTTATGTGGCAATGAGTAACTTGCAATGATGATTCACAAGAGAATTGTTTTCTGAAACCTGATTGATTATTGATTAAAATTTTATTTTTCGTGATATGGTTCAATAGTTGTTCATAAACGGCAATTTCTAATAGTTTTTCTATAGGAGGTAAAGTATTGATCGTCCGAAACTCTTCAGCTTTGTTGGTATTAACTACTTTTTGTATTGGAGTGATATTACTTATTTTTAATGCCTTAGGAATCTTACTTGTAGAGAGAGGTGTATTAATAAAATTTAGCACAGCATGTCCAATTGTTTCAAAAACTTCTTTCACCATTCTGCAGTTTAATGTTTCATATATTAAGAATTTATTATCTAAACTGCATACCATTTTTCACAGGTGCATGGACAACATTTCAAAATTTTCAAATTTTAAATATATGTTATTATTTACATTAGACCACGTTACTGTATTCTCAATACTTTGAACAATACTTTCAATGCTTTCTACAAAATATTCATTAAAACTGCTTGCTATTTCTAGATTGTTTGTTAACAATTTCCGCCCTGCTGTAGTTTCAAAGACTACAGTTTGCATTTGTTCGAATTTGGTTTTAATTACCAAATTCTCCCGTGATTTTATTTCAACTTCCCCTGTATACTACAATTCGAATATTATACTCAAAACATATAACTAAATATATCCTTCTTCTTAACATTTAATATTTCTTTACATCAACAAAAAAGTCATTTTAAATTTACTAACACCTAAGAAAAACAGATAAATATCGTTTGCTGAAATTCCACTGAATATATCAAAATACCCGACATCTTATCGCTTCATAAAAACGCTCTTCCAAACTCTGTTATCTGTATCTACGAAACATTTCAAACCCACAAAAAAATCACCGTAACTGCCAAATTCACTTGTTGTATCTGAACGTTACGTTTTAAAACTCTTTTATCCGATTGGCTAGATCCTAATATTTTTCTCCTTCCTCACACCTACGTCAACCTACGTATAAATACGAAAACAACCTCATTTTTACTCACTTCCCAGCAGTCACTCATACTTCACAGATAGCCTCACAAACTTACCAACCGGCATTCATACACGTTTAATTCATCCTTCGTTCTCTCTCTTTCATCATGTAACGTGTTACACAAAGGTACCCACGTTGTAAGAGCACCCGGCGTTTTGATACCGGGAACAAACATGTATACTCAATCTTTATTCGTGTAATAAATCATCATAGTATGTGCAAAATACTCTCAGTTATCGCGTGTGTATAAGGGAAGTCTTAATTGTTTACGCAACGTTAAATAAAATTATAAATTCATGGGAATATAAAACCAAAAGTGACACAAGTGTTTAATTTCATTATACGGTTCATCATTACATCAGTGAAAAACAACCGTATTTGTCCTTCGATTAAACCTGATACCAACAGAACCTGCATTCCATCTAATAGCCCACGTAAAAAGGGCTATTTAGAACAGCATTATCTCGGCTATTATCATTAATAATTTTTTTTAAAGTTTTCCACATTTGTTTTGGATTATTTCTATACCTATCTATTTTATTAAAGTAATACTGCTCTTTCTTTATCTTTAACATATTCACTACCACATTTCTATGTTGCTTAAAAACTTGCCATTTATGTTGTTTTTCATAACCGTCAATACATATTTTAAAATCTTTATAAGCCCTATCCCGTTGTCTAACTTTATCATATACCTCACAATCAAACCAACGCAATTTTGATTTAAAATGACATGTTTCTATTGGTGAAATAGTATTGATTATATTATCGCAATTGACCAAAATTTCCTGATATATAGTATCAACATCAACATAATCTAAATTAAAATGACACATTATAAGACTAGTTTTGATTTTATCTTTTATTATTATTATTTGATATAGTTACTGAAATAACAGAATGAGCAGTTATTTTTGGACAATCGGCTATTATATTATCTTGATTACAAAGCACATAATCTACCAAAGTTTTGCTAGTGTTAGTAATACGGGTAGGACTTGTTTTATATTGCTTTACCCCATATGATGAAAACAAATTTTTCCCCATAAAAATTACTAGCTAACAGGTCTATATTAAAATCGCCGACCAACGCACAACGATAGTTTGTAGAAAACAAAACATCACAAATGTCTTCTAATTCTTCAATAAATTGAGCATCAGAACTAGATGGTGAGTGGTATAGACATCCTACTAAACAAACTGCAGATTTTATATCAACTTTTACTACTTTACACCAATATTTGTCACGCAATTGAAATGTTTTGAAATTAGAAAAATTATAACTTTTGTTTATGTATAGCATAACACCTCCTGTGTGTCTACTCGTTGAGTCACAGCGAATATGGAAATAATTTTCAAATTCAACTTCAACATCTGCTGTTGTTCTTGTTTCACTCAGTAAAATTAGTTTGGGATTGTAGCAAGTTATGCTTTCTTGGATTTGATCTCTATTTTTCACGATGCTTTGGGCATTGAGATAAATTATATCGGAGTTAAGTAGTATATTAGGGTTTACATAGTGTTTTTTTGGTTTTGTTTTAAAACAATAGTTGGTTTATTATTTATGTATTTAATAGTTTTGGTAGTATCTCCGCTATCAATTAGAATTTGCAGCTTAGCTTTAATCGATTTAAAATATTCCTGCTGAGCCTTAGTTTGATCACCAAATATTCTGATACTTGGAATGGAACTCAGTTGTTTATTTTTAAGCACAGACCTAGCATCATCTTGTTAATTTAGAATAACTCTGATTGGCCTGATCTTGTTTGTGCCATATTTTCCTAAACAAAACATTTTTAAATTGGTTTTGTCTATATTAAAATTATTTAGTATTTTTCCAATAGCTGTTGAATCATTTTTGACTCATTCACGTTACAAACAATTATGTTAGAAGCCCGGCTCTGCCTCTCAATCACCTCACATATTATTTCCCCTTTATCTCCTCTGGAGTTAGAGTCATTACTGCTAACAGAATCTGCTACATTCTTTAATCGCTTGATTTCAAGCTCCAAATTATCGATTTTCGTAAGAAGTTTAGGAATAAGTTTTACTCCATTGTGACAATCCTCACAATAAAATTTTAGCAATCTCTTACCTTTGAGGTCCATAACCTTTAGTTCACTGGCATTCAGCCCTGAACAATCCCTATGAGTCATTCTTTGGCAGCTATCACAATTTACCGTAGCATCTCCAGTTATATTTTTACAAATAACACATTTCATTATAGAATTTTTGCACTAATCACCCGTACTATAGCTATCTAAATATGTTTGACCAGTCTGAAATTGGTTGACCAGTTTTTATAAACACCTCTGTTCACTTTTTATCAGTTAATTATGTTTTTTGTTTTTGTTTTGAAGATAGTCGTTAATTTTCTTCTTTATTACTTTGATCCACTTGCATATATGTACTAATTACTCTAAAACTACGAGGTATGCTTTTATGAAAGTTACACTATTAGGTTCACTGATTTTTCTTGCACCAATGGACAAAATTTCACTTTTTAATGACACTTATTTCCCACAAAACTACTTGAAGTTTAAGATCAATTATACAAATATAGTCGATAAACAATGTTTAAAAACCTGTAAAATCATTTTTTAAATAAATATTAAACGTAACTGTTCTGTATGTGGTTTTTTTAGAGTAACAAAAAAACTTTAAGTGTTACAGCTTTTTTTCTGGCCATTTTCGTATTTAGATAGGTTCATTCTAGTATGCTATTCAGCTTTATGTTACAACAAAAGATTTTTTTGGTCCACCAGTGTTATTAAAAAAATTAACTGTGAAGATATATTCAAGATTAAGTACCAAATAAAAAACAATGTATGTACTCACCATAAACTGGACATAACACCATAAACAAAAACAAATGAAAACAAAACACCCACAAATACAAACAAAGCAATCGCAAATAATCAAAGAAATAGAGACACACAAAAATAAAAAAGAACTCAACAGAAACAAATAAAACAACCATGAACACAAGCAAATAGAAATAAAACAACCACAAACAGAATCAAAAATTAAGAAAATAATCACTCACAAAGACAAAATAGATGCAATCTAACAAAACCATTACAAGCAACATAACAACCACAAACAAATCAGCTAAGTAACTCCATTATTTTCAGTTTTTTCCTGGAAAATTAAAAAGTTAAAAGTATAAACAAAAATTATTTCTAAGGAACGAAATCACTTGTAACAATAATTGCTTTTCAATCATATTAGAAATAAAACATTTTATATATACTTACATTACTTTTTTCCAAATTATCCTCAACCTGTTCAAGGGCTCTGGCAAGATTCTGGGTATATTCATGTTCCTTATTTCTAGCAATTTCCAATTCTCTACTTAAGCTATCACATAATCTTTGATTCTCTAACAACTGCCTTTTAGTGATGTCTAATTCATTCCTCAGTCTTTCAGCTTCCCCTTCTGGACTATGTGGGGCAGATAAAGTTTCACAGACTGCACTATCTGTTAGGAAATCAGGTAAACTCTTTGAATTTCCCACCTAGAAACAAACTTTTTGTTACCACATAGTGATATTTCATATTGCCAGATTGACTATTTTTATTAAATTTTGACCGTATTACTGCAAAATATTTGGGTTTAAATCTACACATCAAAGTTGAATGAAAGATACATATGAAAAGAAAATGTATTTAAAAAAAATGTATTGGGTGATAGGTATGCATTCAGCAGTGCTATTATTGAGCACTCGCAAATTTCAAGGTCACTCGCGATTTCCAATAGTTCGAACGATACTAACATTTTCGCATTCTTGACCACTCGCGACGTTCGCGAATACTCGCAGTGAACAGCGAGTGGTGCCTAGTGGTCGTGAATTTCGAGATGAACCGTTTTAGGCATGCATTAGTCTCTGCTACAAATTCCATCTATCCCAGATCTATTCTAACCTAACTTCAATTTGTTGTTTTTAGTTTTGTTTAAAATTTTTTTGGATATTTATTGCGTTCGGGGTTAATTAATGGACTATTTACAACATATAGCAAACATTGAAAACTTAGAAAATGCTGAAGTACCACCTCAGCCGCATAATAGGATTAATCATATTGATCCGTTTCATCTGTTAAGTGAACATCAATTTATACAAATGTTCAGATTATCCAAAGACTTGGTAAGATGTCTCATAGAATTGTTAACATCTCACATGAGACCTCAAAACAGAATTACAGATTTGTCTATCACAACGAGAGTAAGTTTAAATAATTATTATTGTGCATTATATGGTGATAGCAATGTACATTTCAGATTTTAGTTGCATTAAGATTTTTCGCTTCTGGAGGGTACCAAATGGACATTGCCAGAAATTTATTTGTATCAGTTTCGCAACCATCTGCATCTAGATGCATAGAGGAGGTATCCTTCGCATTAAATGAAGATGTCATTTTTAGCCACTGGGTCAGATTTCCAAGAAATTTTGAAGAACTCAATGCGGTTAGGCAAAAGTGAGAATATACTTAAATGTTTCATAACAAAAATAATAGTGTTTTGAAAATATCTATTGTCTGCAGGTTTCATGAAGATCATAATTTCCCAGGTGTGGTAGGTTGCATTGATTGCACTCATGTTGCGATAGATACCCCCAAAGTAAATGATGAACAACATCCCGAACATACTTATGTGAATCGTAAAGGATACCATTCCTTAAATGTTCAGTTGGTAGGAGGTTTATACTATTTTATTAATTTGCAACTTATGTCAATAGTTTAACTAAATAAATTAAATTTGCTCCATTCTTCTATTGAAATTGCATAGATTTAATTTTGAAGAATTAAAAAACCATTTCAGTTATACCTTAAATTTAACATTCAACCTGTTTTTATCTCACATTTGTATTATTGTAAATTAAATTTTGGTACACCATTTATACTCTGAATTATGTTCCTACTCTTCAGATTTGTGATAGTAAGCTAAAAATAACAAATGTGCTTGCACGTTATCCGGGAAGTACACATGATGCTTACATTTGGAAAAATGTCCTGCAAATGATGAGGAATTTGCATGCTGAAGGATATCTGGGATATTACCTTTTAGATATGTACCTATTGTAATTTTACAGAGGTTTTCATCAAAACGGTGTGCCTGAACTATCATAAGGTACAAATATAGTGGAGCATTGATGCAAGCAACATGTCAACATATGTGCAGGATTAAATGGTATGTTAATAACTGGAGATGAGCACAGTGAAGATTCATTGAGTGTTTTCTTCCATCGCTGTAAGCAATTTATAAAAATTGAGGTCAAACAAAACTTGATCTAGCATCTTGCATCAACGCTAAACTATATTTGTACTTTGAAGTATTTGATTGATTTTGGAATGATTTGTACACATACTAATGTAGAATAGCCCCATGAATCTTGAAAAACGTTGATACTTTTCAACTTAATGTATTTTCTAAATTAGTTAGGGGTACTATTGACATTGAATGGATGACATAAAGCATCAGAAAATAAAATTGAATCATGTATAAGACGATAAACACGTTGCTTCGATTTGTACTTGTACAGGAAAATCGAATAAAAAAATTGAAACTAAAAACGAGTATTGTAAAATGGCTTATGCATAGGAATTTGTTGTGAATGTACAGTAACATCATATTTTGCAAATATTGATTTTTTGAAGTGAGGATTCTACCATTACTCTGTACATAATTCATTATGAGACATCCCAACATATATATATATATATATCAATAATTATTTGTTATTAGGTGATAGTGGGTACCCTTTAAGAACATGGCTGTTGACGCCATTTGACCAAGAACCGCCTGAAGGAACTCCAGAACATACTTAGAACAGGAGACAAAGGTCAACCAGAAATACAATAGAAAGGTGTAATGGTGTCCTAAAGATGAGGTTCAGATGTTTATGCAAAGATAGAGCATTACATTACAAACCCCCTGTTGCATGCAGAATAATTAATGCATGTGTCATATTACACAATATGTGCATAGAATACCATGTACCACCTGTAAGGGATGATGAACAAGTTGATGTTGATATGGGCATTTTTGTCAACCATAATGATGAGGATGAAGATAACCCTGCGCAAAGGGTTAATCCAGAATTAAAAGCTTGAAGATGTGCTAGAAGAAGATTAATTAATACTTTTTTCAACAATTAATGTCTTAGGTATATTTTGAAACTTTGTAATAATTGGGTATTACTTACCAATAAATGTCAGATTACAAATTACTAAAATATTGTATTGATATAGAATGAACATTCTTAATAACAGAAATTATGTTTAATATGAGAGTTTATTAAATTGAATTTTGACCTAAACATTATCATGTATTACACAACCTGCCATCCTACTAATTAAAAGCCCCCTTTCATCTAATTAAGGAATATCAATGTGAAGAAGGTGAATAGAAGGCAGTAATAAAATTTCTTTTTTCAAACTAAGGTACAGTTTCTTTATAAATATATACCTGACATTAAACAACACAACAAAAAGATTACAAAGATTAAAATGGGTACAAAATAAACAAATGAAAACAATCTATTAAAATGATAGAAATTATGTTTTTAGTTTCTTTTTGATGAGAAACCAACCACAATATTATTTTAAGCTTTATTTTCAACATTCCGGTAGACTCGTTCTCAAGAAACGTTTAAAATAATATTGTGGCTTGATTCCCATAAAAAATAGCATGCCACCAGGAATGTACAGCAGATTGATTGTTCAAAGTAACAAAAAAAAACAGCTACATTCATTTAGGTAGAAAATTAGCATAGACAATCATATAATGATTGTCCCACATGTGCCAACATCCCTAGATTTTCTGCGGTGCTTTCCATTGCTTTAGCAGATTTTTCTTTGGCATCTGCAATCCTTTCCTTGGCAGACACAATACGCTCTAGGAGAGCTAATTTTTTTTCATAATATACAGTTTTTATTTTGTTTTTATTATCCATTGAAATTTTATAATCTTGAGCTGCTTGTGAGGTGTAAATTAGCTTTTTTCTTGGTGCCCTAGGAAAGAGTTTCTTTGCAGGAGACTTTTCTGCAGAAGTGCCAGAATTTAAAAATTCTGAAGAAGTTGAATTATCTTTCAACATTTCAGGAATCACATCTTCTGTGGATGTTGATGCTGAAATTCCTGTATCTTCCAATATAAGGTCAATATCATTGCACCCCCCTTTAATACTAAAATTAACTGATGATTCCTTCACATTCGTGTGGCCTTCAATTGCTACCGCCATGATTGTCTCTAAAACATTATCTTCAAATGCATTGATGGGTTTTTTTATGTAAGGCCCTCCACCAGTGGCCGAGCATTGTTTCTTAAATTCAACATTTTTGGCTTTTGTCCTGGATCTTATATCCTGCCATGTCTAAAACATAAATTATCATTAGATCGATGGAGTATTTCAGAAATACAAATATATCTACCTTTCTCCATGCTTTCCAGTCTTTTCTGGCACCTACACAACTATTTAGGATGGCAGAGATATCTTGCCACAATGATTGGCCGTCCTTTTGTGTAAAATTTGGAGAATACTTTCCACTTACTAAATTAGGATTTTTTTTCATAAATTCTACTAACAAATTCTTTTGTTCCAATGTTACATACGATTTTTTATCAATATTCGACATATTTCTTTAAAAAAATTACAAATAATAATGTACCAATATCAGTTTAACTAATGTTAAAAGCATGAAAGGTTATATACTTATTCTCTGCTTTTTACAAATCTTCTTTTTTGACATCAGTTTTCAATTATTTAGCTGTTGCCAAACCGACACTCGCAAGGAATCTCGAAGGGTGTTCAAGAATACCACTTTGATCAAGTGATCGCAATTTGACCCTTCGTAAATTCGCGTATACGTGAAAACGCGAATGATGTCAAGAATAGCGCTGCAGAGATGTGATTTGTAATTTTTGGAACCAGTGTGGACTTATGGTATTCAATAATGGACTAGCTTCCAAGCTAAATATCAAGGACATTGTAGGCACACCTTGCTATGTACAACAATTCATATCCAAGCCAAAGTCGAATCTATACCCGACGAAATTATGAGTCATTAGAAGGTTTCAAGAAGTGAAATAACACTAGACCATTTAAGTTTGTATAAGTGATAAGTTAGTGTAAAGCAGTCAATACTGTGTTGTGTAGCCACAACAAAAAATGAACAGGTTACTTCAAAAACTAGGATGGAACATCTAAATTACAAACTGTTGGGAATTAAAGTAAACCCTTACAGATTAGTACATTCCCACTGTATGATAATAAAGAGAAATACCTCACTAGCTGTTGATACATTTCTTGAACTGCCTGTATTACTATTAACTAAAGGTAAATCCAATGGAAAATCTTGATTTCTTATAGGCAAATCTAATGGAACTGGTCTACTGGAATTACTTTCCACTTTTATACTATTGTTTCTATGTTTCCTCCCTGGTGCAAAATCAGGAAGATTGTTAATTTCCACATTGTAATTATCTGGTGAATTATTTCGTAAGTAACTCTAAAACATGGAAAACCGGTAAAGTAAAAATATACTTGACAGTATAATAATCATTGTAATAAGAATAATGGTATTTTACAAACCAGAAGCTTCTGTTCTCAATCAACTATATTAAAACCAAAAAGTTTAAAAAATGCAATGACCTGGTAACATACACATAAAGATGGAACTGTTGTTGTCATAGTTAATCCTAAAATTTCTTTATTTTTGTGAATAATTCAGAAATACTGTAAAAAACTCTAGAACTAACAATTTTAACATGTACTGCTAAATTTTTCAAAATTCAGTTATGTATGTAATACTATGATTTATGAGTCACATAGAAAAAGTTTATTTTTATTAAATAAACTTTGTATAATACCTTTCACAGTAAATGGTATTGGCTAAATGATTATAATAAAATCAATTAGACCCTTAAGTTGTAAAACCCCAGATGTCCATCATAAATGTAAAAGGACTGAATTGTAATATAATAATTTGTAGGTATAATATTTACTTGATGATATTCTACACAATGGGATTAAACCAGGTGGTTTATGGCAGTTGATAAGCCAATACCATTTACTGTGGTGAAAGCCGCACAAAGACCAACTTCACCTCCACGTGGCGTGCGGTGGAAACAGATCGAGTCGCGTGATTGGGGACCAAGACCCTCAAGCGGGTCGTGCGAGGCTGGTAAACGAAGCTCTGGCGTACGCAAATACTGGGAACATCAGCGTGGAGAGGAATCGCTGTGGATGGATGTGTGGGGCAACCGGACCAATGGCCCGGGGCCCTGCATGCATCAGGAAACAGCGCAAACTCGTGGAAGCCTACCCAGTATATCTCGTACCAGTAAGTCGGTGGTTGATGAGGACGTGCTTACTGATGTGAGGGCTTGCCTTAATCGGCTGGCCAAGTGGATGGGAACCACCATAAAAATCCCCCTCAAGTCAGTGGTGGAACAGCATAAGCCGAAGACTTGGCGTGGCGTAGAGAATACGCTGCGGGGCTAAGGGATTGCTTAGTCGCTATTATGCGAACTCTGGGTACCAGGCGACACGCAGGTTTCAATAGCCTTATTCCGGTATGCAGGACTCTGCCGGAAGCGACCAACCATTCCAACCATTCCCAACTGTTCAAAAAAATAATTCATATAATATAATAATAAAAGAAACGAAATGATTTTACAGTTAGTTATAAGATACAGTAGTTGAATCCATCGATGACGGCGTTTCTAAAACGCCAGCCCTCCTGGTACTGGTCCAGTTGGGTAGGAGATCCAACCTCTGGAAAAATCCCAGCTATACTAAGCCTCCAAGGCCTGCAATCGCGGCCCAGATTCAGGGGGGAAAAAAGGAAACCCCCAGATTTTTGAGTTCCTGAACTTGAACTGTCCAACAAGTGAAGAATCAACTTCTGTCTCAATGGCTATTACAAACAAATGTGATCAACATAATTTTCCCGCACATGCTTATTCAAACCTTCAGACAAATCCATTGTAAGAGCTTTGTTCATAACTGTGTTAGTTAACGATTCAAATAACTTTTTCCCATGCAGATTTTCTTCAATGATTCTTAAAACACTTCCAGATATTTTACAAGTGCGTATAACATGATTTGAAGGATATGTTAATCCTCCTTTACAATTATAGGCAATCAAAGAATTACGAAAATCTGTTTAACCCTTCCAAGACCATATTCGTATATAAAAAATCTTGATAATTCAATGAATGTTTCGGGTTTGGTTGTGAACATACATGCATTCTGCATTAAAAAAACATGATTTTTTTTATTATTTTAAGGGTGGGGGTGTGGTACATTAGTGTACCATCAGCTCCGTAGTACGTTACTTATGTGTACCACTAGTCGCAAGCAACAGATACTATGTATACCGGTTCAAACGATTCGTCAGGATCAGACAAAAAAAAGAGCGATTAGAAACCTGATTTTAGTGTTCCTCCTCAAAATATGTTTCATTGTTCCTTTCATCTTGAATGGTCGAGGTATTCGGGACATTCTCTCTCACTTCTGGTGATTCGTCTTGAGAAGAATCATCATCGTCGGTATCTGGTTCATATTCATCGCTAATATTGGCAAAATTATCCGGTTCTGAACCAGAGTTAACTTCGGATAAATGCTCTGCAAACCTTTTGATTTCTTTTTGTGAAAGTTTTCTTAAACTCATTTCACCACAATCTTAACTACAATAAGACAGGTGGTGAGTATGTGTACCACTGAGTTATACGTGTGGTTGATATGTGTACCATTTCAGAAGACTACTGGTACACATGTGTACCAATGCTAATACCAGCACACATATTTATTGAGAATGATAAAAAATTGAAGTGCACTTACCCGTGGATTGATTATTGGTAGTATTTTTATCGAAACTATTATTATCTCACACAAAAAGCGCTGAATTTTCTGAGCTGGGTCAAAAATATGAGACACTAGGAACAATCGCAGCTTTGACTCGAAACTAAAAACAAAATACGAAATTCTAGGTTATGTATCCCATGCTTATGAATGCTTTCCTTCGCACTGCGCACTACCGGACGGACTGGTACACATTTAGACCACTTACAATACAAAACATATGAGTACCAATCGGCAATCGGCTCGAAAGGGTTAAAGTCCAGTTAATGCCCCAGCACATGTTTTACATATCAAGATGTTTGTCAATTATAAAACAACAAATAACACATCCAACTATATATGTGATAATTTGTTCACTACATGTTGACAAAATAAATGGATTCATAATATAGTCATGATCGTGAAAGATAGTTTCAAATGTGGTCATCCTTGCCTCTTCATCTTTATCAAATTGAGGAATACTATTGTTTATCAGACAAATGGGATCTGTTTTTGCTGGTCTACAGCTGGACGTAGTTCGTCGGGATATTTATTGATGTGGAGGGGGTGAAGCACCAACCCGGCACGTCTCCAGGTAGCGGATAGGAGAAAGGCCTTTGAGATGATTTTATATCAGGAGGAGGTCTGCGGGAAAATACCTGGGGGCTCGTTGTGTCTGAAAACTCAACTGGCAGCCCTCGAATACACTGCAGCGGACCAAATTAACTGTCCCAGCTGTAGTATCATGACTAAGGGATTGCACACAGGGTTACGATGCCAGGTGAAATTTCGAGCTTACCTCGAAATCACCTGTTATACCAATGTCTCCTGGCTGTCTGTGATCAAGTCTCGAGGGCCAGTGGGATGGAGGGAGGGGGTCTTGGCTTTACTGTCCGGACCAAGAGCAGACAACCTCATTAAAAACATAAAGTCAAGGTGGGAAACCAGGCCGAAGAATGCGTGGCTATATAGAAGAATAGTGCTTACTGGTTTCGACCTTTGAGCACCGGGGGGAACTCCATTGTATTGAACCACTTACCTCTGTAGCGGTGGAACGTAATGACCCTAGCTTATCGTGGGACCATTTATGGAAAGAGAGAGAAAAAATAAAACTTCCATCTGAAAAGTAGTGGAGAAAACACCCACCTCTTCATCCGGGCACCTCACAGAGGGAAAAAGGGCCAAACAGCACAAAGGTCGTATGCCGTTCGACCTCCCAAAACTGGGCGACATAGACGACCCACTGAGAAAAGGCCTCAGTGGAGCAGGGGTGCGGAAATACCTGTGATTCCTCAATCAGGGAATGTCCTCTGAAGAGGCCAGGAAGCAGGTTATTCAGCGCCCAACCCCCCCAAGGAACCACCAACGAGGAAGATAAAGCTTAAAAGGGGCCCGGAGCATATCACTCCTTCGCAACGACCTCGTAGCAATAAACCAAAAACAGCTGCAATGGTAACCGGGCAAGCCACTGGTTACACAGCAGCTGTCAACACAGAGAAGGCTTATAGGGTGGGAATAATGCTCAAGGATTATCCTGGGGTCATCCTGAAAGAAGAGCAGCTCTCCACCCTGGAAGATACCCTGGTGGAAGAGCTGTGCCAGAGCAAAGAGAAGTGAATCCACTTCTCAGGTATCCATTTCCGTTGTGGAATGATACTGGTGGACTATGGGTCCCAAGAATCGGCAGACTGGCTCATGAGGTCAGCGCTGAAATTAAACTCTTGGGAGGGACCCGAATTTGTGGCTCGAAGTGGAGACGACATCCCAAAGCCGGTCACCATAATGGTGTTCTTCCCAAGAAGCCACGACATGAAATTGGAGAAGATCCTCCAACTTGTCGAGGTTCAGATCTCAAACCTCACTACTGGTACTTGGAAGATCCTGAACTCTAAAAAAGAGGGTGAGGGAACTATCCTCACGATTGGGATCGATCACCAATCTGGGGAGGCTCTGAAGACAGGAGGTTGCACGCTAAACTTCCACTCATCCACATCCGGAACCTCTGGAAAAGGGGAAAAAGGAGAAAGTTTGACCTTGGGTCAGCCCGAGATCTCCTCCGGCTCTGCTGGGGTGACTGAGATGCGGAGATCGCCTCTGCTTCCCGGGAAACTGGGCGGAGCAGCCTGGGGGTCGAGAGTCTGACTCGAGATCAAGAAACCTGCTCGAACTCAGAGGAAGATATTGTCATGTTGGTCGAGGAGGGTCAGGGAGAGATAAAAGAGAGGGATGAATAGAGGCTGAGTAACTCGGCCTCTATTATACATAATAATTCACCTTCACGTTCACGAATGTAGCTCAGATTAACCTGCATCACGCGAAGGGAACTTCAGCCGTGATTGCAAGGTTGTTCGCTAGACTACAATTGGATATTGTACTGATCCAAGGACCATGGATCAACAAAAAAGGCCAAATCAAAGGTTTGGCATGCAAGGATTCTAAATTGACTTATGATCAAAGGCAAGTATCTCCGCGTGCCTGTGTAATCATAAGGAATAATATAAAATATATTTGTGTTTCAGAATAAGTGTCACGGGACCTTGTTCCAATCATGGTATCGACCGAGACATCGTCATTGCCTCTGCCTACTTCGCTAGAGACCGGCCGATGACACCGCCAGAATAAGTACAAGAGCTAGTGAGACACTACGATGGCAGACGGCTGCCAATTATAATTCGTTGTGATGCAAACACACACAATACCATGTGGGGATGCACTAACAACAACGCAAAAGGTGAGTGTTTATTAGAATATCTCGAAGCAAATAACCTTGAGACCTTAAACATGGGGACAACCCCCACTTTTGTCACGAGAGCAAGAGAAGAGGTTCTGGACGCAACAATCGTTAATGTTGCTGCTAGGAAAAATGTAAAATATTGGAGGATGATGAGCCAGCCATCACTTTCCAACCACAGGATCATCGAATTTAGGATAGAGGGATATACTACCTCGATTTCTACAATTCGAAATCCTAGAAATACTGATTGGTCTCTTTACAAGACCAATCTGAAGGACAATTTGGGACACTTCAAAGTGAATGGGGTAAATCACCCGCACTACGACCTGGAACAAAGAGTCGAACAGATCAGTGAGACAATAATGGAAGCTTTTCATTCCAGTTGCCCACTCTCAAAAGCTCGTTTAGAAAAGGATGCTCCTTGGTGGAATGAGAACCTGTCAAACCTCAGAAAAGAGGTCCGTCGGCTCTTTAATAGAGCCAAACTTGACGGTAATTGGCAGGGGTACACTGAGAAGCTTACTCAGTACAATAAAGATTAGGAAGGCCAAAAGGCTTAATTTTCAAGCCTTTTGCGAAAAGATCACTTCCACCCACACAGCGGCCGGACCTCAAAAGGTCATGGCAAATGTAGGAACTAACCCCACAATGTCGCTGAAAAAGCCATACACGGAAGGCGAAGAGGAACGATCGATTCTTCTTCTTAGAACCCACTTTCCAGTTAGTGAACCAGCAACAAGCACTAAATAGCAATGAATTACACCAACAAAATCCCGCAAGGAAGATTGGGATATTGCTAAGAAAATATTTACCAGACAACGGTTGGAATGGGCAATAAGTACCTTCCAACCAAATAAATCACCTGGAGTGGATGGAATATTTCCAGCACACCTGGAGCGAGGGATAGAGGAGATTCTTCCTCACCTGCTGAAGATTACAAGAAGCAGCGTAGCAGTGGGTTTAATATCTAGAAAATGGAGAAGGGCGAGGGTAACCTTCATACCAAAAATAGGGAAAAAAGATGGGACTGATCCCCGAACTTTTAGACCCGTCTGTCTAACATCGTTTCTACTCAAAACAATGGAGAAGGTAGTGGATAACTACATAAGAATAGAGAACCTGGAGAATATACCACTTCATAAATGTTAGCATGCCTACAGAGCGGGTCGATCAACTGAGACAGCTCTGTATCAGCTGACCGAAGTCATCCAGAGAACTCTGTACAAGAAAGAAATCGCAAAGTGCGCATTCCTGGATATATCTGGGGCCTTTGACAACTTAACTCATGTGTCTGTCAAAGAAGCACTAAAAAGGTGAGGAGTAAATGAAACCATTGTAAAATGGATGTATGAGTTGTTGAAGACGAGGATAGCTGAGACAGGTGGAGAATCAAACCACCTCAGTTGAAGCCACTCGGGGGACAAGGGGGAGTGATATCTCCCCTTCTATGGAGCCTCGTAGTAGATGAGTTGCTCTTGCTCTACAGGCTAACGGAGCTTGGCTTCGAATGTATGGGCTATGCTGATGACGTAGTTCTAATAGTCAGAGGCAAGTTCGAGAGCACCTTATGTGATTTATTACAAAAGGGCCTCAGAATCATTGAGCAATGGTGCTTGTCAGTGGGACTAAACATTAACCCAAACAAGACCATAGTAATTCCCATTTACCCGGAAAAGAACACTTCCAGCCATGAAACCCATATCCTTAAACGGGGAAATCAGAGAATGGAAATCAGAAGTTAAATATCTAGAGATAACCCTAGACAGTAAGATGTGGAATAAGCATGTTGAAATAACTGCTAGTAAAGCAATAAGAGCTTTGATGGCGTGCAAAAATCTAGCTGGTAATAGGTGGGGCTGTAGCCCAAAAATACTGCGATGGATGTACGCCATGATTGTGAGACCAGCAATTACGTATCCAATAGTTTGGCATACAAAAGCAAGTCAGTACAGAACGGGGAAGACGTTTCGACAAAGGCTTGCCTGTGGGTGCATCACTGGAGCTATGAGAATGTGCAACTAGGGCACTTGAGATCATTACAGATCTCACACCTCTACATCTGGTGATACAAAGATCTGCCAAGAGGCAATTCTTAGAATATCTAAGGAAGGTTCGGGCAATGAGAGTATTAAAAATCAGGGAGCCTGGTTCTCTCTAACAAAATACATCTCATCAACGAATCTACCCAGTGACGAAATGATCAAGAAAGTAAGTATCGAAAAGAATTTCACTACGATGCTAAATAAAAGAGGAGACTGGGAAAGGGAATACACCACCCAAACTCTCAAAGAAAACACCATTAGATGGTATACGAATGGTTCAAAAACCACCATTGGGGCAGGTGCTGAAGTATTTGGGCCTGGCACCAGATACTCATTATCGTTAGGCTCCTTCCCGAGCGTGTTTCAGGCAGAAATATTTGCGATCGAAAGATGCGTGGAAATGAACCTGCAAAGAAACTCAGAAATTTGACATATCGATCCATTCTGATAGTCAAGCAGCTATCAAAGCATTGAGCTCCCATGTCATTGACTCAAAGTTGACATGGGAGTGCTGAAGAAAACTTGATGAATTAGGCAAGAATAACAGGGTCTCTTTAGTCTGGGTTCCTGGCCACTCGGGAAATGAAGAAGCCAATACACTTGCCAGGAAAGGAGCACAAATGCCCTTTATTGGCCCGGAGCCTTTCTGTGGTGTAGCAAAATGCTCCTACAAGAAAGAGTTTCGGAAGGAAGAGGAAACCGAAAGAGAAGCACTCTGGCGGTGCCTTCCCGGGTTGGAACATTCCAAAAAGTTCCTGCGGAATTTAGACACTGTTAGATCCAAAAAATATTTGGACCTCAGTCAAAATAAGCTACATCTCCTCACGGGTTTTCTTACAGGACACTTCCGCCTTAGGAAGCACCTAATGAGAATAGGTTTAGCAGAAATAGACGAGTGTAGATTCTGTGGGGAGGAGGATGAAACACCGGATCTCCTAGTTCTAGAATGCCTCGCCATTGCAAGCCAACGGAAGCAATGCTTTGGACAAGAAACTTGTAAGAGTGAGGATCTAACCTCGTTGAAGCCGTCCCAAATACTAGAGTTCATTAGAACCCTGGAACTGGAAGGCGAGCTGTAGTAGTAGCGAGAGCAGCTCTGATAGGGGGGGGGGGCACAATAAACCTTAGGTTTCAGTGCATTGTAACCCTGTTAAAATCTAATCTGATCTAAAATGGGAATTTGTTCCAAAGGTGTACAATTACCAATACCTTCACTTCCAACTTCTGATCTGATTAACAAACTTTTATAAGATGACCTAAACGGACAAGCTAGTGGATTGTTATTCCATTCACCTTTGGATCTGATAGAAAGTACGTGGAGAAGTACAGGCACCAAAAAGGAAGAGCTGTTGGACAAAAATAGAAGTCGACGAAGATGCGAAATAGGCTATATGAAGAACTGTCCATACGTTTTTTATGAAAAACGAAGGACCAACATTAAAGAAAGTGCTGGAAGCTGTTAGTAAAAACGAGATTTTCCCTAAAATGAGTTAGGGAGATGTTGAGTAAAAGCTTACATGGTTTGAATTTTAGTAATGAGAAAATAAATAGAAAGAGTGATCTTAAGTAAAAATCTGAAATTGGGTTGTGGAGAAGAGAGTAACTAAGGAAAATTAACGAGTTTTGGTAGCAAGGAAGAAAGATTTATTACACGGATGAAACATGGGTGAACGATGGGCACACGGTGAAGAAAGTATGGCAACATGGAAATGTGAAAAATGCACAGCAATCAGCTATTGAAGCCTGATCAACTGGTTTAAAAATCCCATCTGGAAAAGGCCGACGATTAATAATAACACATATAGGAAGCGATAGCAGATTTGGGTTAAATGGTGATATTATTAATTAGGTCCAAGAAAACGGGAGACAACCATGAACAGATTAACGCAGTGGTGTGCATAAGAAGTGGTTACGACGCATTACTGAAAATTTGGAACCAGGATCTATCGTCGTTATGGATAATGCTCCTCACCACAGTCGACAATGAGAAAAAACGCCACAACAGGCAAGGAGAAAAGTTCAAATTCAAGAATGGTTACAGGATAAAAGCATTCCTTACGATGAAAGCAGTGTAAAGAACGAATTGCTTCAAATTGTGAAGATACATGCCTATAAATATAAGAAATGTGCTGTAGATGAATTAGCATTGAGCCACAGAATTACTGTAATAAGATTACTCCTGTATCATTGCGATTTGAATCCAAATGAATTAATTGTGGCACGTCTTCTTAAGAAATCATGGGAACGAGTGACACCAGAAACTTGAGCAAGTGCATTGCATTCAAAGTGAAGGAAAGAAAATGTGTGGTGTATATAATATGGCTGATATATTAAGTCAATCACAAGTTAGGTCACTTCTTGGTCTAGCCACAAATAACTACTAAACATCAGGTAGGCATCAAATGAAATGTAACTTCTGTCATTCTGACAATGATATTGATTTATCGAAACAATTGTCATTTTTTTAGAATATTCAATAACTTTTATTATATTGTGGAATTAACTAGAGACGGTGAGTTTCATTTAAAACACTGATAAAGTTATCAATGTAGGTACCAGTGATATTGACGATGAAAAATCGGGAAATGACAAAGGGTAAGTTCTAACATTGTTTTTCAGTGTTATTTTGGTAATTCTTATTTTTGTACCTATGATTTCCTTTATTGAAAAAAAGTTCTTTGGTTTTCATTGAAGCATTTTCTTTATTTTATAAAAATATTTCCCACGCTGAAAAAATTGTTCAGGAAAAAGTAGCGATGTTATTTTTGACCCCACAAAAAAAACGTCCACGCCTCTGTGCAAGACCTATATCGGTACAGGCGGAGGTCATTGCACTTTCCAAACTTTATGGTTCGACTTTAATCTGGATTGTGTTCTTCTTTCAACACTGATTAGTTTGTATTATTCGTCAAAATAACTTAATCACTATTTTATACATAATTAAATCACTATCATTTAATATGTACATACCTGTTCAATGACTAGATGATCCTGTACAAAATCTGGCAATGCTGAAGGGTATTCTGGAATTAACCTGGGAGGTTTGGACTCTGAAATGAGATTCCCATAGTCTGTAGATGCTGAGCGGTTTTCATACACTTTTGGTCTGGCACCCTTTGCTTGGTAATTATCAGTTGAAACACTTTCAAGAAAATGTTTGAATGAAAATGGATTGTCTTCTCTTTTATGGCTATCACTATTGCTTGAGCCAGAAGCTAGAGGAATATTCATAATTAACCCTTAAGTAGTTGCTAAAGTACAAAAAGTATGCCACGCAAACTACACTACTCCAAGAATTTAACGCACCACCAAAAAATAACCAAAAGTTTAAAGTAAATTTTTGTCTAAACTGCTTGTTCGATTTGAATGATTTTTTTTAATGACAGGTTGACACTTCCAGAGAGTTAGTGTACTACTGTATTTGCATACAAACTTATTTTTGTATAAATACGGGTGTTGCAATGACAACCTGATTTTTTCATAAAATTTGTAACACCCTGTGGAGTTCAACAGTAACAATATCAACTTAAAATTAAAATCAAACAGTAGCTTTATCTTTTTGTAACATTTTGTTTTTTGATTTACTCTATTATCTTGGCCACAACAAGAGAAAATCAATTTTATAGCATAACATGTTTTTTATTAAAATGTATAACAATAAAAGTGAGTAGCAGGCTATGAAAAACAATAAGTTACAGTAAATTGTCATTAGCTAAATACAGGTGTCAAAAAGCATTTCATAGAAGTGTATTTTTAGTGTTAGCCCTTACGTTTTTTTTTGTAAAAACCTTTATTTTAATTAATATGTAACGTGAAACACGAAATCTTACTGGCGAAGAATGTGCTCAAGCATTAATATTGTTCGAGGAAGGCTGGAATTACCGAAGAATTGGTAGACGATTTAATGTATACCATACAACCGTTTCACGAGTTATACAAAGATATAGAGACACTGGAAGTCATGGTCGCAGACCGGGACAAGGAAGGAATCGAATAACAACCCCTAATCAGGACCGTTTTTTAAGATTATCGGCATTAAGACAACGTTTTGTAACAGCCCGGACCCTTCAAACCCGGCTTCGAGATGCTACTGGTGTACAAATTTGTGGTGAAACAGCTCGTCAGCGACTACGAGAACACAATTTGAGACCTAGAATTGCTGCTAGGGGGCCAGCTCTAACTAGAGATCATCTAAGAGCGAGGCTGAATTTTGCCATGGAACATCGTAACTGGTTAGAAGCGGAATGGCAAAAGGTATTATTTACGGATGAGTCAAGATTTCGTTTGTACAATAATGACAGGCGCGTACGTGTATATCGACGCCCTAACGAACGATATGCTCAGTGTAATTTCTCAAATAACACATTATTTGGAGGAGGATCTGTGATGGTCTGGGGAGGTATTTCTTTGACTGGTCGCAAAGAACTTGTGGTCATAAATAATGGAAGCCTTACAGCTGAAAGGTACATATTGGAGGTTTTAGACCAACATGTAATGCCATATGCGCCATATATAGGGCAAGGATTTTTGTTGATGCATGATAATGCCAGGCCTCATGTTGCTGGAGTTGTGAGGAATTATCTAGAGGAAGTTGGCATCAATACCATGGCATGGTCAGCTAGAAGCCCTGATTTAAATCCCATAGAGAATCTCTGGGACACTCTTGGGAGGAGGTTACGAGAGGAGCAGAACTTGAACACATTGGAAGACGTGGGGAGGCGACTGATTGAAATATGGGAAGAAATTGACCAAAATGATATATGGTCGCTTATTTTAAGTATGGGCCGTCGGTGCCAAGCAGTTATTTCTGCCAGAGGCGGAAATACTCGCTACTGACTTTTTTTTACGTTTTGTTTCTTTGTTTTTCGTTGTTAAAGTTGGATAATAAATTTTAATAAAAAACATGGTATGCTATAATATTGATTTTCTCTTGTTGTGGCCAAGATAATAGAGTAAATCAAAAAACAAAATGTTACAAAAAGATAAAGCTACAGTTTGATTTTAATTTTAAGTTGATATTGTTACTGTTGAACTCCACAAGGTGTTACAAATTTTATGAAAAAATCAGGTTGTTATTGCAACACCCCGTATTTATACAAAAATAAGTTTGTATGCAAATACAGTAGTACACTAACTCTCTGGAAGTGTCAACCTTTCATTCAAAAAAAAATTCATTCAAATCGGACAAGCAGTTTAGACAAAAATTTACTTTAAACTTTTGGTTATTTTTTGGTGGTGCGTTAAATTCTTGGAGTAGTGTAAATACCCCCCACTTATTTCTTTCATGTTTAATTTCAATGGTTGCTCACGTAACCTCTCAGTCTCTCCCTTTTAGCCTGAGTAGCAGCACAGGTGACAGCTTCACTTGGCAACAATTAAGGTCAGTAGTGTTAGTATTGGAGTAAAGAATATGCCAAGCGTATGTATCTTTTGTTTTTGGGAATATTTTATGGATTTTATTTTTTATCTTATTTAAGGGATTCCATACCAGTTAAGACGGTTAAAGGCTTCACACAAGCTGAAATGTAGGAAACACTACTCAAGATTTTAGTAGAACCTACGGAGACATTTTTTTGGGGTTTAGATGAAGATGTTTCTAATGAAAAATTTGAAATATTGATCATAATTTATGTTGTGAACAAGAAGCTGACCTATATTTGGAGTTTTTTATGGAAGTGATCTTAAATTGAGTTCCAAACTTGTATCCTAGATTCCATTTCAAAAGTCAAGATAAAAGTTTAGAGCCAACATACTCTAAGAAGTAAATTCATAGAGAAGTATGCAAAAAATATAGGAATATTTTCTCTACCTATAGTAAAGAGTCAATATATTACAGATGAATTAAGCACTTTTTGGAATGCTTTTCCAAGAAGGATTAAAAAAAATTAGTCACACTAACTTCAGAAAAGTATAGATAACTGATAGCTCAGTTGATGGAATCATCATTTATCAAGCATGTATGGGTTATACTTGGAAGATTTTTGTTTCTACTCAGGATGAAAATGGTAGGCAAAGGGAATCTACTGACAAGCTGTCTCCCATAAGGGAAATATATGAAAACTTTGTACAGAACTGCTAGAAAAACTACTATTGTCCTGATGATCGTTTTACTATAGATGATGTGTTGCTTGCTATATTCTGTCGACTCTTCAATTTCATCCAGTATATATCCAATATGCCTGCCAAATATGGAATAAAAGTTTAACCCCTTGCCATTCGAAGCTTCAAATACTCCAAATGACATTGTTTTGAGATTAGTTAAACAATTTGCAAACAAAAATAGGAATTTGACCATAAACAACTGGTATACAAGTTTTCCCTTGGTACAAATGTTTTGCTTAAACCAAGGAAACATCATTGTTGTGATTTTTCCTGAAGAAAACTAAGGCTATTCTAATTCTCCGAACCATGCCCAGAATAATTCCAAATACCCAAAAACCACATGATTGTTTTGTAATACAATTCAACAAAAGGAGGTGTAAAGACAATTGATCAGATGTATACCAACTACACCAAGCAGAAGTCAGACGATCTCCATTAGTTATTTTTGGCCAAATATCTAATATTGCAGAATCAAATATAATTTCAACATAATCATAAAGATAATGTTTCTGGAAAGCTTACGAAATGTATGAAATCTCGTTTGATGATGAGATCAAGCGTTTGAAAGAGTGGCGGATTTACATATTTGCCAATAGTAGGCTACTCAAATTCTGCCGCCCCTATAGACCTTTACAATTGGATACCCTAGTTCACAATCATATTCTTTAAAAAAAATTGGCATTGAAATGATACCTCTATGATTTGTGCATTATCATTTTCTCGGAAATGGTATGATTGTGACCTAGAAAATCGATATGCCAGTTCCTGGATTATTTTCATAACCCAACGATTTAGTTAAGATTGTATTAGAAATATTTTTGGGTATATTTCTGGACTAATAAAAACTGAATGTACTACTAATAAGGCGGGGTAAGTTATGCCTTAATTCCACTTACGCAATAATGTACATTCAGTAAACATAATTAAATAATTTTTTCCGCCTACCTCTATTCAAAGTATACATTTCCTGGCCTAATTGTAGGGAGCAAAGTCGTACTTTTCCTCCCTAGTGAGGAAAAGTAAAAGTGGTGTCATAGTACGTTATCAAAGAAATAATTTTTGCAATTCCGAGACTGAAGTGGTCACTTTAGTTTCACATGTTAGAAACTATGTTAGACCCAAGGGATATAAAGGAACAGTTAAAATCATAAGGGATTTGAAATACAAATAAAAACGTACACCCCCGATGCCTAGCCAAGCGTTTTAGAAGTCCGTCCTCAATGCCCAGCCAAGATTCATAAGTCTATCCTCCATGCCCAGCCAAGTTTCGTAAAATAAGTAGTATTTATTAATTTTGTTTGTTAGTTTCATAAATAAATTATTGAAAATGTCTTGTTATTTGAGGGAGGCGGAATGATCATATGTATAACATGGATGTAAAGTGCCTTTTCCTCCCTCGAATGATTACTAGGGGTGTGCTTAACAGTTCATCTCAATGAACTAGTTCATATGAAATAGTTCACCAAAATGACTAGTTCGCTGAACTTTCAGAACATTTCTCTAATAAATAATGTCTTCGTCCATCTGGACATACAGTACTACATTGTCAACTCTGCTATCAATCTCACTTCTAAGTTTCAAACTAAGGATACTAGATTTGTGACACACAGAGTGTTCATGCTGAGTTACTCAGTGTTCTGCATTTTTCCAGTCATTAAATCCTTCATTTTCAAACAGAGTATTATTCTCAAATAATTTACCGAATGCCAAACAGGGCCCATAGTATAAAGATCTTTTACTTTCAGAATATATTAGCCAATTTCAGTCAATAACTTCATTATTTTTCATTTTTCTTTAGAAGATACTCAATGGCAAGAAGCGATGCTGATCAGCATATATTTTTTCAGATTTAGTAAAATCACAAGACTTGTTTTGATCAAAGGCATCCTTTGTGATAATCTCCCTTAAGTTATAGTTGATTTCCCATGAAGCTGGATCACTTACCATCTGATTGTGAAAGGCACTGTCAGTTGCTGTAATTATTGATTATTCCTCTACCACCTCTTCATCAAAATCATGAATTTGAATATCCACTTTTTCAAAAATAGATTGATTGTTCAACAAATAACTGTTGTTAGGCCTCAAATTCAAATCCGTTTCGTCTTAACACCAGTTCATGCAATAAATAATTACGTGTACCTTAAATAACTATTAAAATCCTTCATTAAAAGAGATGTTTTTGACATTATCGTACAAAAAACTTATGAGTCCACAACTTTAAATACATCGGATCTGTTAAATCTTTAAACAATACCTATTTCCCATGAATAATTTCAATAAAAATTTGTGTTTTATCCCTACATCAGTATTTATAATAACAAAGCGATAAATTTAGATATAACATATAGATATAAATATGAAATTTTACAAAAAAAAATAAATTAAATGATATCTTCATTTAAAAGTTGTCAATTAAGTCTGAAGATCTTGAACTAATGACCAATGTCATCGCATATCTTAATCCAAGAGAAAGACATTTTTGGATGAAGTAAATGTATCTTGCTTGAAAACATAGAGAGCTTAATTGAAGAGAAAAATTCTTGACTTGAAAATTTTCTACCCTTCACACAATAGTTTTAGTTTTTGAATCAAAAGTGAATTTCTTGAATTAAGAAAATTGAATATGTCAAAACAAGAGTGTCATTTTGAAGAAAACTTTTCTATTGAATCATGTAATTTATACCTATATAGATACGAATCTTTTTCATTTCTGTGAGACACAAAAAATAAACGGTTTTAAGGATTAAAACTAACTTCTCCGCATCTGTGGCCCTGAACAATATTCTATCATAAAATTGTTACTTGTATACACTTCGGGGAATGTATCGTGCTAACAAACCGGAATTTCTCCAAAAAAACTGAAAATTCAGTATATCTGGATTTATAGGACCCCCTGTACTCGCTCTAGTCAACTGAAAATCAATAGGGTACATTCGTGAGACACCTTGAACAATATTCAATCTTAAAATGGGTCACTTGTATACACGCTGGAGGCTGTATCGTGCTAACAAACTGATGATTCTCCAAAAATGACAAAAATTTGGTACCTCAAGTACCATATCACCCGTTGTACTGGCTTTACTGAGTTGAATATCAATAGGGTTCATCTTTGAGACGCTCTGAATAATATCCAATCATAAAATTGGTCACTTGTATATACTCCGGAGGCTGTATCGTGTTAACAAACTGAAACTTCTCCAAAAATGACAAAAATATTGTACTTAAAGTACTGTAGCACTTGTGGTATTGGCTCCGGTGAGCAGAAAATCAATAGGGTTCATCAGTGAGATGCCCTGAATAATATTCAATCATAAAATTGGTGACTTGTTGAACTCCGGAGGCTGTATCGTGTTAACAAACTGCAATTTCTCAAAAAAATACAAAATGTCGTACTTCAAGTACCATAGCACCCGTGGAAGTGGCTCTGGTGAATTGAAAATCAATAGGGATCATCTGTGACATGTCCTTAACAATATTCAATCATAAAATTGCTGACATTGCACTCCGGAGGCTGTATCGTGCTAACAAGACATATAAGGAAAAGTGGCCGACGACAACGACGACATACACACAGGATTTTTTTTCTAAAAACCGTTTTTTCGGGATGTTGTTGATGGAAAACGTAAAAATACTTAACTCAAAAAAAAATTTCAAAATTCCAACTTTTTTTGGGGTAAACCAATACTTTTCTCGCATATAGTAAGGTTGGGTGGAAAAGTAAAACTTTTGGTAAAACTGCCACTGATATGAAATTTATTTGTTTATGTAAAGCAGTCAATAAAACGGTATGAACCCCAAATAGAAACTCCAGATTAGATCAGAGATAAAAATCAAAAGGAAAGTGTATCCAGTGTGGATGGGAAAAATATAAGTAACCCTCTACTAAACAAAGCATCAACTTGAAAAAAACAGCTTGTAAAGAAAGTGTTCTACTACATATACCTGTCTAGGATGCAATTCTACTAAAGATGATGAAAATTAAGAAAACACTACACCACACACTTTTGTGAAATACAAGCTGTTATTTTTAGAATTATGTTGTGGAATATATTATTTATTTGTTTTAATTTAGGTTGATTTAGAATTCAGAATTATAGTTGTTAGACTGCAAATCTTAGACTAGGAAAGAGATGGGACGCGTAACTCTCTATGCAAGCTGTGGTGACGGTTTAATGCATATTTCAAAGCCGACGCCATTTTTTGGTGGTCAATGCTATAGTGAACATCTGAGAGTGTTTTGCGATTATTGAGCAATTAAAGTGATTTTAAAGTGGACTTTTGATTTTGTTAAGATGGTTAATTGTTGTGATTACCAGTGTAAGAGTTCTAGCAGAAAGAAAGAACCTGAAATTTCGTTTCATAGGTAAGTTATTACTAACTTATTTTTTTGGTAGCTACTTTTTTCTTTATATCTTAAACAATAAGCTTTCAATCATAAAACGCCACTAGTGAGTTAAAACGTATTTCATAATAAATTCAATTATGTTAGTAGAAAAGACATTACGAAACTTTTTCATTGAAAATTAACGAATTTACTGTTCAGTTTCTCGGAATTCCTAACCCCAAAAGATCATAATTACTAATTACTAATGCCTACAATTTTGATTAAGTTAAATAAATCAATATTGTTTTATTTTTAAATCTCCCATGTATAAAGATTAATTTATAAAATAAAAATTTTAGTCCTTTAGAACTATCATATAACGATAACGAAGTTTATGACTTGGTATCACAATAGTTGACAGCGTTACGAGTCCCCTCTCTTTCCTAGTCTAAGCAGCAAATAGATATTTTCTTCTTTGTGATTTACAATAAGATTCTAAGCTGTACAATTAATTTTTGTGATAATAAAGATATGAATACAGGATAAAACATGTATTTTTTCATTATTGAGTGATAATATACCAAGCAATCAACTGTGCAAAAAAGCATAGAAAATATTTAAGAGTTGATGTTTAAAACTATTCTACAAAAAATATTTTTTAAATGCATTAGTTCTTTGAACAAGATAGTGTTATATTCTTATTCAGGAATTTATATGAAGATGTAGTTAGTTTTAACTTATATTGTAACTTATTATTGTTTATAAACTATACAACAATTATTAAGCATAACACAATTACTTTTACTATAAGTCTGTGAAATATTTGTTAATGATTGATTATAAATAAAATCTCTAAATATTTACTAATATATTTTTGTATGTTATTTGAAGTAAAACATGCCTTATGTATACGTGTATAATATAAATATCTTGCCTGAGACTCCTGCTTTTGAATTTCCTAACCTATTGGATTCCCTTAAACTAAATGGAGAATCATCTCCTAAATCTAATATCATATGTGAATGTGATGTCGGTTCTGAATCAGAATTATCGTCGTCTTCCTCATTTTCAAGATGTTTTGAAGATAAATTGTCTTCTGCCATTGTATTCTAAAAAATTGTGTTAAAATATTTTTTTAGTACCTAAAAATAACTATTAAATGTCAAATTATATTTGAAATGTCTTTGGTAACGAAATTTATACTATTTTGGCATATTTTCATGTTGTAAAAATGTTGTCAGCTGTAATTATAGACCGAAAAAGTGTGATGTTAGAACATAGCCGCTGACAGTTATTGAGGGAAAACAAATCAATTATTTAACTTATGTCTTGTCTTGACCGTTGTAATATTTTGAAAGTTTATTCGTTTTTTCATTTGTAAAGTGACACTGCAGTGACTATTAAGTAATTATGCCTTATTGCTTCGCTCCTAAACTTCCATCGTATATTCTATTTCTACGACATATCCACTGTTTAAACTGTCTCCACATTTCTTTAATACTTTATTTTCATTACAAAACTGCTCGGCAATGCTCGACAAATTATCAATAGCCATGTTTAAGCATATTACAAACGTAAAATGAACGTAAATAAATATTTGTTTTCCCTCAGTTACTGTCAGCGGCTATGTTTATGACGTCATAGCTTTTTCGGTCTATAAGCTACTAGTGAGAAAATGGCTGTCACTGACAGGAACCAAAACTATCTCTTCATAGACAAATATGTTTATTTCCTTGCACTAGGAAAGAGAGGGGACTCGTTACGCTGTTAACTATTGTGATACCAATGCCCACCAAGTCATAAACTTGTCGTTATATGATAGTTCTAAAGCACTAAAATGTTTGTTTTATAAATTAATCACTATACATGGGAAATTTAAAAATAAAACTATATTGATTTGTTTAACTTATATCAAAATTGTAGGCGTTAGTAATTAGTAATTATGATCTTTTGGGGTTAGGAATTCCGAGAAACTGAACAATAAATTCGTTAATTTTCAATGAAAAAGTTTCGTAATGTCTTTTCTACTAACATAATTGAATTTATTATGAAATACGTTTTAAGTCACTAGTGGGGTTTTATGATTAAAAGCTTATTTTTTAAGATATAAAGAAAAAAGTAGCTACCAAAAAAATAAGTTAGTAATAACTTACCTATGAAACGAAATTTCAGGTTCTTTCTTTCTGCTAGAACTCTTACACTGGTAAGGACAACAATTAACCATCTTAACAAAATCAGAAGATCACTTTAAATTCACTTTAATCGCTCAATATTCGCAAAAAACTCTCTGGTGTGTGTTGACCACCAAAAAACGGCGTCGGTTTTAAAATAGGTATTCAAACTGACTACGCAGCTCACATAGAGATTTAAGGTGGCGTTACATGCATCCGTTATCCGATATGAACCCTATTGGCAAAGAATTGGTGTATTCTTTGCTATTGGTCAGAAAATTCAAATGTCATTTTACTTCCGATGGTTTTCAACTTTCATACGATATCGTACAGAGTTAAAATATTTTCTATTTCTTCCCATATCGGATAAATCTTAACCTCATTTTTTGCATTTTATCTGTGTATAGTTACAGACTCTAGAAAAGCTATGAATTTACAGCAGTATATCTCATACCAAAGGCAAAGCAAACGTAACATCAAAAAAGTTTTGCTTTCGTCACTTCTGCTGACTGCGAACACAGATCATATAACTACTATACTGCGAATACATTTAATACATGGAAAGAGCAACCAAGAACCAAGGGTCTTGTATTAGGCAATCCAAACCACGTGACTTTTTAGTTGTCAATATGGCGGCGAAGGTCAAACATTGGATTCAGTACATTCATTTATGTTTATAAAGCTGCAGAGTTTTATAGTTATAAAACGGTTTACTTTGTATTTTGTGGGGTTTTAAGGTGTTTTGTAGTGTTTGAGAAGGACAATTTTCCTATTTTAAGATGAAGAGTGTTATGTTAATGTTTGTTTCTTTTCTTTAGGATTTATTAATTAAACATTAACACTTGATTTTGTATTGTTCTTTATTGAGTACATACACGTGAGCCAAGGTTCGAGAACATCGCTTGACTGTCACTGCCCATGACAGCTTTCATTGCCAACTTTACATTAGTGACAGTGACTACCTTACGTACAGACGTTCCTCTAAATAACCTAATCCTAAAAAGAGTGCTTATTTTAAATCGTTATTAGTGTAAAATCCAGATGTAGGAGAAACATAAATAGTTTAGCTAATAGTTATATTATGTGTAACCTTCTGCTATTAAATCAGTATTGTATTTTATTTTTTGTAAATAAATGTAGAACTAAGTTACCCTTTCATTAATTGTAAGGAATTATATATGTATTTGGAGTTATGTAATCAGTTTATAAATGATTGTTTTTTGTTGATGTTGTCTTGTGAAATTGTTTCTATGACCTTAGGAGTTTTATTCTCTAGTTTTTTTTTTGTTTTTGGAAAAAATAAACTGTTATATAAGGATTTTGTTTTTTTATTGTCCCTAAAGTGTGTGACATTTAATGCATTAGAAAACCAATTATTTTACACTGCAAAATATAAATTTTATTTCATTTTGACATGTGTACATTACAATACATATTTCTAATATTAACATGAGTAAAATCATTGAACTTCAGCCTCATTGTTCAAAGATTATGATCTTATACTGACAAAGCTATGTAAAAATATATTACTATAATAACACTTAGTACATAAACGTTTTACGTATTATGAAGAAACAAGCATTATTACTAATTTAAGTATAAATCAAAATAAAACATTCATTAAAAATAATAAAATTATTAAAAATAATAAAAGTTGCAAAGTAATATTTACTAAATGTTTAGCTTCAAAACTAAAACATAAATACTTAATCATCATAGACACCACCGTCTCCATAAATTCAATTTGATCATCCTGGAACTGTTGAGAGGCATTTCATCAATAGCCATGACCTGTTGACAAAGTAATTATTTATAACAATTTTCAGCAACTATCAATACATAACTTAACATTGCTATTACTAAAAATTAACATTCTTTTTATCAAAATAAAGTGTGCAAAACATGCTCATTGAGTATCTTTTCTTGACCAGGACGATCAGTTACACATATCCCAATCAATTGTCATTTAGCTCTTGAGACAATTTACATAAAAAAGGACTATTATTAATTATTTTTTACCTTAGTGTCAGTCAGTTTTGTCCTTTTATCCCTGCGATTCTTTCGGTCAACATCTGCAGCCCTTTTATTTACTTTCTGAGACACATGTCCCATATGTTGAGATGGTACCCAGCCAGGGTGTTCTTTATCTTCGAGGACAGCAAGTTTGCCTTAAATGAGTTAATACCTACTTGAGTACAAACTACGTAAACTAGGAGCTAGTAGAGTTGATATATTTGATAAGAAGCCTACCAGTTATAAAGTGTCTACACTTTCTGGTGTTTCTCGGTCTGATCGTCTCTCTTTATTGCTGCAATCCATGCCACAGATATCCATGCAGCCCTGCGAAGTTTGGTCAAAACGTTTTTCTTCGTTAGAAACCTGTGTTTTGTCTCTGCGGGAACAAAACGAAACTTCATAACGATTAGAACGGCTTCCACAACCAACTATAATACGTAACGAAGACAAACACTACCACAAACCCTAATGGTGGGTCCTCATGTGCGGACTATGAGCAGAGCGCACTGGTGTTCGATGACGTGGTTGGTTGAAATGATCACGTGATCTATCAAAAGTGCGCTGTTACTAATCTGCGCGAATTACGCCAACAGTCCGCTGAAAAGTAGAATTTGTCTCTAGTTTTCGGCGTACTACTGGCGTTTAATGACAGTTGTGAGAACGTGCTAGATAAAGATATTGTTGACAACGTTGAGGAATTTTGCTTTTCAGGTTATAATGGTTGCGGTTTGATTTATTTTTTTCATAGTATTGAAGCTTTGTTCTGCTGTAAAAATTTCTATTACCCAAAATCCCTTTCTTCTACTAATTACTGTTATTTCTTTTTGCAATTGATGAATTAAATGTAACTTTACTAGATTCTGCTTGATGGCAGGCCTTCGCCTCGAACATTTCGATAATTTGATTGCCAAATTAGGTAGGTATATAACGCTTTCCATTTTATAAGTATTCAACTGAAGACAATCAAAAATACAATATTAATTAACTTTCAATGAAGGCATTACCTACCCAATATTTGTAAACAAACTGTCTACGCAGAAACGGAATAAACAGAAATCCTCAGGATCCAGTACGCTGAAACGAGCGTATGCGCTGTCAAATTGAGTCCGCTCCAAATCCGCCCATGAGGACCCACCTTAACACTACACTATTTAAAAACCACAATTTACAGCCAATAAACAGAAAGAAAATCGATTTAAGGTGGGTTAAACACTGACCTATATATAGGTCAGTGGGGTTAAACAATCACACTCTACAGTAACTTTGTTGTTTATTTGACCGTCACCGCCATATTGAATTTATTTTGACAGGTCGTTGGATTGCCTATATAGGCTAGATTTCGGATACGACAAGCGGATTAATGTAAATAAAGAAAAACACTCATAAGAAATTTTGAGTACTTTCGGAAAGCGGTGCTTGTCGTCGGATAACGTATGCATGTAACGCCAGCCTTACGCGTCCCCTCTCTTTCCTAGTCTAAGTTTATTTCCATATACGTTACGTATATGCATATACGTTACGTATATGCATATACGTTACGTATATGCATATGTTACGGTTAATACGAGAAGATAGTTAATTCGCGAATTAACCGGCTAAAACGCGAATTAACCGGCTAAAACGCGAATTAACCGAATGTCAAGGATAAAACCCCAATATGTCATAGTTCCGCTCTTGTTTCGCATATTATCGAGCGCAAACAGGTTAAAACGCGGATTACCCAAAAGCAACCGCATAGAACGCTTATTTTCTCAGTTTTTGTCGTTTGTCAACATGGCTGGTAATACTGAAAATGTAAACAATTTTAAAACTCGTTTCAATGAAGAGTTTTTCAAAGTTGCAGTTACCAAAAGTGCAAATACCGGATATTTAAATAGTGACGAATATAAGAATACAATTGAATGTGTCAAACAGGCAAAAAATACCTCCTCCAAAACTTCCCAACAATATCGCCGCATAAAACGTTATGATGTGTGTTCCATAGGCGGCGTTGAAAAATTAATTACCCCTATAAAACCAAATGAACAAGACTTTCAATATTATGTAGCCAATGAGGATTTTTTTGATATTATCCACGCAACTCATTTGGCTATTGGACATGGTGGTCGCCATAGAATGGTTCAGGAGCTGAAGAAAAAATATAACAATATTATAACCCAGGAGAGTGTATCTATTTACCTTAGTTTATGCACATCATGCTTAATGAAACAAAAATCTATGAAAAAGGGATCAGTTGTGAAACCCATTATTCAGTCCGAAATGAACAGCCGATGTCAAGTAGATCTCATTGACATGCAATCGAATCCTGATGGGCATTATAAATTCATACTAGTCTATCAGGATCATTCAACAAAGTTCGTACAATTGAGACCCCTAAAATCCAAGACAGCTGATGAAGTGGCCACAACAATACTTAATATATTTTGTATATTCGGTGCACCAATGATTCTTCATTCTGACAATGGACGTGAATTTTGTAACCGTATACTGGGAGCAATTAAAAAGTATGTGGCCTGGACTTAAACTAGTTACCGGAAAACCTCGCCATAGCCAATCACAGGGAAGTGTAGAAAGATGCAACCAAGACGTAGAAAAAATTCTAGCGACATGGCTGAAAGATAATAACACAAATAACTGGTCGGATGGTCTTAAATTTGTTCAAGTGATGAAAAATCTTGCATACCATGACGAGATAAAGCGTTCACCGTACAGAGCAATGTTTGGTATGGAATTAAAGATTGGCTTATTAGATTCCAAACTACCCAAATAGCTTATTGAAGGAATTAATACCGAAGAAGAGCTCTTAGATATAGTGAAAAATACCAGCACGGAAAATACTCTGGATGAAAATGATGTAGATCTAAATGAAACCATATAAAATACAGATATACAAGATAGCGGTCAAATAAAAGATAATAATTATGAAATTGTAGAAGACGAAAAGGTAGAGTCAGAATATTATGATATACCAAATGAGAATATACAGATTGAAATAATTGATGTACCAAATTCGGCAGAAACAGTTGAAAATCACCAAAATAGAGTCCTTCAAATAATCGAAGTCCACGAAAACAACATGCAAAATATTAACTGTATTGAAGATAATAATAGAGTGAGAGAAGAACGAAACGACATAACTGATGTGTTAAATGAGTGTCTTTGTCAAACTGGAGGTGAAAGTGTGAAGCAGTTCAGTATTTTGGAAAATAGAGCACAAGCTAAAAAATGTTTGGAGAAACAATCTGAAAAAATGAAGCGTATATCGAAAGAAAAATTTCCATCTTGTTGCGTAGGGGATACTGTCAGAGTCCCTTTCCAGATTTAGATAGAGGACGTTGTGCCTTCAATAATGCATTGCTGACGATTGTACACGCTGATAATGACAAAGGATATTATGAATTAGGTAACGAAAACGGTACTATTTGTAATATAAAAAAAACCTTCGACTTTTAGGCTTTAATCCACAAAACATACACATAAGTATCAACTTGACAGTATGTATAAATGTGACAATGTGACAATCCAGAAACAATAGTAAGGGCGAATATTATACACAATACGAGAATTTAAATAGTAAGGGAGACTCATATCAATTATATGACATTCTCCCCAGGTTTATTAAAGTTCATAGCAACTTAAATACTCCGGAGGATGTCACTCTCAAGCAGAACGACAGACCATTGGTACTTCTGGTTCAGTATTACTTGGAAGATTTTTAGTTATCTCAATTTCAGAAGATTCTTCTCGTGACTGAAAGTCTGCAGAAATTTTGTCTTCAGATGGGGGGTTAACTGTCGTTTGTAGTTCCTCTGAATCCATATTAACGTTAGCGTCTGATGATAAAGTTATATCTCCACGAGGTGCTAAGTGTTTCAGTGACACAGTTGATTCTTTTCCATCTTGGTGACGAATTAGAGCATATTCTGGATTTGCCTCCAATAGTTCAACTTCTTCCACTAAGGGATAGTATTTGCTGTGACGAATGAACTTCTTCAAAAATACAGATGTGGGACGGCTTCAACCAAGTCATTGGATAAAAACTGTGATCCTCGATCCGAATGAATGTAAGCAGGCATTCCAAAAACTGAAAATAATTCCACGAGACAATTTATAACAGATGCAGTAGTGATATCCTTGCAAGGGTATGTAAATGGAAATCTAGAGTATTCATCAACAACTGTCAAGAGATATTTGTTTTTAGTGCAGCTGAGCAATGGTCCTTTGAAATCAATGTTTAGACGTTCTAAAGGTGAAGTTGCTTTAATCAAATGCGAAATCTTGGCTTCAGTTCGGCACAAACAGGACAAGACAAAATCATTTTCTTGACATCTTCGAAAGAAAATGGAAGATTTCGATGACATACAAGATGGTACATTCTTGTGATGCCTGGATGACAGAGTGACTGGTGTAAATCGAATAATTTATTACTACTTGTGGTTCCACAAATTCGAGAGAAGGCATCAGCTGCTTCATTGAATCGTCCAGGACGGTAAATGATATCGTAGCTGAAACACGATAGTTCCAACTTTCATCTTTGAATCTTTTCATTTTTAATTTTACCAGAATGCTTTCTGTGAAACATGAACGAGACAGCCTCTTGATCTGTGACGATTTTGAAATGTCTTCCTATCAAAAAATGTTTCCATTTTCTTATGGACTCTATGATAGCATAAGCTTCTTTCTCTACAGAAGAATGTGCCTTTTCTGATCCTGAAAAAGTTCTTGAATGGAATGCTACAGGTCGCCCTCCTTGGTTCAGTGTAGCAGCTAAAGCAATGTCTGACGCATCTGTTTCAATGACCAATGGTTCATCACCAGAGACTGTCCACAAAAGAGCTTTTGCAATATCGTCTTTCAATTCATTGAACATTTTGGCAGCATCAGCTGGTACGGGAAATGACTTACAGTAAATAAGTCTTCTGATTTTATCAGAATATTTTGGGATCCACCTGGAGTAGTGGGCAAACATTCCAATTATTCGTCGTAGAGAAGAAATATCTTGTGGCACAGGTAACTTCAAGAGTGGTTCCAATCTACTAGGGTCAGGTTTCAAAGTACTATTTTCTATCACATACCCTAGAAGACATATAGATTTTTGTGAAAATTTAGACTTATTTTCATTAATTGTAAGCTGATATTTGTCGATGACGGACATAAACTTCCTGAGATTTACATCATGTGTTGACCGATCTTCGCCGCATACAGTTATGTCATCCAAATAGGTGAATACCCCTTCTAAATTCTCATCTGATATTATTTTATCAAGGTTCCTTGAAAACAGGCTACTCCATTAGTAACGCCGAACGGAATCCGACTAAATGGATACAGTCGACCACATGCTTCGAAAGCTGTGTAAAATTTTTCGCTGTCTGCAATAGGGATTTGGTGGTAAGCACTTTTCAGGTCAATAGAACTGAACACTCGATATTTGGCAATTTTAGCAACCAGATCCTCAATATTCGGAACAGGATACGCGTCCAACAAGGTGAACTTATTGATGGTCTGCGAATAATCTATGACCATTCTCTTTCTGTGACGTTCATTCTTAGTTACCAAAACATGTGCTCTCCAAGGTGACATACTTTCTTCAATTATACCCTCTTTCAGCAGATTTTTGATTTCGTTCGTGATAAATTTTTCATCTTCTTCCGAATGTCGTCGAGGTTTACAAGCTATGGGTCTACAATTTTTGGTTAGATTGCCGAAAAGAAGGGGAGGAGCGACTTTCGCTTCAGTGAGGCAGCATATAGAGAGATGAGGTTTGCTTCCACCAAAACTGATGTCAAGTTTGGAGTGCTGCTTCATAATATCGTGACCAATTATTAAATCAGTGCACAATTTTGGTAGAAGAGATACTTTGAAATTTGTATAAACATTCCCAAGAATTTCCAAGTCTATATAGCAGTAACCATTTATTGATGAAGACAGAGAAACTGAAGCCATTGAAACTTTTCCAGTGCTGGGATGTATGTTGAATTTACGCTCCTTAGCGAAAGTATAGTTTAGATAACTATCAGAGCTGCCCGTGTCTATCAGGGAAGTAGCGTGCATGTTGTTTATTTTAACATTAACAAGACTTTTTGATAAACTGAGAGGATGGTTTGTAGAAGCAATAATGTGGTGCGAAGTTGTAGTTTCAGTTGAAAATGGGAATGGTTAGACGAGGTGGAAGCCATTAGGGTGGAAGCTGAAGTTGATTTATTTTCTTTTGCCAGTTTTAACTTCATACAAACCATAGAAAAATGTCCCAACCTCTTACAGTACTGACAGATCTTGGCCCGCGCAGGGCATACGGTGCGAGGTGCTTGTTTCCGCCACAGAAATAACATTTTTGTGTGGTAGCAGCATTAAAAGAAAAATTTTCGACACGATTAATTACTTCGGAATGGTTCGGATGTTCTCCAGTAGTATTGGAAGAAGATGTTGCATTGACGCAAGACTGATATGATGGAAAATTGTAAGATTCTGAATATTTTTGTGCACTTTCCAACGATCTTGATTGAGAAACTGTCTAGTGTGAGAGTACTATTCTCCAAAATTCGTTGACGGATATGAGGTGTTATTAAACCTCTGATGAAGGTGTCTCTTATGAAGTCATTTCTGTTTTCTTCAGCAGTTACTGCTTTAAAATTGCATTCTTTACTCAGTATCTTAAGGGACTGTAAATACTGATCTATCGACTCACCATTTTCTTGTTTCCTCGTAGCAAGAATATGTCTAGCATATATTTCATTCACAGGTTTGCTATACGCATTTTCTAGTGTTTTGATAGCATCTTCGTAGGTCGTACATTCACAGATGAGTTCGAAAACTGTTGGAGATATGTAGTTGATAAGAAGTTTGAGTTTGTCATGATTTTCCGGCTTTGTACTCTCCAGAAAATTTTTGATAGTCGTATACCAGTGTTTCCATTCCTTGGAAGCGTTAGTGTTATTGGCATTCACGTCGAATTTCTCGGGACGTAAAAACTTATCCATTTGTAATCCTTCAATAGTTTTTGTGGATTAAATTGTAATATAAAAAAAACCTTCGACTTTTAGGCTTTAATCCACAAAACATACACATAAGTATCAACTTGACAGTATGTATAAATGTGACAATGTGACAATCCAGAAACAATAGTATAAGGGCGAATATTATACACAATACGAGAATTTAAATAGTAAGGGAGACTCATATCAATTATATGACACTATTCGTGAAAAATACTCTAGAAATGAATTTGCTGTTTGCGAACGAAAGTTAATTCCATTAAAGTGTGTGTCAAGTGAAAAAAAAATCATTAAGAGAAATTGCCAAAAACCAGTCAATTTCGGGAGGACAGGGATTTCAAAAATGTAACTGTAAAAGCAAATGTTTCACCAAAAAATGTAGATGTAAGTCGAAAAATCTGTTATGTAATTCTAAGTGCCATTCAAGCCTATCCTGTTCCAATAAGTAATATGTAGTAAAAGTAGGTACCTATAAGTTTTGATTCATAGGTATTAAACTTTAACCTATTAGCCTTTTGTTTTTTTTATAGAGAATATAACTATTTCTTTTTAAAATTATAATTTTAGAGAACATCTTTTATTATTCTGTATTACTTATGTAATAAAAATCACAGCTCAGTACCTATACGCACGTCTATGAATGAATGAATGCGACATTAATAATTGCTTACTGAACTTATTACCCGGCTAATTCGCGAAAGAGCCAAGTGTTATCGGATATAACCGATCATATTGTCTAAATCGCGTTTTAACCGAATCATTTGTGAATAGTTTTCAATTATTGTTATTTCTTCCGTAATAACCGGCTTTATTGGATAATTCGCGTTTTAGCCGGTTAATTCACGAATTAACTATTTTCTTGTATTAACCGTAACATATACGTAAAATGCGTATATGTTAGATATGGGAAGTACGGGTGCGTGTCATACAAAATGTAGGGTACACTCATAGAGAAATATTATTTGTCTATGGGTACATTTTATTGTACGATGTGCCCGTACGTATCTCTATGTATCTCTTATCTTTGACCTGACAGCACAGCATATAAATAAGGCTGTGCTGACAGCCTGACATTGTGGTTAAGTTAAAAGTTGAGGTTAAGTTAAAATAAAGATTTCCTATTTTTATGTACAGAAATAACACCTCGAAAATAATATTAAAGTATGTCTGATCGTATGCCTAAAATTGATTTCAGTAAAATTAATAAGACAGACCTGAATTATATCAGAGAAATTGAAAGAGCCAATCAAGAGAGAGTGCAGAAGTTGAAGAATCTGAGAAAGAGAAATTTAATTACAGCAGGTCTTATAACTGTGGGAATTTTCAGTATCTATGGTTATTCCATGCTAGCTGTAAGACAGGAAAGTTTTCTGGATGATTTTGATGAGCCAGCTAAAACTACACAATAATGGTTACTCAAATAAAGCATATTCGTTTACCTCCTTTACCTACTATTAGAGATTTAGTTAAGTTGTATCGTATTCGAGCACTTCGTCAGTTATCACAAAATTTTTTAATGGATGAGAGGTTAGTAGCTCTTAATAACACCTTTATTTGGGAACATTTTTAATGGAAGAATATATTATAAATAAAGGGCGGATTATATGCAAAGCATATTCCTAATTCTTTTGTATATTTATAAATAAAGTTAATTATGTAGACAAATTACATTGATTAGACATAATTAATGCTATTAGTAATTGGATATTTGCGTATGTTCATGCATATTTCATCAAAACCTGCATATCTAAGTCATTATCACTATTTTTTTTTATTTCTTCAAATACATACTGACCAGCTATGAAACTATTTACTATGGTCACCCATCTCGACTCCGCAAATGCGACCTTGTCTGGGAATTCCCAAATTTTATTATCTTGTTTATTGAATCAATCATTGCCAATGGGATGCTGGTGGTTTGTCGGCATCATAAATACCTCAGGTAATTTATTTTTCTCACTCAGATTTCAAAATAAATTTTATCATTCGCCTGCTGGCACTGTCACAACCACATGTCTAATAGTGTTGATATCATCTAAATATTATACAGTGAACATAAAATGAGTAGGTATAATAAAGCTGTTGGATTAAACCATGCCATACTAACAATGGAAAGCGACAAATTCTTTTATCAAGTAAAATGGTAATTTTAGTTTAATCATTATTATTTGAAATTAAGATGTAGGGTATGCCAGAAAATCATAATTAGGGTGTGTTTTTCAAATTTTGGCTAGTTATTTTTCATTTCTAAAATTGTTGTTAGTATCTTCCGAGAGAAAATACTTGGTGGATCAGCACACTAAAACTGCTTCACATAGTGCAAAATGTGAAAAATAGAAGTAAAACAATTGCTCACAGCAATCCGTCCTTCATTGATTAACAACAAATCAGATAAGAATTTAATAAGGACTTATGTAAGTAAGGCATTAATTTCAACTAATATACCATTGAAAAAGTTGAATAATGTTAATTTAAGATCATTTTTACAAAAATATTGTAAAAACTATATTAACTCTTGTTATATTCTAACAATGTTGGAAACTAGAGAACTAGCTGGTAATAATTTTGTTTAGATTTAGATTAAAAAGGTTAAGAAAATATACATATATGTAAAGCTGGTGGTCTGGCGATTTTCTGCATATTTCTTCTCTCCGGTTTGTACCCACGGCTCCTTGCTATTTAGCATTATCCACATCTGGTCTGTTGTAAAATAACTTGGTACCTAATATAAAATTTTTGGTAGACGTTGATTTGTTGTTATGTAATTTATGATTTTTGTGGAACCGAAGCATCGCAGTGTTATTACTGTGAGACTTTTGTTCTCTTTGAGAAATAACATGGTTTAGAAAATCAACAACCTAGTTATGTAATTAACGATCCATGCAGAAGCCCACACCCACTATCTCGGATGCCTTCTGCGCGATTTGCGTCTTTGAGTTTCTTTTGAAGATCTTGTGGCAGACAGTAGTTGTAAAAGTTATCTGATATTTTATTGATAAAGTCTTTGATAGTGGGTATATTCGCCTTGTCATGTAACCAGGAAGTTTTAGGTAAATTGGGATAGATTGCATTGTGGTTTAATGTTTCTGAGACACTTATTTTGTATCACCTGCAGGGAGTGAAAATTATGTTTGGTGCCTGTGTAATATATGGGTGCAGCGTAAGTGAGTATAGGTCTTATGATTTGTTTGTATATTAAAATTTTGTTGTGACTTGTGAGATTACTGTGTTTACATATAAATGGGTATAGTCTACACATTGCCATCTTAGCTTTTTGTATTTGTTGTGTAATGTGTGCATTTGCCACGGTATTTCCTTGCATTCTATACCCTAAGTATTTCAGCAATGTAGTGCCCATTTACGCAAAGCTGAGCTTGTAATGTGTCGGCTTTTCTAGCTATTCTCCTGAGTAATAAATACTCTGTTTTGTAGGGGTTGATAGCTAGTTTGTGTTCTTTGAAATGGGGTGTAATATTGGCGTTTATGTGTGTTTGTACTGTGTTAAGTGCTTGTTCTAGATTCTTTGCTGTTGCTACAAAACAAGTATCGTATGGACAAAAAGGGAATATAACAAGGGTGATAGAACAGAGCCTTGTGGTACTCCAGCCTTTATGTTATATGGACCTGCGACGTAAGCGTAGATTTTTGAGTGAAATTTTCTGTCAGTCAAATATGAATGAATAATTTTAATCAAATAATCCGGGAATTTTAGTTTAATTAGTTTATGGATTAGCCCCTCGGGCCATACGGAATCAAAAGCTTTTTAGACGTCTATTGTGACCATGATTGATTTCCTTTTTTGCTGAAATCCCTCACAGATGTAGTTTATCACTCTGATAATTTGAGCCACCTTACTATGTCCACTTCGGAAACCGTATTGCTCGGGGGATGATATGATTTTTGTTTACAAATATTTGAAGTCTATTTAATATTATTCTGCCTATCACCTTTGCGATGTTATTTAAGAGGGAAATTGGTCTATAGCTATCCACATAACTAGGTTGTTTGCTAGCTTTGATGATCGGTATGATGTTGGAAATCTTGAGCATATTGGGATAATGTCCAGTTTTGATTATGTAATTCGTTATATATATTAGCTGGACAATAGCTTTTTTCGGAAGATTCTTTAATAGTGTGTTGTGAATTCCGTCTATACCGGGGGCTGTTTTGTTTTTTAGTTTCTGTATAGTGTTATAAATTTCTGTGTATGTTGCGTAATCTTTTGTATTTAATGTGTTTAATGAATTAAGTGTTGATGAACTGTGTTTATGACGTTGTGATGCTGTTGTGTATGAGGTGTATTGTTTATGAAATTGTTTTGGAAGTACTCCCCGAATTTCCAAGCGATCTCCGTCATGTCGGTAATAGTTTTACCGTTGTCTATGATTTTGTTAATTTCATGATTTGTTCCTCGAAACCGTTTGGAACTTTTCCACAAAGAATTGTCTTCCGGTTTGAGGTTATTTAAGAACTTTGCCCAATCGTTATTTTTATATTCTTTTATTGCTGGGTTAATTTGATTTTGAGTTAATCTTAGTAGTCGGTGATCTTCTTCGTCTCTCGTTGATTGCCATATTTTTCTTAATTTATTTTTTTCTTTTATTAACTGTGTTATTGTCGGGTAAATTATTTTATATTTTTATTTTCTTCTTTAAAGTTGTTGATTCGATTCTTGCTTTTATTATTAAATTTTGTAAGTTATTTATGATGTTAATGAGTTGACTATTGTTTTTTATATTATCTGTTATTTTTATGTTATTATTTATAATTTGCCTAAATTTTGCCCAACTAGTGGTGTTATAATCATAGTGTGTGTCTTGTTGTGTTTGTGTGTGATCAGAAATTTTAAGGTTTATTAGGACGGTATCATGGTCGGAATAGAAATCTGTTAGGGTATTTATTTTTGTTAGATTATTTATATTTTTGCCAATGGCTATGTCTAGGATACTAGGGGAGTGGTTTGAGTAGGGAAAGTGTGTAGGAGTGTCAGTGTGAAAAATGTTGCAATCAGAATGATCGCAGAATTTCCGCAGAGTACTTCCGTTAGTGTTGGGGGGATATGCTCAATTGATGAATTGTTTTGTTGCAGGAGTTTGAAATTGATGCCTTTTCTGATTAGTAATGCAATACCACCCCCTCTGACACCGTCTGGGCGGTCCTGTCTAAATAGACGATATTCGGGATTTCTGAAGTTTATTTTTTTGGTAGGTTTAAGGAACGTTTCAATTAGAAAGAAAATGTCTGGTTTATGAATGTCGAGAAAATGACGAATTAAGTGGATTTTATTTTGTACACCTTGTACATTACAAAAAATTATTTTGAGATTGTATCGTGTCTGTAAGCCAAATTTTCCACCTACCTGTCTAGATGTCATAGTTGTCTATATTAGCTACAAAGTCATTGTATATAGTGAATTTGTCAATTTTATTGGTTGCTTGTTTCATCTGTTGTATGAGGTCCGAAACAGCTCTGGACACCTCATCTAGATTAACCAGTGATTGTAGCTCATTAAACAAATTATTTACTTCTGTAAATTTGCTTAAATTGTTGTTATTTACGTTTGTTGTTCTTGAAGGGATGATCTTCGATGGCTGAGAGGTGGAGGTTTGAGGGGTTATGCGAGAGGCGTTTCTGGAGGGGAGGCTAGTAAAATCTGCTTCATTGGCTTTGTTTTGCCAGGGGTTGGTTTTGGGAGGGGGTGCGGGAATATATTTTGTAGGGATGGGTTTTGCTCGGAGATTTTTTTTTTCATCGAGCCATACTTTCCTTTTTAGGTATTCGGGGCAGATCTCGGCGTTGGCCGGGTGGTCACCCTTACAGTTCGCGAATTTTGCCGGTAGTGCTCGGTCCTTTACACATTCCGGGGTTAGGTGCTGTCCAGCGCATTTCAAACAATTGGGTACCCTGCCGCAATTTTACGTTGCGTGGCCCCAGAGTTGACAAATGTGGCACTGAATAATTGGCTTTGTTTGCCTTCGGTGTTCCCACTGAATTCGGGTGTGCTCAATTACTCTCACGGTCTTGTTGGGGAAGTCGAGTGTTGTTTTGGCTTCAGTCACCACTAAGTAGTGGCCCACCCTTAGTCGTCATACGATAGATGTTTTTGACTTTGATTTTATAATTATTTGTTAGATCTTCTTTGATGTCGTCCAGATGCAAACCCTCGGTAAGGCCTCTAAGCACGAATGCATGGGTTTTTTCCTTCTCTCCTACTGTAAGTATGGAAGGGAACTTTTTCTTCTCGCAGTGTTTTTTTAAGATGCTCAAAATCGTTAACATCTTTTGTGAAGATGATGGTTGAGTTACTTGTGTATTTTAACTCGAAGTTTTTCTTTATTTCTTCTTTTAATATGTTAACCATCTCTTTATGTCTTTGCACGTTCCCATCAATTACTATGGGCGGGCAAAGGGGTGTGGATTGTTTTTTTCTGTGTTTAAATTTTTTTCTTTTGGCATCTTGAGTCGCTTCTTCTTCAGAACTGGATAATGCATCGTTGAATTTCGGAAATCTCGTCTTTTTTCGGTTTTTTTGTTGTGTTTGTGTTGGGGGTGGTTGATCATCAGATGAGTCGGATAGCGAATTGTACTTATTTTTGATTTTGATGCTTTGAGTTATGTGTGCATTTTGTCTAAAGATATTATTTAGTTTCGTAGTTTTTTTGGGTTTTTCGAAACCCGGGGGTGTAATTTCCCCCACTTCCATCTGTTGCGTGTCACGGATGGTTGTTATTTTGTTGATGTTGTCTTTGTTCATATTTAGTTTTTTAGCTATTATTCCCTTTTTTTTTGTTAATTTTCGCGTATTGTCAGACAAACGCATCTTCTGCTTGGTTGTCTATACATTTTTTTCCGTTTTTCCTATACACTTGTTTTCTTCTATATTGATTGTGTTTGTTATGGCTTTAGATAATGTCTCAGTGTCAATTACGTCGAAACACTTTTTGGAAATATTAATATTTTATAGGTTTATCAATGTTATCTATGTTGGTTCGTTATTAATGAATACAAGTTGTAAGTAATTTTTATTTTTGAGTTCAAATGTTTTGTTCCGAATTCTGTTTAATTCTTCCGAATATTTGGATGAATTGGAATTATCTGAAGTGTGGGCGTCACTTTTTTTAATTAATATTGATTGTTTCTCAGAGGAACGTTTTTTTGATTTTTATGTATTTTATGTTTAGACTGACCTTTGTTTTATGCTGTTCTCGGAGATGTTTTAACCGAGATTATTGTCTTACGAACTCGCACGTTATTGTCACTAATTAACTTTTCACTTGAGAAGAATTCAGGGTTAATTCCACTGAGTTTCTGAATTTTTGATTTGAGCCTGCGGGTGTACTCTGTTTGAAAAGGTATCGTCTCCGTCCTTGGAGGTGATGGTAGGGTTAAGGAATCAATTGGCACTAATACAATTGATCCTTTATACAAAACACTGTATATTTATAGAGAAAAAAAACTTTGAAATGTAAAGAAAACACTTTAGGTCACAATGTAATCCAATAATCAAACCAACAGGTATGAGAATTAGCATGAGACTGATAATTTTGTAAATTTTATTGTAGATGAAAGTACCGACAAATGTGGCTGTTATATTGCGCATTTGTTAATATTCTTCATGATGACCATTTAGGGAAATTATATTTAATGTCATGAAAACAACTTGAAAAAACTAATTATTTAACAATCACCCGATTTGCACAAGAAGGTTTATCAAATTTCTTTATAACTGAAAGCATACCCTGTGAAACATTTTTACTTATGTTATCAGACGCTGCACCCTACATGATAAAAGCAAAATTTAATCAAAATTTATCTGAACATTATTCACATAACCTGTTTAGCTCATGGTCTCACGGTCCAATTTTTTAAGGAGCGACTTCCAAATGTTCAATTGCCTCCTGAACCTACAATTACCAGATGGGGTTTGTAGTTAAACGCAGCAATTTGTAATTCATAATTTTGCAGACAAAGATATAAGTAATTCTCGAAATCAGTGATTCCATCGCCGCTTTGGGAAATTAAAAAAAATGTTAAGAGTACTCATTTACCCCAGCACCTTGCATTTATTAAGAAAACTATTGCTTGGAAACATAAGGTCAAATAGTTGAGCATTTTAGCAATAGTTGTAAAAATGAAAAATGCGCCACTTATTTATGTACACGTTGAAAGGAGTTTACCTGTGTGAAGTTTTTTTTAACCATCCACAAATATTTTTATACAAAATAAACTAAACTTTAGCAAAAAAATGTTAATATAGGAAATATATAATGACATTTTAATCGATTATTTAATTTTATTACCAAAAATTAGAGATTAAGTGAATAAAAAGTTTTCAAATATGTGTTCTTGTACATATTTCATGATTCTGAACCAAAGACCCAAAAATAAAAAAAAATTGAATAAACTATTACAAAGTACACCTAATTAAAAGCGAATTAAAAAAAATTGTTATGTAAGTACTTTTTATAATGCCAAAAAAAATTCATAAAAATTACAATTACATGCTGACATCATTTATTTTGAACTCGTAGCCCCAAAAATTTGTTCAAATTTGTGTTTTAACTGTTACAAATGACACTAAATAAGAAACCTATTAACAAAAATTTGTGATATAAGTATTTTTTTCTATGTACATGCAAAAAACCAAACTTTATTGAACTCTATTTAGTGGAAAAACTAGTTCTTTATTGCTCTAGCGCAATAAACATTTTATGGCAATCATCTGTCATTCTGCTATAGTGTTTTGTAATCATGACAAACATTCAAATTGACGTCAAATATTTAGTCTATTTTCTATGAAATTGTATCACGTTTTAAACAATTGCATATTTTATATTATTTTCGATCATATTTATTACATACTAGATTACAAAATTACTAAAAAGTGCATTTTATTTAATATCTCATTACAAAATATGCACACAAACGTAAATACATACCTCAAAACAGAGATATGCGCCTACGGTTATTGTACTATGATTTGAAGTTGTAGTTTTATAAACATCAGTCAAGAATTAATTCTGACAATTACACAATTTGAAGTTTTAAAATGAGTAATATTATTGAAAAAATAGATGATAGTGATGAAGAATTCGTTGGGACAGCGTCATTAAAGTTATCACCTAGCTAAATCAAAAAATCAATATTAAATAAGTTGTAATCTTATCAGAGTGGTGCTTTGGTAAAAAAGTTGTTAATTTTATAGAAAATGTTCTTGTATATTTTTCAAAAAGATCGAATGACATCACTTTGGTTAGAGTACTCAATGGTGAGAGTAGTTCCTAAAATTTAAGTGAAATCATTGTTTCTAACATAGTATTTTTTGGATGTTAATCGATAATGCTAATTAATTATTAAATATTTTGCTATTAAATTGCGCTTCTTATTTTTCTACACTTGGTGCCCCAAATTGAACATTTTTTTTTGTTTTTGCATGAACGTAGAAAAAATATTGCATCCAACTCGTGCAAAAAGTGTTTATTGCACTCAATGTGTTGTCCAACTCGATCTAACGGCCTCGTTGGACAGTTTTACATTGCATACAAATTCACCAAATTTTTGCACTTGTTGCATAATCGCACATCGTGCGTTTTGAACTCGGAAGCCGAAAATTTGCTTCAACTGTTGCAAAAGGTACTAAAGAAGAAACCTCTTAACAAAAAATTGTGAGGTAAGAATTATTTATACCGTTAAAAAAAATCAAAAAGTTTACGTTTGCGCGCTGACGCACATCGTTCATTTTGAACTCGAAGCCCCAAAATGTGTTTAAATTTCCTTTAACTGTTGCAAAGGTCACTAAATAAAAAAGTTATTAACAAAAAATTGTGATGTAAGTATTTTGTTAAAATCCATTTAACATCATGTGTTGATTATCAAACAAAATTCAAATTAAATATATTTCGCGCGCTCTCCTTGCAAAAATTCCTCTCAATTCTCATATTTTTAGTTGTTGTTGTCTCGCTCTGCTTCACTTCTCTTGTGAAAAAGTCATTGTGTGAGTAGGTGGGATGGTTTACCCATCTAAAAAGGAGGCTATTCTCAAAAGTCCAAAAGTTTGATGATAGTTAGTTATAGCAGTTTTGATAAATGCATCTTGAAAAAGGTAAGGGGTATTTGAACTCAAGAAATTAATATAATTCCAAATTTTCAACTGACAGAAGTTCCCTCTTTGCTCTTTGTTTTAAGTCAATGTTGCCAAATCTCGCCATAATACAATTTTGAATTAAAATGTATGCACCTTTCAATAAATAGCCAACATTAATTGTGTAATGACTAAGGAGTGCCTTATTCTTACCTATTATACCTACCTGCATTATTGTAAATCTTTTGTATCCTTGTTAAATAATTCATTCATTGAAATATATTTTATAGTAAATCGTTATAATTTTTTGTTATTATTGATTCCTTATTTTCCCTAATTTAGGGGTGGTCCTTCAATTAAACGCAATCACTAGTATGAATAATTATGAACTGGCTAGTGTTACGTCACCACAGTCCTTTGCTCTTTTCTTTATTTTCTCCTCGCTGTTTTATTCATACATATTTTTAATAATGTCAAAAAATGCATAAATAATAATACTTATATACATCACAATTTTTTATTAATAGTTTTCTTATTTTGTGTCCTTTGCAATGGTTAAAGAGTTTTAAAAGTATTTTTTGCTCAGTCTTTGAAGGCTAGTGTTTAAAACTCATTAATGTATTTTATCAGTTCCAGTTTTATTGGCAATCTCTGGAAATAACAATAATACACATAGTTTAAAATGTAGTGGATCCTGTGTACTATATTATCGTGGAAAATGTGTGGGGCTGAGTAAACAAGATCTTGCTTGATTTGCTTCACCGGATGCTTACTGGTTCTGTTCCCCTTGTTGAAAAGAAATGGGACTTTCTAGAAAATAAGTAATTGGTGCAGTTTACAGTCACCTACAATTGCTATCCTCCAAGAGATTTAAGCCGATATTAAATCATTACATAAAAAAAAACTTCTGCAGTGATCAAATATCAACGTTTGAAGAAACATTACAAAAATTTGATATTAAAATTAAAGATCTACAAAAAATAAGCCATGACAACAATGAATTTAAAAAGGGAGTAAAATTACTTACCACCAGAGAGGATAAATTGGAAAAAGAAGCGAGATAAAATAATTTGGAAATAACAGACATTCCAGAGAAAAATAATGAAAAGTTTAATACTCGAAAAAATCAGTGAACATCTTGGCTGCCAAATATCTGAAACCGATATAATATCTGCTCATTGAGTCTACCAACAGTCTAATGAATATCCTAAACCAATTGTCGTATAAACTATATCCAAAGGAAAAAGAGATGATAAATCTGGGGCTAAGCAAAAATGTCTCTCATCTAAGAAAACTACTCCAGGATTATCCATTGACTGTATCTCAGATAAAGTTTTCATCAATGAACACCTAATTTTCAGTACAAAACAACTTTTCAGGAGAAACAGCTAAACAAAATAATTGTAAATTTACATTGGTGAGAGATGGTCAGGTCTTTGCTAGGAAAAATGAATGGTCTAATGTTATAAAAATTATTTATCATACTGATATTGAAAAATAATCGGCTACCTTTAAACTAAACATTTGCTGGCTTTTCCTCACTTTACTATGAATATTACACTTTTATATGAAAATGATCGTGGATTAAAAGCCAAACTCTACAATTTACAAAAACTCATTAGTTTGTGACTGTGATGTGATGATATGCCCTTCAGAAATATGACTTAATAACAATATCTTTTATTCAGAAGTTATTTATGACAATTCTACAGTTTTTTGTTGTGATCGAGAACAAACAGCATGTAAGAAATCTGAAGGTGGAGGAGTTCTCATAGCAGTTAACAAACAGTTGAAATTTGTTGTTCAAGTCAGTTTGCTCTCAAACGCCGAAGATATTTGGGTAACATATATCTCAGAAGGTAATAAATCCAAGTATTATATAGGCTGTGTCTACATGCCACCAAATTACTCTTTATCACTTCAAACATTTTGCTCTAAACTATGCGATATTGTCACCAATAACCCTGATGATACTTACATAAATACTGTTTGGCGATTTCAATTTAGCTAACATTAAATGGACCTTAGATTACGTAAATGACTTCTAAAAATCTAATTATTCGGATGTTAATTCTAGCCTATTAGTTGACACAATGCCAGTCTCTAATTTTTCACAATTTTTGAAAGTTTAAAAATGTAACAGGTTTGTTGTTGATAATGTTGTTAATTCTGATACACCACTGGTTAATAAAGACTGTATCTATAATAACTCATTAATAGTGACAGATCGGGATGTTTTATTTAACAATCTTAATACCGAGCAATGTATTAGTCAGTTCTATTCTAAACTTAGCGTGATTGAAATTTACGCCTAAGAATTCATCTTACTATAAGAAATTTCCTTCATGATACAGCGTTGGTACAATAAATATTGTTTGAGAGAAGAATAAATATCATGTGAAAAAAGCATAATAACCTTGTTGATTACTTAACATTTATACTTCTTCGGGGTCGATCAATGTTTTTTAATCAAAGAATATTATAATAGTTATATTGTTAACTGTGAGAGGAACTTGATCCAAAATCCTAAAAATATTAGGCACTTTGTAAAATCTAAACGAATAAATTCTTGTTCTATCAATTCCATCTCCCACAATAAAGTACTTGATACCGATGGACAAGTTATTTGTGACATTTTTTCGAAGTTCTTTTCGTCCTCTTTTATTCAAAATAATAATGTGAAAACCATTGAATTTGATTAAACCAGATTTTTTTCCGACAGTCACATCTCTAAATACAGAATTGATATAGAAACTACGAGGATATATTGAAAAATTCTTAGCCTACTATAGAACCAAACAATATTTCAATGTCAAAATATTTTATTACTCAACATATTCTCCTCTCAATTGGATACATTTATTACAGCGAACCTGCAACGTCTCTAGACCTTTCAAAAAAAAGTTTCTTCCTTCTCTGCAAACCAGACCTCCACAGCTTTTATTACCTCCTCGTTGGAAGAAAATTCACTACCTTTTAAACTTTTTTTCAGTTGAGGAAAGAGTCGGACAGAGCCAAATCTGGTGAATAAGGGGATGTTCTAGTAATTCAAACCCTAAATCACGAATTTTTTGCATGGTAACATGAGATTTGTGTGCAGGGGCGTTGTCCTTCATAAACAAAACACCTTTGGATAGCTTTCTGCGTCTTTTCTCTTTAATTTTTCCCGTAGAGTAGTCAGTAATGTCGAATAGTAATCTCCAGTTATTGTTCTACCCTTATCCAAAAAATCAATCATTATTACTCCATGGCAATCCCAAAAAACTGAAGCAAGAACTTTTCCAGCAGATTTTTGGACACGAAACTTCTTAGGTCTTGGAGAACCAGAGTGTCGCCATTCCATCGGTTGTTGCTTTGTTTCTGGATCGTAGAAGTCTACGTCGTTTTCAAATCGAGCACAGATGGAACGCGATGCTTCTACCCTTGCACGCTTTTGGTCAACATTCAAACATTTGGGGATCCATTTTGCAGCAATTTTTCTCATGTCCAAATTGACGTGAACTATATGATGAACGCGTTCGTATGAAATATTCAGTGCTTCAGATATCCGTTTTAGCCCAATTCGACGGTCTGATAAAATCATGTCATGAACTGCATCGAAATTTTCGGGGACTGACACAGAAACTGGCCTTGCAGTCCAATTTTTCACGGTCGCATACGAAGGACATTGATCACCAAGGGTATTAAGTATATCTTCGTAAATCTGCTTACCTCTTAACCCTTTTAAATACAGGTACTTGATGATGGCTCGATACTCCAATTTTTCGATTTTCACAATTTCGGTGGACATCTTTTTTCTTTTAATTTATTGCGTAACTCTGGTCTACTTTTTTGACGTCAACTTTACACTGACACTTCTAATAAGTTATTGTTCATTGCTATGGTAACGCAATATTTTGTTTATGCATGGAACTGGTCTAGGCTAACTATATATCAATACATCCTCGCATTTAAGAAAAAAGTAAAGCCCTTTCAAACAAACATATGCAGGTCCCGACTCCATTCCCAATAAAACCTTGTATTAAAGGACTTTGTTATCCGTTGTTTTTAATACTTAACAAGTTATTATCCGAAGGAGTCTTTCCACATAATTGGAAAAAAGCACTGATAATGCCTATCCCAAAGGGTGGTACTTTCATTTGGTTGAAAATTATAGACCTATTTCTTAATTTTGTATACATCGAAATTATTTGAGTCAATAATATTTGATTTTTAGTTTTTTGATGTTATCTGCATATTAAGTCTCCAACAACATGGTTTTATTCAAAAATAATCAGTTGATATAAATTTGTTTGAATATAGTGAGTACATTTTAGAAAATCTAAATAAGCAAACACAGGATGACGCAGTATACACTGACTTTAGTAAGGCATTTGAGAAAATCTGTGACTATCGGACCATTTTGTTCAAAATTCACTAAGATTACCTCAAGGATCTCATTTAGGTCCGTTATTGTTAAATATTTGCATTAATAACATTTCACGCTGTTTCAGATTTAGTAAATTTTTGATGTATGCTGATGATTTGAAAATGTATCGTCTTATTAACGAATCAAATGATGCAAATTTTCTACAAGATCTTAATAGACTTCAAACGTATTGTAAAAATAATAACTTATTCTTCAATTTAATAAAATGCCATCACATTACTTTTACTCGTAATAGAAATATCGATAAAAGTACATATACTTTTATTAATAAAAACCTTAATAACGTTACTCAAGTAAAAGATTTTAGTGTTATCTTAGCTAAAATGTTATTTGAAGAACACATATTACATGTCTCTAAGAAAGCCAACAAAATGTTAGGATTTATAATGCGTACTACTTTTGATTTTAAAAATGTTCAAACCCTTTGCTTCTTATATATGGCTTATGTCAATAGCGTATTAATGTCCTCTTCGATCATTTGGAATTTGCAGTATAATGTCCATATAAACAAATTATTCGTCACTGAAAATAAGTTTATCCGATTTGTAATCAAATGTTTTCCAGGTTATACAGATAAGCAAATTGTTCTACAGGATCTTCTCTTCCTATAGAAAAGTGGCGGATAGTTGCCGATACAAAATTTATATTTAAATGTGTTAATGGTTTAATTGTCTCGTCATCCATTGTTAGCTCTTTATCATTTTTGGTACCATCATATAGTATATGAAATAAACATACTTTCATAACGAACCAAGTGAATACCATTTATTATCTAAATTCTCCATTACATTGTTGCTGTAAAGGTTACAATAAATATTGTTGCAACCTTTCCACAGTTGATATTTTTTCTTCTTCTCTGAGAACTTTTGATGTTGATTAGGGATATTGTTAATAATAGCCTGCTTTTATAATTTTAAATTGTTCATTCTTTTTTCCTCATATTTTTTAATACTGTAATTATGTACTTTATTCATGACTACACTATGGATTTTATAGTTTTACATATTACTGTTTTACTCTTAATATTTCTTTAACGTGTTTTGTAACAAATATTAGGAGTACTGCTTTGGGCTCGTCATGTTTATATTCCAATTACATAAATAAATACATCACAATTTTTGATTAATATATTTCTTATTGGTGTCCTTTACAATGGTTAAAAAAATGTACACAAATTTTGGGGTTTCGAGTTCAAAACGATCGATGTGCGTTAGCGGGCAATGGTAATCTTTATACTTTTTTTGACGTTATAAAAAATACTTGCATCACAATTTTTTGTTAATAAGTTTCTTTTTAGTGTCCTTCGCAACAGTTACGGAAAATTTAGACAAGTTTTGGGGCTTCAAGTTCAGAACAAAGGATGTGCGTAAGCACGCAATCGTAATATTTATGAATTTTTTTGACGTTATAAAAAATACTTATTTCACAATTTTTTGTTAATGGGTTTCTTATTTGAATGTCTGATTTAACATAGATCTGTTTAGTTTTGTTACTCGTGTCTATCCTTATGTATTTTACCTTCCATCCGTTGCTCGTATTGTGTGTTGTAAAGTCGCTATAAAGGCAACTTACATGAAAAGTATCCCTATGTAATACTGTTGTAATGTACCTACAACTATGTACCCACCATTTGAGTTGATTAGGATTAGGCCCCTGAATAAAGAGTACTTGCTTTGTCAATCTAATGTTTACATAATATTTTTATACCTATGCTGAATGTTGTAACAAACAGTACAATAAATTCGTGGCAGAATGGATCAAGAAATTCAAAGCTATTAAACAAAAAAAAGTTTTCCTGTTTAGTGCCCTTTGCAAGAGTTGAAGAAAATTTAAACAAATTTTGGGGCTTAGTTCAAAACGAACGTCAACGCATGAATTTTTTTGACGATATAAAAAATACTTACATCACATTTTTTTGTTAATTGGTTTCTAAATATGTGTACTTTGTTAATAGTTAAATCAATTTTTTTTTAATTTTTGGATCTTCGTTTCAGAATCACAATATGTACAAGAACACATATTTGAGAACTTTTTATTCACTTAATCTTTAATTTTTGGTAGTAAAATTATGTAGCCTATTAAAATGTAATTTTATGTCTCCTATATTAATATTTTCTTTTTGTAAAAGTTTAGTTTGTTTTGTAAAAGATATTCGTGGATGGTTAAAAAAATCCGTGAATAACTTCACAAGGTTAAGAAGTTTTTCGATTTATAAACATATATTTTCAGAGAGAAGACAAAAATTTCTGTTACAAAATTTTGAACAACAATTGATTATCAAATATGTTTTAAAAAAACGGTATTGTATGTGAATTGGACTAGTGGTCAAGTTTAGATATAGATTGAATTAAATAATCTACTTATATTTTTATTTAGTTAATAATAAATTGTTAATTAGAATGGAGAAAATGTGCAAATAAAAATAATTGATGGCCTTAATTATTTCTACCCTTTCTTCATCAATTATTTCTGTAAAAGTTTTCCATATTGTAATGCATAGATGGTCGAATTAAGTGCAAGTTTCCTCAAAAATCGATGCACATATACGCTTTTAATCCACTCTTTAATTATAAATATTGGCAAAGACATAACAACATCAGTTGTAATGTTTTGGGTAATTGGTTTCTATTATAGGATTACAGACAATATCGTTAAAGCTGCTGGAAAACTTAGAGATCACCATGTTTGTGAAATTGGTCCTGGACCAGGTGGCATTACTAGATCAATAATAAAGAAACGGCCTAAGAAACTGATTGTAGTTGAAAAAGATCCCAGATTCATTCCAACTTTGGAGCTATTACAGGAATGTTCTAAAGATGTTACTGATTTCAAAGTAGAAATTGATGACATCAGAAATTATAATTTTGAAACTGGTTTTGAGGGAGCTCCAAAGCATGATTGGTTTGAGGCACCACCTCCAGTTCATCTAATTGGTATGTATAGTAGACTGACTAAGATTGTACACACATTAACAATATTCAATTTTAGGTAATTTGCCTTTCAGTGTTTCTACAAATCTTATCATTAGATTCCTACAATCAGTATCTGAGAAAAAATCAGCATGGATCTATGGTAGGTCATCTATGACTCTAACTTTTCAAAAAGAAGTTGGGGAAAGAATGGTTGCACCAATTATGGACAAACAAAGATGTCGTTTGTCAGTGATGTGCCAGTTATGGTGTGATGTTCAATATAAATTCACCATACCCGGTAAAGCATTTGTACCTAAACCTGATGTTGATGTTGCTGTGATGACTTTTGTACCATTGAAATATCCTCTAGTGAATCTTCCATTTAAAACGGTTGAAAAAGTTCTAAGAACTATATTTAATATGAGGCAGAAGTATTGCTTACGTGGAATTGAAAGACTGTTTCCAGAAAATCTGAGGGAAGAATTAGGTAATGCAATATTTAGAGTTGAAAATAATATAAGTAGCATACTTAAGTAAATCTTCAGTATTTTGTTTATTACTGGCAAGGTAATATTTCTGAAAAAAAGATGGTACAGGGGAAAGTGGGACAAATTGACATAGTTAATATCTGAAGGTTTACTACATCTGTGGATATACTTAAAAAAAAGTCAATTTCTGCCACAAGCTTTTTTTCATAAAAAATCTTCAATCTCCAGTAGTAATTAGATATATGGCTTATTTCAATTGACAAGAATATGTTTTTTTAAATGCAATATTTCACGTTATTCGAACTAGTACGGGCAAAGAGAAATATTAAGAAAAATCGTAAAAAACCCCCAGAAACCACAAAAAAACATAAACCATAAAAACCAAAATATTTTCATTTCTCTTTAAAAAAATGTACAAATATATAGTAGAAATTAAAGAGAAATACCAAAACTTAAAACAAAACAAGTTCAAAATACTTCTCGTCGTTTTTGGTGTACTAATTATCATATACTGTCCAATATTTATAAATTTTTTAGGCTCATTCATTAACGTATTGGCACAGTTCAGGGACGTCAAAGGATCCTCTTTTAAGAGGCTTTGGCGCTGAAATGTTCATCACTAGATTCTCCTTTACTGACCAACGAAGGTGCTTTTGCGTTTTTTCCATGCGTTGTACGAGTGTCTGATTTTCGATTATTCTTTTCACCATACCAGGAAAAAGATTTTCGTTTTATTTTATAACAACCCAGCTTCCTTCTTGTATTTTCTTGTGTTTAATAATTGGACTGTTTTCCTTAGCTTCTATCTTCATATTTTGCATATTGCTCTATTTTCTTTTATTTCAATTGTTCAATGATATATGTACTTGTAACTATAATCGTTTTTCCTCTGCATCCCTAATATTTACATTTTGTACTGAACCATCGTTGTTGTTCTCTGAAGAATGAGTAGACTTTCGTAAGGTGACACAAATACTGCGGTGTCTTGAGTTGCAGATTTGCTTGTTGAGGGTTATAATGTGGATATCAAGTAGATTTGTTGTATCTGAATTACTCATTCAAAAGGGTATATACTAGCTTTTTTAAAGCCAACAATTACATTTTGTAAAGTTGCTGCGTTTGAATATTCATTTCCAAAAAGAGTTTCTTGAATTGTCACCACTTTGCCAGAATTTTCCCTCAACCATACTTGTACAGCTTTGTTCATAATATGCCGAGAGTGGGTATATAAAAGCTACATCATCTAACGGTTCTAATCTATGTGAACAGTGTAGAGGCAAAATGTCTACATGATTTTCTTTTGGCAGCATGATTATTTATATGCGTTGCATGGCCATCAAGGATTAACGAAAGCTGCTCTTTAGCTGTAGGTTTAACATACTTTAGGAAATGTTTAAACCAGTCAATGAAAATATTTTACTGCATCCATCCAGATGGGTGTGTGAGAATTTTGGCGTTCGATAGGGTATGTCTTGTAACGTATGTTCTCCCCTGGCTTGGGACTCTTCCTCAGGTTATGGTATTTGACTCCAGTTAATGTATTTTTATAACAATCACTGGGATGGGGTGAACAGTCGATATTAAATTGCACGCCACCAGCTTTTTAAGCGATACTTAAATTAAACAAAAAAACTAAAAAGGTTAAAAGCTGGAAAACCTTATATTTGCTTTAACTTAACATAACGAAATACTAAAAATATTTTAACGCGATGGTCCAAGTTAATATAAATTGCTGAAAATGAAATATCAAATGTTCAGCAAATTATATTTATTAATAACTCAATAGATAATTCACATTAACTGCATATCCAAAATACAAGACGAATACGAACGCCGTTATACAATAAAAATCTCCAATTCTAGATTTCCATGAATTGAATATAAGACAAAGGACTTATCTTGGTAAGGTTCTGGAATTGTTCAGCTCTCAGCTAGGTCCTAGTCGATGGAGATGGGGTCCTGAATCCATCCCGGCCGGTTTTGTGTTGTTCTATTGATGTTCTCTATTCATAGGGCCTACCCAGGGGCTGCAGAGCTGAGGAAAGAAAAAAAGAGTAAAAATCAAGCGAAAATTCTGGGAAGGAAGGAATAGATAGAACAGATAGCTTATGCTTCAACACATAAATAACTGAATCTAGTTTTTAAAATAAAACTAACAGAAGTCTGTTCTATCATATTCGCTTTGTTCCGTAAATAAACAGAAAATGCGGAAATATAAAACTAAAAAAGAATGAAAAGAAATTATTAAAAATTTGCTTAAAAAAGAATATAAACTGTTTATTTTTTACGATAAAAAAGAATTAAACATACAAAATTCATCAAACGCCAGCCCATATTATAATTTGAAATAAAACATAATAAACACGGAGAAAAAATATTCAACAAATCTTACTCCCCAGCAAATATGTGAAACCACAACGATGTAAGGTACTAACTTATAAATTTTACTGATAGGAAGGGACTTTTCCAATGTACGATATCGATTAAATACACGAAATTTGGAAGAGAAACAAGTTTTTTAATTTCGAAACATTAGTACTGTAACGCTCTTACGTCGTTACTTGACGGGTTGGCGCCTTAACTACAGGTGACGGGTTGCCTCGGGCGCCAGTTTATTAAAGTGGTATGCTCCACTCGCACCGGGCAGCGTCAGTGAAGAATTAAAATACTCCAGGGGTCACTTTATGGTGGTGACGAAAGTGTTGCGGCCGGTCGGGCAGATTTTACTTGCCTCCCCGGCTTCGTAACCTGGGTATTAGCTGCTTAACGTTCTTACCTATTTACGGAGGTTTACTGGTAATTGGAGTTGGAGAGAAGAGAAACCAAAAGTTACTTATTTACAAAGAGTCTTTATTAAACGGAAAACTAAACTAAATGTCCTCTAATTCGGGTAGGCGGGGCAAAAGCACTAGTACTGACTACTATCCTACAGGTTCAAAACGGTCTCTACTACGGTGAGTAAAACAAAGCTATGTAAGCGGAAGCAACAAAAATGGGCGGGAGTGCGGTGGACGGTTAGCGGAAGTCGGGTGATGCGGTGGACGGTTAGCGGAAGCGGATTGCAAGCGAAAGCAAAAATGGGGCGAGGATGCGGTGGACGGTTAGCGGCAGTGGGCAGAACTACTACGGATTGCCAGCGAAAGCAAAAATGGGGCGAGGATGCGGTGGACGGTTAGCGGCAGTGGGCAGAACTACTACGGATTGCAAGCGACCCTCTAGGTTAATCAAAGCTCTACTTTCGGGGGATATGGCTCTCGGTTTCCGCGGTATCGAAATCTCGGAGTTGCGGCGGCCACCACTAGGATGTGAGAACTCAACTTTCTAGTGGCGGACACGGTACTTCCTCGATCGGATGGCTTAAGGCCCAAACACGGCCGCTGCTAGGATGTGAGAACTCAACGTTCTAGCAGCGGACACGGTTCCCCTTTACTTCCCCTGGTCGGATTATACGGCGAGAACCATATACCCTAAGGTATAAAATTCGGAATATCACTCACCTCGGTAAACGGTACGGTTACTCTAGCGGAATCGGTTTTCTGAAAGAGAACGGTTTTATGAGCACAATGAAGGCTCTTAGATTTAATTCTCACCAGCGTATGCGGGTAAGGATCTGAGTCTACGGATAGACTGACGACTCTGAGAATCGTTCTGCTTTACGGTATGGCTTGTTGGGGATACGGTGTGAAGACGTAAGTGTCGCCGACTGTCGGTGCAGGTTTGATAAATTATATTATAATGTACCGATGTTTATATTAAATAGTATCGATACGGACGGAGAAATACCGTGTTCGAACGCTTTATTTCATATTATACGGAAGTTTGTGCTTTTGCCCGGTCTTTGAAAATGTAACTTCGTTACAGTACGATGAAATTGAAATACCATAGTCGGATAGAAATCGTAACAGGCGATCGGCTTGTTACAGTCTATCAAATAGAGCATTTGCTCGGGCTCTTGGGAATATTAGTGCTGGTGAAACAAATTTAAGTTAAGGTTCCTACTTGCTTCTTTCCCTTTCTAGACATTATCTTAGACGGTCTATTGGGCACAGTTGTCATCCTCGTTTCGTCACAATCCTATCTGGAGAGTAGGCATTAGTTTCATATAATCCTTCTAATAAATCAAAAAAGTTGTTAACATTTAACTATTAATTGTCGTGAAGCCGTAACGCCAACTCGTAATGTTTCTGTAAAAAGCCTGACCCCCAATCCTTTTCTGCTTTACGATTCACTTAATTGAATAAATGTGGAATTTGGTTTCGCTTGGCACACTGAAACACCAGGTGTCAAAGACTTGATTCTGTCAGTCCAAATAGTTTCTGCTCCACTTCTAAAAGATACTGAATAATCATATTTTCTTGCTCAACACTGAACGCTGGTCGAAAGCTTCCTAGGCCTTTTTTGGCACCATGCTCAATTGTTTTTTTAAGTTGTCTAAATAATGTCGCAACTGGGACATTATACATTCTTGCAGCTATGTTTATTGTAGTACCCTGTGTAGCTGTTACTAGTGCTTCTTCCATTTGCTTTTCATCTCAACTTCGTTGGTTTGTTTTTCTCCTATATTGGTGAACCATTTTAACCTACAATAAAGTAATAAGAATTAACCTAATTTGAAAATATTGTGATCAAAGAGAAATGGCATTTCACTTTGCCCGAAATGTCACGAGAGAATAAAAAATGAAGCAATGAAGTTCATATTTAACTTTCTCTACTGCAAATTATATTTTGAAGATAATTGTTTTTGATTACAAACAACAGATTAAATTAATGTTTAAAAAACGAATGATTTGTCTACCAAAATAAATATCTCTACTTACAATTTTTCCTTGCAACGCACATTTACAACTAACACTTAAAACTGTGATTGCTGTAGGCGGTCATATTTTTGTCAGCAGTGCCAACATTGAAAAACTACCAGCAGGTATCAATAGATCAAATGCCCTCTAAAAAAATAAATATTTTAAATTGAAATGTCATTTTATCCGTCTATTCCACTTTACCCGACTTTCCCCCACTTCAAATATAGTCAGCTTTTTAAATTAGTACTAATAGAAGGTTTTGCTCAGTTACAATACATTTCCATTAAAAAATTAAAAGATAACCACTAAGTTGTAATAAAGCAAAAACGAATATTACTATTTTCAAAGGAAATATGTATATTATCAATTAACTTATTTCTTTGGCAAACACTAGTGATTAACTTGAAAACATAATACAGAGTAGTTCTCACACATAAAAAAATTTGAAAAAAACAAATACAATAAAACAAATATGTACAAAAAGAAATAATTCATTTTAGAAAACACTAGTATTACGTGGATAATAAAGGGTCATTTCGTAAATAGTTTTTTGCATTCAACCTCAATCAATATCATCAGCTCATCATCTGTGGATTGTGCTCTTGGTTACTTTAGAGTTTCTATCCTTTAATACTCACTTTGTTATACTTTACAGTGTCTCGTTATGTTAGAATTTAGTTTTCTAGTAATTTTTTCACATTTCCTCAACTTTTTTGTTCTCCTGTCAGTACTTCTAATTCTTTTCATTTCACCTCCCTTTTATTATTTTTCATGCTGTTGTACAACTTGACTTAATATATGTTAATAGAAAAATGAAGATATGATATTACAAATATTAAAGCTTATATATTATTAGCCCTATGGGGATATCCTGGATATCATTTTTCCCAATTAAGATCAGTATAACTGTGCAATGATATAGAAAACCAGGAAAACTATATCTGCTGATGTTTACAATTATCACTTAAGAAGACAGTTTAATAGTGGAGAACTCCCTAGATTTATCTGTTCATTGTGCATTTCTTAAGTGTCTTCTAATTTCCAATTCTTTAAGGAAATCCAGTTCTTGTTTCTTATCACAAATATGTAGTACTTCTAGTTCTGTGTTAGGTGTCAATGAATGATTGGTGTCAAGTAGATGTCTGGCACAGTAGGATTTATCTGGTTGTTTTAATCTGTATGCTCGTAAGTGTTCACTGTATCGGATTTCAAAATTTCTAAGGGTCTGACCCAAATACACTGCATTACATTCTGGACATTTGAGTTTATATATACCTGATTTCTTTAATGGTGGTATTTTTGTTTTTACATTTAACAATTTTGTACTTACGTTACTTTCTGTTTTAAATTTTATAAACTCAAATGTCCAGAACGTAATGCTGTCTATTTGGGTCAGACCCTTAGAAATTTTGAAATCTGATACAGTGAACACTTACAAGCTAACAGATTTAAACAACCAGATAAATCCCAGTACGCAAAACATCTAGTTGACACCAATCATTCATTGACACCTAACACAGAACTAGAAGTACTACATATTTGTGATAAGAAACAAGAACTGGATTTCCTGGATGAGTTGGGAATTAGAAGACACTTAAGAAACCCACAATATGAAGTCATCAATGAACAGATAAATCTAGGGAGTTCTCCACTATTAAACTGTCTTCTTAAGTTATAATTGTAAAGATTGGCAGATATAGTTTTCCTGGTTTTCTATATCATTGCACAGTTATACTGATCTTAAATAGAAAAATGATATCCAGGATATCACCATAGGGCTAATAATATCTAAGCTTCAATATTTGTAATATCACATCTTCTTCTTTTTTCTATTAACATATATTAAGTCAATCACAAGGTCTAGCCAAAAATAACTACTAAACATCAGGTAGGCATCAAATGAAATGTAACTTCTGTCATTCTGACAATGATATACAGTTATCGAAACAATTGTCAATTTTTTAGAATTTTCAACATTTTTCATTATATTGTGGAATTAGCTAGAAACATTGAGTTTCATTTAAAACACAAATATGAGTAGATTCCACGAAGTAAGGGTCGAGACAGTTAATTTATTTTTACAATTAATAGGTACATTATTTTAGCAGCTGAGACAAGTATTCTGTGACGCGAAAGTGAAAAATCTTATGTTTCATTATAAAGATGAGGGAATGATAATACGAGAAAGAGAGAGAGAGGGATTTGAAAAGTGTTTGTATTTAGGGGGATTTTATTTAAAAAGTTGGAAATGTTCGTTTATTTTGGTTGCCCTGATGTAGGATTAGTTTCCTCTGCAGGGCTGGGCTAGGGGTGTTTTGAGTGTTGTGTGCAGCGTTCATAGATTGAGTTTGGTGTATTTTGAGTGGTCGGCTTAAAACCGGCCGAGTTGAAAAAGTATAGAAATAATTTTTAAAAGGTGTGTAGGATTGAGAGTGTTGGAGCGGGCTTTTCGCTAGAAAGTGGTCTGTAGGAAAATTTATCTCGGTTGGCACCGGGGATTGATGTTTGGAAGCAGCGAAGCTTCATAAGTGAATAGGATAAGGTGACGAAAAGTGTCTAGAATTGGAAGGTTTGGGTAGAAGACGAACCATGCTACGCTGCCGATATATATGATCTGCTGTTGGGCTGGCTAGGTGTCGGAAATTATAAGAAGAGAGATTGATATGTTATTTATTGAATCGGGATGTCTCCGGTGTATAAAGAGAGGAAATAATAAATAATTTGTGATTTATTAGAATTTTTGGAACTTTAGTGAGAAAAGTGTCTAGGAGTAATTATTTTAAAAAGTGTAGAGAATTGGTTGTTTGATGATGAAATTGGATTTAAATATGTTTGTGGATACGAGGATGCGGGGGTTTGGGATTTTATGCGCGGTGCGGCGTTGAATAATAATCACAATCATCAAGCAAATGGGCGTATACAGCTGAGGCTGTATTATTCCCAACATCGGTCCATTTGGCTAGTGAATAAATTGATCATGCTACAGGGAAACTGCAGAAAATCTGTAACGCCAGGTGGGGTGGGGGGTATATAGGGTTTACCTAAAGTGTTGAGTAAATTGATCGATTAGTAGAAGTAAGTGTATGAGAAAAATGTAATGTGTGAGAAGTAAAATGTATGAGAAAAATATAATGTGTGATTATCTGATAGAGATAGGGGAATTGCCTAGGAAGACAGAATATTTGCCGGGGAGGTCGTCGTAAGCCGTGGCTAGTAGGCAGACTGGAGGAAATGGAAACTTCCACTTGGGTTTTCTGCCGAGAGGCTGTCTGTTAGCGATCTACGGTGTGAGAAGGGCGTTTTTCTAGATTTCGTTGCCGAATTCGTTAGTGCGATTAACGTATCGGGCTTGTAAATTGTTCAGACGAGAAGGAATTGGCTCGATGTCGATATTGACATATACGGTCTTGCTGGGTAAATAGGGTGACTTCTATTGGCTGTATCTAAGAATTGACTGCTCCTAAGTCTGAATCTTGTTTACAAGATGGTCTGGAAGGGTGCAATAGACGTTTGAATGTTAATACTAACAACCTTACTATAAATGATTCAAAAACAAATTTCATTAACTTACCAAATTCTAGATTTGTATAAGGTGTGTCAACTTGATTTCAGCAAATATTTGTATCCTCGTGGTTTACTATAATTATTTCACTTGAGTTAAGTTGTTTCACAGAATTTTTTTTCTTTTTTTGGCATCAGGAGTGGATCCATGCAGCTAGGAACACAATTGATTTAGATCAAATTAGATTTTAACGCGGTTACAGTGCACTGAAACCAAAGGTTTATTGTGCCCCCCCTATCAGAGCTGTTCTCGCTACTACTACAGCTCGCCTTCCAGTTCCAAGGTTCTAATGAACACTAGTATTTGGAACAGCTTCAACGAGGTTAGGTCCTCACTCTTACAAGTTTATTGTCCGAATAATTTCTTGCGTTGGCTTGCAATGGCGAGGCATTCCAGAACTAGGTGATCCGGAGTTTCATCCTCCCCCCACAGAATATACACTCGTCAATATCTGCTAGAACTATTCTCATTAAGTGCTTCATAAGGCGGCAGCGTCATGTAAGAAAGCCCGTGAGGAGATGTAGCTTATCTTTACCGAGGTCCAAATATTTTTTGGATCTAGTAGTGTCAAAGTTCGACAGGAACTTTTTGGAACGTTCCAACCCGGGAAGGCACCGCCAGAGTGCGTCTCTTTCGGTTTCCTCTTTCTTCCGAAACTCTGTCTTGTAGGAGCATTTTGCTACACCACAGAAAGGCTCCGGGCCAATAAGGGGAATTTGTGCTCCTTTCCGGCAAGTGTATTGGCCTCTTCATTTCCCGTGATTCCCGAGTGGCCAGGAACCCAGACTAAAGAGACCCTGTTATTCTTGCCTAATTCATCAAATTTTCTTCGGCACTCCCATGCCAACTTTGAGTCAATGACATGGGAGCTCAATGCTTAGATAGCTGCTTGACTATCAGAATGGATCGATATGTCACGTTTCTGGTAGTTTCTTTCTAGGTTCATTTCCACGCATCTTTCGATCGCAAGTATTTCTGCCTGAAATACGCTCGGGAAGGAGCCTAACGATAATGAGTATCTGATGCCAGGCCCAAATACTCCAGCGCCTGCTCCAATGATGATTTTTGAACCATCCGTATACCATCTAATGGTGTTTTCTTTGAGAGTTTGGGTGGTGTATTCCCTTTCCCAGTCTCTCCTCGTATTTAGCATCGTGGTGAAATTCTTTTCGATGCTTACTTTCCTGATCATTTCGTCACTGGGAAGATTCGCTAATTAGGTGTATCTTGTCAGAGAGGACCAAGCTCCCTGATTTTTAATACTCTCATTGCCTGAACCTTCCTTAGATATTCTAAGAATTGCCTCTTGGGCAGATCTTTCTATCACCAGATGTAGAGGTGTGAGATCTGTAATTATCTCAAGTACCCTAGTTGGACACGTTCTCATAGCTCCAGTAATGCACACACAGACAAGCCTTTGAACTTTGTCAAGGGTCTTCCTCGTGCTGTACTGACTTGCTTTTGTGTGCTAAACTGTTGACTCATACGTAATTGCTGGTCTCACAATCATGGCGTACATCCATCACAGTATTTTTGGGTTACAGCCCCACCTCTTACCAGCTAGATTTCTGCACTCTATCAAAGCTCTTATTGCTTTACTAGCAGTTATTTCAACATGCTTATTCCACAGAAGCTTACTGTATAGTGTTATCCATAGATATTTAACCTCTGATTTCCATTCTATGATTTCCCCGTTTAAGGATATGGGTTTCATGGCTGGAAGTGTTCTTTTCCGGGTAAATGGAATTACTATGGTCTTGCTTGGGTTAATGTTTAGCCCCACTGACAGGCACCATTGCTCAATGATTCTGAGGCCCTTTTGTAATAAATCAATCAAGGTGCTCTCGAACTTGCCTCTGGCTATTAAAACAATGTCATCGGCGTAGCCCATACATTCGAATCCAAGCTCCGTTAGCCTATTGATAAAATCGCAATAAGTATCCTATAGGTTTGTGTATATGCTTAAGGGTTACATCGACTATGAGGAAAGACAATGTCACACGCTTCTCGCCTAGGGGTCAATCAAGGCATTATTCTAACAATACAGGTGGACCACGGATAGGAAGGTATATATACATAAGGGAACAAAATATTGGTATTAGTATCTAACAATGGACTTTCTAGATAATATATTTGTCTTACTGATAAATTTGATGATTACGTCAAGGACCTTTTTGTTATTGGTGTCCAAGAGGAATGGCATGTTGATTGGGAATTCAATCCCAAGTTCTCTAAGATCTCCTATTAGGATGTTGTTGTGAGTTTCGAATTTATTGCATTTTAAGAAGATGTGGTCTAAGTCAGTCCTTTCATTATACTCTTCGCATAGATCAGATGTTATTACTTTGATTTTGTTGAGATGAGCGGGGTAAGATACATGTCCGAATCTCATTCTTATTAAGGAGACCGTCTGTCTTCGGCTGTAAGGAGTGTTCGTGTACCAGCATTTTTTTGGTATGTATACTCTGAATTTTTGTTATTGCAATAGTTTTCCCAGTGTATGGTCAATTTTTTATACAAATTGTTTTTGCACATGTTAATGCAATCCCATAGACAATTATTCTCAAAATATGTTTCTCCTGTGTCGATACTTTCTTTTGCTAAAATATCTACGTGCTCGTTTTGTTTTATGCCTATGTGAGCTTCAAGCCAAGCCATTTGTATGTCGAATTTCCTTGAGGCGAGTTGTCCTAAGATGACTTGAATTTTGTAAATATACGGATGAGATACAAGGGAGCTTGTATTGTTTGGTTTATTTATACGGATAGTGAGTCCGAAAATAACGTAATGTTTTTATGTTGGTTTTGAGATGCTAAGTATTCTAAGACTTTCAATATTCCGTATGCCTCTGGGGTGTAAATCGAACTATGAGAATTGATTTTGGACTTGTTTTCTATTTTTCCTTTGGGGATATAAAATGCGCACCCAATACCTAACTCATAATTTGAAGCATCAGTGTATCCATGTTACTTTCGTTATTATCTGTAATTCTTTCGAGTAAATTTTGATTATAAGGTATTGTAATTTTTGGTTTATTTTGATATAATTCAAATTATTCATCTCTCGTGTGTTGCATCAATGTCGTGTTGCTCGTATTACGAATACCTACACAGAGTGGAGAATTTTTTTTTATCCAGTATGTTTTTGTCAAATCATTGCAGTACAGATACTTTATGGATTAGTGGCGACTGTTTTAATTTGCACTTTAAACTCATTGTTTCAGCCAAGTATTCTCTTCTCAATTTTAGTGGCGGATCTTTTGCTCCCACACTAATAGCTTCGACAGGTGTAGACTTCATTGCTCCGATGCAAATTCTAAGAGCTTTATTCTGGATAAGATCTAGTTGTTTTAGGCTTGTGTCATTTGCTGATCCGTACAGTATGCTTCCATAGTCCATTACAGATCGGATGTAAGCTCTGTATAACAAAAGTGCGATATCTAGAATAGCTTCCCACCACGTCCTCGTAATCATTTTCAGAAAATTTATTGCTTTTGTTCACTTTGTTCGTATGAGTCTATGAATGGTTTCCATATTAACTTGCTATCCAGTACTTCTAGCCGTGAAACCCATATCCTTAAACGGGGAAATCATAGAATGGAAATCAGGAAGATGCGTGGAAATGAACCTAGAAAGAAACTCTCAGAAATGTGACATATCGCTCCATCCTGATAGTCAAGCTGCTATCAAAGCATTGAGCTCCTATGTCATTGACTCAAAGTTGGCATGGGGGTGCTGAAGAAAACTTGATGAATTAGGCAAGAATAACAGGGTCTCTTTAGTCTGGGTTCCTGTCCACTCGGGAATCACGGGAAATGAAGAGGCCAATACACTTGCCAGGAAAGGAGCCTTTCAGTGGTGAAGGAAAATGCTCCTACAAGAAAGAGTTTCGGAAGAAAGAGGTAACCCAAAGAGAAGCACTCTGACGGTGCCTTCCCGGGTTGGAACATTCCAAAAAGTTCCTTTGACACTGCTAGATCCAAAAATATTTGGACCTCAGTATAGGTAAGCTACATCTCCTCACGGGCTTTCTTACAGGACACTGCCGCATTAGGAAGCTCTTAATGAGAATAGATCTAGCAGAGATTGACGAGTGCAGATTCTGTGGGAGGAGGATGATACTCCGGATCACCTAGTTCTGGAATGCCTCGCCATTGAAAGCCAACACAAGAAATGCATCGGACAAGAAACTTGTAAGAGTGAGGACCTAACCTCGTTGAAGCCGTCCCAAAGGTTCATTAGAACCTTGGAACTGGAAGGCGAGCTGTAGTAGTAGCGAGAACAGCTCTGATAGGGGGGGCACAATAAACCTTTGGTTTTAGTGCACTGTAACCCCGTTAAAATCTAATCTAATCTATTCAGTACTATTCCTAAATATTTGACTTAATCTTTGTATGGTAGTAGAGCATTACCTAATTGGATATTTTCAGGTTTTTGTACAATATGTCTAAAAAATACGTTGATGATTGACTTATGAGGAAATCAGAAGATGAACACAGAAATTAAAATATATAATGTACAAATAGAACAAGTAAAATAATTCAAATACTTAGGAGTAATTTTTGACGAAACAGGAAAACAAGATGCAGAAATAAATGAAAGAATCGAGAAAACAATTAAGCTATACTATGCCATGAACCAACAATTTAGGAACAAAAAAGAAATCACAAAAGTAAAAGTGTATAACACAATATATCGACCAGTTCTAACTTATGGATGCGAGTCTTGGACTCTTACAAGTAAGCAAAAAAGCAGAATACAAGCAGCAGAAATGAAATACCTAAGAAGAACATTTGGAGCAACAAGAAAAGACGAAATTTGAAACACAAAAATAAGAGAAGAATTAGGTGTCCAATCCGTATTAAAATTTATAGAACAAAGACAACTCACTTGGTGGGGATATATTCAAAGATTGGACAACAATAGATAAGTTAAAAGGACATATGAAGCAAAAATACAAATAAAAAGGAAAAAAGGAAGACCAAGACAAACATGGAATACAGTATTGGGTATTATACTAAAAGAGAGCGGTAAATCCTGGGAAGATGCAAAAACATTAACAAGAAAGACTGGAAAAAATTTATATATGAAAATTAAATGCAAACCCGACACCTTAGGGTAAAAGGGTATATGATTATATTATATTATAAATGACACGAATTGTTCCTAAATAATTCCACAATATAATGAAAAATAGGTAAATAATTCTAAAAAATTGACAATTGTTTCGATATTACTATCATTGTCAGAATAGATATCTTTTCCCCATTTTAGATCAGTATAACTGTGTAATGATACAGGAAACCAGGAAAACTGCATCAGCTGATCTTTACAGTTATTATTTAAGTTGGTCTAGCTAAAAATAATTATTGAACATCAGGTAGGCATGAAATGTAACTTCTGTCATTCTGACGATGATAGTAAGGTAATGTTTTTCTAATTTATTTAAACAGTAAATGGGTGGGATAAATTTTAAACACACGGTATGGCTACTTACTAATTTATTTAAACACTAAACTAGTCACGAACACTTAATTTATATATTCTTAACTAATAACTTAATTATTAATTTATATCAACAGTATATTCACTCAAACTAATTTATATAAACACTTCACTAATTTATATTCACTTATTTACTTGTTTATCTCACGATGTCAAATTATCAGCTGAACTCCTCCGCTGATTGGTCCTTTATTTATATTAGTGCCTTTTTTACTAGAAAACTCCGGACTGCGGCTTACTCAAAAACAAATGGCTTTCTGGCATTTTCTAGATAAGACTGGTCACAAAAACAATGTTTAGATAAGATAGTCGTAAACAGTTATAAAAAAACCTGCGTATCCGCCATAATTTTAACTTTTATATCTGGCTTAGACAGAGTCGGATTTGGGGACTATACCAGTGTGCTGTTTCGTAACATTACCCCCTCCTTAAATGGAAGTTCCTCCTGGAACTTTTGTGTAGCCGAGACTGGATGTTTGAATCGGCAACTGGTCCCATTTCACACTTTCCGATCTTGTGGAAATAGCAGGGCACCGTCTTCATCGGATACTGATAAGGGGGGTTGTAGCTGGAAATTAATATCTGGACACCGGTATCTTGAAAGATAATCTCTACCATGTTCCTGATGATTCGCCAATCCAACTGGTTACTCGCTATCTTAGGCATAGCCAGTTTCTTCACGCTGGATTCCAACACATGGTCTCGTAGGTGTCGAAGTGCTTCCAACACATCGCGGTAGGTAGATCGATCTTGAAATTAATTTTTAGTTACCACTTAGAAGACGTACCGCGAGTTATGTTTCAGTTTCAGTGTCTTGCCAGGGGCTGGAATCTAGTCTTCAAGTTTTTCTAATTGCCCGAACTTCTTTCGAAAGACGGTTGCCAACCCTCGTGCGTTCTTGATACGGGCGGGGATGTTGTATGCCAGTGAATAATCTTCCGGGAGAGTGAACAAATCTTGTTGTTCCGAAGCGACTCCATATCTAGCTTTCCCGGTACCTCCATACGTGCCCATAAATTCATCGAAGGTAGGGTCAGACACATCTCGAATAAGGTTTACTCCTTGGTCTCCTTCGAATGGCGCTAGTCGCTTTTGGTGAACTACTTTTGGTTTTCCGTTGGGGATCTTGCTTATGCGATATATAACATCATTGATCCTTTTCTTGCTTAAGTATGGACCTTCCCAGGATTTTTGTAATTTTGGAGAAAATTCTTTTGTCCTCGTCGTGTTGTGTAACCATACTTTGCCCCCTTCTTTAAAACCGCCTTCTGTGGCCTGCGTGTCGCGTTTTCATTTTGTCGCTGGCAACTTGAAGATGTGCTCGAACTAATTAATGAATATCGTCCAGCCTTCTTCTCAATTGGATCGCGTAGTCTTCGCCTGCTAGATCTTTTCCAGACTGGCAGCCAAATTCCAGGTCACAAGGAAGCCTCATTTCACGTCCAAACAGGATTTTCGCCGGTGTTTCACCCGTGGACTCATTGACGGCAGATCGATAAGCCAATGCGAATAGGGAAATATACTGGTCCCAATCTCTCTGATGGCTGGTTACTACTTTGGACAGGTATTTTCCAATATTCCTGTTCATTCTCTCGACCATTCCATCTGACTGTGGATGTAATGCTGTTGTCCTGGTCTTCTTCATTCCCAGCTTGTCGCAAATCTCCTGGAATAGATAGCTTTCAAAATTTCTTCCTTGGTTACTGTGGACTTCCAAGGGCACTCCGTATCGGCTGATGAATTCTTTCACCAATACATCCGCGACAGTTGTGGCCTCTTGATTCGGGATCGCGTAAATTTCCATCCACTTCGTGAAATAATCCATTAAAACCAGGATGTATTTACCACCACTTTCTGTCGTCGGAAATGGTCCAGCGATATCTAAAGCAATCCTTTCGAAAGGGCTTCCAACATTGTACTGTTTCATGGGTGCCTTTCTCTTGCGATGTGGTCCATTACTCGTAGCACAAGTCGTACATTTCTTACACCAGTCCTTCACATCATCGGAGCTGTTCATCCAATAAAACCTCTCACGGATTCGCTGGAGGGTTTTCTTCACTCCCAGATGACCTCCCGATGGACTGTCGTGTAACTTCTTCAGTACCTCAGCTACTCTCGTTCTAGGGATAACCAGCTGTCTCCTTATCTCGGAACCATCATCGTTTTCAAGGACTCTCTTCAACAGCCCTTCTTCCAGGACAAGGGAGTCCCACTGAGCCCAATATGCCTTGAGTGTCGTTGAAAATCTTGATACTTCTTGCCATGTAGGTCGCCGATTTTCTTCCTTCCATTGCCGGATCATCTTCAGGTGAGGATCATTCTCCTGATCTTCTCTGATCCTGGTGGGTGACCATTCCTCGTTAACTACTGTAATTCTTGAAACTGCAACTTCTTTAGATTTCGACTTGTTGCATTGAGAATAGTCTACAGGGCATGACCGTCTAGGCAAAGAGTTGGCTTTTCGGTGATTCACATCAGCTGAATGTTCACCCCTGTCTGATTTCGTAACAGTAATATCAAAACAATTGTCAATTTTTTAGAGTTTTTACCATTCTTACGTTATATTGGGGAATTATTTAGAAACAGTTTCATTTAAAAAGTAATATGAGTAGATTCCACATAGTAAATTTCAATAGCAATTTTAGTACTGGGGTTACTTGCAATATCTGAAATATACCTTTTTTGCGACATAGAAGTAGATAAGTATGTCACTCTTGCTGTTCCAAAATGTAATAGAGGACCATTAGATAGAAATAATCTGGATGGTATTATACTTGATGAAAAGTAAGGCACAGAAACGGGTGTGTTAGAGAACAGGTTTCCTAGGAGTGATCTAACGCCCCTTTCGACAATTACTTTAATTATAATGGAATTCCTCAAGACTGTTTCATTTCATTGAGAGAAGCCTGCGCCGGACAATCGATGTTTTCGGGGCAAGGATTTTCAAAAGGTCAATTTCAGCTATCAAAACGTCAGTGTAATACCAATCGTTTTGCCTGTTTCAAGTCTAAAAATTACTGCAGTCTTATTGAAACAATTCTCGTCAAAACAAATAACGTATACAAAATTCACCATTTTTTTGTATTCAGTATTACATTATAATTAATATACAAAATTTGTTTAAATTATATGTTTACATTTTATTCTTTTTGCATTTAATAATAATAATGATAATAATGACTTTATTGCTATGTTATAAGAATACAAGTACAAGTAAAGGCGACGTTCGCTCTTAGATGATGTTCCCGTACTAGAAGCACCAGCTAAGTAGCGCTCTTCCACGCAACCGCAAAATTTAATATCCTTTCGTACAATATCTTACATGCTAAGAAAACAAAAAACGCAAAACTAAATATCAAATATCCTTTCGTTCATCCATCACTTTTTCTAGGATTAAAGAAAAGATTCACTGAATGCTTATGGGACGAAGTTCATTGAAATCGGCCGGATTATCCGTCTTAGGTATGAGTAGAACTTTAGATTCTTTGATGGTGACAGTGACATTAGTGATGCGCCTAGTATCGACAGTGATCACTATTCCGATGAAGAATATGATAGGGACGTAACTGATGTTGGAATTTACGCGACGTAATTCCAACCGTGCGAATTATCTATTTTGAGACGCCCTGTACATATGTGCTGGAACCTGCGCACAAGTCGGTGCAGTGTACCTACCAGTAACCTATCTGCGAGCGAACCCTTTTCTCTATTCCAAGAGTACTGAAGATGTCAGAAGTTAGAGCTTTATTGTGAAGTTAGTGCGTTGTTGGTTAATTTGTGCGTGTTTTAGTTATGTAATCGAACGCGATTGTTATCCGCCGCGGCCTTTCCTAAGAAAACCGGTAGTTTTTTCTCTCTCCAACCCATTTTAACCGCCGTGGTCTTTCGTAGGAAAGCCGGTAGTTCATTCTATATCTAACTCGTTTTAACCGCCGTGGTCTTTCGTGAGAAAGCCGGTAGTTCGTTCTCGCTCTAACAAATATGATTGCCGTGTCATTGCCCAAACGGTATCTCTCTCACTCTACATCGAATTATAATTAATTACATTACAAGTTATTAATTGTCTCTTGTCTCTATTGAAAGATACTCAACATCAATTCAAATTCCTTATCACGCCGATCAAGTGAGAAAGACAATCATAGAATCCGAGATTATTTGTACAGTGATAGTAGTTGTGAAAGAGCTTTTAACAATATTTCCACAATCAGATCCATAAAGGGTATTCCCCAAGAATCTTTGGGTCTCAAAGGCCTCAAAAATATTGGTAACACATGTTTCATGAATAGTATTATCCAATGCCTATCAAACACAAGGTGGCTATTAGAATATCTAAAGAAAGACGCATACATAAGAGATATTAACATAAACATATCTAGCATGAAAGGAACACTAATTAAAGTATTTGCTGAAGTTATTCAAGAGCTTTGGTCTGAAGACGGTTCATACAGAGTGGTTAATACAGTATCATTGAAAAGTCAGATTCAGCGATTTACTTCAAGGTTCATGGGATACACTCAACATGATGCACAGGAGTTTCTTCGTTACCTATTAGCAGGACTTCACGAATATATCAACAAGGTATATGAAAAACCAAAGCCCATATTAACAGAAATTGATGACAAATTTAGTGATATCGAGAAAGCACAAGAATTTTGGTTAAGATATGCGAGAATGGACAACTCCAAGATTGTGGATAACTTTGTCAGTCAATTGAAATCAACAATCAAGTGCACACACTGTGGTCACTGTTCAGTTACCTACAATACTTTTTGGGATTTATCCCTTCCGATACCACAAAGAACAGGTCAATTACGACTTTCACAATGTTTAGATTCGTTTACAAGAGAAGAAACACTCGACGGTATGAGAAACCAACTTGTTCGAAATGTAAGGAACGAAGACGATGCATTAAATCATTCTCAATTCATAAATTTCCGAAAATATTGGTTATTCACCTGAAGCGCTTTTCGCAAACAGAAAGGTTTAGTGGAAAACTTAATGTTTCATTAGATTTTCCACCTTGTATGTACAACCTCTACACTATATCAAATCACTGTGGAACCACTTATAATGGTCACTACACAGCATTTCGCCTACATCCCTACACGGGACAGTGGCACGAATATAACGATTCAAGAGTGCTATTAATATCGTGGAAATCTTTAGTGAGTGGAGAAGCATATGTTCTCTTCTATGAACAAGATGACACAAAATCCCACCTTTAAGTTTAATAATTTTTTTTATTAGTTTTTAAATTGTATATTTTCATTATGAACCAATGTCCTATTTGTTTTTTTTTCTGCAAAATTTATTTATATATTCATATATACATTGTATCCTTCTAAATATAAATAAAATGTGCTTGTTTTAATATTGAAAAAAAATTTATGTAATTACTCCTGTAAAATGCATTACATTTACTAAGTTCTCTGTTACATTTTTTCATGTAATAATATTTTATATTAAGCGCGAAACGCTAACATTCCAGTGTTGCCAAGTAGTGGCATGAACGTTTCCACATGTTTATTTTGTTTTTGTTAAGATCTTTTGAAGATCATTAAAGATCAATAGAAAATAAACTGGCTATTTTATTGACATCGTAGTAGTTAGTTTACCCTTTCGTGGTCAGCGGAGACAGGGTAATTTGTGTTTAGATGTCAATAACCACATCTCCATCAATTATACAGTCCGCTTACGTTACTGCCTGTCTACGCTCCCCGACAACTGAAGATAATGGAATTGAACAAGTGTTCCATGACAATGTAGATATTCATCCAACTATATTAGATGAAAATCACCCTAACAGTTCAGATGAAAGTGATTCTTCGGTGTTACCATCATCATCACACTATGTTTATGAAAAGAACAGGTAAAAGAGTTCCAAAAAAAGCTCCAACACTGCGTTTTACCCGGAATCAGAATATTTTGCATCTTCCAGGCCTAAAACACGTGGCAAAAAATTGAAAAAAAAAGAATTCCATCAATTATTCAATCATCAATCAATTATTGCTCTCTTCTAATAACTGATGGAATTATTAGAAGAACTGACGAATACACAAACGAAAAAATCACGAATTTGACTTATACATATGGAAAAACAGCTTCCTTTGTGAACCATACAGGTGAAGTTGAAATTAAAGCATGTCTTGGACTGCTGTATCTCACATCAATCTTTAAATCAAACAATGAAGATGTCGAAGGGTTATTCGCTACTGACGGAACTGGTAGGGACATTTTTAAGTGTATGATGTCACAAAAAAGATTGTTTTTATTGGTCGTATTATGGTTTGATAGTATTTCTACCCGAGATGAGATGGTCAGATAACCTATGTTTTATACGCAATATTTTTTATTTATTTATAGAGAACTGTAAAATATGTTATAGTCCTGGGGAATCCCTTACAACTGATGAAATGTTTGTAGGATTTAGAGGCAGGTGTTCTTTTCGCGTTTATATGAAAAGCAAGCCTAACAAGTACGGTTTGAAGATTCAATGCCATTGTGATGCAAAAACTCACTATATGCTTAATGCCTTTATTTATACCGGAAAAACACAAAATTCTCAGCCAAATACACATAAATTTTCAGCACCGACTCAAACAGTTCAATCAGTGATTGATCCTGTTAAACACACAAATAGACACATCACCACAGACAATTGGTTCACACCCTTGGAATTGGTTGACCAATTATGTAAGAATAATCTAACCTATGTCAGCACTCTACGTAAGAATAAACGTGAAATACATGCGCACATTGTTCCGTCTAAAAAACTGAACCAGGTACTTCAAAATTGTCTTTTACAAGTAACACAACTTTGCTTTCGTATGTACCAAAGCCAAATTAATATGTTCTTGTAGTGTCTTCAATGTACCATAACAACAAGGTAGATGTAGAATCAAAGAAACCTGACATGATTCTTTATTATAATGCTACGAAAGCGGTGTTGATGCACTAGATAAGAAATGTGCAAGTTACAACACGTTCGTAGAACGAGAAGATGGCATTCTGCAATATGGTATGCAATAATGCAAATAACTTCTGTGAATTATTTTATTGTTTTTTTCTGGTACTTAGACTTCTGTGAAACGATGAGATTTTATAAATGAATTAAGCCGATCGTTAATTTAACGGCACATAAAACGTCGTTTATTGGACACAAGACTTCCTAGAGAACTTCGTCCAATCATTCAACGAATTCTAAAATGCGACGGCACTCCAGGGAATTCAACTCAGCCGTCCACATCCACCTATAATTCTATAATTCGGAGTTGATTCTGCCGAATGGTAGACCGACACAACCTCGGGGAAAACGCCGTAGGTGTTACATATGTCCATCAAACAATGACAGAAGTGTAAAAATCATGTGTGGACGCCCCACAGTTCAGCTACTTATTATACGAAAATTGTCATATGTGATTAGTAGCTGCAACAATCATTATTCATACTTTTATAATTTGAAAAAATTTGCTTTTATTTATAAGTGTGTTAAGTTAATTTTTCAAAAAAATTGACATTTGTCTTTGAATTTTGGAATTTATATTTCATCTTAAATTTAGAACGTTTATTTTAAATGTAAGGGCTACAACAATATGATTTCTTATAAATACTTGAAAATATTTATGAACCTGTTGGAAACAATGTTAAAAATAAAAATTTCAAAGTCTCATTTAATTGCTTTATTATTCTTAAAAAGCCTTGGGTTCGATTTTACACAACGATACCAGTTACGCAAGTAAATATGACGATACCAGTCAAGGGCTAATGTATATCCAGCGATAATACGCAGTATTATGAAAAACATAGTAAATTAACATGTAGTTTCGTCTCTATCAACACTAAAAAGTAAAAACTCAAATGAATAAATATTTAGTTTACAACTATAGTATTCAATTCTGCACTAAACGTAAAAAATAATTTGGTCTGATGTACTAAATGCAGTTGTTATTCGATATTGGTATAACATAAAATGGCTGATGTTCATAAGCAGTTATATGCCATCCATAGGACAGTCAATAAACTCTACGGGTTAACTCTATAAATGTCAAATGTGTGTTTTTAGAATAAAATATTTCGAAGCAAAATGCACTCGACGGAACGGCTTAGAATATTCTTCGATTCTCTACGATTTTATGTCATATATTTGTTGTATTTTAAAACTAGAGACCCACAAAAAGTTTCTTCAAATTATTATACATATCTTAAGATATTTCAAATTATTTATAAGACACAACCGACTCTGAAGATCAAAAAAGTTATCTCCCCAGCTCAAATTAAAATCTTTTTTCTACGATTATTATAGAATTCCTATATTCCGACGTAGTTTTCGATTATGGTATAGCTTCATTCTAGCCCTAGAGAAATAATATTCATTCTCGCCCTTGGTATGGAATGACTACTTGTGGCGCCCTCTAAATGTCACGGTTCATTTGACAGAAAGAGAAAGTAGGCGTGTTCCGTATTCTACACCAGCTACTCTATGCAGAGTTGAAGTAGTGCGGAAATATCAAAATGTATAAAAAATCCTCTACAGTGAAGGGAAGATTTCTAATATTATCCTTGAGTATTACTTGTTAGGTCCAGAAGTGAAGAATAAGTGTATTTTGAGGCACTTTTTAAGAAAAAAAGAAGAAAATAGAAAACGCTATCTATGTTCAGCCTCCTCCCACTAAAGAGAGAGTACTATTTTCTAGTATAGTAGGTAGTATGTGCGCGCAATTTTTATGTTTAGGTTTTAAGTTCCCACGTTTAAATATCCTACTTATTGTCCATATCTATTCGCTTTTGGAGAATTGAGATTGTAGATTGTAGGGGGGGTCGTACAGGCTGTACAGCCTCACAAGCACTTCGACCTATAAGTTCTTTTGTGCGTGACCCTTGATCTATTCGAGGCCCGGGATTCCGAGACTTCTTGTGAAGTTTATCAGTTTCCTGGGAGCTAAGTTCCTGATGTCGGAGGGCGTTAAAAAGGCCCCTTCCAGGAACTTAAGCCTCTTGCAGAAAAGCGCTGGGCATTCGCAAAGCAAATGTTCTGCAGTTTCCGCGAAGTTCTCGCAGTAACGGCAACTGTCACTCTCTGATTTGCCCATCTTTTTGAGGTGATACCCCAGAGGGCAGTGTCCAGTGAGGAGTCCCGTTACCATCTTCAAGTCTTTCTTGTCCAACTCGAGAAGCTGTTTAGCTTTCTTAGGCGATAGGCACACTAGTCTTTTCGCTTGTCTTTGTCCTGGCACTTTATTCCAGTGAGATTTCATTTCATCGGTTTCCCAGCGTCGGAACTCCTCTTTTAAGTGGGCTTTGGAGAGTCCACAGAAGGGTTCTGGGCCGGGAAATTGTGTATTTGCCCCTTCTTTGGCAAGGCAATCTGCTTCTTCGTTGCCTTTAATTCCTCTGTGACCTGGCACCCACATCAGGGTGACCTGATTGTTTGCTGCCAGTTGTCTCAGGGATTGTTTACAGTCCCAAGTTAGCTTAGACTCACAGGTGTATGACCTCAGAGCTTTTAGCGCTGCTTGGCTATCTGACAGTATATAGATTTTTTCCCTTCGAGTGCCTCTTTCAAGGCATTCCTGGGCACATAGTTCTATAGCATGTACTTCTGCTTGGAAGATGGTTGGGGTGTTACCAAGGGGTTTTGAGAGCCTGAAATTCGGTCCTGTAACGCCCACTCCAACCCTTTCGTCCATCTTAGATCCATCTGTGTACCACACTGATGCATCCCTTCCCAGTTGAGTTCCGTTCTCTGTGCAAGTTTGGTGGCTGTTTATGACCACTTCAAACTGCATTTCGAAGTCGTACCTAACTGGCATGAAATCTGTCGGTTTAGACATGGCTTCTAGGGAAATATGTTCCAAAATCCTTAAGTGTCCGATCAGATTTCCTGCTTTTAGGCTTTTTGTCTGGCTCAGTCTGAAGGCACTGCTTGCTGCTTCTTTCTTTACACATAGGTGCAATGGCGGAAGGTTTAACATTACCTCCAGAGCTGCAGTAGGGCACGTAAATATTGCCCCTGTTATTCCCAGACAGGCTAGCCGCTGCACTTTCTGCAGCTTGACTTGTGCCGAAATTTGTTGAGTTTTTGGCCACCACACTAGTGAGGCGTAGGTGACCATGGGTTTGATGATCGTTTGGTATGACCAATAAATCATTTTTGGTTTCAGACCCCATGTCTTACCAAAGACTCTGCGGCATGTCCAACTTGCCGCTGTAGCTCTGGAAAGAATGTGGTTGATTTGGCTGTTCCAAGTCAGTTTATGGTCTATTATAACTCCCAAATATTTCACCTCTTTGGAAAATGTTAGCTGGGTTCCATTCAGAGTTGGGGCTTTAAGTTCGTACTTTCGCCTCTTGGCGAATGGAACCAGCACTGTTTTGCTAGGATTGACGTTGAGTCCTTCCTTTGCGCACCAGCTTCTGATTATGTTTAGGGCTAATTGCATGCGGTCGGAGATTACTCCGTCATGTTTGCCCCTAATGGTGACGACTAGGTCATCGGCATAACCTTGAGTGGTGAAACCAGATTCGTGTAGCTTTACTAACAGGTCGTCGGAGAATTGAGATACAATTGATTTATTTTATCCTGCCTGAATTCAAATGTCCACCTATGGTTTCTTGCGGTTTTGGGGTCTTACCTGAAATCGTTCTATCAATGTGATAGAAATATATTATACCGTTAATAGAGGGCGTAATTTAATAAAAATGTGAAAGCCACATTTTACAAAATTAATCTAACTAAGGGGCATAAGGAAACAATCATCGCGTTCTTCAAAAAATTTTGCGTCTTTTTGATATTACAAGTTCTAGTCTATTTACTAAACTAAGGGGTGTGGGAACTTGTTATGAAAAACGCCCATAATTCCGTTTCTACTTAACCGATTTTTGCAAACTTAATCTTTTTGAAAACAGCTCCTTTTCACCAATATAATAGTAATCATTTTGACAGAACCTAATGAGTAAGATGCACGCTAAAGGGCGCTATTTAATTTTTTTAAATCGGGTTATTTTTGAAAAAAATTAAATAGGAGTATGTTTTAATCAGGGATTATAAAAGTATACCTAATTAGCAACAGAATTGCGAAAACCGCATGTCCATATCTTTTCTAGTCCCGAGATATCTTAAAAAATGTTAATTTCAAACATTTGAATATATATTACCTCCTAAGGTTGTAGATACGGAGGGGGACATTAACAATTTTGAACTAATTAAAATTATCATTTCTTGCCCTATTAAAAATAATTACAATTATTATTTCAATATTACTGGGAAACGGCGTTAAAGTGTAAATATATAAAATCAAGTATTGGACGATTGAAAAATAAAATGCTATATGTAAAATTATTAAACATAATAATTTGTTTATTTCGGTTTCGTTGCGATTTGTTCGTATTAAATTCAATATAAAACTTACTTAACAGTTTAATCATTCTTATAAACCATTTTGAATGCATGAGAAATGCAAATGTTGCTGCTGGGGTGCCCCAAATACGCCAAAGCAGAGTTTTTCTTCGACTCGTACACCATCTAAGAACGACGGGAAATGTAAAGGTTCCTGATAATAGAAAACGCGGCAGAGGTCGCTCAGGGTAAAACACAACAAACGTCTTGGCTTCAAAATTGTTAAAATCCGTTTCGTACCTACATGTAGGTAATCTATATTCAAAGGTAAATGTTTAAATGTTGCTAGTTATGTTTACTTTTATAATCCCCGATTAAAACTGCATAGTCCTATTAAATATTTCCAAAGATAACTAGATTTATCAAAAATCAAATAGCGCCTTCTAGCGGCAAAAGTTACTATAGGATTATGGCGAAATTATTATATTTCTGTTGGGGGCCGTTCATAAAATACGTTCGCATACAAGGGGGGGGGGGTTTGGCGAGTGTGACAAGATGTGACAAGGGGGGACAGGGGGTCTACGGCAGCGTGACGTTCGCCGTTCATTAAAAAATTTTACTGAGTATTCGTTCTCTCGATTTTTTTTTTCAATTTTGTAATGATAGAAGTCATTTATTTCGTATTAGTTAATATACAGATATTTAAATGTATATATATTTATTACAATAAATTGTAACTTGATATATTTATTTTTTTCAACATGAGCGCTAGCTCTGTGGCACTCTGTGTCGCTGTAGCGTTTTGACTTGGCTCTAGTGGCGTTGCGATCCATCACAATCGATTTCTTTGTTTTCCCAATACATGAGAGAGTAACGTTTCTAAGCACTCTGCGCGTATTTTTCTTTCATTCGTCATTTAGCAGTGAACTAATGCAGACGCTTTTAACTCTCTTCTCAATTTAATGCTTTTCATTATAAAGTGAGGTATTTAGTCGAAATTTATAACTCTTGGATTGAGATATATATTGCAAGAAAATGTCATCGATAAGAGGTGAACTTTATCAAAAATTATTCAACACGTATAAAAAGTGTTATCCGGATAAAAAATCAATCATCGTGCAAGAAAATGTCAACAAGATTTGGAACGATCTCAAGCACGAGCACAAAAGTGATGGCAAGCAGTTCGAAACAAATATTCAAAATTATATCGAATCTTTAAATCAAAAGATAACTCAGAATAAAGCAAGGAATTTAACGTTTTTTACAAGTATTAAGGTAAGTTAAGTTCTTTTTGAATCTGGTTTATATTTACTATTATCTGGTTCACACCAATACTACTCACGGTTTATATTATCATTACTATTTCGAAAACTTTTTATAAATGCATGATTTTGTTGGATTAATAATTAAGATCATAAGATTAGTAAATTAAACAATTTCGGTGTAAAATTATAGTGTAAACGAGCTTGTATAAGTCGCTATTTTATACAATCAGTTTATATATATACTTATAATTAATTCCTTTGATTTTTAGCCACTCAATACAGTCAAGGATTGTCCTCAAGCGTCGACGAGTAAAGAGGATCTTCCAAAACAAAAAACAGTTTCTACTGAAAAAAATTTACCTCGTGAAGAACAAATACACAGTTCAAAAACGGCTACATCTGCCCAAGATGAATGTAAAAAGAAAATTTCAGTTATGGAATCAAGTTTAAATTCATTACTTTTACAAAGAGATTCTGGATTGTCAACACCTGGACTTGATAAAGAAATAAAAAAATTAAAAGGAAAAATCGAAACTGAAAAAAAATCTCTCAAGCGTAAAGAATCAGCACAACAAAGATCATCGAAATCTCGTGCAATGAAGAAAAGAAAGCTTGATGACATTTGTCTTGAGCATCCGGACGTTGCAGAAAAATTAAAAATAAGAAGTAATCCCGGTCGGCCGAGTTTAGAAGAGGATCAATCAGATATACTGCAAACTATCATGAAAATTGCTATTTTTGGTAGTTCTGCTGATGAACGACGTAGAACTGAGACAATAAGAAGCTGTAAAAATTTAGATCAGTTACACGAGCAATTAAAAAGTTTGGGTTTTCAACTGAGTAGGAGCACGTACTTACGACTTTTACCACGAAATTCATCTTCTCGTGAAGGAAAGAGACATGTTTCTACAGTACCAGTAAAATTAATCCGTGCTCAAAATGACTTAAAGAAACAACACATTGACACAGAGTTTGCGACAACTTCAATTAGATATTTAGAAAGTCTTGCTTCTTTTCTTGGACCCAATGAAGTATTTTTTCTTTCTCAGGATGATAAAGCCCGAGTTCCGATTGGACTCACAGCAGCTTCAAAACAAGCACCATTATTGATGCACATGCAATACAGAGTTTCTCTTCCTGACCATGACTGGGTAGTAGCTGCTGGACACAAATTAATACCGTCTGTATATGCTGGTATTGTTATTGAGCCGAATGGTTTCGGAAATCCTTCAAAAGTAACCTATTCAGGATCAACGTTTATAGCTATTCGAAGTGGCAAACATTCTAGTTCCACTGCTAACACACATTCCAATGATTTAAAAAAAATATTTGAACTGGAATCATTTAAAAGTCTCGCCTACACAAACACCGGATCTACAAAACCTGTAGTAATCATTTCTGCTGATGGAGGTCCTGATGAAAATCCTCGCTACAGAAAAGTTATATTTTATGCTATCCAGCATTTTCGCGATTTTAATTTGGATGCTTTATTTGTTGTTACAAATGCACCAGGCAGAAGTGCTTACAATCGTGTAGAAAGAAGAATGGCTCCACTAAGTCATGAGCTAGCTGGCTTGATTTTGCCTCATGAGCATTATGGATCGCATTTAGATTCTTACGGTAAAACTATTGATAAAGATTTGGAAAAAAAGAACTTTGAATATGCAGGGACAACTTTGGCTAGTGTTTGGAAGTCGTTAAAAGTCGATGGTTACGATGTAGATGCAGAGTATATAGCACCAAAAGAAGATGATAGTGACAATGTACAAATAATAATTGATGATTGGTACTGTAAACATGTTCGTGAATCACAATACTTATTACAAATTTTGAAATGCTCAAACGAAGACTGCTGTGGCCAAACTAGAAGTAGTTTAAGAAGTTTAATTCCAGACGGATTTTTGCCTCCACCGATTAAATTACAACAAACTGAAAACGGATTAATAGTATCTTAAGTAAATTCGGATGATGGCACATTTATTAATCTATTTGCTCGTCTTGCAGTGAAACTTCAGCCTGAAGCTGCAGATTTTCAGCAAATTCCTTACGATTGGTTTTGTCCGTCAGTCCATGATAAATTGGCGAATAGAACATGTAAAGAATGTAGCCTATATCATACGTCTAATAAAACCTTACTGCAACATTTGAAGAATTTACATCCAAAAAAGAAAAGACAAGATGAAGTAGTTCGACGTATACAACCAACTCGCATTGTAGCTCGGCGAGCTCGTGAGCTGTTATGTATATTAGGAGATGAAAACGCTGGTACGGAAAATGCAGAATGGATAGATGACGATGAAGTGGATGGTAGTTTCGAAGATGTAGAAGAAGATGTTGCAATACCAATTATAGATGTTTCGGAGTATTTACAGAATCCTTGGACTTCTGATAAATAAAAATATTATTTATTTGTTTTTTATTTAAGATATTTAATAATTTATTTAAATTTTATTATAAAAATAAAAAAAAATATTTTCTAATATCAAAATTTGTGTATTATCAATCAAAATTTATCATGTTTAGGGGGGGAGGGGTCTTAGTTTTTGTGACGAAATATTTCCAGGGGCGGTCACAGAAAGTGTGACACAGTGTGACAACCGGGGGGGAGGGGGTCAAAAAAAGTTAATTTTAGTGTGACGTATTTTATGAACGGCCCCTTGGTGGAAAAGAGCTGTTTTCAAAAAGGCTAAGTTCGGTAAAATCGGTTGTGTAGAACCGGAGTTATGGGTTTTTTTCATAACAAAGTTACCACTCCCCCCCCTGACTTGACTAAAAGTTATAATATTAACTATATGCAGAATTTTTTGAAGAATGTGATGATTGTTTTTGTTATGGCCATTAATAACGTTAATTATGTAAAATTTGGCTTTTTAAACTATTTTTATTTAACTCTAGCGGTAGACATACAAACTTAAAAATAATTTCCACGTTTTTCTCGAGGTCACTTTTGATATAAATTTTTTTCCCGCAGCTGTACTATAAACGGTTTCAGATACATGGCCGAGAGCCATTCTTATTGGGACACCTGCTCATTTTGCACATTGTCAAATTCCCTGCCTCTACATATACGAAACAATGAATTTTCATTAAAATTGAGACGTGTGTAAAGTTGACCCAGCGTTTTTCGAAATTCAAAAAAATTAATGTTGAGCTGAATTGTGCTAGGTTTGTACTACTTGTGCTCCAATATTGAAAATTCTATGGGCTGATGAGAAATTAAAAAAAAGTACAGTCATTTTCGAATTTCGAAGAAAAATAGGGTTGAATTGTGCTACTTGAGCTGCTGGGATACAATTAGAAATAAACGGTTTTAATGATTAAAACTAACTTTTCCGCATCTGTGGCCCTGAACAATATTCTATCCTAAAATTGTTACTTGTATACACTTCGGGGGATGTACCGTGGTAACAAACCAAAATTTTTCCAAAAATTTAGTATATCTGAATTTATAGGACCCGCTGTACTGGCTCTAGTCAAGTGAAAATCAATAGGATACATCTGTGAAACACCTTGAACAATATTCAATCATAAAATTGATCAATCGTATACTCTCTGGAGGCTGTATCGTGCTAACAAACTGAAAATTCTCCAAAAATGACAAACATTTGGTACTCCAAGTACCACAGCACCCGTTGTACCGGCTTTAGTGAGCTGAATATCAATAGGGTTCATCTTTGAGACGCTCTGAATAATATCCAATCATAAAATTGGTCATGTGTATATACTCCGGAGGCTGTATCGTGCTAACAAACTGAAACTTCTCCAAAAATAACAAAAATATCGTACTTAAAGTACTGCATCACCTGTTGTATTGGCTCTGGTGAGCTGAAAATCAATAGGGTTCATCAGTGAGATATCCTGAATAATATTCAATCACAAAATGGGTGACTTGTTGAACTCCGGAGGCTGTATCGTGCTAACAAACTGAAATTTCTCAAAAAATTACAAAATGTCAAATACCATAGCACCCGTTGTACTGGCTCTGGTGAGGTGAAAATCAATAGGGTTCATCTGTGACATGTCCTTAACAATATTCAATCATAAAGTTGGTGAATTATTGCACTCCGGAGGTTGTATCGTGCTAACAAGACATGTAAGAAAAAGTGGCCGACGACGACGACATACACACAGGATTTTTCTTCTAAAAACCGTTTTTTCGTGTTGCTGTTGATGGATAACGTGAAAATAACTCAAACAAATTTTCAAAATTCCAACTTTTTTTGGGGTAAACAAATACTTTTCTCGCATATCGATAGGTTGGATGGAAAAGTAAAATTAATTAGATCACCTTGAAGAACAAAATAAAATAATTTGTTGTATTGACAGCACAGTATCCTCAGATGCTAGCACAACTTTTATTTTTGCGATAAATAAATTCCTGTGTCGATTACGAAGGTGATAAACTTTTTTCTCCCTATTTATAATTTATAATAATACGATAATGAAATTATAAGTTTCGATAAAATAATCTTTTGTTTTGATAGCACAGTGTTCGCGGATACTAGCAAAACTTTTATTTTTGCGAAAAAAAATTGCTGTGTTGAGTACGAATGTAATGAACTTTTATATCTTCATAAAATCCACGATTTTTGCGATTAAATTTAATTATAAATTTCGGTAAAATAATTTGTTGTATTGACCACACAGTATTCTCGGATACTAGCACAACTCAGTACACATTTTTGTGATAAAAAATTGCTGTGTCGAATGACTTGGTGGTTGGGCCAACTTCTTGAAAAAAAATATTTATTACCCCATAGAAATTGCAATATTGAAAAAAATCTTTTGCAGCACATTTCAACAAAACTTTTATTTTCTTGAATTTTGAAAAAGGCTGGGTCAAATTTACCCACATAAAATAGAGTCAATTTTAAAACTCACTCTAACATCTATTAATATTCTAGGAGAAGAGCTGACGATATCGATGTCTCCTTTTCCAGAGTGAAAAGTTCTTAGTTGAACAAAATCAATATTCAAATGTATTATTTTATTTGTATACTATTACACATTTCTGTCAACTTAACTGTTTAATTTTGTATGTTATTTTAAATTTCATTGATTTCTATACAATTGTTACTTCAATTCAGTGGTGTAATCCCAATTTTATCAATAGCGGAACGCCATTATTCCGGTGGGTCTGGGGGAAAAATGAGGAACATTTTCAAATAAACGGTTTTAACTAACTTTTCCGCATCTGTGGCCCTGAATAATAATCTATAATAATATTGTTACTTGTATACACTTCGGGCGATGTATCGTGCTAACAAACCGAAATTTCTCCAAAAATATCCAAAAAGTTAGTATATCTGGATTTATAGTACTCGCTGTACTCGCTCTAGTCAACTGGAAATCAATAGAGTGCATCTGTGAGACACCTTGAACAATATTTAATAATAAAATTTGTCAATCGTATACTCTCTGGAGGCTGTATCGTGCTAACAAACTGAAAATTCTCCAAAAATAACAAAAATTTGGTATTCCAAGTACCATAGCATCCGTTACACTGGCTTTAGTGAGCTGAATATCAATATGGTTCATTTTTGAGACGCTCTGAGTAATATCCAATCATAAAATTGGTCACTTGTATATACTCCGGAGGCTGTATCGTGCTAACAAACTGAAACTTCTCCAAAAATGACAAAAATATCGTACTTAAAGTACTGTAGCACCTGTTGTATTGGCTCTGGTGAACTGAAAATCAATAGGGTTCATCAGTGAGATGTCCTGAATAATATTCAATCATAAAATTGGTGACTTGTTGAACTCCGGAGGCTGTATCGTGCTAACAAACTGAAATTTATCAAAAAAAGACAAAAGGTCGTACTTCTAGTACCATAGCACCCGTTGTACTGGCTCTGATGAGCTGAAAATCAATAGGGTTCATCTATGACATGTCCTTAACAATATTCCATCATAAAAGTGGTGACTTATTCCACCCCGGAGGCTGTATAATGGTAACAAGACATGTAAGGAAAAGTGGCCGACGACGACGACATACACACAGGACATTTTTTCTAAAAACCGTTTTTTCGTGTTGTTGATGGAAAACGTAAGAATAACTCAAAAAAATTTCAAAATTCCAACTTTTTTTGGGGTAAACCAATACTTTTCTCGCATAATAGATAGGTTGGGCGGAAAAGTAAAATAAGGCTTCTGTAATCTCTGTGTTGTGCATTTAAACGAATCCCATCTTTTACTGAAACCGTTTTACAATTTTTTTAGCGACCCGTACGGTTCTCCCATAAGGATCCACTCTTTTACATCTGGCCCATGATGTTTATTAAGCATAAGGCTTGATACGTGTTTGGTGAAGACTGGTGAAGTGCATGTAATAATTTTTGTGCAGCTCAATAACGGAATTAAATCTCCCGAACTATCAATATAATCGAGAAAGAAATTGACTAGTTTTGCTGTTTCGAGCTTAAATATTTCTACCTCACGATACTGTGCTGATTTGTCAGCAGACCACTGATCAGTTTCTAGTGTACTGAATCATATTCTTGCTTACTGTTTGTGCAACGATTCTCTGTATACTAGGATTAATCTGCTATTTATTATGAAAAATTAATTTATATAAAATCACATAAAAAATAAAAAAAATATTTCAATAACCAGTGCCGGAATGGCGTTCCGACACCATGACACCACTGCTTCAAAGACATTAAGTTATGTAAAAGGGGTGAATAAATAAATATATATATATATATATATATATATATATATATATATATATATATATATATATAGTAAATATGTAATTGATAGTTTGGTTTCAAAAGCTATAGATTTCACAAAATAAAAATATTCACTTTAAGTATGAATCACAGGGCCGAGCCTAGGGTATCCGCCGCCCGGGTGCAAGAACAAAATATGCCGCCCTATTAGCGTACGTAGTCGAAATTTGATTAGTGAGGCGAGATATGAGGTGAATTTCTAGTCTAGTCGGATAGAAAAGTACCTACCCACGCCGGAAAAATATTCTTTAGTAAAAATCGTCTCTATCTAGCAAATGTGTCTAGATCTTATTGGAGATAGGAGCAATTGGATAATTCAATGCCGATTTTGAGGTGTATGTATGACGCACCTACTGTTTACATTTTAGATTGGGAAAATTAATAAAAACACATTTTTCAACATTATTTATTGACAAATATATAAAAACGTAATGAAAATAAAATTTACATTCTTAAGGTAGTAAAAGAAAAGAAAAAATCAAAACAAAACGAAAAAATCACAAAAATATATTCCTAGATGGGTTTAAATGTTAAAATCTACTTTTCTTGCCTTCTTTAAAGGAAATTATTTAATTAAATCTGTAACATCTATACTGGAACAAATATCTTCCTCGATACTAATTACTGCTAAATTTTTAAGCCTCGATTGGCTCATATTTGATCTTAAGTAGGTTTTAGTAAGTTTCAGTTTCGAAAATGATCGCTCCCCATGTGCCACAGTGACCGGCATGGTTAAAAATATTCGTAAGGCTACAAATAAATTAGGGATTATTCCTTTTAAATCGTTAATGACGAGATATGTTAATACTTCTTTGGACGACATATTATTTTTATCAATAATATGAAACGACAGTGTATCAATTTCGTTGCAAAGATCAATTGCACTTATATCGATATTTCCTGTTTCTGAATCAGTTAATTTAATTTGTAAGCTCTTACAATATCCCATTGCACCTAAATTATTTAAAAAGCGAAAAGAGTCATTATGTTTTTCGAAATCTTTAAATCTTTCATCTAATTTTGAAATTGTCATATCGAGAATAAAAAAATAAAAATTTACTTTGAAATTTAGCTCTGGAGATTGAGTGGGTTCATCTTCATGTTCATATTAAAAAAAAAATCTTTTTTTTCTTGGTCTAACTAACTGAACAGCTGGGAAACAAATTTCGGAGTCTATTTCTTCGGCAATTTTTTTGGCCTTATTAAACATGTCTATAAAACAATTTTCAGATCTAATTTCGGTTAAAAATATTTTAATTTCTTTCAACATTCTGCTTCTGGCAAAATAACGCTAGACTTTTGCATTATCTTACTTACTACGTTTATTTTTGCCAAAATATTGTACCAGACAACTAAGGAATATATAAATTTAAAAGGTTTTATTTTATTAATTAGGAATATTGCAAGATGTTTTGTGTCATTATCTCTAGAATCATCACTATAGAGGGCAAACAAAGCATCATACACTTTTTCTAATTCAAATCTAAGGGTTTTGATAGCATCAATTCCACTCTCCCATCGAGTATCAGATAGCGGCTTAACTGTTAGCTCAGGAAGTTCTTTCATAAGAATATGCCATTGATAGGTTGAGGCCGAAAATAAGACATGTATTTCCTGAATAATGTTAAAAAAATTTGTTACTTCAAGGGAGCTTTTTGCCGCATCAATAACGAATAAATTAAGGCTATGTGCCGCACAAGTACGAAAAAGGCTCTAGGATTAATATCCAAATTTTTTTTTAGACCATTGTGTTTGTTTTTCATATTGGCACCGTTATCATAAGCCTGACCTCTCATATCCGCAATAGCAATATCCATTTCTTTTAAATAATTCAATAAAAAATCAGATAATCCCTGGCCAGTAATATTTGTAACTGGGCAAAATCCTAAAAAATGTTCTCAAATTTCTATACTTTTTGAATTATCATTAATGAAAACGAATCTAACAATAATCGTTATCTGTTCTTGGTGGCTAATGTCAGGTGTACAATCAAGAATAATTGAAAAATATTTGCAACATTTTAAGGTTTCAATAATAGTAGTTCTCCTTACTTTTTCTCCTATTAGGAAAATTAATTCATTTTCTATTTTATCGCCCAAATAGTATGGCATTTTTTTGCTATCTTTTTGAACCTTATCAATATGTTCGGCCATTACGTTATCAAATTTTGCAATTGTCTCAATAAGTTTCAAAAAATTGCCGTCACCTTTTTCGAAAAGTGTTTGAGTGTTGCCCCTAATAGCTAAATTTTGTCCTGCTAAAAACTGTATGACAAATATAATTCATTCTAAAATACAAGTCCATCTTTTATTTTCCATTTGAATTAAATTTTGATTAGTCGACAGTAAAGCCTTTCTCAATTGATTTCTTCAAATCAATCCATTTTCTAACACTCTCAAAATGCCCTTATTTGTTTCATGCCTTTCTAAATTCCGAGACAAATGTTGCCAGTCACTGTAGCCATTATCATCGTTAAAACTATTAACAGATACTTTAAATAATTTACAACAAAAACAGTATACTGAATTTTTTATTTTGAATAAACAAGCCAGGTTCTAGGAACTTTTTCATTATTCCTTAATTTTTTTTCGAAATAGGTGACACTAAAACTTCTATTTGAATAATTTACTGGATATACAATATTTTTTAGTTGTACTGATCTTAAATCTAAAATTGATATTCTGATATCTCTTAATACCTGCGGCCAACAGGCTGGATCATTTAATAATTCCTTATTTACCTTAAGAATATCTTCACTAAATTCAGTTTGTGTATTTGCTGGCGTGGGCGTGTTCGTTGTAGCCTGATCCAGCGTGTTCGTTGTAGCCTGATCCAGCGTGTCCTTTTCCCCTACTTCGGGCGCTTCGGCGTACGATTTATTTTCTTGCAATTTTTCCAGTCTTTCTTCTTTGTCCTCGTTTGACTCAAAATATTGAACATGTGGGTCTTGGCTACATGAAGGTTGTGTTTCTTTATTGTTCATGGACACAAAAAACTTTTTTAATGATCCAGCTAATCGTTTTTTGCCCTCCTCTTCTTCTATTTTTTTTTGTCGGTATTGTGAACCTCAAAGTCTCTTTCGACCATCAGACATCTAAATAATTAAACTATGATTAAAAAGTTTGGCAAAAATTCAAAACATTTTTTTTATTAAATAAATTAAATAAAAATAAATCAAATAGACACTGATCTCGTTCCCTAATTCGTAATATCGCAATTTTAAGATACCAACCCAATTTTTCATGATATATGGGTATTTCAATTAAAATTTTCACACTAGGGTAGCTAAAGCAAAAACTTGAGAAATCTTTGTATATGTTGTATCAATCAATCAATCAATCTGTTACTGATTTTTAGGCGTCAAACTTTGTAAACTAGCTGATATTGATCCCACTACAAGACCATTTCAAATAAGTAATGAAGAATTTGTAAGAATATTGTATGCTTATAAGGTCATTTGTGAAGATCACCCTGGATTAGAACAGTATGACTTTAGAGCACCCAAAATACCACTGACGGAGGAGCAAATATAATTATTTTTCAGGTTTTCTTGTTTTATGTAGATAAATAAAAAAAATTAGATTGTTTTAAAGGCTTTTAATTTGACCTTTGATTCTAAGAATAACTTCAAGAATAATTAAGTTTAAACTGGGAGAATGTCAACAAATAAAAGTAAATTGATCATCATTTGATATTTTATTCCAACTGTAATTTTAAGTTTCAATTGGCCTGTAAATATTTCTATTTAATTTCGTAAATTATCTGACTAAACTACGACAAACCAATTGTTTTTATTAAAAAACAGCAATCAAAAAGTACATGCTATGAACTATTGTGTTGGCTTAGAACTATTTGATAGTTATTTTTCTGTCCTGATGAGGTTTCCCTACTGGATATACCTCGCTCACTTCACTTGAGGTTTATTGGCCATGTTGTCTTCAGTCCTCTAGATAATTTTAAAAGCGAAGATTACTTACCGCTGATTATTGTATGTAAAATCACTCAAAAAATTAACTGACGTCACTGTCATTCGCCGATGACTCCTCAGAAAACGAATTATCTATTGTAGTTCTATAATAAATGGTTCAGTCACCACTTCAACACATATATGTCTAAAACCCAAAACCTCATTTCTTCTTTATATACGTGCTGAATACATTTATGCTAAGTATCAGCAGTAACAGTCTCTAAAACATCGTCAAACAGTTTTTTAAGGTCAACCATTTTAAATGTTTGGTTTTTTCGTGTAACATAGTTTTTCACTTCGGCCCAAATAAGCTCTATCGGGATAATTCGCAATGGTAGGGCGGAAGTCTAAGAACTGAAACGTTAAATTCTTTTGCCATTTCATCAACTATATATTTTATATAATTTACTCTATGTTGCCGCACCAGAGATAATATTTCAGTTTTTAGCAATGTTTATTACCGAACCGGGAGCCACTTACGTTAATAGAGACATAAAGCAATTTTTAAAATACATCACTTATCCGTATACGTAACGGAGATACGTGACTAATCAAAAAAGGTATAACGCAAATGCGTTCGTAACGTAACCATTTCTTGGGTTTTAACTTTTAATCTAAAAAATATTCCATCTGTTTTTGGATCTTCGTAGGAATTGTGCCCCGATATTTCCCTCGGCAAAATAATATGTCATTGTCACTGTAAAAAAGTATTTTTCGTTTTAAATCCATTATTCTATATCAAATAAGTAGTTTGTTATGTTCATTAAAAATAAGGTGTTATGATTTTTGAGCATACAACATCACTTTTGTCGTTTGGCCATTGAAAAACATAGAACATAAGAATGCAATACGGTACGTTAGGTACGTGTGACGAATTGATACGTTTCACGTAACGTAACGAAACCCACGTATCGCTTCTGCACATGCGCATTGCGATACGGATACATATAAGTGGTGATTTTTAAAACTGTTTTTATTTGTTCCTAATATTGACTTCAAATCTGTTACCATCCATATCTCTTCATAGTAATCACCAGGTTTTTTGACTCGAAAGTCAATAAGCCTCCTTTCACAAATCCTTCTTCGCTGCCGATATGTGCAATAATGAATCTGCGCCCTTTTCCAGAAGGAACTTTCAAACCGGTAGACCAACCCTCCATAAAGGCTTGTCGACTGCTTTGGATATTCAAGTCCTGCCATACTTTTGACATCGTCCATAAATTCCAATTGGAATTTATGGACGATGCTTTTGATACAATATAACCTTCGTTAACCCAAGTTTCGTCAAGATAATAAATTTGTCTTCTTTCGTTGCGAAACTGTCGTGTCTGCTTTAAATAGTTTCTCCGCCATTGAACAATACCATTTCGTTCGACTAAAGCACTTTTCGTTTCAGGTACCGAAAGTCCATTAGTCTTAAAGTCCTCCTTAAAACTTTATTGCTGATGTTTGGTAACGTTGCATCTCTGCTTCTATAGCTTTACTAATTTTTGTTAATGTAGGGATTTCATTTTCAAAATAAAAAGAATGAATCAGTCTACGTACAGTGTTACGTGTTTGATCGTCTAAAACTATTTTCTTTCTTCTTCTAGTTTCCTGCTTACAATTTTGATTTCCTTCTCTTGTCTACGTCTCTTATTCTTGTACATTTCTCAAAATTTTATATATGGTACTCTGAAAGTTTTGTTAAATAACTGCACAGAGCCACAGCATCGCTAACACCTAATTGTTTGTCCCTGGTACGTAATCCTTCATAAACATTTAAAATAATAATGTTCTCTTCTTTTAATAAATTTGGACGACGCCGTTTCTTGTCGCTAGCACCACTACATTCGGCCATTATTGTTAACAAAAAATAAAAAGTAACCCTAATTTACAACGTACAAAAAAACAAAAAGTTGTAACTAATCAAATAAAAACACAAAAAGGACACATTGATACAATACCAAAACTAGAAACTGACTAAATTATGCAGGTGTTCATCCTCTTCGTCTTGCACACATGGCTGCATCAAGATGTATTTTTTCACAAGTAAGTATAAGTCTTCGACGTTGTCACGTACGCCAAAATTCTCGCAAATAATGTTTTTAATAAAATATTCAAATAGACTAGCTGCAGTGCTTCTGCACAGCTCGTCTATTTGAAATCTATGATCAATATATTGAATTGATATGTGCATAAATGTTTGTTACAAGTATAATAAAAAAACTAAAATATATGGATTTTATTGTTATTTTTGTAATCAATTACCTATCGCTAGAATATATCTGGCAACACCGCTTATAATACATTGCTTGCTAGGGGGTGGTCAGTCACTGTACAGACTTTCGACTATAGCATAACTATTCCTTTGTTTGGCAGCTCCTTAAGCATGTCTGCTGTTGGTACGTTTTACCTGGATTGTTGTTGTGGAGATCATCTAAAATTTGTTGATCAGGAAAACGTCGAGAAATAAAAATAATTTGATATTCAATTTCAACTGTAATTTTAAGTTTTAATTGGCCAGTTGATCTTCCCATTTAATTTCATAAATTATCTGTACTATAGGACAAGCAATTGGAGTATGCAACTCATTACCCATTCTTATCACGTCAAACTTCCCGCTTGCGTACCGGGGTATACATTAATAGCTACGATTGATAAATTGCAGTAAACTTTACTTTCAAAGTATACCCCTGTAGGCAAGCTATATAATATTTTTATAAAAGTAAAATTTATTGCGCCTTTTCTAAAGGACGAGTCCCTACGAATTTATGTTCGTCCAATAATTAGGTACCTATTTTAATGAGAACCTATTAATTATTCATATTTTTCACATTGTTTGTTAATTTTGTTTTCCATAGTTACAATTGGTTTCAATACAAAATAATCTCTTCACATATATGTTTCGAAAATGAAGCATTTTGCTCGCTATTTACGACACTACTCCACAAAACCAGAATTGCCAAAATGTGACTTTACACCAAAAAAATACAAGGTGAGTAATTTGTTTCTTTTTGGCCTATCAGTTGTTTTGGCATTGCCTATGTCTTTTTTCATTCCAGGGTTTATCTTTCAATGAAATGATAAAAATACGAAACGTTAACATCAACCCAGTTCATACAACTTGTTATAGTAAACCACTTGCTTTACATCAAGGTTATAACCAATGGTTATTCGATATTAATGGAAAACGTTATTTGGATATGTTTGGGGGAGTGTGTACAGTTAGTGTTGGACATTGTCATCCGTAAGAAAAATTTAAAATATAAATTAATTTTATACGTTCTCTATTAATTTTGAGGATAAATAAGTTTTGTCTTAATAAAATATTATCTAGTAGCTTCAATGTTATTATATATTCGTTTACTGTTTATTCGGAAAATCGTTTATCCATCACAGCATTGTTTGGAATTTCTGCCTATCTACAGTGTGACCCATTTTTAATGGAAACACCAAAGGTAGACCTTTTAGTACTTGACATTTCAAAAAAAAAATATTAAAATCGGTTTACAACTTCAAATTTTAGGGGGGTGTTTCCATTAAAAATGGGTCACACTGTAGATAAATATGTAATTGACAGAAATATAATTCAAAATAATGAAGCCACGTTTGAGAGCGTTAAATTAATTGTTAGAATAATTAATAACTTTTTTTATACAGGAAAATTAATGAAGCGGTTAAGGAACAAATGGATACATTAGGTCATACCACAATTCTCTATTTAAACACCAAACTGCAGGAATATGCTGAAAAGTTAGCTGGAAAGTTACCGGGTAATCTAGAAGTAAGTGTATAACCCAATTTCATATCTTTGTATCCAATTCTCTTTTGAAAGTCCAAAGTTTTGAAACAATTGTAACCAAACACTACTGTCACCAAATTACCAGGAATCTGTCAAAATAATACAAATTTAGGCCAGGAAGACACTGCGATGTGCACATTAATATTTTAATTAATATACACGCATTACGAGACGAAATAATCGCTGCGACTAAATAATAGAACTTGTCCTATTTTAGTGGCGACGCGATTGTCACATATTTGAGTGAAACATACCTACCTACTTCCACAGACATACACGCCCTGCTGTACTACTGTATATCGGCAGGCCAGTACAGGACAAGTCACCCACCGTTCGATCATCAATGTCTGCGTACTTATTTGCCTTAAGGTACAATTTCACGTGACGCTCGAAGCTCAAGCTTTGACGCTCAAACTGTTGGTCACATGACTAAATGTGCAGTTTTAGTGTCGCTTTAGTTCAGTAAGTTCATTTTAAACTAACCTTCGATTTTCAGCTTGAACAAGTGTTGCCAGACGAAAAATATTTATTTTCTCAACCATCTTACCAAAACCGTGCCAACCGTGATTTAAAAATCCCCAACATATTAAATTAAATGTAACAAAACTTGTACAAATAAACTTTTTATTATAAAATGCATAAAATTATATAAAATCAAAATACAATTTTTTCAATGCACATAACAACTTCAAAATAAAAACAGTCTTCTATATGTGATCACATATAAACAGAATATAAATTGGTACCTTACTTAATGAAAAGTAAGCAAAGTTACTAGTTACCTAATAATTTCGTCACTACTTTAAAAAATCCCCAATTTGAGGAAAAATCGATACCTTTGGCAACACTGGCTTGAACTGTGTTATTCCTTAGACAAATCGAATAAGTATTATTTGCTCTACGGTTTATTAATGTGCTAACAAAGAGTATATAAATATTGAGTAAAATGAACGAAGAATAGGAATCTATAATTTATATTCAATCCTTTCACTTGTGCTAAATAATGTATATTCCGATTATACAATTCACTATATGACTTTTCCGCCCAACCTATCTAATATGCGAGAAAAATATTGGTTTACCCCAAAAAAAGTAGGTATTTTGCAATTTTTTTTTGAGTTATTTTTATGTTTTCCATCAACAACAACACGAAATAAACGGGTTTAAAGATTAAAACTAACTTTTCCGCATCTGTGACCCTGAACAATATTCTATCATAAAATTGTTACTTGTATACACTTCGGGGGATGTATTGTGCTAACAAACCGAAATTTCTCCAAAAATAACCAAAAATTTAGTATATCTGGATTTATAGGACCCGCTGTACTCGCTCCAGTCAACTGAAAATCAATAGGGTACGTCTGTGAGACACTTTGAACAATATTCAATCATAAAATTGATCAATCGTATACTCTCTGGAGGCTGTATTATGCTAACAAACTGAAAATTCTCCAAAAATGACAAAAATCTGGTACTTCAAGTACCATAGCACCCGTTGTATTGGCTTTAGTGAGCTGAATATCAACAGTGTTCATCTTTGAAACGCTCTGAATAATATTCAATCATAAAACTGATCACTTGTATATACTCCGAAAGCAGTATCGAAATTTGAAATGTGTTTTTGAGTTATTTTTACGATTTCCATCAACAACAATCCAATAAAACGGTTTTTAGAAAAAAAATCCTGTGTATGTCGTCGTCGTCGTTGTCGTCGGCCACTTTTTCTTACATGTCTTGTTAGCACGATACAGCCTCCGGAGGGCAACAAGTCACCAATTTTATGATTGAATATTGTTAAGGACATGTCACAGATGAACCCTATTGATTTTCAACTCACCAGAGCCAGCACAACGGGTGCTATGGTACTAGAAGTACGACATTTTAGTCCTTTTTTGAGAAATTTTGGTTTGTTAGCACGATACAGCCTCCGGAGTTCATCAAGTCACCAATTTTATGATTGAATATTATTCAGGACACTTCACAGATGAATCCTATTGATTTTCAGCTCACCAGAGCCAGTACAACAGATGCTATAGTACTTTAAGTACGATATTTTTGTCATTTTTGGAGAAATTTAAGTTTGTTAGCACCATACAGCCTCCGGAGTATATACAAGTGACCAATTTTATGATTGGATATTATTCAGAGCGTCTCAAAGATGAATTCTCTTGATATTCAGCTCACTAAAGCCAGTACACCGGGTTCTATAGTACTTGAAGTACCAAATTAATGTCATTTTTGGAGAATTTTCAGTTTGTTATCAGGATACGGCCTCCAGAATGTATACAAGTGACCAATTTTATGATTGAATGTGGTTCAAGGTGTCTCCCATATGTACCCTATTGATTTTAGCTGACTAAAGCGAGTACAGCGGGTCCTATAAATCCAGATATATTACATCTTTGGTTATTTTTGGACAAATTTCGGTTTGTTAGCACGATACATCCCTCGAAGTGTTTACAAGTAACAATTTTATGATAGAATATTATTCAGAGCCACAGATGCGGAAAAGTTAGTTTTAATCTTTAAAACCGTTTATTTTTGATTATATTCGGCAACATATTTTCCATATCGATTGATCGATAAAACTCAAACATTGATTTTCATTTAAAACACAAATATGAGTAGATTCCAGGAAGTAAGGGTCGAGACAGTTAATTCCATATCGATTGTTATTTGAGATTTTTACACTTGCTTATCAATATAATTATTAACAGGAACAATTAAATTTAGGTTGTATATGTATTTTATTTGCAAGACGCTCCAATGTTGATGCTGGAATACCTTTTTCATGGATGCTACAAATTTGAGCATTCCATTTAGTCACGTGACAGCTTTTGACGCTCATTTTTTGAGCTTCCAACGTCACGTGAAAATGTACCTTTAATGTTACTGCTAGTCGCTCTTCAGATAATATTGCATTACTCCGTGTAGGATCTTCGTTTGTTATATTTGGATCTATTCTTTGTATTTAGTAAAACTGTTTACACTCATCCGATAATCTTGAAAACATGTAAGGGGATGTTGTACCAAATCATCGAGTAGTTTGTAAAACTGCCAATAATCGGATGCACCCAATACCTGACTTTTTCACGTGATATCAAGCTACCACAGTTTTTTTCTATAAAATGCGGTCTTTCGAACTGTTTTGCGACTTCTTCGTCTTCTAGTGCAGTTACCGAATGTTGGTAATCATTCCAGCAATGATAATTTTATTTGTTGCTGTTTGGAATAGTCCTGTTGTGGATGTTTCAAACCAGGTTCTTAAGTTCTTGAGCCAGGATATTCGTCTTCTTCCAATGCTTCTCCTGCCCTGTAAGATGCATTTGCGTAATTTGTATTTGGTTTCGTTTCTCATGATGTGCCCCAGATATTTCAATTTTCTACGTTTTACTGTGTTTATGTTATTTCTTTTTCTTTATTTAGTTTTTGGAGTATTCCGGTGTTTGATATTTTGTCCACCCATGATATTTTGAGGATTCTTTTATATGTCCACAGCTCGAAGTTTCTTTGTTGTTGCCTCCGTTAAGGTCCAAGACTCTACTCCCTATAACAAGATGGAGAATACGTTGAATCGGAACAGTCTGAGCTTAAGTTTTAAATTAAAATTATGTTTCTTGAATAATTTGGATATTTGATTGAAAGCTGTTCTTGCTTTTTCAATTCTTGTTTTTATTTCTTGGGAATTGTCCCATTGTACATTTAGTACTGTGCCAAGATACGTGTATGCTGACACTCGTTCTACCGCTTTCTCATTGTTGGTAAACTGTACTTCTCCAATTCTTTCTTTACTAATTACCATGACTTCTGTTTTACTAGTGTTGACTTCTAGACCATATTTCTTACTTACTTCAACTACCCTGTCCAATAAAATCTGCAGTCCCTGTGCAGTGTCTGGTAATATGATGGTGTCATCGGCATATCTAAAATTGTTTTTTCGTTCGCCATTTAATATAGTACTCCTGCTTCCGTGTATTCTAGGGCTTCTTCGAAAATTGCCTCTGAGTACATGTTGAATATGAGAGGTAACAATATACATCCCTGGCGTACTCCTCTTAAGATTTGTACTTCCTCTGTTTTGCCATGGTTAATTCTAACGGAAGCTGATTGATTTCAGTATGTTCTTAACAATGCGTAGGTGTCTTTGCCGTCAAGTCCACTATCTTGCGGAATATCCATCATTTTGTTATGTTGAACATTATCAAACTCCTTTTTTGCGCGATCGATCTTTTTTGTTTATTTACAGCATCGGTTGTCAGAACGGTAGGTTGTGTGTTACTGGTTTATAAGTCCAACACGTCGGTAAGTGATTTACTTACGTTTCAGACGTCGGTAAGTAAATTACTTACCGACGTCTTAGCCCTACATACATTTTTAAACTGCTTTTTGGTTAACAAAGCAGCTTTCTTAGGTCTATATCCAACATTTTTCCTCTTTAGATAGGCAATCAAAGTATGAAATGTTGAAATATCGATAGCATCTTTAAAGAAAATAGTGCTTTTCAACAATATTCTGCCCAAAGACTACCAGGCGATTTCAATGTCTCATTTCGCCGAACAAAATATGCCAACAACACTTTTTCATTAATACTGGCACCATTCTTCTCCTCACACACATTCTTAAACATTTTGTAGACTTTTTCAAAGCAATTCCTGTATTTTTCTGGGATTATTGCTTCACATCCTATTTGCCACGCTTTTTCTACTTCAGTATCACTCTCACTCATTTTATATTAGTAAATTAATCGAAAATTCAAGTTCAAAGTATAGACATTAAAATACAATCTTAAGTTTCACAGTTAATGCATGTGTTTGCTGATAAATAATATCTTGGAAACACTTAGCAATTGCCCAACGATTATTAAATTATATCATTGACAAGTTGGCAACCGCCTACTTTATATCAAAATGCAAATATTTTTTAAACTGATCGAGAAGTATAAATGTCACTTTTCACTTTTCGTTCATTTCGAAGAAATTCAAATTATTTTATTTGAAATTTATTTCAATACGATCGCTCAAAAATGGTATAAGCATCTCGAACATTAAGGGTTTTACCGGTCTCCAGCAAAATTGGAGGCTGAGCGTAGCGTTCATTTCGATGAAATTCAAATTATTTTATTTGAAATTTATTTCAATACGATCGCGCAAAAATGGTATAAGCATCTCGAACTTTAAGGGTTTTACCGGTCTCCAGCAAAATTGGAGGCTTCGCTACGCTCAGCCTCCAAACATTGCTGTCGAACGGTAAACAACCCTTACCGTTCCTAATACTTAATATACTATTAATAATCTGTGAAACAAGCATACACCCCACAATCCATATCCCTGCAACGCTGGAATGGCACCTGTACACTGAAAAGGACCTCTCTTGTTTCAAGTCCCTTCATATAACCAAACTGTGTTGGCGATATCTGTTCATCACAGAGTTTGTACGGTCTGCGATGTATGATTTTAAAAAATAATTTTATTAAGTGACTCATAAGGCTTATTGTTCTATAGTCACTGCACTTCTGCTTTTCGTACTGCAATGTTATTTCTCTTCTTAAACCCTACAAGCCAGTCACGACCTGTCATTTTTTTCGGTGTTAAAATGATGTTTTATGCAATTTTTTTCAGCAAACTGAAATGTCTTGCGCCTGACTTCTTTATCAGCGTATCCATAAAATATAGATGCTAGATATTTTATCTGGTTTACCATTTCGACTTCCTGTTTTCCAGTCATAACAGTTTTTTTATCCTAAATAGGAGTGACACATTTTTTTTCTAAATTCTTTCGCGTAAGGTTAAAAATGGAATTTCAGATCTTTTTGCGGCAGTTTGCATAGAAATCCCTTGCTCATATAATCGTTTGGAGGCATTCAGACTAATCTATGATGTACCGTCCAACTGATAAACTTCGTACATTCTTAAAAAATAAAAGATTTATGCGTCAGTCGAAAACTAACAGCGTCAGAAGTGAAACTTTTTGTTTTATGACGCAAAAACCGCCAATGAGTGTACAAAGAGAATTCATTAATATCAACAACATAAAAAACTATAATTTAATAAAATTATTCCCAAAATAAAAACAATAATTTTTCGGATAGACTATAAAAAACTATTTACAATAAAAGATAAACAAAAGTAAATATTCTTTTTAAGAAATTTGAATGCATATTACGTATCCTTCCTTTTTAATACCTAAGAAAAGTTCTGGCCGCCCATGGGGGTATCGAACCCGCGTTTTTCGCGTTATTAGCACGACGCGCTAACCAACTGAGCTTTTTCGTTTGATTTTAAATCGAGTCGAGTGATGACAGAAGGGGAGAACAGCGTTGTTGTTATAATTAGAGCTTCACAAAACTTGTTAGCCTTTACGAGATTACCTCCTAACCAAAACCTCTGTAGTGTCCCATAAAAAGTTTCACTTCAAAAATATTTCCATAAATAAAGCAACACTAGTTACAACGACTTTCTCTGATGAACTGAGACTTACTTGCTATTCTACGTACAGGTTAGCAAATATAGCTGAAAGTTTGAAAGTGGACACGCCCACGATGCGCGTTGGTCTCAATGCGGAAAGTAGGAGATAACACAGTTTATGCTTAAACTTGATTGAGTACAGAACTTATCTGTACGGACAAGTATACCTGTTTATTTCCTTTTTCAATATATTTCAATACTCTTGTTACGTTTTATTACATATTTTTTTCAAAATAATACAAATAAATACACAATGCAAAGAAATTTCCTAGTTTTTATCGCCTTAATTTTAAAGGTAAACAATTTCTATATTAATTTCGCACTGGATTATACCAATATCGGCAGAAATTATTAAGCGCTTTTGGTATCCTTTTCCCCCCGAATGCGTTCTCACTTTATCGTTCGCGCAGCGAAGTGGGGATTGATAAACGGAATATTATGATCGCCATCAATAAACAATGCCCTGCGACTATTCTCGGCGTCTCCTCTTTGTGCGGATCTTCGTTAATTTTTTCCGCCTCTCTCACAAGGAGTTTAACAGTTTTGTTAGCTCGACGAGTTAACTCTCATGACAAAACGCTAGTGTCCCATAAAAAGTTTCACTTCAATAAATATAAGTACTTACTGTAAAATACTTTAGTTGTGCAGTTAATTCAAACTAGAAGAATTATTCAACTCAAGTATTTTATTTAAGATCATAAAAATATTAATTACAAAAACTAGCCAGTTGTCAATCTGACTGAACAGTGACACCCTTCATCATGACCTACTATAGTAGTAATAGAGCCTACTATATTATACACTTACTGCTTATTTCCAATGAAGACGAAATTAGAAGAAACGTTAGAAATGGCCGACTGTTCTGCATCAACAATTGTTGGTGTTTGGTGACTGAGTCAAACTCTCTCAATGCTACGGTATTAAAAGCAGCCGTTTGGACCAAACGCTGTTACCGGTTTTATTATCCTTAAGGAAATATAGGGTCGGTACTGCTCACTGACCGGTATTACCCCATTTTACCCTACACCCTAACAATTGTAAATTTTATTTTAAACTTTATTCGACATACGTCCTGAGTGTGACGTTGTATGCAGTGAGTGATGAACCATTATTCACTAGTGAATAATAGGTATTATTATTTAGGAAGTATACATTATGTATAATGAATGTTCTATATTATAGTCGTGGACCCATAAACATAATGTTTTTGCGTGGAACAAATAATATTTACTTCGAGGTGCCAGAATACATGTATGGAGATGGAAATCCCTACTTGCAACTTTGCCAATTTAAAATAAACAGTTTTTCGAACCAGATTTTGACCGTTTACCGAGAAAAAATAACCATCTTCATGGCTAGTCTGGTTTAAAAATAGTTATAACTGACATAGATGGAAGTACAACTTCCCATCACTATACAAGCTGACTTTCAACAATGCCTTTAATCGAGCTTTTTAAATGATAAATCCTCGGTACATACATAATATTAGTTATTCTTCTAAAATTTCAGATATAGCTTGTATTGGTAGTTCAGATCTTTTATGAGATACGGTGCTACATAACTAAAATAAGGAATTTAATATAGAAATGTAGTTCGGAGCACTTTGCGACTTTTAATAAAAAAACAATTTTATTTTCAAAAATACACTTATTACAACTAATAGCTAAAAATAGATTTTATTAACAGTATTTGTACAATAAAGATCTTACATGCTATAAAGAAGTCCGTTAAAATATGTGAGTGAACTGAATTTATAACCTCCTATTTGCTGATCATGCATCTAGGTCGGTTATCATCTTCCTTCTCGCTTATGGTTACATTTCTCCTCCCTCCATTGGTTCTGACTTCGCCCTCGAAGTCTTGGGAATATGTTCGAATAGCTCGTCCAATATTTGGATTTGGGCCGGTTGCAGTTTAGGTCCAAAAAGGAATTTTGAAATTCTTCTTTCCTTCTTAAGTACAATTATAAACAAAAATGCTAAAAAAGATATTAATAAAATAATACAAGCAGCATGAAACCCGTAGATATTTGTGGTAGATTTTCCAATGGTTCAATTGGTTGGAGTTGACCGTGAGTTTCTGGGATTTTCAGCTTTTCTAGTTTAATTTTATGGTCTGGTGCGAGCTTCATGGGTACGGCTTCTGGAACGGAAATTTCTTGAACTATTTTCTTTGTGTAAAGTACACCTTCAATGGCGATTGGTTCCTCGATTAGCAGGATACTGGTTGATTCGATCCATTTATCTTGGATTTTAATAGGGTGAACTATGCCTATTAATATAACTTTAAAGGTTTCTTGTACAAAGTTTTCTGTTGCTATGCATTTGGTGCAATTGTAAACATTTGGAATTAAGCATCTTGACGATACATGATTCGTATAGATAATGTTTTCTTCTCGGCCAATACATTTTTCGTACCATCTGTTGTTGGCGTAGAAATGGGCAGGCGGCAGCATCATTATGTGATATTTATTAGGTATGGGATAAATTCTGATTGTAGGATAAGAATTAACATGTAGGATTGGGATTTTGCGTATTACGAGCATTTTCTTTGAAGTAACAGATATAAAGGATTTTGAAGATTCGATAAGTTCATAGGGGTGCTCGTCATTGACAAGAAGGGCGCCTCTGGAATAAATATGAAGAAGTTTGTGTAAGAGCTTCTAGTTCTTTCAAAGTAAATAATTCAATATCTGTTATATCTAAATGAGAGAGGGTAATTGTTCTAATTAGTTTCATGATAAATTCATAAATATTTTGAAGATTAATTATTTCATTATGTAGAGCAGTGTAACCATCAAAATCAGCAGATAATTTATTAATTGCAGATACAAGTACTATACGATTATTATTCATTTTCTCTAATAATTTATTAAATCTAGTATCTAGGGAATTTCCAAACGAGATTTGATTATTAAATTTCTTTATAATTTCATTCTCTTTCAATTCTATGGCCGTTATGCGTCTTTTTAATAAGTTTAAATCTGAGTCATCGGGGTTTCCTGTAATGTATTTTATAGCTGTACCAAAAAAAAAAAAGTGCCTTCTTTTGTTTCCTTGTTATCTTATGAAGGTCATCGTTCGCTTGTTCGCGCAGGAGGTTGTACTGAGCGCAGAGGAGTGAGAGGGATTCGTTTTTAATAGTAGTTCCAAATAAACTATTTGGGTCAATATTTAAAGTTTCGGCTAATAAATCTAGGTCTATGTGTAATATATGTCGATGATAATGGGAGATTTCTTTAGATTTCCCTAATTATTCTGCGTAATATCCATTATTCGGAATGTTCTGGATCTTGAGAGGATGTCCCAGGGATAGGGTTATCCTGAAAAGAAGTTTCGTCATGAGTATTTTTCTCAGTTTGTTGTCGAATTCTCTTTACAAATTTTAAGTGGGTGCTAGTGTCTTTTTGGTTTTTGTTTTTTCCAACGATTTTTGTTTTTTCTTGGTTCTCTGGGCGTATAGTCGTATAGGGAGCTTGTAATTTTGGTCGGTGTTTTTTCTTGGATACGTGCAGGGTTTGAGCAAGGTTTATCTCTGGTATACTTTCGGCATTTTTATTTTGTTTATTTAAAATTTTTTCTCTTTTTTCTTCTTGCTTATTATATAAATCTTCTATAAAAGGTTGTAACTCGTCTTTGATTATAAGTTTCGTATATAGGAAGGTCAAAGTCAAAATGTATCTCTTCAGCGTATAAGCCATATAAGATTGAAAAAGGTGAATAATTTGTTGCAGAATGAATAGATTGATTGTAAATTAATACGGCGTGAGTAAAAATGTCGTCTATAGGATCGTTTGGATTTTGTTCTTTTAAAGTTCTAATTTTTTCGGAAAGTGTTGAATGAAACCTTTCAACTGGAATATTAGAAGAAGAGTTATTTACTGTCGTATAATGAATTTCGATCATATGCATTTTCAAGAATTCTTTGATTAGAGATTCGGTACCACTGTCGGCTACAATTTCCTTGGCATAATTGTGATGTGCAAAATAGTGTCGTAATTTACTTAATATTGAAATAGATGTTTTGTCGGGTATTTTATAACATTGTCCATACTTTGAAAATGAATCTAATATTGTCAAATACAAATTTTTGTTACAATGGAATACGTCTATATGTAAAATATCGAAAGGTTTTGACCAAGGAGTGGACCTAATTGTGGAAGTTTATACGGGTGTCTATCATATTTATTTTTCAAGCAAATTTCGCATTTATTGATAAAATTAGAGATTGTTGTCTGCATAGAGGGCCAATAAAGTTGATGTCGCAAATGTGTGTAGGTTTCTAATATTCCAATATTATTTTCAGAATAACATGTCTTAACACATTCTGTTTGTTTTTGTTCGTCTTCAATGTCTTGTAACATTAACGCACAAAAATGAGCTTTAACTGTTGAATCTAAATTTTGTCTAAAGTAATTACAAATATAAGGTCTAAATCCGTGATCTATTTTTACTGCAAACTTTTGATTTGGTCGTAATATTTCTTTAAAAACATCAACTATTTCGGTTTTCCAATTTTGAGTTAAATTTACCGTGTATCTATGTTTTTAAAATATTTTTTTATAAATTAAATCATAATTTTCTGAATCTGTTATGAAAATTATTTGATTTGTTGATAAATTAATAGGCTCTTCGGATTCCCGTGATAGGATTTTCGGTTGCAGTATATTGTGTATTGTCAGATGATTGATTTTGATTAAAATGTTTGAAACATTCATCTATGTCAAACATTTCATCAGAGTCTGGGGGTTCAGCACAGTTTGAACTGTCTGTAAGTGCATTTATTTATGTGTACTCTAGAAAGAGAGTCGGCTACTTGATTTCCTTTTCCTAATTTATTTTTCACCTCAAAATTATAATCCTCTAATTTTAGTCTCCAACGCGTTAATCTAAAAGTGGGGTCTTTAATTTTATAAATCCATACGAGAGGGTTATGATCAGTTTCAATTAGAAATTTTTGTCCGTATTAATAAGGACGAAAATGTTTGCAAGAATCTACGATTGCCAAAAGTTCTTTTTCTGTAGTGGAGTAATATTGTTCTGCTGAATTTAAAGTTCTCGAATAATAGGCGATAGGGTGAGTCTTGTGAAAGTACAGATCCGATAGCTATATTCGAGGCGTCTGTAGTTAGTACGAAGGGTTTAGAAAAATCGGGATATTGAAGGATGGGGGTGTTAATTAATAATTGTTTGCATTTTTCGAAACATTCTAAATTGTTACGATTAGTGGGGTCGATTATTGCTCCTTTTATTGGGGATGTAACTTTAGCAAAATTTGGTATAAATCTTATCCTATAAGTCCTAAAAACGATTTTATCTATTTTACTGTCTTCGGCAAAAGAAATTTTTGGATAGCTTTAATCTTACTAGGGTTTGATTTCAAACCATCAACAGTTACTAAGTAACCAAGGAAAGCGACTTCCTTCTTAAGGAATTGAATTTTTAAGTTATTTTTTCTAAAAACTTCTAAAATAGCGAAAATATGAACAAGATATTCATGAAGAGATTTGGAGAAGATGATCACATTGTCCATGTATACAAAGCAAGATTTATATAAGAAAGGTCTCAAAATATTGTCTATTAATCTTTCAAATGTTGCTGGGCTGTTTTTCAGTCCCATCGGAAGTTTTGTGTATTCGAAATGACCATGTGGTACGGTAAAGGCTGTTTTTTGAATGGAATTGGGATGGAGTTCGATTTGATGAAATCGTTGGGCTAAGTCGAGAGTAGTAAAGTAAGTAGTTTTTCCTAGATTATCTAAAATTTCGTCAATTTTGGGTATCGGATATTTATCATCAATAGTATTCTCGTTAAGTTTTCGATAATCAATTACCATTCGAAATTTCTTTTGACCGGAAGCGTCAGCCTTCTTTGGGACAACCACACGGGCGCGGAATACGGAGAGCTAGAGGCTCTAATGATATTGTTATCTAATAATTTGTTTAACATGTTTAACGATTTCTTCTTGCATTACCTTAGGGTGTCTGTAACTTCTAACATAAATCGGATTTTCGTCTTTTGTTTAAATTTCATGTTTAATGGCGAATGTGAATATTAAATTTGATTTATCGTCATAAAATACGTCTCTGAATTTTTTACATAATTTGTAACGATAGATTATCTATCGTTATTTTTAGCAATATTTTTCTAATATTAAATTCCAGATAAGTTATTTTCAAAACTCTTTTTCTACTCCCTTTTCAACAAAACATTATTTTAAAAGATCTCTTTTCTGCGTTCATATAATGAAACAATTCATGTTTTTAACTTTTTTTCGCTTCAGTCACAGACAAAGTCTGTATTTTTTGTCGATATTAAATATTCATGCAGGTGTTCAGCATAAACATTTTTTTGATTTTTTTGTGCCTGGCACCAACCGAAGATTCTAGAAAATTGTAATGGTCTAGGCTTTAGGCCCTCCCCTATTTTTAAAATGAACCAATAAGGATAAATTATTTTAGCGTCATTCGACAAGCCGGTAATTTTTACCTCAAAAAGAAGAGTCTAGCAGTAATCATGCTATCGAATAGACGTACCTATTTCTAACGTAAAAATAGTTTTTCGAAAAGAGTCCTATGAAATGTTTAGTGATGATAATATATAAAATATGTGATTTTTATCAATAAATCGGTGGAGTTTTAGTGCAGTTTGGATTTCGATCTTCATGAGTTGAGAGGCCTTATAAATTTATAGATGATCTGTAAAAAAAGCGAAGATTCACCCCTGAGAATCGAGAGAGTTCCGGCTATAGCTCTTCTAAGTTGAGCTACCTAACGAGGGTTCATGTCATCTCACCAAGGGTTGAGGTTACAAGGAGGAGTTACAAATTTTAAAAGTTTTTATTTTTCTTCAGCATTTAAATGTTCTGTTCGAATAACTGACTCATCAAAATTACACGTAGGATTCTTTATTTCATAATTTTCTAAGTTATCTACTACCACGCGTTTTATGTTAACAGGTGTCTGTAATGTAATATCATCTATAAAACCCTGTCTTACTGTGTGAATAGACTCTGGAATTTTTATATTATCAACAACTGTTTCCGGGAGTAGTATTTCACCATGACTTATGTTAGGAATTTTATTATATAAAGTTTCAAACGGAATTATTATATTCAAATTTCTGAAATTTTCACTCCATGGAGCAATCCGGGCATCAATAAATTCATTATGTTATTTACATCAAATAAAGGTGTATTTATGTTTAAGCTGTATTTTCGAGTTAATTTCATAGACGATAATGTGAATGGTGTATGATAAATATAGGATGGGATTTGTTCAAGATGTTGCGGCTTCGGGAGAGATTACGGTGTTAGATCCACCAGAATCAATTAAAACTTTTAATTTTGATTTTGGCATTATAAAATAAGGCAATTGAGGGTATTCTCGAATATTATTCACGTTCATACAGGAGGCGGTTGTTCCTCGGGAAGGTTCTCGTGAAAATCCTGAAAATTATCCTCGTTGTAATTTTCAATTTCGTCGTCGTTTGAGGAATTTATATCAAAATTGTGGGTACGTCTAGTAGAAACACTCATGGGCTGATTTCTTTCATGAATTGTTTGTACACTGCTCATAGGAGAGGAATTATTTTGTTGATTATGGGTATTTTTGAGAAGAGGAGATCTATTGAAATTTTGAGCGTTATTATTATAATTCGGACGTTGAGAAATATTTCTTTGGGAATGGTTCTGAAAACTATTTCTTGGAAAATTAAAATTTTGTTGAGAATAGTTACGAGGGGACGGTGAAGAATTTGTTGGTTGCGAATTATTATTATTTCGTGGAAAAGTATTGTGAGAATTGAAATTACGTTGTGGGTTATTATGTGGTTGTGTCGAGAAATTGCTGGATCTATTATTATATTGATTTTGGTATGAATTATGTCTAGATGATGTCGGTCCTTTGTTTTGTTGCGTTTTTAAGAAGTTCATATATTGTTGCTGATTTTTATGATTATCATAGGCTATGCATTTTTGAAGGGCTTCTTCCAGAGAGGTAATTTGAAAATGTGATAAATATTCACAATAAGGTTCATTTATGTCGAAACAAAAAGTTTTGAGGGCCATATTTTTGAAATAAGGGGTTTTGAATGCTACCGTTTCTGCATTGTTGTTTAACGTAATATGTTAGAGTGAGTCATTTAAATTATTTGATACACGCTGATGATATTGGTCGTAAGTCTCGTTAAATTTTTGTACTGTTGTCGATAACTGCGTTACTAAAATGTCTTCCGAACGTCTGTCACCGTACTTGGCTAATAAGGCCGGTCGTACGTCAGTCCAGATAGTTTTGTTGGAATAATTCAAAAAATCTCTTGGCTCTCCCTTGATACGAGAAACAATATTAGCATTCAATATAAATTCTTGTGCTGGGGTAATTTCTTTAGTTGCCAAAATGCAAATAAATTATCGGCTGATTTAATGAACGTAGAAAAATTGTCACCGGTAGAAAATTCGGGCAAAGTAGCGCAAATGCTAGATATATCACTATTATTCATTGGCATATTGGTTACTTTATTATCTAATAAATTTGAAATACGTTCAGTAGAGTTATTTATGGTAAGAGTGTCAAAAAGTAAATGTAAATTATCTTAAGAAATGTCACTAAAAATGCTCATAAAGGAAAGAAAGGAAATAAACACTTACATATGGATGATCACTGATGATTTCTTCTGCATGCTCTTCCTTCTGTTCCCAGGTTCGGTGGATTCTCGTCAAACAATTGAAATTGACAAGGAAACGACGGATGTGTCTGTACGAGGATCCTGTTCGCAGCGCCAGATATGTAGTTCGGAGCACTTTGCGAAACAATTTTATTTTCAAAAATACACTTATTACAACTAATAGCAAAAAACCGATTTTATGAATAGTACTTGTACAATAAAGATCTTACTATAAAAAACTCCGTTAAAATATGTGAGTGAACTGAATTTATAACCTCCTATTTGCTGATCATGCATCTAGGTCGGTTATCATCTTCCTTCTCGCTTATGGTTACATTTCTATATATTCAAACCTCACTGCAAATATTCTATATACAAAAATTTAAAGATTTGACAACACTTTTTGATTCGCAAATCATGCTGAACTCTGTTAGTAAGCATTTCTAATTTACTTCACATATTTGTTCATTTGAATTTTAAACTCATAAAAATAATTTTTTAATTTTCAGAATATCTACTTTGTAAACAGCGGTAGTGAAGCAAATGATTTAGCTCTATTGATGGCTAGAGCTTATACGGGCAAATTTGACGTTATGTCTTTGAAAAATTGTTATCACGGAATGACTTACCAAACTATGGGATTGACATCGAACAATAATTACAAGTATCCTGTACCAGCAGCAGCTGGAATGTTCAAGGTGAAATTATTTCTTATTTGATAGTTAAACAAGTTACTGAAATATCATAGGAAATTTGTGTATAGAGATCACAACGGAACATAATTGGTAACTGAGGTTGTATACCTCAGTACACAAGTCTAGTGGCTTTGAGATATATCACACTTTATCTCCGTTTTTTCCTCTATATCGGTTCTATTTATAAATTTTAGACTTCCAGACTCTTCAGACTTTCTTTGTACTCTGCTACCTATTTCTTCCTGGGTCACCTAATTTTTCCTGCTTCTCGTTTCATATGTATTCTCTCATTTGATAAATAAATATGGATTTTTTGTTGTTATCGTTTTTAATTATTACCAGATATTATTGTAACTGTTCAATTGATTACTCTGTGAAAGATCCAATCTATTGATATCAATCTTCAATTATAGGGGCTAAGTCTCAAATATTCAAATCAAGCACTGAAAAACACCACTACATATTGAAATATATAGAAACTTCAGTTAGTATTTAAATTACGTACTTTGGTTTCCCATATTTTGTGTCAGTGTTTAAATTGCATTAACTAATGTTTGTGTTGAAATAATAATTGTAAAATTGATTTATTTTTAATAAACACTGGTTGACTGGTTGGATTGATTTGGATAATAATCGATTGAGATCGTGTTTCGAACTGTCTATATTTCATTTTATTCTCGCTGCCGGAGCCAGCTTACATGTTGCCAAGTTTTTAATATGGCACTAAATCAACATTCTACATACATTTTTGTACACTCCCCCCGTTTGAAGGGTACCTTCAAATAAAAATATATTGTACAAATAGACATTGAAGAAAAAATATATCAAATAAGTATATGGAAAATGTAAATATTTATATAGAATCTTTTTTTTATAAAGTGTCGCTTTCCACTGGCAGTGGACACAAATGTCGAACTGAACGGGTAACACACTTTGTTGCAGTTTTTATCTCGGCCACACGGAACACACCGTCCTTGCTGGGAAAAAGTTGTAGAATTCGCCCAATTGGCCACTTGCATGGTGGTTGTTGATCCTTTTTTATTAATACTAGCGATCCAATCTTGATTGGGGTTGGTGGTTCCTTCCATTTGTATTGTTGATGAAGCTGGGAAATATATTCTTTTTGGAACCTTGTCCAAAACAACTGGTACATCTGCTGAAGAGCCTTCAATTTTGGTAATTTTCCAATAGCTATATCTTCTAAATTTTGTTCAGGAGGCATAGTTACAGGGCGTCCGATTAGGAAATGAGATGGTGTGAGAGGTTCTAGATCGTTTGGGTCATTGGATTGTGAATAAAGTGGTCTAGAATTTAAAATTCCCTCAATCTGAACAAGAATAAAAATTCTCATACACAAATGTTTTATGAAGTGAGACTCTTTTTAAATGATGTTTCATACTCTTGACTGCACTTTCCCACAGCCCACCAAAATGAGGAGTGTAAGGTGGAATAAAGTGCCACTTAATATTATTGCCATTAGCATCATTTAAAATTGCATTTTGATTGTCACGGAGAAAATGACCTAATTGTTTCAATTCATTTTTTGCTCCCAAAAAGGTACTTCCGTTATCAGAATAAACATGCTCCGGAAGCCCTCTTCTTGAAGTAAATCGGCGCAGACATGACAGAAAGCAATTAGTAGTTAAATCTGATAATAATTCTAGGTGAATGGCTTTTGTGCAGAAGCAAACAAAAACACACACGTAACATTTTACTATTTTGCATCCTCTCCCTTCTCTATTTTTTAAAGGGAAAGGGCCTGCGAAGTCAATACCTGTGTACTGAAAAGGTAACGATGAACTTGTTCTGCTTTTAGGTAAACTTGACATCGGATAAGTTGCAAACGTGGGTTTAAACTTATAACAAGTAATACAGTTTCTACTTATTTTTTTGGCTAAATTGCGTCCTCCAACTACCCAATAAAATTGTCTTACATTATACAAAAGTAGTTGAGGGCCTGGATGTAATAACTTAATATGTTTATTTTCAAATATTAATTTTGCAATTGGATGTTTGGATGACAATATAATAGGGTGTTTTTGATTTAATTGTAATTCAGAAAATTTTAGTCTACCACCTACTCGTAGTATGCCTGTGTTATCAATAAATGGTGATAAGCAGGATAACTTATTGTGTTGTTCAAGTATCTTTCCATCAACTTTTAAAAGACTTATCTCTTTAGAAAATGAATCTAACTGAGCTAATTTAAGTAAAGTTATATTGGCATTGTTTATTTCAGTGACGTTTAATTGACCATAAATTCTTTCTTGAGGTATTTTACGTAAGTTTGATATGAATCTTATGCAGTAGCTAACTACACGTCGTAATTTATTTATACAAGAAAACCGATTAAATAAATTTAAATTGTCAACTTGTCTAGTTGTCAATAATATCGAAGATTTTTTTAATTCTGGGATGATAAAATCGTGTGTTTCATCGTTTTTTATTAGTGATTGATGAATTGGACTTGAGATAAACTTAGGTCCATGCCACCATAAACGTAAATTGGCTAAATTCTCTGGAAGAACGCCTCTAGTTGCAAGATCTGATGGATTTTCATTCGTTTTAATATAATGCCAGTCATTGATGTTTGAGAGTGTTTGAATTTTGGAAACTCGATTTCCAACAACAGGTTGTAATTGGTTTGTTTCCTTTTTTATCCAGCATAAGACTATTTGGGAATCAGACCAATAATAGACTGGAATTGAAATGGCAAGTGCACCCAGAACGTGTTGCATTAATTGGGCTCCTAATAAAGCTGCACAAAGCTCCAATCTGGGAACTGTGGTAGGTTATAAGGGCGATACCTTAGTTTTGGAACATAATAAATGAGTTTCATATTTTCCTTCTGAATTGATACTTCTTAAATAGACACAGCTAGCATATGCCTGTAATGAGGCATCACAAAAACAATGAATGTCTAATAAAATATGATTGTTTCCAATAGTGTGTCTAGGAATTTGGAGATTATTTAATTGGGAAAATTTGTTATAGAATTGCGTCCATTTTATGAACAGAGATTCTGGAACTGGATCGTCCCAAGGTAATTTAATTGTCCACAATTGTTGCAGAAATATTTTGGCAAATATGATTACACAACTCAAAAGTCCAAGTGGGTCGTATATTTGTGAAATTATAGAGAGAATTTTTCTTTTCGAAATTGTGCTGATTTTGACTGTTCCTAGATTGAATTTTAATTGATCTGAATTGCTGATCCACCTAGTGTTTTGAAGCTTTCTGACTCTCCTAAATTTAGGATTTTATTAGAAATATTAGATGTTTCAAGTTTAAATAAAATACATGGTTCGTTAGCAATCCATTTCCTGAGTATAAAATGTGCTGACCTTAGTATTGTGGATATGTCTTTACATCTTGTCTGTAATTCAACGAGATCATTTGAGCCCGTTAAAAGGTCATCTACATAGAAGTCAGACAGAATTGTTTTAGAAGCAGCTGGAAATTGTTCCATATGATCAAAAGCCAATTGATTCATACACCTAATAGCAATATAAGGAGCAGACGTAGTGCCGTAAGTAACTGTGTTAAGTTGGTAAGTATCAATTGCCTTGTCTGGAGCGTCTCTCCAGACAATTTGTTGTAGCATTTTATGATCTTCATGCATTAATATTTGTCTGTACATTTTAGAGACATCTGATGAAACTACATATTTATATAATCTAAATCTAATTAATATATCAAAAATGTTATTTTGTATTTTAGGTCCCACATACTGAAGATCATTTAATGACCACCCAGAAGTAGTAGAGCAAGAACCATCAAATACAACTCTTAAGTGTGTGGTAATTGAATTTTCTTTAAAAACACCATGATGCGGTAGGTAATAATTAGGATGAGATTCAGAATGTGTATTATTTGTAATTTTGGTCATATGGCCTAATAGAATATATTCATCAATAAAATTTTTATATGTAAAATAAAATTCTGTGTTTGTATTAAACCTTTTTTCTAATGATAAAAGTCTTTGTATTGCAATTAATCTTGAATCACCTAAAAGCTCTGTTGAGTGCTTGAGTGGCAGTTTCACAATAAATTGTCCATTTTCGTGTCTAGTTGTATTATTCAAAAATAGATTTTCACACATTAAATCATCATTTGACATTGCAATTGGTTCACTTATTTCATTTATTTCCCAAAATTTTGTTAATTGTTTGTCTTCAGGAATTGTTTTAGACAGGTTACATATAGATTTTTCAATAAATTTTGTGATAGTGCCAGATACTATCCACCCAAGTTTAGTATTTTGTAAAATAGGTTTGTTTTTGCCTAGCTCAATTTTGCCGTCTTGAATTAGTTCCCAAAATAGGGAAACGCCTATGAGAACGTCAACCTTGTGGGGCCGGAAAAATTGTGGATCTGCTAAATGAATGTTTTCCGGAATTTTAAAAGTAGAAATATCAATTTTTTCAGATGGAATAACAGAAGTTATTGTAGGAACGACATAACATGATAAATTGCATTGATAATTCTTAAAATTTGAGAAAATGGTAAAATTAGTTTTTTGTGTTAATGTAGATGTCACATGATTAATACCAATCATAGACAAGTTGGTTGGGGTTAAGGTTAGACCTAAGCGTTCACAGCATGATTTTGTAATTAGATTCGATTGAGCTCCTGAATCAAGTATGGCTCTACATTTTTGCATTATGCCTCTATTGTCTTTCACATTAAATGTTACTGTAGATAAAAATGCTGATGAATAACATATTTCTGGTTGATTTGAGACTATGTTAGATTGAAAGAAAATACTTGAAGAAGGGTTTATATCATTATGATTATTTTGTACAGGATCTTGTGCAATGGAATTGCTAGTTGATAAATTAATATTATTAGAATTGTCTGCATTGGTCAAGTCTTTATGAAGTAGTGTGTTGTGTTTTCGTTTGCACTTCTTGCAAGAACCCATTGTGCAAATATCTTTGGAATGGCCTATGCGCAAACAGTTATGGCATAATTTCAAGTTTTTTACTTTATCCCATCTTTCACTTGTATTTAGTTGTAGAAATTCTTGACAAATATAAATAGAATGATTACCTTTGCAAAAATTACATTTTAGCTTGTTAATTGATAAATTTATATTTGAAAATTGAGGTTTGAATATTTTATTTTGATTATTTTGAGGATGTTTGAAATTGTTCGAATGAGGTTCTTCTAAAGCCTCCAGTATGTCTTGTCTTTCTTTCAAAAATTCTAAAAAATTGTCAAGTCTTGGTAATTCAGATTGTGTATAAAATTCTTTCCACTTATTTTGGCTTAGTTTATCTAGTTTATGATAAATTATGTGTATCATTGTCATATCCCATAAAGATTCTTTAGTTAGCTTCATACTATCTAGAGCAGAAAGATGTTTAGATATTTCATCTATGAAATTTCTAAATTGAAAATAAACACTTTTGTTAATAGAGTTAATGTTTAATATTGCTTTAATATGAGTATCTACGAGAAAGTTCTTTTTGTCAAATTTCTTACAAAGCATGTCCCAGGCTGCTTGATAATCTTGATTATCGTCACTGCCCATTATAGAGCGCTTTGCATAACCTTCTAGTGAAGCCTTTAAGAAATTATATTTTTGTCCATCATTCAAGGTGGGATTTGAGTCAATGGTTGATATGAAATTATTTTTGAAGTCTAACCACTGTTCATATTCCCCATTAAATGTTGGTAGCTTAATTTTTGGAAGTAAGAAATTTTGTAAGGATTCCTGGGCTGTTATTGTTACAGGTCTAGAGGCTTGAGAGGATGAATGTTTGTCTAAATAAGTCTTTAAAAAGGTAATCGATTTGTAATACTTAGTATATATTAATTCCCTCTCCTCATATTGTGACTCTAAATCTTTTTCTTCACATATTTCTTCAAGTTGTTGTTGAATAGTTTCAAATTCATTTATTAAATTTACATTATTTTCGTATCTCATAAGTATATCTACTGTATCTACCTCTGATAAAATGTCTGTTGTACTTGGATTTTTAATTGAATTTACATATTTTTCTAAATTTGTTAACCGTGTTTTAATAGATCCCCTATTTCGAATTAATTGTTTAATATCTGCCATGGCAAAATAGATTATTTAATTCCTTTAATGTTCAGATCGAGTCAATCTCAAATAGTAGACGAAATTATAATTCAGAATAAAATAATTGTAGCTTTATTCACAAATGAAAAAATAAGGTTAAGAAATAAGAGGGAAACGGACTAACCTGTAGATAATTTCTAGTTGACCTATTTGTTCTTGACACTTTGTAGTTACTGTTTTCTTGATTCTCGACTTGGTCCACTATAAATTGCAGTAGTACAGCAGGTGTTTGGAACTATTGGATTGTTATCCACTTCGACCTCGTGGCTGATTTTATTTCAGATTTATAGTAATTTTAATTGAACTTGTAAATTATGATGTACCCAAATTATCCGTTATCGAAGGACCAAAAATGTTTAAATTGCATTAACTAATGTTTGTGTTGAAATAATAATTGTAAAATTGATTTATTTTTAATAAACACTGGTTGACTGGTTGGATTGATTTGGATAATAATCGATTGAGATCGTGTTTCGAACTGTCTATATTTCATTTTATTCTCGCTGCCGGAGCCAGCTTACATGTTGCCAAGTTTTTAATATGGCACTAAATCAACATTCTACATACATTTTTGTACAGTCAGAAACTTTTAATTGTAGAATTTTTTCATCCACATTGCCAAATTATGCATGTCTAGGGTTTTTCATTCACAGTTAAATCTACTTTATGTTTGAATCTATTTCGATTTTTCAGACTAAATTAGATTAGTTTGTGATACCCAATCAAATATAATGTAATTCTTCAGGATATGAGCTTAGGCTAGCTCATTCGTTTATATTTGAGGAATATCAAGTATTCTAGTGTATTCCTGCTTGTTGATGATTTATGTTCGACATGTTTTTTGAGTGAAATATTCGTTTAATTCTCTTTTAATTACAAATTACACTAAAAACTGTTGATATATATTTTCATTAAGTGATATTTTGAGTTGGCTTCGAGTTTATTTACATGGAATTGGCGAGAACTACAGATATTTGTTTAAAGTGTGAGTTCCATGACTTATTAATGGTATATTCAGCTAAGGTATAGTTTGACTTGAATTCCATTTTTTTTTATAATAGCTTCTTATTTAAACGTTTTTATTACGGGTGGGATGACACACGTTATGTCTACTAACTTAATTTATTTATTCCCTACACTATTCACTAATCTATATTATACACACTGTATATGTACTCAAACTAATTTATATAAACACTTCACTTATTTACTGTTTATCTCACGAGGTCCAATTAAAAACTTTACTCTCTCTCGCTGGTCGGTCCTTTATATATTAGTTCCCTTTTTACTAATTTAAGATTGCGGCTTACACAAAAACAATTGGCTCTCTGGCATTTTCTAGATAAAACTGGTCACAAAACAATGTCTAGATAAGATAGTCACAATCGTAAACAGTTCTAAGAAATCCCTGCGCATCCGCCATAATTTTAACTTTCATATATGGATTAGACAGAGTCGGATTCAGGGACTATACCAGTGTGCTGTTTCGTAACAATAGGTTGGATTTCATATAGAATTGAATAGAACCATATTCCATTACCAAACTCGGAGAATATTTAGGTTCATTTAGAGGAAAATCTATCTGTATCAAAATTGGTGGAAGTACGGATATTATCACGCATTTAAGTAACATTTTTGGCGTAACCTAGAATTTTAAAGCTATGAAATAATTTTTTTGAGAAAATGTAGACCAGACCTTTAAAAACAATCCCTGATTTTGAAACTACTAAGAATATATTGTATCAGCTTTTTATTTTCAAATATCGCATCCTGTAACACTGGGCGAAATAACCCGACTATGAGAGTAATACCCCCCTAATGGAAGATAATATCGCCCATCTTAAATAATTTAAGTTGAGGTAAGACAGAGAACAAGGATTTCATCAAAAGTATATTTTAATAATGAAAAATAATGGAAGATCTGTATTACAAGTAACTCAAAAATATTCTTTAGGAACAAAGTACCCTCACAAATAATTTTTTCTACAACTGCTATGAAAAGTAGCGTATTTCTCATAGCTTACTCAATTTCTCACGGCACTTTGCCCACACTACATACATTTATATGGAGAATCCAGTAGGGGATCCTCGATGCCCAGCCAATTTCAGAAACTTATCCTCGATGCCCAGTCGTTTTCGGTGGGTGGTCCTCGATGCTTAGACTTTCCCCACTTGTTGCACAATACAGCTGTCCCTCGATAATCCGACACTTTTTAATCCGACGTACTCGGTAGTCCGATGCGCTGCCGGCAGCAACATGCATCTCCCTCCCTCCGCTCCGGCAGGAAGCAAAACAAACCTGCAGTGACATGAATCCTCCTCCCTCCGCTCTGTGGGGACAGATCAGTCCAGTGTAGTTAGTTCAGTAGTTGTGTTGTATAGTTTCGGACGTACATTATTTACTATTGCTTTGTGTTACGTTTTGACAGTGTGATTGCGTCACAGTTTAAAGCTTAACAGAAGCAGTTGGCTCACTCTACCGATTTTTGTGTTACAACTTTCATCTCACTCATACACACTCATGGGAATCAACTTCCCGTTGCGCAGAAAGTTTGTTATTTATTACACACAGTTGTCAGATATTTTATTGTATCAATTGGATACGCCCCTAAGCGCGTGGGTTACAATTTTCGGTTGCGCAGTGGAAAATTTCAACTATGAACATCAAAGACGCCGACACCGAGTGAGCCAACTGCTTCTGTTAAGCTTTAAACTGTGATTGCGTGTAGTGACATTGTAAAAATGGCAAGCACAAGTGTGAAACGTGAACATAAAACATTAAGTTTATCTGAAAAATGGGAAATTATTAAACGAATAGACCGTGGTGAAACTCCGAGTGCAATATCTAAAGAGTATGACATTGGACGACCTACTGTCTACGATATTGTGAAAAATAGGGTAAAAATTGAAAAATTCATAAAGTCTGTTGATGATGAACCCAGGAACAGAAAAAATCTTAAGACTAGCGAGTTGCCCGAGGTCGAAGACGCTCTTTTCATTTGGTTCAAACAGCAGCGAAACCGGAATGCACCTATTTCAGGAGACATTTTGAAACAAAAAGCCCAGTATTTTAACAAGAAATAACAAAGAAAACTGACTTCCGCGTTAGTCACGGGTGGTTTGAAAACTTCAAAAAACGCCATGGTATACGATTTATGCAGATGAGTGGCGAAAAAGTGTCTGCTAACGAGTCTGAAATCCAGGAATTCATTGGAAAATTGGACGCAAAAATCAATGAATTTGGCCTAGTTCCTGAACAAATTTATAACGCCGATGAAACCGGCTTGAATTGGCGTCTGATGGTATGTGCGAATGCGTCAGGAACTCACAAGTTAAAACTGTTAGTTGTTGGTAAATCAAAAAACCCACGTGCGTTAAAAAATGTAAAGGTCGAATCTTTACCAGTAACCTACATGTGTCAAAGCCGTGCATGGGTCACAAAAGAGGTTTTTTATGATTGGTACTTTAAAAGCTTTGTCCCTCGAGTTAAGCAAGAACTAAAAAAGGAGAAGTTACCAGTGAAAGCCCTTCTATTGCTTGACAACGCACCCGGACACCCTGACAAGGATGAATTAAAAGTTAAAATTGCCGGTGGTTACATTGAGGTAATGTACTTGCCCAAAAACACGACCGCTTTGATCCAGCCAATGGGTCAAAACGTCATAAAGACTCTCAAGGCACATTACAAAAAGCGCCTTTTAATGGATGTTGTCAGTCAACCTAATGATGACATTGCAGCCATTTTGAAATCCTTTAACATTAAGGATGCGATTTTGAATGCAGCATTTGCTTGGCAGCAACTACAAAGCACAACGAAATTAACTGTCTCGACCCTTACTTCGTGGAATATGCTCATATTAGTGTTTTTAAATGAAACTCTTGGTCTCTAGTTAATTCCACAATATAATAAAAGTTATTGTCGTCAATTTTTTAGAATTTTCAATAACTTTTATTATATTGTGGAATTAACTAGAGACCAAGAGTTTCATTTAAAAACACTAATACAAAGCACAACCTTGATAAAATCTTGGAAGAATATTTGGCCTAACAACCCATATCTTACAACATGCAACTCTTCTTCCAACGATTCTGAATCTATTTTGGAGGCTGCACTTGAAATTTGTAACGAAGTGGAACTTCCGCCAGCATCAAGTGAGGAATTCAGAACATGGATTATTGAGGACAACCTTGCTACTGATGTATCAGACGCAGAAATAATCCAGGAAGTCATGACAGTAGATGACGAAGTGAACGAGGAGTCGGTGCCAGAGAAAAACTTCACCGTCAGCTGCGATGAAGCGTTATCGGCAACGAAAACTTTGCTTCGTTGGTGTGAGGAGAGAGAATTAGACTTTTCAAATATTTTGATGTTAAAAGGGATTCAAGAACAAGCAATGACGGACTTCCTGCGTACGAAGAAACAAAAGAAAATTACAGACTTCTTTAATGTGTAAATATGTATGTATATATTGTATATGTATTTTACTTAAATTTCTTTCCGTATTTCTTTTAAAAACTTACATGTATGTACTGTCATTTTGTATCCTGGTAATAATAAATTACATGTACCTTTACTGTTTCTTCCTTTTTTTTAACTTCATTGTGTTCAAACGCATTAAGAATAAAACATCTTTAATAATATGACATTATTGGTAATCCGACATTTTCGGTAATCCGACACTCTCTCGGTCCCTTAACTGTCGGACTATCGAGGGACAGCTGTATACTATTTCAAACACTGTAAATAGAATAAGGTAACAAGTCAATTTTATTGGTAGGTACTGGGTGTGTGATGAATAGAGGCATCCCGCTGTATCTCAGAAACTATTGATCGTGCAACTTGCATACGAGAAACTGCTGGAAATTATTTTCAATTTTATTACTCCATTGCTAGATGGCGCACTTGATAATAATAACACAAAAACATCATTATTCTTTAATAAATATACACTGATGGTACCCCAAAAATTGATATTCGTAATCTTCGGATAATTTTTAGTGAGTTTGCTCCAGTACTTTTTCCTCTATCTTGTAAAATAGCTGATTGGGGTGAGTGGGGAACCTGACTCAATAAAATAGTTATAACTTTTGTTCCACTTTATGAATTTTAACAAACTTGATATCAATTGGAAGAGAATTGGGTGCTCAATAAAGTGTTGTATCGGACTTTTATTTCAGTTTTTTGTAACAATCGCTAGGGTGCGTTTGAACAGTTATTATTTTTTCAAATTTTTTTAGAATTTTCAAATGCGATGCTATGTTTTTAGTTATTTATTTACTTGAAAGAGCATAGAATTTAAAAAAAATTGTTGAAATTGCATGTGAATATCTATTTTCTAGGTACGATAAAAAGGATCGACCTTTATATTTAAGTAAATTGAATCATTTTAATTATCTTATAAAATAACTGGTAGGGGTGATTGGAAAAGCTGACTCAATAAAATAGTTATAACTTTCGTGCCGCTATAAAGATTTTGACAAACTTAGTCATTTGAAAGAGAATCCAATGCTCAATAAAATATTGTATCATATTATCATTCAAGTTTTTTGTAACGATCGCTATGTGGCGTTGATTGAACAATTGTTTGATTTTTCAATTTTTTTGGAATGTTCAAATGCGATGTTTTGTTTTTTAATCATTTACTTGGAAAAGCAGTGAATTTAAAAAAAAGTGAGAACCGCATCTGAATATCTATTTTCTAAGCGAATATACGAGAAATATAGATAGATATACTAGGGTATCGAGCTTTATATTTGAGTAAATGGAAAATTTTACATAATCTAGTAGGCGTCTATTTGTCAAATTCTTAAATAAGAAGTGATTTGATTCATTTGTTGGTAATTGCGCCCTCACATCAAAATGTCTATTATATTTATAAATGTTCGATACCCTAAAATATCTAGTTTTTCTCGAATATTCGCTTAGAAAATAGATATTTAGATGCACTTTCTACCATTTTTTTTTAAATTCTATGCTCTTTCAAGTAAATAATTATAAAACATAGCACCGCATTTGAAAATTCCTTAAAAAATCTTAAAAAACCATAATTGTTTAAACAACGCCCCCTAGCTATCGTAACAAATACTGAAAAAAATGTAATACAATGTTTTATTGTGCATTTAATTATCTTTCAAGTGATACAAAGTTTGTCAAAGTCCATAAAGCGGTACAAAAGTTATATCTATTTTATTGAGTCAGCTTTCCCCCTCACCCCTACCAGTTATTTTACAAGATGAATGAAAAAGTCTTCGCGCAAACTTACGTTAAATGATCCGAAATTTACGAATATTTAAATTTTGCAGCACTATCGCTGTGCATTTATTATGGAAAAATAATATTTTTGTGTTATTATTATGAACTACGCCCTCTAGTGGAGGAGTAAACAACTGGAAAATAATTTCCAGCAGTATCTCGTATGCAACTTGGTTATACACAAAATTTCCCTAAATTGTACGATCAATAGTTTCTGAGATACGTGTCACCTCTGTTAATCAGGCACTCGGTACTATAGTGTCCTTTATAATTTTTGTGATTATCAAATCCAGAATACTCTTTGTCCACTTGTGACATATATTCCGGAGCGGTATCATGTTTCTGTTTTAGCGAACTCACCGCAAATTATGTATCTGTAAGAGTTTGAAGGGTGGGTGACCCACTTAGGCTACAATTGGCCCATTGTGCATCCTTCCGAGGTTCAAAACTTCCTTCTAGCTCGTCATTCAGCGTACTTGTTTGAAGTAGGCGATAACGTTGCCTGAATTAAGTTCCTTCATACTGGCGTATGTTAGCATGTGCTGGCCGAATACATAAACCCTCAGATGAGAGAGTGTCTGACTTTCGCAAAGAATGTGTTCGACAGTTTCATCATCTTGTTCACATCCTCTACAAAGTGGGGTGCCAGACAGACCCAGTATGTAGAGGTGTTTTCGTAGGTAGCAGTGACTTGTCAGAATACCCGTGGTTGTTCGTAGGTTCTGCCTGTTCATAGTCACGAATTTTTTGGCTACTTTGCTTCCTGATTGTAACAGTTCCTTGGCAAGCCTGCAGCGTTGTGCGTCGTCCCATCTACCCTTAAACTGATTAAGGGAGTGTTCCTTTAATAGGTCAGCCGTCGCTGACGCCGATATACCAATGAAAGTGCCGGGTCCAAAGAGTTTAAGGGTGGCTGCTTTCCCGGCTAGCGAGTCTGAAATACGGTTTGCTTTCGATTTTTTATGGCCCTCGATCCAGCCTAAAGTGACCATGTTGTTGTTACAGGCTTCGATTAAGGCCATGTGACATTCTAGTACTAGGCCTGATGTAATGCATCGTCTGTTCTGGTCTAGTAATGTTTGTCTACTATCCGTAAATATGTATATATTATTACCTGTGATGTTCTTTTGGTAATCTCTTTTGCAGCGATGCAGATAGCAGTGACCTCTGTATGAGCAACACTTGCATTGCAGCCCATTGCCCATTTTATGTTTAGATTCAGGGATCTGGAAAAAATTCCACATCTTGAGCCTACATTGGTTTTAGGCCCATCTGTGAAGATACGGATTGCGCCCTCTTCCAATGGGTCTTGTGCGTTATTTTCGAAGATTACCTTGTAGGGACTGTGAAAGGCATATCGCGGTGGAATCAACTCCGTATTGGCCTGCAGCAGTGGGACCTCTCTGAGGGCCTCATGCCACAAGTTACGTCTCAGTTTACCGGATCCTACATCAGGTTCTATACCGGTAGAGCGTAGACGTGTCATGGTCATCAAAACAACATTCTTGATGTGTATATCAAGCGAAGTGAGACCAAGAATTACCTCCATAGCTCTTGTTGGTGTGGTTTTCATGCCTCCTGTTGTGTTGAGGCATGCTGTTCTTTGGATTTGATCTAGTTTTCGGACGACTGTCAGCTGGTTTGCTTCAGCTCCCTAGGCAATCGCGCCGTACGTCAGAATAGGTCTGATGATGGCAATGTAAATCCAGGCAGTGACCCTAGGTGACATTCGCCAGGTACGGCCGATGGTTCTACGACACTGTTCATAAGAAATATATGCTTTTTTAACTCTGCTTTCTAAATACGAGTTCCACGTTAACTTACTGTCGAAGGTGACCCCTAAATATTTCACCTCTGAAGAGAATTTAAGTTTGGTATCTAGGAGCTTTGGGACTTGATGTTTTACAAGCATCCTTTTTTTTCGTGAATAGAACCATCTCCGTCTTTTTTGGATTTATTGACAGTGAATGGTCTTTGCACCATTATTCTATGATATTCACTAGGAGTCTAAGACCATGTTCCACAGTAGTGGCGAGAGTACCCCTCCCTGTGCACAACCTTTTACAACCAAGCCTCTGATGGTTACATCATCTACGCTGATTTTCATTGCTCTTTTTGAGAGTGTGTTATATATCCAGCCATTTATAGTTTGGGGGATATTCTTGTTGGAAATTGTTTTGGTTATTTTAGGAAAAGTGGTTCTATCGAATGCACTTTCTATGTCTATGAATACACCCAGGGTGGACTCTTTTTCTTCCAACGATCTCTCGATGCGGCTCGCCACGAGGAGAAGAGCCGAATTGATAGATTTCCATGGAGTGTATGCATGTTGATTTGGATTTTGTGTTATCACCAAGGTCTTCATTGAAAACGATGTGAGGCTGATGGGTCGATATGCTTCCTGGTTTTGGTATGAACACAAGTTTAACTTATCTCCAACCTTTTGGAATCCACCCCAGTGCCAGTGAGGATCTGAGGATTGCCACCAGGTGAGGCATTAGGTTGAGCTGGATAAATGCCATCCGTTCCTGGAGATTTAAAGGGGGAGAAGCCAGAGATGGCCCACCGCAGTCTGTCCGCGTCGACGATCTGTCGCGGTATACGCCAGTTATCGTCCGTCGGGTAGTGACTCTCCTCTTCCTCCCAGGCTGCCGTGTTTGTGGTTCTGGAGTCAGGGAGTCGATTTCCTCGCAGTAGATTCTCCATGTTTCTTTTGTTTTTGTCTAATAACTTTTTTATACTCCTTGTGGTGGGACTTATATACGTTCCAATCCTCTTCGAGTTTGGCTCTTTTAGCCTTATTGAAATATTTCCTCCCCGTCCTCCTGAGCTGATCAATCTCATGGCACCACCATGAAATGGAGGCTCCATCAAGATCGACCCGACTGAGTGGGGACGACATCTTATAGGCATCAATTATGGAGTTTTGAATGGTTTCAGAATAAATTTCCAAATCTCCTTTATTGTTAGGCAACACGTCCTCGATGTCTCGCAGATCCCCTTTCAAACAGTGGACATATTTTGTCCTGTCCGTTTTCCTGGGGTCGCGAGTTAGTGTGGAGGTTGTGAGCGCCAGTTTTATTTCAAATTTTATCCAGCGGTGGTATGACATCGAAATGTCGTCGGATACATGGCAACCGGAGATTATATTCGAAGTGTTTATAGTAAATAAGGTAAAATCTATTCGCGTTTGACTTCGAGAGTTAATAAAAGTTGTTTCAGTACCTCTATTTAGAATGTATAGACTCTTGTTAGTTATGTAATCATGAAAATATTACCTCTAGTGTTAATATCTTTGCTGCCCCAGCTTACGTGGTGAGAGTTTGATTCGCTGCCTATCACCAATTCAAGCTTCTGGGTGAGACAGTGTTCCACAAGGTTCTCCAACTCCTTTATTGGTGGTGGTTTAGGTGCGCCTGCGGGGAGATATGCGAATGCCAGTATTAACTAACACTTTCTTTTGACCTTCCTGTGCATATTCAACCTTCACTACCGTTAGGTCGGAGGACAAAAAATGCGCCGGCGGGTAGGTCTTAAAATCCCCAGGGACATATATGGCCGTCCTAGGTTGCTGATTGCTTGCAAAGCTGAAAATTTAACCTTTTGGATTTTTTAGATCCATGATTTTGGTTTGCCTTATCCAGAGTTCTTGGAAAGTGCTATTGTGTCCTGCATCACATCAAGGTGGCGGCATAGTGTTGCCGATGCCACCTTTTTTTGTTGAAGGTTACACTGAATAAAACTTATCTTTTCATTGTCCATCTATGCTTGATGGGGGTGAGATAAGTTTTGATTTCTTTTAGGCCATCTCCACGTCCTCACTTGGAGATGGGTTCACGTTGCCTGTATCTTGGCTTAGAGCTGTTAGTTCTGCCAGGAGACTGTCGGTCGTCATCTTAGGGGATGGTTCGACAGTCTCCACAGAAGCAACATCTCCTTCACCGCAAATTGTTCATTGTCATCGTCACTTATAGGATATTCAGAACTATGGTCATTGCCGTTATAGGAAGAAACACTCGAAGAACTGTAATAAAACACTTTTCGTCTTCCTTTAAAGGCAATATATTTTTCCAGCTTTCTTTCTCTTTAATTTTCTTTGCCCCGTTTGTTCTAGTTCTGTTTTGTCGGAAGTGGCAGTTAATATTTTTGATGTATCAAGCTATCTCCCTATTTTATTTAGATTATTATTTGTAACTGTGTTTAGAAAGATAAATTCTTTAAAAAATACTTTCTTTATTTTCTTTGAATGTGTTAATTTCAACTCCTTCTGAGGTTGAGGGTGTCACATCAATTTCACAGATTTCACTGTCTATTTCTGAATCATAACACACGTGTGTTTTGAAAAGGAAGTAGGCAAAAAACTTCTTCTCGAAAATAATTTGAGTTATATGGGACACTTTTTGTTATGAAAAGTGAACACTTATTTGAATATGCTGATTTTAATGGTCCATAGATTGTTAAATCAAGACGTTATAGCCGATGAGAGATATGGGGTGGAAAAGATAACATTGTAATAAAGTTACTGCGACAAAATTTATATGCAACTAATAAGCAATGGTTATCCAACAACAACAGTAGAGGATTTTCTTTGGTGATCGATGTGTGTTTTTTTAAATAGTTGAGCCAAGAAAGGAATAATTATTCATTCATCCAGCCTTTAAGTGAGCAGGTGTATAAAGCTCCAACGGGACCATTGCGTTTAAACTGTCGTCCCCTTGGAAATATAATCATGGGAGGAATATACATTCCAGAGGCAGTTACTGAACAGCAAACCGTAATATTGTGACCTCTCTTTCCACTTACAACTTTCCCAAGTTGTTTCACGCCTTTTGTAGCAACAACTTTTGACTGACCTTGCACCGTAGTGATGCTAGTTTCATCGACGTTATAAATACGATTTTCAAATGAAAACTGTTCGAGATCTGTTTCCAATTTTTTATAAAAAAAGGTTGACACTTTCTGCTTACTGCTTTGCATCTGCAAAGTCCTCAACTAATTTACGTAAACTCATAGCTTCGAAACCATAAAACATTTTGGCTAAATGATGACCATGAGAAAATTTGTTTGCATTATTATTTTAGAGGCCATATTTTAGAGTGGAATAAGGAATGCCCGTAACATAATTGAAATAAGCGTTATAAATAATTTTTCTAATATATTTATACCGAATTCACTTATATTCTGTTCCATCTCTTTTCCATTTTTAAATGCAGTAATCGTAATTTGAAGCTGATCATCAGTCCACACAGATCTTTTACATGGGATCTGTACTGTTGTTAGCTCTTATAGATTCCATTCCAAACAATTAATTAACGGATCTTTAATTTTGAAGTTCACATCGTTCACTAGAAAAATGGAGGGTAATACTGCCCGAAGTGGGCGATATTTTCTATATCCGACATTTTTTTATAAAACACGTTTTGGTCGTCACGTTACAAATACAAAAATCAATAACAGGATAAATAAAGAAACGAGTGTAGACTATTTTTAAACAAAAAAGCTATAATAAATCTGAACAAACATGATACAGCTTATTTTCTGCACCAAAAATATGATAAAAAATCACATAGAAACGCATTAACACTCAAGAGACAACTGAAATGGTTGTCTCTGACTGAAATTAACACAAACTGTACGGCATCTTCATTCCATTTCATTGCGTCTCCAAAATGTTATCAAGCGCTTCGTTTTTGTTACGCTGGTAGCGATTTATAAAAGTAGGCGATATTAGCCGATGGGCTATAATACCCGTACTTCCCTACTGTCCATTAATTTGATAATGTATTGATCCGTCTTGCTGGAATCATATCATACTCTCACTAAAATTTGTATTTAAATTGCCATTTCAAAATATTCGTACCATGACTATTGCATATGGTTTCCTCTTCTACAGTGAGGATTTGTATCAGACCAATGAAGCCAATGTTTTATATTTATTATAATACTTGACAGAAAACATAACAAGTTTCACCAGTTATCTAACATTTCCACCACATGCGTACAAAAACTAAATTGATACAAATGTCACTACAATTAAGACACTGAAGGGTAATTGAATAATGATTTGATTTCATTCATTCTTTTGTAGTCTGTACTTTGTTGCTTATTTTCAGACACTTAATCCTGATGTTTACCGAGGTTTATGGGGTGGTAAGAATTGTCGTGACAGTCCCATACAAACAGATAGATCTTGCAATTGCCAAGGAGAATGTGAAGCAGGTGTAAAATACCTAGAACAGTTCGAATATGAGTTAAAACATGATATTACAAAGACTGGTTTAGCTGCGTTTTGGGCGGAATCTATTCAAGGTTATGGTGGAGTTGTCCAATATCCCAAGAACTTCATAAAAGGTGTTTATGAGAGGGTGAAAAGTAAAGGTGGACTTTTCGTAGCTGATGAAGTGAGTATTCAGAATTTACATGGAATGTTTTGTATTTCGTCAAGTTAATTGTATTGCAAGATGTTCTTCATACTGAGACGTAACACCTTCTTGAGGTACGCACGAAATTTGTACAGTGTCCTTTCAGTCCTTTCTATGATATTAATCCTACATTATTTGACAGATGACGATGCAAATAGTTTTTCTGTCTGACTGTGCAGCTATGATATCAGTTAGTGAATCTTTCTCAGGAACTTTCCATAAAATTGTAATGACAAAATCATTCATAATCAATTAATTACCCGACACAAAAATATTTTCAAATTTGTGAATTAGTATCGGTTTTACTTTCGTCGAGTAAACATGTTCTGATAAATAGCATTTATCGCGACGGAATATTACTGATAATAGTTTGCATGAATACAAAAAGGACTAAAAATCGAATGTGATAGTGCTGTGAACTGAATTTATACTTTTTATACTGTGTACAAACAATAATTTAAATACAATCAAAAAATGATGCCAACTGGTAATGGGCCGGGTTTTTTGGGCTTTCCACAAGTTCAACCGACACAAAATAATGTACAAGGTCAAACATATATTCCGATGTTCCAAACACCAAATAATATACAGGGTCATGCAATATTCAACAATGGCATACCTTCACAAATGATTTCTTCTCAACCAATGCAATCACTGTGTCCTTCAAAATCAAACCAGTATTACATTCCGCCAAATCAAGAACAATATTTAAATATGCAACAATCATCTAGTAATCATTCAAATACTCAAATACATAATACGCCGTATTCAAGAATGACTTCTACCAGCGAAGATGAAGATAACACTTATTCTGCTCAAGAAAATCCATGGCAAGTTGTCAAAGGAACGAAAAGAAGGAAATACAGAAGTAGTAAAAATGCTGAAGAAGAAATTTCACTTAACAATAAGTACACGGTACTAAATTCACAAACAGATGGTTCCAATAATAACAATAATGATGGTAAAAATACTGAAATAAGTAAACCTCCTCCCATATTTGTATATGGAGTAGTCAATTTACCAGAGATGAAAAGGAAACTAAGCGATATAATTGAAGCCGAGGAATACACAACAAGAAGCATGGCAAATGACACTATAAACATTTGTTGTCAAAATCCGGATACATATAGAAAACTGGCTAGTTACATGAGAGAAAATAATATAATCCATCATACGTACCAACCCAATGAAGAGAGATCCTATCGTGTCGTAATTAAATATTTGCACCATTCATTAGACTTGAAAGATATAAAGGATGAATTAATTAAAAAAGGCCACAATGTAAGAAATATAGTCAATGTTCAACATCGAATAACCAAGGAACCTCTTAACATGTTTTACGTCGATTTGGAACCTTCTGATAACAATAAAAAAGTTTACGAAATAACTGGGCTTCTAAATAGTGCCATACAAATAGAACCACCAAAAAAAGACAACAAATTAGCTCAATGTACAAGATGTCAATTATATGGCCATACGAAAACCTACTGTAATAGGCCATACCTATGCGTTAAATGTGGTGGCCAACACAGCACAGTAAATTGTAAAAATAGGAAAAATACGCCAGCTACATGTGGTCTTTGTGGAGGTGGTCATCCAGCTAATTACAGGGGCTGCGAATTCTACCAAAAAAACTATAAAGTAAAGATAAATAATAATAGGATAACTATGACACAAAACAATACAAAATCAACAACCTCAGCCCAGACATAATAATAGGAGCTACGCGCAGGCAACTGCAGGAGTAGAAATACATAATAGAGCTAATGGTGAAGAATCTTCAATGACATTAAATAAATTCTAATATGAGTTTAAAGCTATGTTTAACCAGTTAATATAGCAGAATAGTATGGTTCTCAACATGTTGACAATGCTTATCAACAAATTAAATAATGGCGAAGTTTCTCAGAGTTGCATTGTGGAATGCTAACGGCCTTGTTCAACACAGGGATGAAGTCCAGTTATTTCTTAGGCAAAAATCAATTGACATTCTTCTAATCAGTGAAACCCATTTTACTAATAAATCTTACTTTAGAATTCCATTCTATAAAATTTACTACACAAATCATCCGGATGGTACCGCGCATGCGGGCACAGCTATTTTAATTAAACAAACAATCAAACACTGTGAGCTACCAAAATATGAGGAGGAATTTCTACAAGCCACATCAATTCGAGTAAATACAATGCCATACGAGATAACGATTACTGCAGTTTACTGTCCCCCCAAGCATAACCTAAAAAAAGATCAGTTTGAATCATTTTTCAACACACTTGGTTCAAGATTTATAGCAGGTGGAGACTACAATAGTAAACATCAGATGTGGGGATCTCGAATAACTACCACAAAAGGAAGAGAACTATCTAAGTAATACAGGAAAAAAGATACTCCTTTTTGTACACAGGAACACCAACATACTGGCCAACCGATATAAATATACTGCCAGACCTGCTAGACTTCTTCGTCACTAATGGCACCTCCTCAGCATACACAGATACTATTCCAAGCTATGATCTATCTTCGGATCATTCGCCAGTAATTCTGACTATCAGTTCGTGCCCCATACACATTCAAACTACACCTAGACTACACAACTTCAAAACCAATTGGACCCACTATAAACATAAACTGAATGAAGGAATACACTTAAACATAAGCCTCAAAAACCCAAATGAAATCGAGAAAGCCATAAACGATTTCATAAATCTACTGCAAGAGACAGCGCAACAAACAACTCCTGAAATAGTTGTTAAAAAAGACGTTATGAATATACCTCTTGAAATTAAGACACTAGTAACTAAAAAAAGAAGAGCGAGAGCAAAATGGCAAATTAGTCATAATCTTGCAGATAAAAGGAACTTCAATAAACTCAGCAACGAATTGAAAATTAAATTAAAAGCAATGAAAGAAGAGTCCTTTAAAACCTATTATGTCTAATTTAAATCGTTTTGATAACTCTATTTGGAAGCCAGTAAAGTCTAAAAATAAACCCATATTAACATCGCCATCACTACGACTAGAAACACAGACACATACTGAAGAAAAATGGGCCAAATCAGATAAAGAAAAGGCAGATGCATTCGCTAAGGACCTCTCAGAAATCTACAAACCTCACAACACAATACCAGACATAGAAATTACGGAATTTCTAGAACTCCCTATCCAAACAAACTAAAAAATAGACCTGATTAGACCAAAAGACATAGCAAATGAAATAAAACTTCTAAACATTAAGAAAGCCCCAGGAATGGATTTAATAACTCCAAAGATGTTAAGAGGGTTACCGCGAAAGGGTATAGTACTCCTCACTTACCTATTTAATGCAATTATTCGAATCCATTATTGGCCACAAAAACTCAAAATTGCTGAAATAATCCTAATATTTAAACCTGGGAAAGACCCACATGAAGTAAAATCTTATCGACCTATCAGTCTACTTTCAACTATATCGAAATTATTAGAGAAACTGATTCTTCGAAAACTTGATCCTAATTTTGATGGCAGCAATTGGATACCTGAATTTCAGTTTGGATTCCGACGAGCCCACTCCACAATCCAACAGTGTCACCGCATAACCCATACAATACTAAATTCTCTAAACAGCAAAGAATATTGTACCTCAGTATTTCTAGACGTTAGACAGGCCTTCGATAGGGTTTGGCATGTTGGACTATTATACAAGATTAAAAAACATTTACCAACATTCTTCAAACTATTGGAATCTTATCTAAATAATCGCCAATTCAGAGTACGAATAAAAGGGGACGTATCTGTTATGCTGCTTATCAACTCGGGTGTACCACAAGGCAGTGTCCTTGTTCCACTATTATATATCTTGTTTACTTCAGATCTCCCATTATCACTAAACATCACAATAGAAACATTTGCTGATGACACTGTCATTCTAGCTACCCATAGTAATGTGCTGCAAGCCCACCATATCCTCCAAGAATATCTTAAAAAATTAGAGTGGTTAAAAGATTGGAGTATCGAAATAAATGAGACAAAATCTACACATATAACCTTTACTCTAGGAAAAGACGCATGTCCTCCAATACAGTTAAATAACACACGAATCCCACAATCGACATCAGTGAAATACCTGGGCTTACATCTAGATGCCAAATTGAACTGGAAGGAACATATCAAGAAGAAACGAAAACAAATAGACCTAAGAAGTAGAAATCTTTACTGGCTAATTGGACGGAAGTCTTCTCTTTCCATCGAAAAGAAAATCCTATTATATAAGGCAATAATTAAACCTATATGGACCTATGGCATCGAAATATGGGGATGCGCCAGTAAATCCAACATAGCAATTGTACAAAGAAGCCAGTCGAAAATACTAAGAAATATTGTTAATGCCCCATGGTATGTAAGAAATAAAATGATCCACAATGATCTGAAGATCTTAACAGTAAAAGAAGTCATTCATGGAAGAAGTGCTAGCCACCACAAGAAACTAGAAGCCCATAAAAATCCTTTACTACAACCGCTACTTGAAAATGATGTAATAAGAAGATTAAAACGACGATGGCGAACTGATCTGCGAAATTAACAGGAAGCAGAAGGTTCCTTCGCTGGAGATGACCTCATCATGCTAGTTGACCTCAGCTTCTTCCCATAGCTAGGTCATATGCCAGCACATTAGCTTATAGAATACCATGTATTTTGATTGCTGATTTTATTGAATAAAAAAAATTTGTAAATTGACAGTACTGTAATTTCTTTATTATTTTCAAAACTTAAGTTCTCCAGAACAACCACACTGAGAAGCAAAAACTTGCTCGGACATGCATTGAGTGGGCTTCGGAATCGTGACATCATTGGACGTAAAGTACAACTGCATACACTGAGAGAACAAGCTCAAATCTACACTAACTACACTGAAAAAAATTATTTCAAAAAGTATGAGAGTGAACTTTTTCGAGATTCTATAATTTAATTTTAAATAAAAAAAATATGATCTGGAATAAAATATATCTAAAGTAATTACCTTCACAACTGCATTTGTGATTTAAAAGAAAGTTTGGGGAAACATCCTCGTATTTCTATTTATTTATGAAATCACTACATTTTAATACCTAATTAAACATAATGTTACATGCATCCTATATATTAAACACAATTTTATATATAGCTAATTAAAAATTACACACATAGAGAACACGTCTGTAGAATTTAAATGTTTGAATGTTGTCTTTCTGTGGACATTTCAAATCGCGATTGGTATATTTAATACCAGAGCTGTGTAATTACATATACTTTAAAAACAATTTCAATAACAAAGTACTTTTCCAAAAAAGGAATTAATTACAAAGTACATGTCATAAAAATAGGAATTATATTGAGTTAATTACAATTACATGAAAAAACGAATTATCAATTACTTTGCGGATAAAACAACACATTATGTCAGATTGGAGAAACTAACCGATACGAATAAAATTTTGAAATTGCTAAACTAACAGCCGATTGTAGCGACTTTCTTAAGAATTCCTCAAAGTTAAATATATCTTAAGGGTGGGTTGTATAAAGCTTTCTTCCTGAAGTTAAACTCGGTCTGAGGTGACATATGACAAATTTTGTATGGTGTAGAACCAGTCTAAATGCCATTTAGCACTTAGGGCTTGTTGCACCTTAATTCGCAAATTGACATGTATTACCTAAAACTGAGATTTACTTTGACTAAGCTTCATGCAACCAGCCTTAAGTGTGTTGTTTTCTATATAATTTAAAGTCTCCTTAACTTAAGGGATAACACAAAATCCTTAACAAGTAACAAATAGTATAAAAACGAGACAGGGAAATTAATAATAAAATGTGAACTTTTAAAAGTGTATTGATTCGAATGAAACCACACACCCATACACACCCGGCCATGGCAGAATGCATCCTTTAAAGAACAGTGCATTCCGCGAAGACTCCAATTGTCGCTATTGATAACGCATCCATTCTACTTCCCTGTGTTTTTGTGAAATTGTTTGGCTGTCCTCTTATTTTCATCGTCGTTAACGTTGGGTGTGTGTGTTTCGCGGCCTTTAGAAGGGGCAAATTCTTAGCCGGCTTACTACGACTAAGAACGACATTAAAGAGTGGATCCACTTGCTAAAGCTGTCTCTACTCGAGATCCTGCTTATTTTTGTGGGGATGAGTAGGCCCTCTAATAGATGGTCCTTCTTAGTTCTTTGTTCTGTGCTTCTTGGTCTTCATTGTTGGACGCTGTTCAGCTATTTTCTCGGATGTAGATGCCTGGTGTAGTTCGTCAGCTCCCTCATCTGGATGTTGGGGTGGGTCTTCAGCTCTTCGAATCTTCTCCTAGTTGTCTCGTCAATGATGTCGTGGATCTTGTCTAGGTACAACTCTCGGTAGGGACGCTGATTCATGATGTACCAAGCAGCGTTCACTGCTTGCCTCAAGCTGATGCTCTGCTGGGCGTGGAGCTTCCTTTGGTGGCTCTCTGCAATATATCCCCACGCTGTACATACGTACAGCATGATGGGGATGAGGATCGCCCTCATGAGTTGGAGCTTGGTCTTCAGTTCCAGCTTAGATCTTTTTTCGATGAGTCCTTTCATTCGTCTCCTTGCCTTTTGCGTCTGGTCAACCAGGTAGTCGAACGTCAGTCCTTGGTCTAGGATGACTCCCAAGTACTTCGTTTTAGTGCACCAGCTGACTTCCTCTCCCACTATGTCCACGTTGTCTTCAAGTATTTTCCTGTTCTTACTTAAGAACACGACTTGAGTCTTCTCTGCGTTGAGGCTAATCTTCCACGTCATACACCAGTCGTCGATTCGATCCACAGGCTCTTGTAGTCTTCTCGTTATCATCGCTGGCTGGGTGCTTCTGGTTGCGATGGCAGTGTAGTCTGTGTAGAGGGCCGTTATGGTGTTGTTTGTCTTAGAGATGTCCGCAGTGTAGATGTTGTAAGGCACCAGGGAGAGAGAGAACTGCTCCCAGTTGTTCTACTGCTTCCATCCATCCAGTTTGGATTGGGTTTCGTTGAGCTTGATCCGGAACGCAGCAGCTTCGTAAGGGCCCTGGAGTATCCAACTTCTCTCATCTTGTATATCAGGCCTTTGTACCAGACACGGTCGAAGGTTTTACTAACATCCAAGAAGATTGCTCACATTGCTTGGTTTATGTTGAATTCTTGGGTAGCGTATTCTACTGTGTAGCCTAGGTTATCGTGGTCGTCGTCTTGGTTTTGGACTTGTTCTTCGACTAGATCTGAGAAGTCCACGTCTGGGTGCACGAGCGTTCCATGGTTCTTCTGAAGGCTTCTGCTTTTTCTTCGTCTGTGTGGACTAGTTCTTCTAGTCTGTTGTCCTAGTCTTTGGATCGGTGTTGTTTCAGTTGCGTCTTGACTTCTTCTTTGAATCTGCTCGTTTCTCTTTTGTCTTCTGGGTCTCTTCTCCTGTTGGCTCTTTTTCTCGATCTGTAGTTGTCCTGCTGTCTTCCATCGCTTGTTGGATTGCTTTTTTCAGCTGCCTCAGTTGAGCTTCCAGTTCCACTGTATTGGTTCAATCACTTGAACTTCTTCCAGTCGGTCTTCATCACTTCTCTTCCTATTGCTCTTTCAGCTTTTGCCAGCGTGAGGATGACTGGCTCGTGATCGGTACCTTCCTCTCCGTTGGTGATGTCCTATACCTCTGTGATATCTTGTAGTATGGAGATGTCCAGTACCTCTGCTTCTCCTCTGGTAGATGTGTGTGCGTGTGTGTGTGTGTGTGTGTGTGTGTGTGTGGGTTTCGGGTATCTTGTGAGGTAAACTCTCCACTACTCACCGAAGCTGCGAGGTCAATTTTTGTTACGAGGTCCAAAACTAGGACCTCGCATAAAACAAACGTCATTGCAGTATTCGTCGTTATGCGATGAGTGTTTCTATACCTATAAAAGCTATATTCTAAAAATACCCCGTAACCACCTTCACTAGTTTTTTTCTAGTTCAGCGTATTTATGTCAGAGGGCGTATAAACACACATACGCCCAGCATCAAATATTTTTGTGAGGTTCCTCTGATACACACCAAGACCTCTCATCATACATTTAAATTGCCCTATATCGTATAATGTGTATATGCAGGACCTTCCAAGGTCTCGTAATGACTGAATCGTGTGTATAATTAAATACATTAAGGACGTTATCATACCGAATAGAACTTTTAATTAGTTTGCATTGAGAATAATGTAATCCGACGTTCTCTGTTCTAACCTTCTTTTTTAAATTTTTCATTATAATATTGTTTACAGTGTTACAATCAAATCTCGTTGAACACTTTTTTAATAATTTTTAGTGTCATACAGTTGGCTATTGTATATAGTGTATTTTACTTTAACCTTGAAACAAATTATAAAATGGTCTAGCGTTATTCTAGCTAGCAAATTATTATATTAAATGGTCCTAAAGATGAATTTGAATAAATTATGTATCAAAAATATTAATTAATAAAGTACGTTGACGTTTATTCATCAATGATTTATCAATTCTTTATTTTTACATTGTATAGGATCAATATGTGTGTATACATAACCTTCAAATTTTGGCATAAATTACCAGGTACCTATGTGAAGATATATTATAGAAATAATTCTGTTCTTGATATAATATAAATAGATCGCAAGCATATACGAAGAAGCTCATTTTTAAACAAATGATCATCCTCTATCTGCTTGAATGAAAGTCTGTTTACAATGTACACAATTATTCGATCATAGTTTGTCAAAAGTCAAAAGTGCCGATTAAAACCATCTGTGATCAGACCAATCAGAAATCTACAGAATTGCCAACATAAATTCAAATCACTCCTCCTAGTTTGAAAACAGGGATTATATAACTCTATTCTATTTAAAAAATTAAATAAATGCGAATTTTAAAAAATATTGTGTAAAACTTGTGTCACAATGACTTTGTGTAGTACCCGTGATTTGCGCAATTCACCGCTTCGTGGTTCGTTGCGCAAACTTCACTCTTACTACAAAACGAGTTATTGTGACACTTATTTTACAAATAGCTATTCTACGACTTTATCTTAATTTATAATATCGAAGCAACCTTGTCGGCGCTTATAAAAAAACACAAAATTCCTGGGTGGTACAAAACCTATATATTTTGAATATAACCTGAATTGGATGTTAATAAAATGTTAGAAATTTTATGTGTACATCAAATTGTCAATCACTTCATTACTATAATTTACAACTACACTGCACTAGTTATGAAAAATGAACTCCATCTCTCTAGGTCTAAAATTACTCCAACGAAAAATACTGAAGTTTGTGGCAATATAAAGAAACAGTAGTGTACCAAAAAGGATGACGTAAACAAAACGTTAAGTGATAGACTAACAGAAATACTTGTTCAAGTCATCTGCAGCTTTTTAACCATCTTTATTTTGTCACACAAAAATAAAGTAGTGGTAGGTACGATATTTGGTTCCTGTGTAGTATTGTCAGCCACTGCATTTCACATTTTATTGCATAAAAAAATGATTTGTTAGACTCATATTGCAGTGCCGTGCGACATACGATATTTTTTAAGATGTATAATAATAGTTTTCCGTAAGAAGTAAGAGATTTTAGTTTTAATCATTAATACAAAGAAAGCTTTATCAAAAAATATTTTCGGTGATTTTAATTAGCATATATTTGATGGTCCTGAAATGGCTATCATATTCAGCAAAATAAAAACGTGAAAACGTTGTAAGTGTATATCATACAAGTTGTTGCGCGAAAAGTTTTGATTAGTAGTTTCTAGGTATGGAGTTCTAGGAAAAATATAAAATTTTACCAAATTAGGTTATCGATTATACTGATTAGAAATGTAATATTTTCTCGAAATACATATTACCGAAATAGCGGAAGTCAATACCACCTCCATTGAGTTAAATGGAACTGGTATTTTTTATATTCTTTTTAAATTCTTCTTTAAATTTCGAGTAAATTTCATGTACATTGTGCTTTACCAAAAATTACTAGTTTTTGAGATATTCCAATTGTTTAAAATTTATTGAGAAAAACAGTGGTGTTCCAAATAAATCACAATATTTCTGCAAATAAAAAGCTCCTGACTTATAATTTTTTATTAATAGATTAATCAAGAAATGTTTGTTCTTTATACATTCAATTCGAACAATTTAAAACAACAACTCGCTTCTTCAAATGCAATACCCTGTATTTTGTATCAATTTCTTATTTACATTTTTATTAACTTTTTGTTGTCCATATACCTACCTAAATCTAACCAGTTATGAGATATTTTATGAGTTTGCTAAATATTTCAATATTAATAAAGCCTTAGCTATGATTTCCAATGTTTAAGGTGACATTTTGACAATTCTTTATGAAGTTATTTAATCTGAAATGTAACCCTAATCAATAGCCTGAAGGAGTTGTGAATTTTGAATATAAATAATATCTTTGACTGGGTATTTAGGATATCAATTTAATTACATAATTTACATATGTTATAAATAACTAAACATAATAAAGAAATAAAGTTTTATAATAAGTGTTCAAATTAACAGGGTTTAAGTAAATTAACTGTCTCGACCCTTACTTCGTGGAATCTACTTATTTTACTGTTTTAAATGAAACTTACTGTTTCTAGATAATTCCACAATATATTGAAAAACTTTTAAATACTCTAATAAAATTGACAATTGTTTCGATATAAGATATCATCGTCAGAATGACAGAAGTTGCATTTCATTCGATGCCTATTCGATGTTTAATAATTTCTAAGGGTTTGACCTAAATAGACAGCATTACACTCTGGACATTTAACTTTATATATACCAGACTTCTTTAATGGGGATATTTTTGTTTTTACATTTAACAATTTTGTACTCACATTACTTTCTGGTAATATTTCTAATAATATTTCAAAAATAATATCTTTAGCTACAAATACAACAATTTCTTTTACAACAAAAAGTTATGTGAGTACAAAATTGTTAAATGTAGAAACAAAAATATCCCCATTAAAGAAGTCTCGTATATATAAACTTAAATGTCCAGAGTGTAATGCTGTCTATTTGGATCAAACCCTGAGAAATTTTGAGAACAGATACAGTGAACATTTACTAGCAAATATATTAAAACAACCAGATAAGTCACACTACGCAAAACATCTACTTGACACCTAACACAGAACATATTTGTGATAAGAAACAAGAACTGGATTTCCTTGAAGAGTTAGAAATTAGAAGACACTTAAGAAACCCACAATATCAAGTTGTCAATGAACAGATCAATCTAGGGAGCTCTCCACTTTTAAATTGTCTTCTTAAGTGATAAATGTAAAGATCAGCAGATATAGTTTTCCTGGTTTTCTATATCATTGCACAGTTATACTGATCTTAATTGGAAAAAGATATCCAGGATATCTCCATAGGGTTAGTAACATCTAAGCTTTAATATTTGTAATATACCTTCTCCTTTTTTCTATTAATATATATTAAGTCAATCACTAGGTAGGTCACTTCTTGGTCTAGCCAAAATAATTATTAAACATCAAATAGGCATCGCATGAAATGTAACTTCTGTCATTCTGACAATTGTCAATTTTCTTAGAGGTTTTAAAAGTTTTCAATATATTGTAGAATTATCTAGAAACAGTAAGTTTCATTTAAAACAGGGTTTAAGTACTTCTAAATTTGTTAATTCTTTTTAATTATGACTCGTAACTCTAGAAATATGGTCGGGTGTTGGTGAATTGGAAGACAGTAACACTCTCTGCATCATATCTCTCTCGTAACGAGATTGGAAAATTAATTCTCAAATTAAAAAATCTAAAGGAGCCAAGTCAGAAGAACGAGCTGGTCGATGAAACTGACTCTAACGGACACTAATCGGTAGTTACATTCGCCAAAAATAATAAGATTTGTAAATCCTAAATTTTCCCTTACTTGCTATCAAACACAAATTTTAAAAAAAACTGTCACAACGTACTTAATGCATACATAAAGAATTTAACAACTTATCACATCCACGGCCCACTTTTTGTTAAGATATTGTCATTTTTTTTAACAAAATCATGAAGTATCTTAAAACTGGTTATATTTAGGTATAGGATTACAAATAAATAAAAATATAAATGGAAATTTTATATAAAATACAGGGTGTTGCATTTTAAATAAACGAGTTAAAGTGGTTTTACATTGTAATTGAATGGTATGTCTAAAATGTATACGAAAATAATATTTTAGGAGCAGATACCCTTTAATGCAGTCATATAATTCGTTGTACCAAACTCGGTAGCGTTATTGTTTCAAGGAATATCGTGATTTATTTAGGAATGTGTTTTTCTCAAAAGCATTTAAAACATTGAAATCTCTTAAGAACCGTTAATTTTTGGTATAGGGCATGGTACATAAAATTTATTCTAAATGTGATAGAGTATTTAAAAATAAAATAAAAAATTCCAGGTTCTATTTAAAATAAGGGAGTAGGAAATTCGTGGAAATATCACAATCCAAATCACTGTAATCGATAACGTAATATGGTAAAATTTTATATTTTACCAATCCCTAAAAACTTCTAATTAAAGTCTTTGCGCCACACCCATTGCTTCAAGTATGAAGCGAAATGTTTTTTTAAATTGCATTTAACTGCAATTATCCTGCGCTTGTCACACGTATTAATACATAGATCTACAATTTGCCAACTATTACATAGGTATGTTATTTTATCATAAATATAGGCAATGGGCTAAAAGTAATTTATGATAGCAAAGAACGAAATATTCAATAATTTAGTAACAACGGCACAACAAACGTTACACAAATGCTTGAATAAAAATTTGCCAAAACAAAATTAATTCAGTGCATATAATAACAACCATGGAAACTGTTTCATCGATGTCACAACAAAAAATTTCTGTAGTAGATTTTTTACGAGTCTGTGTCGTTCGAAGTCTGCGTTAAAATCTGTTAGCTTTTGCCGTTGCCTAAAAACGAATTTATGTCTGTCTCCATCGCTACATATGAATGTAGAACTTTAAAAATCACAGAGCAGGCGACGAATATAGTTATTGTATGTATTTTAACTATAACTATTTTTTGGTCCGGGGTATCCTACATGTTGCCAATTTTCCTTTATGCTGCCATTGGAGTTGCAGGTGGGTAGCCGCTCATAGGGAAAAGTATTGTTTTTCTGGAAATCCATTTCGTTTAAAAATTGCACAAGATATCAATCAAATTAGACTTTATTGTAACGTTGAAAAATATCGGAAATTATTTTATTTTTTTATATATTTTAAGTAAGAATGTTGTCATAAATTTTCATTAAATTTTCTTAAACCTGATAACTTTTCCGATGTTTATTTATTTTGTTTGGAATATTTTTAAAATTATACCTCGGAAACATTTTGATTTATTGAGTTTATATACAAGATTTTCTGTTACTAAATAGCATATTTACCTTATTCTTTTAGTTCCACACATTTGCTATATCGAAACAAGACCACCTTTAATAAATTTGTGATTTTTTATTGATAATAAAAAATATTTTCGTAACATCCGTGTACTGGGTGTTCCTATTAGAATGGCTCTCGTCCATATTGTTTATTATACAATTTCGGGAAAGAAATTTGGAGTTGTCTCGAGAAAAATCTGTAAATTATTAACAGAAATGTAGGTCTGCCGCTGGAGGGCGTAAATGAATATCAAAAATTAATATTCTGTAAAATGTGGCAAATTAAGGGGCATTAAATATACGATCATGGTATTCTTAAATAAATTCTGCGCGTATTTGATTCCATAAATTCGCAAGTAAGAGGTGGGGGAGAGTGGGAACTTGTTATGAAAAAAACACATGTGAGTCCAATTTAACTAATTGATATTTGTTAACTCAAACTTGTTGAAGTCAACTATTTCTCCAAGGTGAGAGTTATAATTTGGAAACTACGCATTAAGTAACGTGAACGCTGGAAGTGACTAGTTATTTTTTTTTAATCTAGTTTTCTTTGGAAAATATTAAATGGAAGTATATAGTTCTAACCATGGATTATTAAAGTAAATGAAATTAGCAACAGAATGGTGAAAACTGCATGACAATATATTTTTCCTATACCGAAATATCTTAAGAAACGTGTAAATTTCAAGCAATTGCTTTAGAATACAGATTTCTCTCGTTCAATTGAACGGAATTTTAATTATTTAAATATTATTGTTACTGTCATCGGCAAAGAAGTTAATGTGCACATACATTAAAATAAGTAGTGGACCCTGAAAAGAAAACAAATGTTACAATATAACGAAAAAATTGAAATAACTAAGTGCCCCCGAAACACTCTGTATGGCGTTTCATATTCTTTCGAGTGGAGTAGTCTAGTTGCAAAAAGAAGCTCGTTAATTTGTCTGGTGTTTTTGTATCTCCACTTAAACAGGGTTACATTAACAGTAATATTGAAATAATTGAATTCCTTATCAATAGGACAAGGAAAGTTAATTTAGGGAGTCAAAAATTGTTAAATTCCTTTCAGTAGAACCAGAGTAATCTATGTACAAAGGAAAACGCTTAAAACTCACATATTTCTCGAAATATCAAAAAAATATCTATATGCGGTTTTCATATTCTGTTGCTAATTTGGTTTACTTTAATAATCCATGATTAAAACTGTATACTTACATTTAATATTTTCCAAATAAAACTAGATTAAACAAAATTAAATAGTGACCCCTAGTGTGCGCATTACTTATCGGGTTATTTCGAAATTATAACTCTTACATTGGTGGAAAAGAACTGATTTCAAAAAGACCAAGTTTGCCAATATCGATTAAGCAGTTCCGGACCATTTTTTTATAATTATGTTTCCACTCTCCCTCATTTCTTATTTGCAAAGATACACTAAAGCTTAGAAAGTCTAATATACGCAGATTTTTTTGAAGAATAAAGTATTTAATTGGGCAAATTTCGTAAGTTTTTTTTTGCATTGAATTACGCCCTCTAGCGATGGACCTCTAAGTATGAAAATAATTTCCAGGTTTTTCTCGAGGCAACCTTTGTTTTAAACATTTTTGCCCGAAGCTGTACTATAAACGGTTCCTGAGATATGTATAACAGTCATTCTTATTGGGGCACCCGGTACATCGTATTCATATAAAATGGTGCTGTTTCTCAATTCGACGTCATTATCAGCTTTATCAATTGTCAAGTGGGAACAAATTTACACGAAAGATAATTTAATATTTTATTTTCTCGCCAATACTAAGAAAAGGTAGTAAAATTATTGAGAAATATATAAACATAATTTTTAAGACCTCTTCAACCCCGAATTAAGTTAACTGCTTGTGAGTACAAGGTCATAGTAAAAATCTCAGTTGATCCACTGGCAACACTGTTACTAATCTAAGCGCCGTATGTAGCAAGTTTGTTTCCAAGTACAACAAATGCAGCCTCTATACACCCCTGGAAACCACCTTTAAAATGTTTTGGGGGGTCCTATCTCTAATACATTTGTACCTCGGTTATAAACTACAATTGACTTTCCTTGCCTTATTATATTAATAATAATTTCAATATTACTGTTAAGGAAGTTAAAGTAGAAATATATAATGTTTGTTTTTTCTGGCCCACTACTTGTTTTTACATATTTCCACTCGTAACTTCCTTAACGCCGTTTCCCAATAACATCGATATAATAATTGAAATTATCATAAAGTCGACTTTAATTCGTTCCAAATTGTTAAAATCCGTTCCGAACCCACAACCATACTAGGTAATCTATATTCAAAGGGAAATAATTAAAATTTACACGTTTTTGAAAATATTTCGGAATAGGAAAAAAATATCGACATGCGGTGTTCGGTATTCTGTTCTAATTAAGTTTACTTTTATAATTCCCGATTAAAATTGCATACACCTATGTAATATTTTCCAAAGATAACTATATCTAAAAAACAAAGTCAATAACGTGCATGTTACTCAATAGATTATGTCGAAATTATTACTCTTACATAATTTATGTTTATGGAAAACAGATGTTTTCAAGGAGACTAAATTTGCAGCAATCGGTTAAGTAGAATCCGAGTAAAGGGCAAAGTTCCCACTCCCCCAACAATTTTTTTATGAATGCGATGATTGTTTTTGTTATGCCCCTTAATTGGCTTAATTTTATGAAATTTGGCTTTTTAAATTTTTTTTATCCAATTACGCCCTCTAGCGGTAGACAGAAACTTTTGTTATATTTCTTCGAACAGTTGTACTATTAACTGTTTCTGATATATGGTCGAGAGCCATTCTTATGGGGACACTCGGTACGTATGTAGTTTTTATAACATAAAATCTTAAACGCTGAAATCAATCAGACTTAGAACAATTCGGTAGTGGAATGAATGACAAAAGGTCAAAGGGAGCTAGCTATCTGCTATTTTTTTCAAAATGAGTTAAGGGTTATGATGTTGGTTGATTGAAATTTATATTCTCATGAAAAATGTGTTTAGATTAGACCGCAGGATTACCAGCCACTGCAGTGGACGCTGCGTCCGAAAGGGTTAAGTATTAGCAAAATAATCTATTAGATATTTTAAATCTAATTTAGCTGCGATATTATATTTAAACTAGATAGATCACGCAACCTTTGTTCGTTCATTATTGACCTAATGCAATTTTTCAACATTTTCAAATTACTAAAGAATATTTCCTATTGCGCAACAGATATAGAACATGTAGGGTAACAAATAGAAGAAACATAAACTTCAAGAAAAACAACTTATACGAATATTCATTAATAACTATATCGAAAAGTTCCCTCTTTTTCATATCTTTTTCAATGTCAGCTTTAACTAGTTCAAGGAACATAGCAAACTGATTGGCAACACCGTTAGTAAAAATGTCTCCATATTTTTGAAATAAGCATTGTTGCAACAAATAATATTCATTTGATTTTCCAAGCATATCATTAAGTTCTAAAAGGACAAAAGATTTTTTGATTGATTGCGTAGCAGAAAACTTTGGTTCAATTTGATTGTTAGTGATATCAATTGAATAATAATATACCTGGACTTTGAAGTATTCTCTTCTATTATCAAATAGGTATTCCAAAGCAAGCTTAACAATTTGTTTCGGCACTTTTCGTTGCCATTTAAATTGAATTACTGACTCTATATTCCCTATATTCCATTCAATTGTAACAGTTTTGGCTTCAGATATTATATCATTATATCATATTATAAGGTATATTGTGCGTCGCCAAGATCGATATCAATTCTTTGTAAAAATACATGGTTTACTTAAAATAAAGTTTTGAACGTAAACGCTATTTTCTACTCTCGGAGCCATAATTGTTTCCGAAAGCCTTCTTCCAGAATAAGGGAGTCCCACTCAGCCCAATATGACTTGAACAATGGCGAATATTCCGATGCCTCTTGCCATCTAGGTTGTCGATTTTCTTCCTTCTAATGCCGGATCTTCTTAAAGAGAGAATCGTTCTCCTGTTATTTTCTAATTCTTCTAGAAAACAAGTCGACATTTCGGCGACACACAAACTAGTTTTTCAATGTATTCCGCGTATCGTAATTTTATAAACATTAACAAGGATTCTAGCCAGCGAGATACTGCAGGTGAATAACACTGATAAAGATAATATGTATTTTTAAAAAGCAACAACGGATTGTTCACAGAATCCCACGCTCAAGTAGAGGCTTCATAATATTAACACCATAAGTCATTATATTATACGTTACATTTCAAATATCAATAATAAAATTGTTTCAAATATTTATTAAAAGACCACGTAACATCGGTTAAGGGTGTATATGTTACTTACACATATGTTTGCGTCACTAGGACCTCTCATGTCCTCGTGAAATTGGATTCAATTAACTCAAACCTCGTAGCAATGTAAAAATGTGGAGACCTCACAAAGATAGTTTCCTACTGATGAAAAATATTTTTTTGGAGTGTTTGCAGTGTGTACCAACATATTCGAACATACGAAGTTAGAATAAGGAGTGTTTGATGATTTGTTTATTTATAAATTAGTTTTTTAGGGTGGACCTCGTAACATATCCTAGATAGCAAATACCTCTCAAGACCCCCCAGCCCAGTATAGGTGTGTGTGTGTGTGTGTGTGTGTGTGAGGGTGTGTGTGTGTGTGTGTGTGAGGGTGTGTGTGTGGGTTTCGGGTATCTTGTGAGGTAAACTGTCCACTACTCACCGAAGCTGCGAGGTCAATTTTTGTTACGAGGTCCAAAACTTGGACCTCGCATAAAACAAACGTCATTGCAGTATTCGTCGTTATGCGATGAGTGTTTCTATACCTATAAAAGCTATATTTTAAAAATACCCCGTAACCACCTTCACTGGTTTTTTTCTAGTTCAGCGTATTTATGTCAGAGGGCGTATAAACACACATACGCCCAGCATCAAATATTTTTGTGAGGTTCCTCTGATACACACCAAGACCTCTCATCATACCTTTGAATTGCCCTATATCGTATCATGTGTATATACAGGACCTTCCAAGGTCTCGTAATGACTGAATCGTGTGTATAATTAAAAAAATTAAGAACGTTATAATCATACCGAATTGAACTTTTATTAATTAGATTGCATTGAGAATAATGAAATCCGCCGTTCTCTGTTCTAATCTTCTTTTTTAATTTTTTCATTATAATATTGTTTACAGTGTTACAATCAAATCTTGTTGAACACTTTTTTAATAATTTTTAGTGTCATACAGTTGGCTATTGTATGTAGTGTATTTTTATTTGACTTTAACCTTGAAATAAATTATAAAATGGTCTAGCGTTATTCTAGCTAGCAAATTATTATATTAAATGGTCCTAAAGATAAATTTGAATAAATTATGTATTAAAAATATTAATTAATAAAGAACGTTGACGTTCATTCATCAATGATTTGTCAATTCTTTATTTTTACATTGTATAGGATCAATATGTGTGTATACATAACGTTCAAATTTTGGCATAAATTACCAGGTACCTATGTGAAGATATATTATAGAAATAATTCTGTTCTTGATATAATATAAATAGATCGCAAGCATATACGAAGAAGCTCTTTTTTAAACAAATAATCATCCTCTATTTGCTTAAATGAAAGTCTGTTTACAATGTACACGATTATTCGATCATAATTTGTCAAAAGTCAAAAGTGCCGATTAAAACCATCCGTGATCAGACCAATCAGAAATCTACAGAATTGCTAACATAAATTCAAATCACTCCTCCTAGTTTAAAAATAGAGATTATATAACTCTATTCTATTTAAAACATTAAATAATTGTGAATTTTAAAAAATATTATAATATATATAATCTTAGTTTTAATCATTAATACAAAAAAGCTTTACCAAAAAATATTTTCGGTGAATTTAATTAGCATATATTTGATGGTCCTGAAATTGCTATCATATTCAGCAAAAATAAAAACGTACAAACGTTGTAGGTGTATATCATACAAGTTGTTGCGCGAAAAGTTTTGATTAGTAGTTTCTAGGTATGGAGTTATAGGAAAAATATAAAATTTTACCAAATTAGGTTATCGATTATACTGATTAGAAATGTAATATTTTCTCGAAATACATATTACCGAAATAGCGGAAGTCAATACCACCTCCATTGAGTTAAATGGAACTGGTATTTTTTATATTCTTTTCAAATTCTTCTTTAAATTTCGAGTAAATTTCATGTACCTTGTGCTTTACCAAAAATTACTAGTTTTGAGATATTCCAATTGTTTCATATTTTTTGAGAAAAACAGTGTTCCAAATAAATCACAATATTTCTGCAAATAAAAAGCTCCTGACTTATAATTTTTTATTAATAGAGTAATCAAGAAATGTTTGTTCTTTATACATTCAATTCGAACAATTTTAAACAACTTTAACTCGCTTTTTCAAATGCAATACCCTGTATTTTGTATCAGTTTCTTATTTAAATTTTTATTTACTTTTTGTTGTCACTAGCATTCCATATACCTACCTAAATCTAACCAGTTATGAGATATTTTATGAGTTTGTTATATATTTCAATATTAATAAAGCCTTGGCGATGATTTCCAATGTTTAAGGTGACATCTTGACAATTCTTTATGAAGATATTTAATCTGAAATGTAACCCCAATTAATAGCCTTAAGGAGTTGTTAATTTTTAATATAAATAATATCTTTGACTGGGTATTTAGGATATCAATTTAATTACATAATTTACATATGTTATAAATAACTAAACATAATAAAGAAATGAAGTTTTATAATAAGTGTTCAACTTAACAGGGTTTGAGTAAATTAACTGTCTCGACCCTTACTTCGTGGAATCTACTTATTTTACTGTTTTAAATGACAATTGTTTCGATATAAGATATCATCTTCAGAATGACAGAAGTTACATTTCATTCGATGCCTATTCGATGTTTAATAATTTCTAAGGGTTGGACCTAAATAGACAGCATTACATTATGGACATTTACGTTTATATATACCAGACTTCTTTAATGCGGATATTTTTGTTTTTACATTTAACAATTTTGTACTCACATTACTTTCTGGTGATATTTCTAATAATATTTCAAAAATAATATCTTTAGCTACAAATACAACAATTTCATTTAAAACAGAAAGTTATGTGAGTACAAAATTGTTAAATGTAGAAACAAAAATATCCCCATTAGAGAAGTCTCGTATGTATAAACTTAAATGTTCAGAGTGTAATGCTGTCTATTTGGATCAAACCCTGAGAAATTTTGAGAACAGATACAGTGAACATTTACGAGCAAATAGATTAAAACAACCAGATAAGTCACACTACGCAAAACATATACTTGACACCTAACACAGAACATATTTGTGATAAGAAACAAGAACTGGATTCCCTTGAAGAATTATAAATTAGAAGACACTTAAGAAACCCACAATATCAAGTTGTCAATGAACAGATAAATCTAGGGAGTTCTCCACTTTTAAATTGTCTTCTTAAGTGATAAATGTAAAGATCAGCAGATATAGTTTTCCTGGTTTTCTATATCATTGCACAGTTATACTGATTTTAATTGGAAAAAGATATCCAGGATATCTCCATAGGGTTAGTAACATCTAAGCTTCAATATTTGTAATATCATACCTTCTCCTTTTTTCTATTAACATATATTAAGTCAATCACTAGGTAGGTCACAAATAATTATTAAACATCAAATAGGCATCGAATGAAATGTAACTTCTGTCATTCTGACAATTGTCAATTTTCTTAGAGGTTTTAAAAGTTTTCAATATACTCGTATTGTAGAATTATCTAGAAACAGTAAGTTTCATTTAAAACAGGGTTTATGTACTTCTAAATTTGTTAATTCTTTTTAATTATGACTCGTAACTCTAGAAATATAGTCGGGTGTTGGTGAATTGGAAGACAGTAACACTCTCTGCATCATATCTCTCTCGTAACGAGATTGGAAAATGTAATCTCAAATTGAAAAATCTAAAGGAGCCAAGTCAGAAGAACGAGCTGGTCGATGAAACTGACTCTAACGGACACTAATCGGTAGTTACATTCGCCAAAAATAATAAGATTTGTAAATCCTAAATTTTCCCTTACTTGCTATCAAACACGAATTTGAAAAAAACTGTCACAACGTACCTAATGCATACATAAAGAATTTAACAACTTATCACATCCACAGCCCACTTTTTGTTAAGATATTGTAATTTTTTTAACAAAATCATGAAATATCTTGAAACTGGTTATATTTAGGTATAGGATTACAAGTAAATAAAAATATAAATGGAAATTTTATATAAAATACAGGGTGTTGCATTTGAAATAAACGAGTTAAAGTGGTTTTACATTGTAATTGAATGGTATGTCTAAAATGTATGAAAAAATAACATTTTAGGAGCAGATACCCTTTAATGCAGTCATATAATTCGTTGTACCAAACTCGGTAGCGTTATTGTTTCAAGGAATATCGTGATTTATTTAAAACATTGAAATCTCTTAAAAACTGTTAATTTTTGGTATAGGACATGGTACATAAAATTTATTCTAAATGTGATAGAGAATTTAAAAATAAAATAAAAAATTCCAGGTTCTATTTAAAATAAGGGAGTAGAAAATTCGTGGAAATATCACAATCCAAATCACTGTAATCGATATCCTAATATGGTAAAATTTTATATTTTACCAATCCCTAAAAACTTCTAATTAAAGTCTTCGCGCCACACCCATTGCTTAAGGTATGAAGCGAAATGTTTTTTTAAATTGCATTTAACTGCAATTATCCTGCGCTTGTCACACATATTAATACATAGATCTACAATTTGCCAACTATTACATAGGTATGTTATTTTATCATAAATATAGGCAATGGGCTAAAAGTTATTTATGATAGCAAAGAACGAAATATCCAATAATTTAGTAACAACGGCACAACAAACGTTACACAAATGCTTGAATAAAAATTTGCCAAAACAAAATTAATTCAGTGCATATAATAACAACCATGGAAACTGTTTTATCGATGTCACAACAAAAAATTTCTGTAGTAGATTTTTTACGAGTCTGTGTCCTTCGAATTCTGCATTAAAATCTGTTCCATCGCTACCTATGAATGTAGAACTTTAAAAATCACAGAGCCGGCGACGAATATAGTTATTGTATGTATTTTAACTATAACTATTTTTTGGTCCGGGGTATCCTACATGTTGCCAATTTTCCTTTATGCTGCCATTGGGTTTGCAGGTGGGTAGCCGCTCATAGGGAAAAGTATTGTTTTTCTGGAAATCCATTTCGTTTAAAAATTGCACAAGATATTAATCAAATTAGACTTTATTGTAACGTTGAAAAATATCGGAAATTATTTTATTTTTTCATATATTTTGAGTAAGAATGTTGTCATAAATTTCCATTAAATTTTCTGAAACCTGATAACTTCTCCGATGTTTGGAATATTCTTGAAATTATACCTCGGAAACATTTTGATTTATTGAGTTTAAATACAAGATTTTTTGTTACTATATAGCATATTAACCTTTTTCATTTCGTTCCACACATTAGCTATATCGAAACAAGACGCCACGGATATGGTCCACCTTTAATAAATTTGTGATTATTTATTGATAATAAAAAATCTTTTCGTAACGTCCGTGTACTGGGTGTTCCTATTAGAATGGCTCTCGTCCATATCGTTTATTATACAACTTCGGGAAAGAAATTTGGAGTTGTCTCGAGAAAAATCTGTAAATTATTAACAGACTTATAGGTCTGCCGCTGGAGGGCGTAAATGGATATCAAAAATTAAAAAATTAAAATTCTGTAAAATGTGGCAAACTAAGGGACATTAAATATACGATCATGGTATTCTTAAATAAATTCTGCGCGTATTTGATTCCATAAATCTGCAAGTAAGAGGTGGGGGAGAGTGGGAACTTGTTATGAAAAAAAACACCTGTAAGTCCAATTTAACCAATTGATATTTGTTAACTCAAACTTGTTGAAGTCAACTATTTCTCCAAGGTGAGAGTTATAATTTGGAAACTACGCATTAGGGAACGTGAACGCTGGAAGTCACCAGTTATTTTTTCTAATCTAGTTTTCTTTGGAAAATATTAAATGGAAGTATATAGTTCTAACCTTGGATTATTAAAGTAAACCAAATTAGCAACAGAATGGTGAAAACTGTATGACAATATATTTTTCATATACCGGAGTATCTTAAGAAACGTGTAAATTTTAAGCAATTGCTTTAGAAAATAGATTTCTCTCGTTCAATTGAACGGGATTTTAATTATTTAAATATTATTGTCACTGTCATCGGCAAACTGCGTTAAAGAAGTTAATGTGCAAATACATTAAAATAAGTAGTGGACCCTGAAAAGAGAACAAATGTTACAATATAACGAAAAAATTAAAATAACCAAGTGCCCCCGAAACACTCTGTATGGCGTTTCATATTCTTTCGAGTGGAGTAGTCTAGTTGCAAAAAGAAGCTCGTTAATTTGTCTTGTGTTTTTGTATCTCCACTTAAACCGGGTTACATTAACAGTAATATTGGAATAATTGAATTCCTTTTCAATAGGACAAGGAAAGTCAATTTAGGGAGTCAAAAATTGTTAAATTCCTTTCAGTAGAACCAGAGTAATCTATATACAAAGAAAAACGCTCAAAACTTACATATTTCTTAATATTTCTCGAAATATCAAAAAAAATCTTTATGCGGTTTTCATATTCTGTTGCTAATTTGGTTTACTTTAATAATCCATGATTAAAACTGTATACTTACATTTAATATTTTCCAAGGAAAATTAGATTAAACAAAATTAAATAGTGACCCCTAGTGTGCGCATTACTTATCGGGTTGTAAGTTTTATTTCTTTTGCATTCAATTACGGCCTCTAGCGATGGACCTCTAAGTATGAAAATAATTTCCAGGTTTTTCTCGGGGCAACTTTTGTTTTAAACATTTTTGCCCGAAGCTGTACTATAAACGGTTCCTGAGATATGGATAACAGTCATTCTTATTGGGGCACCCGGTACATCGTATTCATATAAAATGGTGCTGTTTCTCAATTCGACGTCATGATCAGCTTTATCAATTGTCGAGTGGGAACAAATTTACACGAAAGATAATTTAATATTTTATTTTCTCGCCAATACTAAGAAAAGGTAGTCAAATTATTGAGAAATATATAAACATAATTTCTGAGACCTTTTCAACCCCGAATTAAGTTAACTGCTTGTGAGTACAAAGTCATAGTAAAAATCTCAGTTGATCCACTGGCAACACTGTTACTAATCAAAGCGCCGTATGTAGCAAGATTGTTTCCAAGTACAACAAATGCAGCCTCTATACACACCGGGAAACCACCTTTAAAATGTTTTGGGGGGTCCTATCTCTACCTCGGTTATAAATTACAATTGACTTTCCTTGCCTTATTATATTAATAATAACTTCAATATTACTGTTAAGGAAGTTAAAGTAGAAATATATAATGTTTGCTTTTTCTGACCCACTACTTGTTTTTACATATTTCCACTCTAACTTCCTTAACGCCGTTTCCCAATAACATCCATATAATAATTGAAATTATCTTAAAGTCAACTTCAATTCGTTCCAATTTGTTAAAATCCGTTCCGAACCGACAACCATAGTAGGTAATCTATATTCAAAGAGAAATAATTAAAATTTACACGTTTTTAAAAATATTTCGGGATAGGAAAAAAATATCGACATGCGGTATTCGGTATTCTGTTCTAATTAAGTCTACTTTTATAATTCCCGATTAAAATTGCATACACCTATGTAATATTTTCCAAAGATAACTATATCTAAAAAACAAAGTAAGTAGCGTGCATGTTACTCAATAGATTATGTCGAAATTATTACACTTACATAATTTATGTTTATGGAAAACAGATGTTTTCAAGGAGACTAAATTTGCAGCAATCGGTTAAGTAGAACCCGAGTAAAGGGCAAAGCTCCCACTCTCCCAACATTTTTTTTATGAATGCGATGATTGTTTTTGTTATGCCCCTTAATTGGGCTAATTTAATGAAATTTGGTTTTTAAATTTTTTTTATCCAATTACGCACTCTAGCGGTAGACAGAAACTTTTGTTATATTTTTTCGCACAGTTGTACTATCAACTGTTTCTGATATATGGTCGAGAGCCATTCTTATGGGGATACTCGGTACGTATGTAGTTTTTATAACATAAAATCTTAAACGCAGAAATCAATCAGACTTAGAACAATTCGGTAGTGGAATGAATGACAAAAGGTCAAAAGGAGCTATCTGCTATTTTTTTTAAAATGAGTTAAGGGTTATGATGTTGGTTGATTGAAATTTATATTCTCATGAAAAATGTGTTTGGATTAGACCGCAGGGTTATCAGCCACTGCAGTGGACGCTGCGTCCGAAAGGGTTAAGTATTCGCAAAATAATCTATTAGATATTTCAAATCTAATTTAGTTCCGATATTATATTCTATATTTAAACTAGATAGATCACGCAACTTTTGTTCGTTCATTATTGACCTAATGCAATTTTTCAACATTTTCAAATTACTAAAGAATATTTCCTATTGCGCAACAGATATAGGACATGTAGGATAAAAAATAGAAGAAACATAACATAAACTTCAGGAAAAACAACTTACACATACGAATATTCATTAATAACTATTTCGAAAAGTTCCCTCTTTTTCATATCTTTTTCGATGTCAGCTTTAACTAGTTCAAGGAACATAGCAAACTGATTGACAACACCGTTAGTAAAAATGTCTCCATATTTTTGAAATAAGCATTGTTGCAACAAATAATATTCATTTGATTTTCCAAGCATATCATTAAGTTCTAAAAAGACAAAAGATTTTTTGATTGATTGCGTAGCAGAAAACTTCGGTTCAATTTGATTGTTAGTGATATCAATTAAATAATAATATACCTGGACTTTGAAGTATTCTCCTCTATTATCAAATGGGTATTCCAAAGCAAGCTCAACAATTTGTTTCGTCACTTCTCGTTGCCTTTTAAATTGAATTACTGGCTCTATATTCCATTTAATTGTAACAGTTTCTGCTTCAGATATTATATCATTATATCATATTATAAGGTATCTTGTGCGTCGCCAAGATCGATATCAATTCTTTGTAAAAATACATGGTTTACTTAAAATAAAGTTTTGAACGTAAACGCTATCTTCTACTCTCGGAACCATAATAGTTTCAAAAAGCCTCCTTCCAGGATAAGGGAGTCCCACTCAGCCCAATATGACTTGAACAATGGCGAAAATTTTGATGCCTCTTGCCATCTAGGTTGTCGATTTTCTTCCTTCTAATGCCGGATCTTCTTAAAGAGAGGATCGTACTCCTGTTATTTTCTAATTCTTCTAGAAAACAAGTCGGCATTTCGGCGACTCACACCAGCTGGATGTTCGATGTGAACATCGAACTCTGAAGTTTTAGAGTATTTTTTCCATAAGTTTCTAAAATGTCGCTGGTGCATTACATAGCCTGAATGGCATTACATAGCCTGAATGGCATAGCCATATCCCAGATCCGGTGGTAAACGCTGTGTCTTATTTGTCATTTGGTCTATTTCCACTTGCCATTAACCAGACTTCAAGTTCAAGGTGAAAACCAGTTTTTCAATGTATTCCGCGTATCGTAATTTTCTAAACATGAACAAGGATTCTAGCCAGCGAGATACTGCAGGTGAATAACACTGAGAAAGATAATATGTATTTTTAAAAAGCAACAACGGATTGTTTACAGAACACTAATCCCACGCTCAAGTAGAGCGTTCATAATATAAACAGCATAAGTCATTATATTATACGTTACATTTCAAATATCAATAAAAAAATTGTTTCAAATACTTATTAAAAGACCACGTAACATCGGTTAAGGGTGTATATGTTACTTACACATATGTTTGCGTCACTAGGACCTCTCATGTCCTCGTGAAATTGGATTCAATTAACTCAAACCTCGTAGCTATGTAAAAATGTGGAGACCTCACAAAGATAGTTTCCTACTGATGAAAAATATTTTTTTGGAGTGTTTGCAGTGTGTACCAACATATTCTAATATACGAAGTTAGAATAAGGAGTGTTTGATGATTTGTTTATTTATAAATTAGTTTTTTAGGGTGGACCTCGTTACATATCCTAGATAGCAAATACCTCTCAAGACCCCCCAGCCCAGTATAGGTGTGTGTGTGTGTGTGTGTGTGTGTGTGTGTGTGTGTGTGTGTGTGTGTGTGTGTGGGTGTGGGTGTGTGTGTGTGTGTGTGTGTGTGTGTGTGTGTGTGTGTGTGTGTGTGTGTGTGTGTTAGTACTGGTGGTCCTATGATGTGCAGCTCTAGTCGTCTGTCAGCTTTCTTCCTGATATGTAACATTTCTTAAAAAGAAGGTAAATATAGAAAATCTGAAAAACGAGAGTATTTTGGCACATAAATAAAGTGAGACAGTAAGCAAAATAAAAATAATTCTTCTAAGCTCTTAGAATATGGGACTTGATGAAGAGGGAGGCAAACTAAACTGTATAAATGATTACGACAAGATGGAAATACATTTTAAGGCAATGGATTGTATAGACATTATAGAAAATGACGAAGTTGATAGAGGCCTAGAGGTGAAGACTGCTGAGAAACTGAAAATTGTGAAAACACCAAGCATATAAAATCTCTAAGCATAAACTGTATAAGCTTGTGAGGCAAGCAAAAATATGCATAGCAATATATATATATATATATATATATATATATATAAAATAATAACAAGATGTACGAATAGTGCGTGACATATGAACAATAAGCAACGAATAGATTAGTGGGTATTGCACGCAAATAGAAGAAGGGGCTACTGAAAAGAGTGGTAACCGCAGACATGCATGTTTCTAGCTCATTAGCCGTCATCGGTACGGTACAACCAAGAAAAGATGTGATGCTGAATTCTGTTATATTTTCTCATGTTTCATTCAACACCTTTGCTCTCACGTTTCACATCTTTTCTTGGTTGTACCGCACCGATGACGGCTAATGAGCAAGAAACATGCATGTCTGCGGTTACCACTCTTTTCAGTAGCCCCTTCTTCTATTTGCGTGCAATACCCACTAATCTATTCGTTGCTTATTGTTCATATGTCACGCACTATTCGTACATCTTGTTATTATTTCATTAATCTGGGTCGGAAATTTCAGACGGGAGTGTTATATGCACCTCCGTGTCTATGTTGGTTGTTGTCTCGAATATTCGAGATCTTCTAATATTACTGACACAAATGTTGTGTTTGACTATCCTGCTGAATTCTGTTATATTTTCTCATGTTTCATTCAACACCTTTGCTCTCACGTTTCACATCTTTTCTTGGTTGTACCGTACCGATGACGGCTAATGAGCTAGAAACATGCATGTCTGCGGTTACCCCTCTTTTCAGTAGCCCCTTCTTCTATTTGCGTGCAATACCCACTAATCTATTCGTTGCTTATTGTTCATATGTCACGCACTATTCGTACATCTTGTTATTATTTCATTAATCTGGGTCGGAAATTTGAGACGGGAGTGTTATATGCACCTCCGTGTCTATGTTGGTTGTTGTCTCGAATATTCATTCGAGATCTTCTAATATTACTGACACAAATGTTGTGTTTGACTATCCTGCTGAATTCTGTTATATTTTCTCATGTTTCATTCAACACCTTTGCTCTCACGTTTCACATCTTTTCTTGGTTGTACCGTACCGATGACGGCTAATGAGCTAGAAACATGCATGTCTGCGGTTACCACTCTTTTCAGTAGCCCCTTCTTCTATTTGCGTGCAATACCCACTAATCTATTCGTTGCTTATTATATATATATAAATATATATATATATATATATATATATATATATATATATATTTTTTTTTTTTTTCAATTCCTAGACTTTTTCATTAAATGGGAATATTCCCATAAAATCACGTTATTCGTCAAAAAAGACATTGAATCACGAAAATATATGTGTTTTTCAATGAATATTATAAGAATTATTTTTCAGGTACAAACTGGGTTTGGTAGAACGGGAGAACATTTTTGGGGCTTTGAGGGACACGGCATTGTTCCAGATATAGTTACAATGGCTAAAGGAATTGGTAACGGTTATCCTTTGGCAGCTGTAGCAACTACTCGAGAAATTGCTAGTGTATTAACCAAAGCAACACATTTTAATACTTTTGGAGGAAATCCAATAGCATGTACAATAGGCAAGACTGTACTTGAGGTAAAAAGAATGTGTTACGTATACCAATATATCTTCCAATATTTCTCTAACTCTTAGATTATTGAAGAAGAAAAACTTCAAGAAAATTCCAAAAATGTAGGAACATATTTATTATTGGAATTAGAGAAGTTGAAATCAAAATTTCGTGTAGTAGGCGATGTTCGTGGAAAAGGATTGATGATTGGTGTTGAATTAGTTGAAGACAGGGACACTAAACTACCATTAGATCCTGCTAGAATTATGAAATTTTGGGAGAAATGTCTTGATTTCGGATTAATTATTGGAAAAGGTGGTTTGGATGGAAATGTAAGTTCATTTTGAAATATCAATTTATAAAATATTAAAGATAATGTATCGTGACATCTTTTTGCCATTCTATTTTGATATCATGTTCAGATCCTGGCTCCATTCTCATCTTCATTTCCTTATCTATCCTACTTCATAATAGGTTTAGTATTTATTTTTTATGCCTGCCAGTGTTAATTCTGTTATCTTTTTGTAAGTCTACATAGTGTGGTGGTTATTTAGCAAGTGCCCCTCGTATATACTTCTTAAACCATCGAACCATTAATCTTCGGGAAACACTTATCATTATTCATTGGGGTTAAATAAATACCATCGTTTATCAAAACTCACTGGGACAATATATTTAAAACTACGTATACAATTTACTGACCATGTATAACATACACTAAACATTTGTACTATTAATAATAATAGAGAAATGAACTCTCTCTTTATATTGAAAATTCTATAAATGTATTGTTAGACCAACACAGTCGATGATCTTTCCGCCGACCTTGTTGACACATTATTTATTTACAAAACAGCCGTGATTCCTTAATATGCTACTAACCTTACTACACCTTGTCAGTGATCTTCAAGTTCACTGGCCGCTAGCAATATTTGAAATTAATATCTAATTAAATCTAATAGTGTCGTTTGGGATCATCACATCATCCCCTCTTGGAAGTGAAAAAGTATCCCTGATAAATTTTCGATACTATTTATAACGTTAACGATTCTCGCATTGTTTGTTTATTACACTAATCGTCTTGTTTTTAAACACTGCTTGTTTGTTCACTATCTCACCTCAATTGATTACAAATATTTTCGTTATGGTATTTATACAATCGATTTTTATGAACGATTTGTTTTTTATTGTTTTGAGATATAATCTCACAGTTTACTCCCTTTACTTCCGTTATTTTGAATGGGCCTAAATAATATGGATCGAACTTATTTCTTTCTCCATTTTCCAGAATTACCGAATCCCCTACCCTAAAGATTACGGGTGACGATTCCTTTTCGCTTTTATTTACTCTACTTAGCTTATTTTTTATCAAAAACTGCTTGGCTCTTTCATTCGCGTACTGTAACTTATATTTCAATTCTTTATCATACCTTTCAAAATTGTAACATGGTTCTATTTCTACATTCAAAAATTCTGGTATATTGGGTTTTCTACCGTATAGCAACTCAAAAGGAGTGTATCCGTGATACGTGTTTGGTGTTGTAATAACAATGTGCAAACATTTTTACAAATTCACACCAGTTATCTCTAGAATATTTAATAAAGTTTTTTATGTATTCATTAAACGTTCTGTGTAATTTTTCACAACTGTCTATTGCTTCGTGGTGATATGCCGTTGAAAAATTATGTTTTATTTTTGAAAGTTCCGCTAAGTTCTTCATTATTTCGTTCTTTTATTCTGTTCCTTGATCCGTTGTTATTTCTTTCATCAAACCATAGTTTGGTATAAAGTTGTCAAATATAGCTTTTGCTATTGTCGCTGCCTCTTTGTTAACGTCCGGTATCATGACCGCGTATTTTGTTAATTCGCATAATATTGTGATACAATAACGGTTCCCATTGTTATTTTCTACAGTTTTATAGATGTGTCCGTGATGACAAATTTCTCTTTATGACTGGGTTTTGGTTCATTCACTTGACATTCGTGGCAATTCTTTACATACTACCGTACATCTTTCTCCATGTTTTTCCATCTAAAATTTGTTCTCAGTTTCTTTAATAATCTATTGTTTCCTACATGTCCTCCAAACATTGGATCGTTGTGATATCTTTCTAGAATCTTTTGAATCTCTTCTTTCTGCTGTATCGTTTTTGGTACTTCGCATATACATACTTGTATATTTTTCAAACTTTTATTCCCTTCTTATATAAATTCTTCTATTGTGCACTTTTTGAATATATAATCATTTGCATATAGCTTCATTCTTTTTACTTCAAATTTTACCGAAAGCTCCTCATGCTTTTCCAACGTTCGTCCTAAGTCGAAGTTTTGTATTCCGGTTATTTTCAAAGTGTAAAATTGGTAATTTATGTGCCCCTAGAATATTTAAAACTTTTATTACTGAAGGTTTTTCTATTCGTTCTTCCTCTCTTTCCTCTTTATTCTTTAGATCCTTTCCTGACGGAGCGTTTTCCTTGCGCGTTTGTGCTCTTGTGATTGCCAAGACATGTGAATTATTTATGAATAAATCCTTGAGTTCTTCTATGGATATTCTGGATATAATGTCTGCGTAGTAATAGTGTCTTTTGGGATCATCGCAATAGTTGTTAATGGGGAGCTCTTATCAGTATTTCACAACTGGCCTTATACATGTTTCTTATATTCTTGATGTGGATGCTTAAGATATCACGAGCCTGTAGCTATTTTCTAGATCTCATCTCCCATGAACATAAAAATCGAGTGCATGTACTTTGTATCAAAGGTACTCAAATTACATGATCAATTGTAGTGTTGCATATTGCCTATTTGCAGCGTAGGGTTTCCTTTGTCATAGTTATACATTTTTGTTTATTCATGAACATTTGTATATTGAATTTTCCTGTGTGTTTGTTGAGAACATGTACCATCTTTGGAGTTTATGTTAAGACTCACTATAAGTAGGTGACCGGTACAGTATATGTTAATTGAGGTATCCTAGACCCGCGTTTTCAATTGTTGTTTTTACTTGGTCCCTGATGGTATTAAACAGTAAAGAGCTACGATATTTTTTGTGGAGGATGTTTTCTCAATTTTGTATTCCAAAAATTTTGAATAGAGCACATGTGGCAATTTCAAAATTTTTCAGCAACAATTTGGACTGATTTATCATTTTGATATAATTTTTGATGAAGGTTATAAGATTTCTAAATTTGTAGAAGAGTTTTGTCGGACCTTTTTGTCAAATTCTGAATAAATATAAAAATGTTCCTGTTTTGCTCGCTTTTTCTGCTTTGTCGCCTTTTTTCTACTGTACATGTTGAGCAACTCTGCTGAAACTCATTGCATCGTGAAATCGATTCAACACGTCTATTTCACATTATTAAGTGATTTTTTCAAGTCAATAATACACATCGTTGAATTTGTACCTCAGCATTACTGTCGTTTCTCCCATCTTTCTACTATTTTTAGAACCAAATTGGTTTCCATTGTTTATTTTTTAATACACTGTTGAAAATTTCAAGGTATGGTTAGCAATACTGATTATTTTATATGTCTCAATTTTTCGTCATCTTTTATTAATTTTTCCTTAGGTTCATTAGATTCAGTCGTGTGCACTTCAAAGGGGAAACCTCTCTAGAAGGCTCAAAAATCGTTTTTATAATTCGCGTATAAAACAGACTTCATTATAGCATTGTTTACAGTGTCACAATGAAGCTCTTTGAACACTGTAATAGTAATTTTTAGAGTACAGTTGGTTATTGTATTTAGTTATATTTTTATTTGACATTTGACTTTAACCTTGACACAGATTATAAATAAAATGGTCTAGCGTTGTTCTAGCTAGCAAATTATTATACTAAAGGTAAATTAGAATGATTTACATATTAAAAATAATAACGAATAAAGTACGCTAACGTTTATTTATCAATGATTTGTCAATTGATTATTTTTATATTGTATAGGATATCACTATATAGGTATACAAAACGTTCGATTTTTGGGATAAATTACCAGATATCTATGTGAAGATGTATTACAGAAATAATTCTGTTCATGATATAATATAAATAGATCGCAAGAGCATATACGAAAAAGTTCTTTTTTAAACAAATAATCATCCTCTTTTTGCTTAAATGAAAGTTTGTTTACAATTTACAAGATTATTCGGTTATATTATATCAAAAGTCAGAAGTGCTGAATAAAACCATCTGTGATCTGACCAATTAGGAATCTACAGAATTGCCAACTTAAATTCAAACCACACCTTCTAGTTTAAAAACAGGTATTATATGAAATTATATTTTATTCAAATAATTAAATAAACGCGAATTATAAAAAATATTGTGTAAAACTTGTGCCACAATGACTTTCTGCAGTACTCGTGATTTGCACAACTCACCGCTTCGCGGTTCGTTGTGCAAACTTCGCTCGTAGTACAAAACGAGTCATTGTGACACTTGTTTTACAAATAACTATTTGTCAATTGCCTTAAATCGTTAACATCAATATCCAAGAACATAATTAATTTTCCATTTTTCGAAAAATAGGTGGAACAATGTCTTCTAATGTGATTTTCCCCCTAATTCCTTTTCGACAGATTTAACTTATAATAATGTTCTAGGTGATTAGACTAAAACCTCCCATGTGTATTACGAAAGAAGATGTTGATTTTACTGTGAAAGTTATAGAACTTTCTTTGGAAGGTGTGTAATGAAAAAAATCAATAATAAACTATATAAGTATTGTATGCTTTCATCTTTATTTTTATAATATATAATGAAAAAAATTGAATAGGTTGATTTATTTCCCCTCTCCTAGGTCACAAATAAAAATATTCTTGTACTATATTTTAAATAACGAGAAGTACGAATTCTTTAAAATGAATAAAATCATCTATATAGAAATATATTATTTTATTTATATTTAAACAGATACAATGTATATATAAATAAATTTTGCAGAAAAAAAAACAAATAAGACATTTATTCACAATGAAAATATACAATTTAAAAACTAAAAAAAAAAAATATTAAACTTAAAGATGGGATTTTGTGTCATCTTGTTCATAGAAGAGAACATATGCTTCTCCACTGACTAAAGATTTCCACGATATTAATAGCACTCTTGAATCGTTATATTCGTGCCACTGTCCCGTGTAGGAATGTCGGCAAAATACTGTGTAGTGACCATTATAAGTGGTTCCACAGTGATTAGATATAGCGTAGAGGTTGTACATACAAGGTGCCACATTATCAGCCGCGTAATGGTTCATATCAAGCCCTTCTATTGGAAAATCTATTGAATCATTAAGTTTTGCACTAAAACTTTCTGTTTGCGAAAAGCGCTTCAGGTGAATAACCAGTATTTTCGGAAATTTATGAATTGAGAATGATTTAATGCATCGTCTTCGTTCCTTACATTTCGAACAAAATGGTTTCTCATCACCGTCGAGTGTTTCTTCTCTTGTAAACGAATCTAAACATTGTGAAAGTCGTAATTCACCTGTTCTTTGTGGTATCGGAAGGGATAAATCCCAAAGAGGATCGTAGGTAATTGAACAGTGACCACAGTGTGTGCACTTGATTGTTGATTTTAATTGACCGACAAAGTTATCCATAATCTTGGAGTTGTCCATTCTCACATATCTTAACCAAAATTCTTGTGCTTTCTCGATATCACTAAATTTGTCATCAATTTCAGTTAATATGGGCTTTGGTTTTTCATATACCTTGTTGACATCTTCGTGAAGTCCTGCTAATAGGTAACGAAGAAACTCATGTGCATCATGTTGAGTGTATCCCATGAACCTTGAAGTAAATCGCTGAATCTTACTTTTCAATGATACTGTATTAACCACTCTGTCTGAACCGTCTTCAGACCAAAGTTCTTGAATAACTTCAGCAAATGCTTTAATTAGTGTTCCTTTCATGCTAGATATGTTTATGTTAATATCTCTTATGTATGCGTCTTTCTTTAGATATTCTAATAGCCACCTCGTGTTTGATAGGCATTGGATAATACTATTTATGAAACATGTGTTACCAATATTTTTGAGACCTTTGAGACTCAAAGAATCTTGGGGAATACCCTTTATGTATATGAATGTGGAAATATTGTTAAAAGCTCTTTCGCAACTACTATCATTGTACGAATAATCTCGGATTCTATTATTGTCTTTCTCACTTGATCGGCGTGATAAGGAATTTGAATTGATGATGTTAGCTACTGAATTGGATGTAGATATTACGGATTTGAAAACTGTTTTGGTTAGAGATAATCTATTGCGTATAGGAATCGCATCATTCTCTAGCATAGTCATCTTCTTCAGTATTCCTATGAATGGGACATCATCTGGCTGGTGGTTATCTGTATTTTTTAGTACACTGAGGCCCAAAAGCTTGTTGGGGGCATAATTTATTAAATTGTCAACGCATGTATTATCAAAAGGCACACATTCTGAAGAAGAGAATGAAGATGTTAAATAAGAATGTCGGAAAAAGGAAAGATCACATGTTTTAGGGTCTGTAATGTGAGAAAGTTTGAAAGTTGTAGAAGAATTACGTTTCTCATGATTAGGTTTCCTCTTTGAATTGCAATACTTATTTGTTGTATGAAGAACAAAGTTGCTCTCGAATCATTGGTTTCTATTGATATTTTTTTACCGATTTCTTTAATGAATTTTAAAGCTTCATGACCGAAAACACCAGAGGTTTCAATTGCTACAGGAATAAAAATGTAAATGTTCTCCAAATTTTTGTATTTATTGATTTTAAAAGTTTCGCCTTGTAAAGCTGCAGCGCCTGCGGAAGTAGATGTGGGTCGGACGGAGCCCAAGTGTCAGTGCAAGTGAAATCCCATATAACTGGCCTGCCGCGTTGCCATGGAATGAGGGTCATACCATCTGGACGTTTACCGTCGTCGCGGCAAGTACCTAACGGTTCCAACGAACAGGGAATCTTTGCAGATGCCATGCCTCGTTTGATTAGGTCATTTACTGCAGAATGACGTGAAAAACAGGCCGGCACATTTGCAGCTTAGGCCGTGTCTACCATATTCATCAACATCAGCTCCGCAACGACAGCGATGTTTTACACAAATTTGACAACCTAAACGCAGACCAATAGAAATACGGAAACTTTCGTCATCTAAAAGCGTACCTAATGGGGCCGACGGTAAAGCGTTCAACCATGCTCCTGATTCCTTTGAAAATGCTGCATTCAAACGAGCCTTGTCTGGTAAATTGATAGCTTTCTGAAGCAGATTAACTTTTCCAATGTTCAATAAAGGAATATCCCAGGATTTTTGAAAGGATTTATAATCATCGGGTACAACTTTGTTAGACTTTAATGACCAAATATTTTCTGCCTCCATTAATAAAGGGTCTTGTGTGTGGAAAAATATAGGCAGAATGTAATTAATGAAATTTTTTGAACTATTTAATGATGACAAAAAAGAAGGAAGAGCTACTAAAACGATTGAGCGAATTCCTAATCCACCATATGAAACAGGTAGTGAAGCTTGTTTCCAAGAAAGGTCCTCTAATTTAATGTTAATTAATGACTCTAATGAATGACGAATGGCATTGTCAAAATTGATTAGGATATCATTATGTAACCAGGTCGGACTACATCTTAAGATATATGTTAATTTTGGAATTAATAGGCAATTCTTGAGAAGGTAATAAGCAATATGTGTCGGTAACCAGGATAAACGAGATGACATTTTTTTGAAAAAGGTTATTTTTTCATTGAAAGCTGATAGAAATGATTCGTTTAATAAAGGAGCACCTAATAGAAATAAATTTTGTCTGTTGGTAATTGTTATGCCTGGTGCTACAGAATTAAATTTATCAAAGGCTAGATTATTTGGTGATTCTAAGAAAAATAACTCGCATTTGCTGAAATTGAGTTCAAGACCAATATCCTTGGAATTGTTTATTATATAGACAAGAGACTTGAACACGGAATTAGTATTACCACCTAAAGAACCATCATCAAGGTACCAAGCATTGAATTCTGTGTCAATGTTGCTAATAAGTTTGTGTATCGATATGCAAAAAAGGAGAGGTGCCAAAGGGTCCCCTTGTTGGACGCCTCTTTTCGAATAAATGATGTTTTCGCCAAATAAAAGATATGAAGGGAATCGATAACATTGATTGATGAAAGGAAACATTTCAGGTAGAATATCTGCTACAAGTTTTGATAAATGATCGCGATGAATTGTATTGAAAGCATTTTTAAAATCAATTTTCAGAAAAACTTTATTATTAACGTCTGGATGATTAGAGACGTAACGTCTTGCTGCATGTGCAACTGCTTCACAACCACCTTTCGACCTGAAACCAAATTGTAATGGACGAAGTAAGTTGAACAAATTATATTTTCACTACTAAACGACGATAAACTGTACCAATAGCAATTGGTCTGATACCTCCTGCTTTTTTAGTTAAAGCTAATAGTGACGCGCCGAATAAAATAGGACGAATATTGATGTTTACTGTGTCATTTAAAATAAAATTAAATAATTTACACAAATATGATAAGAGATTTTTTCCTGAAGGGCCAGCACTGTAACTTATTAAATCTTGTAGATGTGAAGGTCTTAAAGAGTCTAAACCAACAGCAGAACTTGTTTTAAAAGAGTTTATTGCGCTACTCACAAATTCTTCTGTTATAAAAAAAGGAATATGTTCCGAAATCAGAGTAGGGAACGTACTATTAAGTTTCTCTACAGGATGTTTCGACTTTAAATCTGTTAAAGTGGCTGCACTGACATCAGCAAAACTGTCATCTGAAGCTAAGATTTTGATTGCGGATGTCAAGTCGCCGTCAGAAACTTTATTAATGACATTTTTAATTTTACTTTTTGATAAATTTGTGTTTTTCCGAACTGAGAAATTTCTATTTTGTTGATCAGAGAAATTTAATAAATGATGATCTATATTTTCGAAAGTTTTTAAATTAGTATTGATTATAGTAGAGAGAGATACTTCTTTATTAGAATTTTTAGAAGGAAGACTCAAAACATTATACGGAAAAAGCAAAAGATTTTCCCAGGTAGTAATAGAATTTTGTCTTACGCATTCTTCAATCAGATTAGATAGCGTTGAGGCACAAAGAGCCCTTGAAGCTTTTGGGACTCTTCTTATTACTGATCTTTGGCTCTTCAATTTTGCCAACTTTATATGAAAATTCGTATCTTTTATATCCTCATTTTCAAAAGTTTCTACTGTAATCGAACTTAAATTTTATCTACCATGCGTCTTGTTTTGATGTAATTTTAGGCCTCGCTTCTTAAAAAATTTACCACAGATTTCGCACTTCACTGTGACTGGCGCTGACATAAGGCTTATATCGTATAGAATTTGGAGTTATGCAGTCCAAAAAATTCTACCGTCCGCTTCACGTTGATAAATGTACATCCATTTTCTATTTCTGCTTATCTGCACATTTCTTTTAAATATATTATTTAGATTAGGTTCTGCTTTTAAATATGGACCATAAATATTCGGGATTGATATATTAGACTTTTGTGACATTTCTCATATTTTCTTGAAATAAGAGCCTGGGGGGTATAAACTTTGCAAAACCCAAACTGTTCGACCGAATTTTGTTTTAGAACATTCACAAACATAATCCTCTCCAAATATTATATTTCAGATTATACCATTGCTAAGGACTTGAAAATTCTGATCAGGCATCTTTCAGTGGTATATATTGGTTATAATTTCTGCTAAAAATATAATGGTGAATATTACATGAAAATATGTAGGATTACAATTAGTTGTTAATCAATATAAAATTGTGAGATCTGTAATTTTACCAATTATATATAGTATCATGCAAGTTGAATGAACAAAAAATAATGCTATCAAATAGGAACGAACAAGGGGGACTAAACATCTTCGTTAATATAGTTTTTTACGGTTGACGAATTCCTAGATATAAACAGCTTGCATCGCGTCGATCTGAGCGCACCCCTTGCGGGTGGCAAAACTAATTCTTACAGGCGGGATATATAAATTTGGTAGTTTGGATTATGGGTAGTTAAATTTTACAGTTTGTCTTAAAATTGTTTGTTATATATTTATTTAATTCCAAAAAATTAAATTATTTAATTTTTTGTAATGAAATAATTATAAAAAATTGAATAGATGAGGCTTTTACTTGATGAAGATCCATACTGAACGATTAAATAAAACAATATAATTTGTTTAAATCCTCATTTATATGAACTAATGTTCAATTTAAACTTGTTGACGCGTTTCACTAACACAGTAGCTTTGTCAAAACGAATGAAGGCAAAATATAAAAATGTCTTAATATAGTGCATAAATACAGAATTCTATTTACTAATGATAACAATGGTATTGAAAGAAATTAACTGGGAAATTCATTCACTACAAACATTCCTATGCTATCTTCTAGGTAAAGAGGTTTAATAAAGGAGACTGATTGATATCTATTTGGTCGTTAAGAAGATTACCTGAATATTTATTTTTGTTAATCTCTAGGGCCTCTAATAAATCTAAATTAAAGGATTTACCGACTACATGGAGAATTTCAAAATTTGGGTCGAAAATGTGTTGGTTTTTTAATAAATGATTTGAATAGTTAGAATCTAATTTTTTGTTGTCATAGCTACGTTCGTGTTCCGAAATTCTAGTTTTAAACAGTCCCATTAAATATTAATAATTATAACAAAGAATTAAATATCATAAAAACAATAGCAGTTAATAATAATTACGATCCAAATTTAATTGACAATATCATAAATAAAAATATAAAAAAACAGACAGAACAAGTATTCCCTTCAGATAAAAATAATAATAAACAATTTAAAAGCTTAACATACTTTGGAACACCATCCTTAAAAATTAAATCATTTTTAGAAACTTTAGACATTTTAAGTTATCAAAAAAACATTTTTGTTTGTTAGGCCTCTTACCATCATTTAATTTTTTTAATTTATTAAGGAAACACAAACTTTTATGAATTGATAAAATACGTATGATTTATGTTCTCGGCAGGTGAATCAATCAAAATTTATATGACCTTTTGCAAAGTGTTAATTTTTTTCAGAAATATTTTCTACATGAACTAAAAGTGGTACACAGACTAAGTATACCTTTTAATGGTATACTTAAAGGGTTCAAAAACAAAGGAATTAACTGGGATAGGCGTGCATGAGCCTGGAACAAAACACTCTGAAAGCTTGGTAAATACCCCAAGTATATTTCAAGCAGAAATTTACGCCATTGGGAGATGTTCTTAGTTGAACATCAATAAGAAATATAGAAGGCCGATAATAATCATCATGTCGGATAGCCAGACAGCCAGACAGCCATTAAAGTGCCGAGCTCTTCTGTAATCAGTCCTAAAATGGTTTGTGAATGTTTAGGCATACTCAATGAACTAGGCAAGAATAACAATAGTTACCCTGCTGTGGATACCAATGCATACTGAAAAAGAAGAGAACTAGACATATAACGAGAAAAACCGACAAACAAGATTTCAAAATATTTTAAATACAAAATTCAAGTAAGGAAAAAAAAATAAATAAAACTTAATATAAAAAAAACGGTAATATGTGAAGCATAGATGTGAATTTACTACTGAGTTTAAAGAAATAAGAAAGGAAAACTGTAACCTTTCCTTTCCCGGCACCAGAACAGGAACTGAAATTCCTCCAGATTAATCCAGGCCTCCTGGAACTGGTCTCACCGACCCATTAAATTCCAATCAGCGTTTTTATGTCCATATACTAAAACCCCCCTAAAATAGAGAAACGAATTAGCCTCTACATAGGGTTTACATTTTACCCCGGTCAACTTTTCGACGTACCCCCGTAATATCCCATCATACTGACTATAATAACTATACCCGAAATTCGCAAATAATTACACCTCATGACTTTTAACTGTATAAAAGCCACCTACTCTGAAAATAAAAACTATATGACTGGTTTTTTTCCGCTTAGCAAAAAACTACGATACCAATAAAAACCCATAATATAAAAACTACGTCGTTGGACACATCCCTGAATGTTTATACAACCCCTGTGATATATTCTTATTTCAACAAAATATAAAGCCATGAAGAATATGAATGAATAAAAATTTATAAAATATAACGAAACTATCCTGCGAACCCAGATTACAAACTCCAATAAATTACGAATCAAAGCAGAATTTCTACGTTAAATTGCCTACAAATCTGTTAATTCCGAGAAAGTATTTTTCAACCATTTACCTTGTTAATGAAACCAATGCCGTCTACGGGAATTTTCCACGTGTTTTCTTAAATCTATCAATTCTACTGGAATCCTTCGGTCATCGGCACCCCCTGGTCCAGTATATTATTGGGTCAGACCTTCGATTTGTTAAATCGAGCGATATTTTCTTCCCCTATGTAGAATTTTTCAAGCTTTCCGTGAAATAGCGTTATGGCTCCCAGAGCACATGCAAATATCTCTTGTTGAAATGTGTGTTCACACCTTGACGGCAAATGGAGGACTGAAATTTTTAACTCGGTTCCGACAGCGCTGTGACTTCTCTCAGTCGACAGGTTAGCCAAATTAAATTTACAACGGCTCGGCGAATTTTTCGCGTTACAGATTCCCCCCCTTTCGTCAAAGAAAATTAACCCGGAAAGGTTAATTTTCATCGTCAGGCGGTTGCGTAGAGTATGGTTTCAAGTCCTTGCAGTGCCATACTCCTGCCGTAGCTCCATCCTTATCGTGCAACTCATACGTCCACGGAGATACCCTCTTAGCTATCGAGTAGGGCCCTATATACTTAGGCGCTAGCTTACGCGTGTAATACCTCGCAGCATCCGAAAGGACAAAATTCCTCTTCCACACTAAATCGTGCGGGAGATACTCAACATGCCTACGCCGCAGATTATGGCTATCACAAGCCTTCTGATTGGCATCCTCTAACCGTTTCCTGATGTCAGCGAACAATTTCCTAAAACTCTCATTACGACTACTCTCGGGAGTTCTCACACTATCTCCCAGATCTAAATCTGAATTATCAACATAATCGGCACCAGACAACAGCATAGACCTACCAAAATTAGCGAAATACGGTGTTACCTTCGTGACTTCATGAGTAGATGTTCTAATCGCACATCCTATCTGAGCGAGATGCTCGTCCCAACAACGATGATTATCCGAGACATAGGAAGCCATCATAGTCTTAATCACACGGTTAACTCTTTCACACGGGTTAGCCCTTGGATGATAATTGGCATTCAGCTTGATACGACAGCTATATCGGGAAGCTAAACTTCGGAAAAGATTACTACGATATTGGGGACCATTATCACACAAAATCACCTTGGGTACCCCATATACAAGAAATACTTCATCTTCAATCTTACGAGCAACGGCCGCTGCAGACGCTGTTCTAAGTGGGTATATCAGCACATACTTGGTCAAATAATCCGTAACGACAAGGATGAAAGAATTACCTCGTTTCGACCTAGGAAGAGGCCCCATCAGATCTGTGCAAATCATTTCCCACGGCCTGCTAGGCTTTGGATGAGACGCCATCTTATCAACAGGTTTACCTTGTGACACCTTATGCGCCGCACACACCTCACAACGATTAACATACCTAGCGACGTCAACCCTCATTTTCGGCCAGTAAAAACGCTCAGCTACTCTGTGGAAGGTTTTAAAAATACCCGTATGTCCAGATGTGGGAGGGACATGGGCTTCCATGATTATACGCGACCTACCAGCCTTGGGAACTACCAGTTTCCAAGATTCACCAGGCGACAGCGGTTGTGTGTACTTATTGACAACATGTTTGAAGAGGAGATTATCCTTCACACGCCAATCCGGAAATTTGAGGGGATTACTAGCGACATTCTTCACCATCTTACAATACCACTTATCATTGGTTGTATCAAACAGAGGGGGCGGTACCTCTTCAGATGAAACTTCCACAGACACCTCATCGACCACAGGGACGGACCGAGAAAGAGCATCTGGTACTACGTGTTCACGACCTTTGCGATGTATGATTTGGAAGTTATACTGTTGCATTTTGACTGCCCATCGGGCTAGACGACCCTTCGGACTCTGCAACTTCTGTAGCCACAGTAGGCTATAGTGATCCGTAATGACGGTAAAAGAAACACCCTCTAAATAAGGCCGAAGTTGTTCAAGTGCCCAAACCACAGCGAGACATTCGCGTTCAGTGGTTGAAAAATTCCGTTCTTGGCGAGTAAGAGATCTACTTAAATAGCAAATAACCTTGTCACCACCCTCGTGAGGCTGACTCAACACAACCCCTAAACCATAACCACTACTATCGGTCTGTACAACAAAGGGTTTATTAAAATCGGGACACGTAAGAATGGGCGCAGAAACCAAACATTCCTTAACACGACGAAACGAAGACTCACATTCAGAAGACCACACAAAAGGACGATTTTTCCTCAGAAGACCCGTAATGGGGACCATGATGGTTGAAAAATTAGGTATAAATCTCCGGTACCAGGAGAAGGTTCCAACCACACGACGAACTTCCGTAATATTACGAGGAGTCGGTAACTCCAACATTGCCTTCACCTTATCCGGATCCACATGCAACCCAAAACGATCAACTACATACCCAAGATACTTCATTTCAGGACGGCAGAACTGACACTTATCCACGCTAACAGTAATTTTAGCATCCGCTAACCTCTTAAAAACCTCTTCGAGCACCCGTACATGTTCTTCGAAAGTTTGCGTACAAATAACCACGTCGTCAAGATAGACAAAAACATGCGGTTCAAGATCATGGCCTAAAACATTGTCTATGAGTCTCTGCCAGGTAACTGGGGCATTATGTAAACCAAATGGTAGTCGTTTGAACTGGAATAGACCCCTATTAGGTACCGTAAAAGCAGTGTATTGCCTTGAAGATTCGGCTACCGGAACTTGCCAATAAGCGGACTTGACATCTAAACTAGACAAATATTTAGCCTCACGCAACTTCTCTAAAGTATCCGTTACCAGGGGAAGAGGGTAGCTATCTCGAACAGTGACAGCATTCAACTTCCTGTAATCAACGCAAAATCGATAGGAATCATCCTTCTTCTTGACCAGCAAAATTGGAGAAGCCCACGGACTATTGCTGGGTTCTACAACACCTAACTGCAGCATCTCATCCAATTCAGCATCAATATGCCTCTGTACAATGGGATTGACCCTATAATATCGCTGCTTGATGGGGGGACTAGAAGTTACTATCACGTGTTCTACTCTATCGGTACACCCTAGACCTTTTCCCATAATTTCCATATTCCTATCAATCACCGCTTGAAGTCTCTGCTGTTCCAAAGGAGTGAGTACTGTTCTAGACGACACATGTTTCACACTATTTATCAACACAGGATCTGCCGAAAAATGCCACTCGTCATGGCGAAGATCTGGGACGACACCCATCAAATTCCAAAAATCTACACCAAGGATCAAATTATGAGTTAATTCAGGGACAACCAGAGCCTCAATCAACCGCATACGACCCCTCAAAACCACGGGCAACACTACGGTTCCAATACTCTGTAACACATTACCATTTGCCACTGTACAATTAGTCGTCCTACTTTTATCCAAAGTCAAATAAACTTACCATAAAGCAAAGTATTTACGAATTCAGTTACTGTTCTGATACTAAAATTTATACACAGTGTGACCCAATATGTAACTCACCTTTTAAATTTACAATATCTATAAATTACAAATATTATACAATAGATAATCAAATAAAATTTTCAAAATTACAATTTTTATTGAAACAATAATATCGATATCAGAAATCTTCTTAGTCACTTGCTACCTGAAAAAGAAGAAAAAAAAAACAAAACGCATCAAACAATGAACAATCTGTCCGTTTCCTGTATTGAAACTTCAATTTAATATTTAACACTGCTTAACAAAATTAGGTGAATTTGTTTACCACTTACGCCCCATAAAACAATTCCCTTCAAGACCTCAAACCCCAGATTTACTACAAACACTTAAATCTGGCACTATCAATAACTAATTAAGAGAAATTATTTCCGGGTTACGCCCACAATTGAAACAATTACCTTCAAAGTTAAGCAATCCCCAGATTTACTATAAAAACCCAATTAAATCTGGTGCAATAGATTACAAAAGATACAATAACTGAAGTTAAATCTACAATGACTGAGTTTCTAAGAAAAAGTTGAAAATTTATCAAAGTTTGAAAAAAAGATAAAATCTACAATATTGAATTTTTCAAAATTCCAATAATCAATCAGTATGAAAAGAAAATAAATGTTGCCCACGAACCAATAAACTCTTGTCTGATTTCTACCATAAAATTTTCAGTTTGATATATATTATAATCTCACAGAATAAGGTAGGTTGCTTACAAATTACGTCCAATAAAACAATTCCCTTCGAATTGAACACAACCCCAGATTTACTAAAAACACTTAAATCTGGCACAATCAAAACATATTAAGAGAAATTATTTCCAGGTACGCCCCAATAAAACAATTACACTTAAATCTGGTGCTAAAAATAAACTGAAAATAAATCTGCAAATTTAACTTATCAAACGTTCAAGTTTAATCAAATGGCTACAACTGAAATTTTGATTTTTAAAGTTTAAGTTTAATCAAAGATGCTAAAAAAAAATTTAATTTCAAAAGTTTAAGTTTAAATTACAGGATATGTATTGCTGACAATAAAAAAAAATACTAACGGCCCCACGTTATGGGCACCAAAAACATATAACGAGGAAAACCTACAAACCCTCACAGTGCTCGTTATAGGTATGCGGGTTGTCTCACGTGGTACAACCCGTGCTCGCCAGTCGACTAGCTTCGAGTCGAAGAAGGGGTGGATTCTTCAAAAAAAATTATTGAGTATACATAAAGGGCGCCAGAGAAGTTTTGGCAAGCACCCAAGACTTCCTAAGTTAGCCCACAACTCCTCAGTGGGTTAACAACACTCACTACACACTCCAGAGGTTAAACTGATAGGTAAATTATCATAAATAAATAAAAGTCAGCAAATACACCCTGATTGAAATTTTAATTAATCTTGGTGGACCAAAGGTCTCCTTTCAAAATATATGATACAATATCACTACCAAAAGAAAAATATTATAAATAACGTCTGAGCTCAGCTGAAGGCTGTAGTCTCAGGGTGCAGTAGAGCTGAGGGCCCCAAACTACACCGATGTCTCAATCCAAAGATTCTAGAGAATCGACCAAATTGTTCATGTACAAAATTCCAAAAATTACAACGATAATATATTATATATATGTCAAAAAAACACCAATGTTTAGTTACAAGGGTTCACACTTCCGCAATTTATACCAATATAATAATTGCATAAGCCAGAAATTTAAATTACAACGAGTTTAGCGTTGCTGGAGAATATACAGCTCAAAATTATATACGGCGCAAAATTATATACAAGAAACCATTAGAAATAGGCAAAAAAAAACTACTAAATACCGCTATACTAGGTACGTACCAAGTGTTCCAGCGTATCTTAATCTATGCGCAAGATTTCAAAATATTTTAAATACAAAATTCAAGTAAGGAAAAAAAAATAAATAAAACTTAATATAAAAAAAACGGTAATATGTGAAGCATAGATGTGAATTTACTACTGAGTTTAAAGAAATAAGAAAGGAAAACTGTAACCTTTCCTTTCCCGGCACCAGAACAGGAACTGAAATTCCTCCAGATTAATCCAGGCCTCCTGGAACTGGTCTCACCGACCCATTAAATTCCAATCAGCGTTTTTATGTCCATATACTAAAACCCCCCTAAAATAGAGAAACGAATTAGCCTCTACATAGGGTTTACATTTTACCCCGGTCAACTTTTCGACGTACCCCCGTAATATCCCATCATACTGACTATAATAACTATACCCGAAATTCGCAAATAATTACACCTCATGACTTTTAACTGTATAAAAGCCACCTACTCTGAAAATAAAAACTATATGACTGGTTTTTTTCCGCTTAGCAAAAAACTACGATACCAATAAAAACCCATAATATAAAAACTACGTCGTTGGACACATCCCTGAATGTTTATACAACCCCTGTGATATATTCTTATTTCAACAAAATATAAAGCCATGAAGAATATGAATGAATAAAAATTTATAAAATATAACGAAACTATCCTGCGAACCCAGATTACAAACTCCAATAAATTACGAATCAAAGCAGAATTTCTACGTTAAATTGCCTACAAATCTGTTAATTCCGAGAAAGTATTTTTCAACCATTTACCTTGTTAATGAAACCAATGCCGTCTACGGGAATTTTCCACGTGTTTTCTTAAATCTATCAATTCTACTGGAATCCTTCGGTCATCGGCACCCCCTGGTCCAGTATATTATTGGGTCAGACCTTCGATTTGTTAAATCGAGCGATATTTTCTTCCCCTATGTAGAATTTTTCAAGCTTTCCGTGAAATAGCGTTATGGCTCCCAGAGCACATGCAAATATCTCTTGTTGAAATGTGTGTTCACACCTTGACGGCAAATGGAGGACTGAAATTTTTAACTCGGTTCCGACAGCGCTGTGACTTCTCTCAGTCGACAGGTTAGCCAAATTAAATTTACAACGGCTCGGCGAATTTTTCGCGTTACAGACAGCCAATGAACTAACAAAGAAAGGGACACGAACCTTTTTGTGGAATCAGCACTGATACAATATTGAAAGAAAGAAAAAAATTAACAAGGAAGAGATTGGACTACTGGGACAACATAGTAGGACACAGACAAGCGAATATACTACTGGAAAACTTTGATCAGAAGAGTTCGGAAGAATGCACTAACCAGAACAAATCTGCACTGAGAGTTTAAACAGGGGTTCTAACAGGACATTGTATGTACATTATATGTCCCTATGCTGATGGCAGTTATATGGTATTAACGAGTTTAAGTACTTTACTTCTAAAGGTAGGATTTTTAAATAACACCAATTTTATTATTTCAAACCCAGAAAAAGTAAAGAAATAGTAATATTAGTGTTGATTAAACTGTGTTTATAAACGAGAAGTGAACAGAAAGGAGCATTTCTCCGCTGAGAAATCACCAAGAATTTGGGAGACGCTAGCAGCAGTCCAGGTACCGAATCTTCGAAATAAGGTCTGTGCTTTTTAAGTATTAATTTTGGAATTCCAAAAAGAATATAATGAACAATAAAATATAGTTTGAACGTTTAAATAGTAATTTCACAAAAAAGGGCAAAAACATTATAATATGATGAATATTATATAATATCCATGGATATCTATGCATTTTTAGTAATAGATAGTATAGTACTTACTTGTTAAATTAATTCATTCCATCATTGTTCACGTTGTACATAAACGATCATATAACTTCCATTTCTTCTTTCCTTCTGATGCATGTTTGACTTTTTCTATCCATCACTATCCTCATTTAACTTCACTCGTATTGCTTTTATATATATGTAATTGTATAGTTCAAGTTTAAATAACGTATTGATAATTTAAACAAATATATGAACGTTAGAAGTGTATAAACATTTCATGAATATAACATCGACTGTAATTTCCACATTTAGTGTCGCGTCGAACTCTATAAGAGCATACGTTTCTCTTATGCGCCGACGCAATCATCCAAAGTATTCAGTGCGCATGACTGGATAGAATGCAGGAGTAGTATGAGGAAATTTAATGTTAAAAATAATACAAAATTTGATGGTAACAATTTATTAAATTATTTTCTGGAATGTGTTGGTATTTTTATTTTTATTCATATCCATAATAAATTTGCTTACTTCATTCAGTCTATGTAAGAATATTTTAAATCATTAAAATCAGAGGTATATATTCAGGAAAGATTTTGTTTCTGAATAAAGTGAAATATGAAATTTAAGAATTAGATAGTCAAAATTAAATCATATTTATTTTTGTGCGTCCGGAACTCAAAGGGAGGAGTCTGCATGCTACCGACTCTATGTTGAAAATTAAATTAACATTAACATATCATCATTAGGAGCTAGCCGAAGGTAAGTCAAGTCTATTTTAAACAAGACTACGACTTTTATAACTTTTATATATAACTAAATTAAAATAACTAATAATATATAAAGTTCAGTGAATAAAATTCACAGTAAAAAAATCAAATTGTAATAATATATATACAGGGTGTTCATTTCAGGACTTCCCACCCTAATTTTCTCGAAATGTGTGTATTTAAAAAAATCCTGGGACACGTCAACAAATATATCGAAGGGGACAACTTTTTATCATAAAGGCAACGCGCCCCCTTTCACCCTCCGTCAGGGGGAGTTGCCAACTTCAAAATCTTAAATGGGAAGGGGTATCGAGTTATACCTCATTTTAAAGGTCTTTTTAATCTCTACACGTCGGCTTTTTTTTATTTGATCGATTCGTTGTCGAAATATTTTGGAAAATCTGTTTGCTGCTTCGTACCATTAAAATAAAAACTGCAATTGTTTGTTTTGTTATTCCTTTCAACTTTTTTGTATAAAAAATGCAAAAAAATGTTTTTGATAGAGAAAATAAAAGACGTGATACCTATTGAATTGTTTACCATACTTACCAGTTGTGTGAAAAAGCAATTTATTAAAAATGGTTTACACTTTAGCTGAAAAAGTTGAAATAGTGTTAATTTACGGCGCCGAAAACCAATGTGCTCGACGAACTGCTGCAATATTTAACGAAAGGCACCCAGATAAGAACACCTCTCATAGGTATGTCCTAAATCTAATCGCTAAATTTACTCAAATAGGATCTGTTGCAAATTTAAAACATGATCAGCCAAGAGTTTTGAATGAAGCCACTCAAATTGAAGTAATAGGTTATTTTGGTATGAATCCTAATACTTCGTTACGTACCATTTCTGCAGCAACTGGAATTTCCTTAGGCTCTGTCCACAAAATTACAAAAATTAATAAATTCCATCCCTATAAAATGAAAGTATGTCAAGAGTTAAGTGAAGACGATTTTGACAGAAGAATTGAGTTTTGTGAACAAATGACTACAATTATTAATAACAATATAGAATTTTTAAAAAATATCTGCTTCACTGATGAGTGTACTTTTTATTTGAATGGTTTTGTCAACAAACATAATTGCAGATATTGGAGCAATGAAAATGACCATGTATTTGTCGAAGGGCATCCCCAAAAAATTAATGTATGGGCCGGTATACTAGGAAATCAAGTAATTGGTCCATTGTTTATAAATGGAAATCTAAATGGTGAGATGTACTTGAATATGCTAGAAAATACGATCAATCCGTTAATTACCGAAGCAATTGAAAATCAACTGGATAGAGATGGCAACAACTTTCTTGACGAAAATGAGTTATACTTTCAGCAAGATGGAGCTCCCCCCATTATGTGCTTCCGGTCCGTCAATGGTTAAACAATGTATTTCCCGGTAAATGGATAGGGCGAAGAGGACCAGAGGACCTATAGAGTGGCCAGCTAAGTCCCCAGATCTAGCACCATGTGATTTTATTCTATGGGGACATTTAAAATCAGTTGCCTACACACCCCCGCCACAAAATATAGGAGACCTTCGACAAAGGATTACTGCAGAATGTCGAGCAATTCGAACAGAAGTGTTTGGAAAATGTGCGTCACGAATTTGAACAGCGGTTATACCATTGTTTGGCCAACAATGGGCAACATTTTGAGCAATTATTAAATTGAAAATCTGTGTACAGTATTGTAATTTAGTTTTGATAACAGGAATGAGAATAAACAGTTGCAGTTTTTATTTTAATGGTACGAAGCAGCAAATAGATTTTCCTAAATATCTCGACAACGAATCGATCAATTTAAAAAAACAAAAACTGACGTGTAGAGATTGAAAAGACCTTTAAAATGAGGTATAACTCGATACCCCTTCCTATTTAAGATTTTGAAATTGGCAACTCCCCTGGCGGGGGGTGAAAGGGGGCGCGTTGCCTTTATGATAAAAAGTTGTCCCCTTCGATATATTTGTAGACGTGTCCCAGGATTTTTTTTAAAATACACACATTTCGAGAAAATTAGGTTGGGAAGTCCTGAAATGAAAACCCTGTATATATTGTAACAAATTTTAAGGTATATTATAAGTATAGATTTTTTTTTTAAGATTCAATTTAGATTAGTAATGTTTGTTATTATATTTGTGAAAAGTTTTTAGGGCGCCAACTTACTATGTATAAGGTAAGTAAAATAAAATAATATACTAACTAACTTGCTCCGGCTCTCTATAGTATGTCTTGCTCTCAGGGAGTCGATTCGTGAAAGAATTGTAGTGAAATGACTTCGTGTGTATGGATATTTAATATTATTAGTCGCTTGAAATTGCTTAATTCAATTTCTGTCACAGATTTTTAGGTTATTACTATTGTCATCCGTTTTAGTGTGGATTTTGAAGAAAATATCATGAAATTAAAAATAAAATTACTAACAAGTATGTGTTTAGATTAAATCAAATTATCATAAAGTTTATATTACAAAATTATGTAACTCTGTAAGTAAGCATTACAAATAGCAAAAATTGGTTTGAAAAATTTTTATGGGAATAATAAACAAAATGTCACAGTACCTTTAACACATGCATTAACCGATCACTGTTCCTTCCAGGGTTCCATTTATTTATTCACCAACGTTCTCAAAAGATAATTCTGGATTGGCAAGACTTGAAATTTGTTTTATAAATCAACGTTATTCGCTCACATGCATTGGAATGGAATACAATAATTTAAACTCGATTCAAAATTCTGATTTTCTCTCCTCTTACTTGACACATGATGACAGCTGCTTTCTTTTTCTTCCATAATATTATAATGGAGTCAAATTATTTAAATTGTCATGAGTTCTGATTTCCAGTACGTAGTTATATCAGTTAATAATTGTTAAAAAGATAGATAAATCAAATTTTTGGCTTTTTCTAATATAATTCACAATGACTCTTCCCTTCTACTCTGTCGTCTCAACCAAACTCTTTTTTTTTTCAATCTTGCCAAACTAATTATTTTCTTATCAAAATTTTATAAAAATAACCAAGCAATGCCGATCAGTTATGCCACCTTAAAATTGAGTATAAATTATCCGTCTCTAACTCACTTGACAAATGTCAAATAATAAATTTTAAAATCAAAGAACCATCCAATAAAATTTAATCAAAGTTTTTCTGTTCATTCATCAAATGATTCTCTTGATGTGGTCTTAATTCATTAAAAGTTCCATCACAATTGAACCACTTTTCTAAATAAGCATTATCAAGTCCTATTCACACTCCTATTTAACATAAAAAAAATATCTTTTCAAAACATTATGAACATAATAATTTAACCTTGCTATACTTACAGGGTATATCAATTAAACCTCTATAAATAACAATAATTGAAAACTTTCTACAAAAGCTGCAAAACTTTTATTCCTCCACAATAAAACCATTTTGAAAATATTTACAAAAGTCTGTGACTGGAATCTAAATCTCAAAATTATAGATTATATTTATTTGAAATGATGGATTATAGTTTATGAAAAATATCTTCTGAATACAGGTTTAAGCTTAATAACCGTTGAGTTCATCATAATATGCCAACATTATGATTATAGGATGTAACTCTCAACTTCACTTGTTCGAGATAAAATTTTGTAACTCCTATTAGGTTAAAATTTCAAATCTTGGTTGATCTTATTTTATTCTATTATATTGGTTTGTTTGGTTTCAATAAAGCTCGATTTGGACAGTATTGATAAATTATAAACAATAAATTTACATTGATTAACAATTACTGTATTTCCCCATGTGATTAATATATCAACGATTTCTTATCTGTTATAATATATATATATATATATATATATATATATATATATATATATATATATATATATATATATCATATAGGAACGCTGTTATTGCCGGCCACCTTAAAGCATTACCATAAATGATTTTTATGAAGTGGCTTCAATGCAGCGACCTGTTATCAAAAAAATATTTACAATAAGTATATGAAGTATTTACAATAACTTGCCACGTAAAATCGCAACTGGTATCGAAATCTGGGAATGATGATTTATTTTTATTAATGTCATTAACAACTGGATCAATCAAGTCTTTAGAAATATCGATTTTCCACATATTATGGATTCTCTACGGTCTACGGTAAGCATATGAACAATGCTTTTTCTTCAATGATCGCTGATCCGTCCACTAATTGCTTATTCAAACGGTCGTATGTTTTCGAATTTGTTTATTAGGGCGCTAAAAGTTCTATGGGGTAAGCTGGCAGTGATTACATTTATAACTATAAGTGCTCAAACTGACTCACCTGATGCCTCTTGTAGCCGAAACACGGAGTGCACTCACAAAAGTAGTCACAATAATTATTTTCGTTCAGCGTAGCGGTAGTTTTCGTTTTACCTATATCGTTAGACTGGTCTAAATACTCCGTTTTGACAAATACGATATGACAGTACATTTAAAACAGAGCCGGCTTAAGCAACTTTGCATACTTCAACTAAAAGTATTGAGAAGGCCATTTTAGCCGCAACAAAGAATGTTCTTTAAATTTGTCAGCAATAATTTTGAAAATTGAAGCTGAAGTAGAATCATTTTGATTGTTACGTCTCATGTAGTCATAAACGAAAACTACATTTTAGAATCATTGTTCATCCAATAATACGTACGTGACGAGAATAGAGCGTTGGTCTTTTAGTTCTATACATACGATGAATGTACATATTCTAATAATAAATTGAAGGACAAAATATATAAAAGAAGTTTATTGTGCTAAATATAGCCATTGAAAATTAAAATTGAATATATTAACATAAGATATTCATTCCTAAACAATTAAATTTCAATTAACAATCTAGAGATACCCATTACATTCTCCTTCGTTTTCCACACACCATTCAGGCATAACAGCATCTGCATGAATTCCTAGCTTGATTAGACGTTCTCTGTGTGCAAACATTCTATATTCAGCTGTATCAGCGTCGGTCGAAGGGTTCGTCCACAGTCTTTCTGCAGCTGCAGCTGCTCGTGGCCACACTCTTGAATCTATATTTGTGTCGTCTACCAGTTCTCCCCACATACAAACCTGCAAAATCATTCAAACATTAACAAAAATTGTATAATTATCTAGTTTCCTATTGTGATTGTGACTAGGCCTATGTAGCGATGACTTTACTTGTTTAAAGTATCATCTACCCTGCTAAATATATGTAATTACTTTGTACCTTATCCACAATAATAACTCCTGCACGGGCTCTGAGTTTTTGGCCAAGAGGTGTTGATGGACTATTTCTGTAGCAATATATTGAAGTTATTTCATGATAGTTAGTAGGTATTTTCGCTTTGTCATGGAGGCATGAGTTCCAAGAATATATACGGAATTGAGGAGTCTGTAGAGCCTTCGGTCTCTGAAGACAACAAAGAAACGCGAGCCAGACAGTGTAATTGTGTGTGTTGGTTTAGTGATAGTAAATAGTCCTCTTTCTGTGAAACTAACTTGTTTTCCTATATTATTAGTGCTGGTAATTAGCATGAACAACGCGGTAATCTGCGAAATATCTAAGTGTGACGTTGCCAAAATGAAAATTTCTCCTTTGAAGCTGAATAATCGTGCCTTAGAACTGTGGAAGTGGGCAAAACTCTTTTCGCGACCCTCAGGTAAAACAAAAAATGTCATCTAGTGAAATTACGGATGAAGGAAAGAAAAAAAGGTGGATTTGAACAACATGATCACAAGTGAAGCCAGAAAGGCAGTGAAGACGATTTTAAAAAATGAAATAAACAACCTACTGTGGAGATAAAGATGGTTTCCGACAAATCTAAAATATTGTCGGTATATTTCGAAGAATGGCTAAATAAGGCAAGTGAAAAAGTAGTACTTAACATATGGTATAAACAAGAAGTTATTGAACCGACCTATGAAGAATGCATGGCAATAATAATAGAACTGAGAAATAATAAAAGTCCAGGTGAAAATGGTATCCTGGCCCAAATTTGGAAAGAAGGGAGGAAAGAACTAAAAGAGAAGCTTTATATAATCAGATATTACGAATATGGAGGTAAAACAGAGTGCCAAATCAATGGAATAATAGCATCAGGAGCTATTAGGCCGACAGATATTTCAGTTGTTCACAGAAAATAAAAATTGAAAAAAATATGTGTTGTGGGAGACCATAACCTCTTTCAAGCAGCACAGCAAAATCCATCCCCTGGCAAACAACGCCAGAGAAACCCCCTTAACTTTCGTTTTTCAAATTGCAACCCCATGTTTGTTTGTGTTCAACTCAGTCCTTTTCATTTCTCATCCATTAATATATCATACCAATTAGAATGGCATGCAGATTGATGGCAAATAAAAATACACAAAGCCCGTCAAAGTATCTTGGTAAAAAAAGGACCGATGATACGTTCATTATTTAAACCACACCACATGTTCACACCCCACTGTGTTTGGAAATTGGTTTCTCTTTTCCAGTGAGAGTTGTCCCGTGACCAATGATGTAGGTTATGTCGGTTAACAGTGCCATTATTATGGAAGTGGGATTCGTCAGTCCACAAGATTTGATTGAGGTATTCTTATGGATTTTAATTTGAATATGAACAATGAATGCCATCTGTCTTTCGAAATCTGTAGGACTAAGTCCTTGGTATACATGTATTTCGAAAGGATGATACCTGTACTGTTGGAAAAAAAATTGCACAGATGACTTACAGATCCTAATCTCCGCCACCAACGCACGTTCCGAAATATGAGGATGTTTTTCGGGTAGGCCAAAACATTACACAATTTTTCTCAGTTCTCACTATAGTGAGATGTATTTGCTGGTTTTTCTCTGGAAATGATTCCGTTCGCTTTGTATTTGCTACATAAGAAAAAGTATTGCGACCTGCGTGTCGACCATCAGGAAACCGCTACTCGTATATCCTCTTTGCAGCAAGTTTATTCTTTTGACATTCACCAAAAACTAAAAGCATATTATTTGTTGGGAGTGAACGTAAAAGGCATTTTGATATCACGACTAATGGCATTTTGTGATCCAGATAATGTAGGAATAAAATAAAGCAGAACAAGTTCTAACATTTTATTGTCTCTTTTCTTTACATCCATTTCTTCTTGTCCCTACAATGTGGAATAATTGATTCAGACAAATTATAGTACCCACTATCGAGTTCAATTATCTCGACTTACTGTTTTCAAAAATACATATTACGGCATATCGTTGAATATGTAATAAAAAGGACTAAGTTGAACAACAACAAACATGGCGTTGCAATTTGATAAATAAGAGCAAGGAGTGGTTTCTCGGGGGTTGTTTCCAGGGGGTGGATTTGGTTATGCTGCATGAAAGAGGTTATGGTCTCCTATGATACATATTTTTTTAAATTCATGTTTTCTGCACATAACTGAAATATCCGCTGGCCTAATAGCTCTGAAACACCCGGTATATTAGTATATCCAGTACTCAAGAAAGGTGAAAAAACACTTTGCCAGAGTTACACAAGGATATCATTACTAGATGCGGCATATAAAATCCTGGCCAAACTAATTCGTAACAGATTAAAAACGTATGACAAAAAAGTAATAGGAGACTACCTGGGAGGATTTAGATCCGGCAGATCAACAGTAGACTAGATCTTTACAATAAAAGTATTCAAAACATCTTGAACGATACTTGCCCTTCATAGAAACAGGACTACGATAACATTGTAAGAGAAAAACTCTAGCAGCACTGAAAATCTTAATGAAATTGGTTGAACTAATCAAAATGAAACCATCAGAAACAAAAAATAGAATTGCATCTCTAGTCATTTTTTAACAAAGAGAAGTCTAAAGCAAGGAGACCAATTATATAATAATAATCTTTATTTGCCTCAGCTACAGTTACAATAATTACAATATACATTCAAAAAGATACAAGCATATTAAATATAAGTTAAGTAAATAAGTAGTCATCCACTTTCATCGCAAAAGAGCGTACATTCACAAAAGCTAGGCTTGTGCGTGAATGTGGTAGTTCATTTATCATAAAAATAGTTGTATTGAATTTAAAAAGCCATCATTCACAAGACGAATATTTTAAATATATATTGGAACATTTCAAAGAACTGAAATATGAGCTATAACATATAGAATACAATACTCAAAACGACAACAAAAACGTAAGCAAAATCATTCAAAATATCAATAAGACAAAAATTAGTGTTTTTAAATGAAACTCAAGGTCTCTAGTTAATTCCACAATATAATACAAGGTATTGAAAATTCTAAAAAATTGACAATTGTTTCGATAAATCAATATCATCGTCAGAATGACAGAAGTTACATTTCATTTTATGCCTACCTGATGTTTAGTAGTTATATTTTTGGCTAGACCAAGAAGTAACCTAACTTGTGATTGGCTTAATATATGTTTATATAAAAAGAAGAAGATGTGATATTACAAATATTGAAGCTTAGATATTATTAGCCCTATGGTGATATCCTGGATATCATTTTTCCAATTAAGATCAGTATAACTGTGCAATGATATAGAAAACCAGGAAAACTATATCTGCTGATCTTTACAATTATCACTTAAGAAGACAGTTTATTAGTGGAGAATTCCCTAGATTTAACTGTTCATTGACAACTTCATATTGTGGGTTTCTTAAATGTCTTCTAATTTCCAGTTCTTCAAGGAAATCCAGTTCTTGTTTCTTTTCACAAATATGCAGCACTTCTAGTTCTGTGTTAGGTGTCAATGAATGATTGGTGTCAAGTAGATGTTTTGTGTAGTGGGGGATTTATCTGGATTTCCTTGAAGAACTGGAAATTAGAAGACATTTAAGAAACCCACAATATGAAGTTGTCAATGAACAGTTAAATCTAGGGAATTCTCCACTAATAAACTGTCTTCTTAAGTGATAATTGTAAAGATCAGCAGATATAGTTTTCCTGGTTTTCTATATCATTGCACAGTTATACTGATCTTAATTGGAAAAATGATATCCAGGATATCACCATAGGGTTAATAATATCTAAGCTTCAATATTTGTAATATCACATCTTCTTCTTTTTCTATAAACATATATTAAGCCAATCACAAGTTAGGTTACTTCTTGGTCTAGCCAAAAATATAACTACTAAACATCAGGTAGGCATAAAATGAAATGTAACTTCTATCATTCTGACGATGATATTGATTTATCGAAACAATTGTCAATTTTTTAGAATTTTCAATAACTTGTATTATATTGTGGAATTAACTAGAGACCTTGAGTTACATTTAAAAACACTAATATGAGAATATTCCACGAAGTAAGGGTCGAGACAGTCAATTTAAGATAAAAATTATTTAGGTTTTACAAATTACGATAAAATTGACAGACTATAATAAGTTTCATATCGTGGAGAAATAAAGTTTTGCATTGTATCTGTCGGAAAAGATAGGATCTAGTTTTTTTTTTTGAATAAACTTGAAGAGATATTTTTTTTTCAAATCAGACGGTAGTTGATTATATAACTTTGGAGCCAGGTATGTCTAACTTTTTTTACCTATAGGTTATTTCATTAAGGGTATTACGACCGCACTTTCCTTATATCTGGTTGGATAGCTATGTTGAATTGCCTTTAGAGTGCCTTTGTCTTTATGTTGCTTTAGTAAAATGACTTTAACATATAATTGGCAGATGTTAAGTACTCCAGTTTCTTGGTAGAGCTCAGTTGTAGGGTAGGTTCTGGATTTGTGAAATAAAACTTTCAATATACTTTTCTGAACTTTCTATAGGTACTCGATGAGAGTTTCCCCAGCCGATCCCCAAGCAATAAGACCATATGTTAGGTGGCTTTCGACCAGTGCATAATAAATAATTTTAAGATAAGTTAATTATAGAATATTAGATAGATATTTAAGTTTATATAGTACAAATCTAAGTTTTTTATTTAATAGTTTATTTGGTGGTCCCGTCGTAAATGGGAATCAAGGAGAATTCCGAGATATTTAATTTTATTTGATGTTTTGATATGAAACATTTCTCTTGTGGATACAGTAATAGATATTTGTTCAAATGGTGGCAAGCCGGTGCTGTATGAAGTAAACGGTAAAAAAAGGTTTTTTTATAGTTTATTGTACGTGGTCTGCTCTCAAAAAAATCAACTTTTTTAACAAAATCGATATCAATATCATTCTTGAGAGTCAACCAATTGTCATTTTTATAGAACACAGCGGTGTCATCAGCAAAGTTCACAATTTCTCATTTTGTGTCCTGAGAAAATATATCATTAAGTTATAGGTTAAAGAGGATTGGTCCCAGGACTGTTCCTTGGGTACTCCATATTTTAAAACATTGGATTCACTGTGGGCTCCACCAACATTCACACACTGCACTCTTTCGTCCAGGTAACTGTCAAGTAGCTTGTAAGCCATACCCCTAAATCCCGCATTCACTAAGACCAATAATAGTATATTATACACCAAGGTGGTGAAGACTATTATTATCGACCGAGTTCTTGTTTATAGAGCTTAAGGCACCGGTAATCGATATTCTGTGGGTCAAGGTTAGTTATCAGTTTCTATCAACATAAGATTTTCTAATTCCACTGGTGATAATGTTGCAGGTAAAAACATTCCTCGATCCACCTTTTTTCTGCAATTAACGGAAAATTAACAACACATTTCAATGTCAAAATTAAATTTTGATAGTGTCGATCTACAAATAGTTCAAAAACTGATTCCTCCCTAGGCGTTTACTCCGTCGTCTGACTGACACTGACACTGTTCTCGCTCCTGACCTCACCCATATATTATGAACGCACTCCTTATGTCATCAGAAATTTTTGGTTGAGCGCGAATTTCAAACTAATGGCAGTTTTATTGAAATAATTTTATCTTGTTAGGTAATTTCAAGCAGTAAATATGTTAAAGACAATCTGCTGGGTATACAAAATTATGTTGCACTAGTTTCTGTCAAGCTATTATCCCTGAATTCTCAAAACATTTGAATTTGTCCATTATTGACCTAGGTTAACAATAGAAAAAATTATTAACCACTAATAGAGAAATTTCACTTCTCAGTTAGCTAGGTGACGCAATAACTGTTAACTTCACAGCTAGTAGTGGAAAAAAGCTTGTTATGGTCGACACTGTCAAATGTCTTAGCCAAGCCAACAAAGATGACAATGGATGGTTGTTTTTATCTAAAGCACTATTTATCATTTCTAGCAACCTGGCCACTGCATCCGACGTCGACACGTTTTCACGAAACCCGTATTGTGTATCTAATAATATGTTGTATTTTTTGATAAACGATACGATTCGTTTTTGTATTATTTTTTAAAATCCCTTTCCTACATTTGAAATTAATGATATTGATCTATAGTTTGAAGTTTCCTTAGTATTTCCATCTTTAAACTGGGGTAAAATTTCTGCAATTTCCAATATGTTGATTTGATTTATTTATTAGAAATGTTAACACAGGTGCAATTTCTGTACTTACTGCCTTAAGAGTTTCTGATCGTATACCATATAGCCCCGGTGACTTGTTATTTTTTAAACTCATCACGGTTTTTATTACCTCTTTTACATCAGTGTCTGAAAGAAAGATTGTTTTAGATATCTTTTGTTGTTTAATATTTTTCATGACATTTTCATTGTTTATCCTGTTAGCCATATTTTCTCTAACGTTTGTAAAGTGTTCAAAGAATGCATTTGCAATTTGTTTTGGGTTATGAACTACAGTATTTGTATGCGTTATTATTTCATTTATTGTTTTTTTTTCTGTCGTTGGGTGCCTGAGATTTCCTTAACACATTCCCACAATTTTTTTCCAACATTCCTATTGTCGTCTATTTTTTTATGAAAGTAGTATGATTTAGCTTGCTTCATTAACGTATTCAAATAACTTCTATATCTCCTAAAAGCCAATATATTATGTGGTGTGTAGTTATGTTTCGTTATTTTATATAACCTATTTCTTTCATTAACAGAAGTTACAAGAGCTGGAGTGATCCAGTTTTTATGTTTAATGTCAGTTTTTTTTATTTTTTTTTGTTATTGTTGATTTGTCTCTATTTATAAAGGCTTCTGTACAAATATCTATGTCATTACTGTTATAAATGTCCTGCCAACTTTCTTGTTTAATTTGGTTTTGAAATATTTTCATATCGAATATAACTTTTGTCTTTTCTAATGGAATATTTTGTTTTCTTCTAGGTAGCACAAGATGATTTATGATCGCAAAATGGTCAGTGATACTAGTTTGCAATATTATCGGGATGTTTTTATATTAGTCTTGAAGAATATATGGTCTAGACATGACTTTTGTTGGTCTTTTACCCTAGTGTATTTATTTATTAAGCTTTCGAAACCCTCATCGGTCATTTGGTTCAAGTAGTCGTGTACAAAGTTTGATGCATTATCTAATATATCGATATTTATATCGCCTGTTATTATATGAATATCAGATTTTCTACATTACTTTAAGTAAGTCCCTAGGTCTGTTATAAAGGTATCTATACGCGAAGGGCATGGTCTGTAAATTCCATTTATTATTAAATTCCTGTTATATACCTTGCATGAGAGTTCTAAGATTATAATTTCGTTAAAACTTATTAATTCACATGAACCCTGAAACTCTTTTTTCGCAAAGATAATGGCACCATCGCATTCATTGAAACTACCATTATACCTCTTCACCACGTTCTATTAGATCACCATGTAGTTACGCCTCTGGCGCTCGAATGTGTCACTGTTAACAAAGCAAAACAACAACTTTTTGCAAACCCTTCGCCCGAAGCCCATAAGGATCCTCAATACGTTTTCAGTGCGTGTAGATAGTGTCACGTAGTTAAAAATGGTAAAAAGACAGTACAAAAATTAATTAAAATCAGTTTCAAAAAGGATGAAACGACTTCAAGATACAATAGTTGCCCTTCGGGATAAACTTTTAAGCGATTCCAGTAAGTAATGCTATGTTTTTAATTTTATTTAGGCAAAATTGATATTAGTAAATGGTGATTTAAAATGGTTTGGGTTTTAGGTTCTTTTTTTACAATGATTCATTCTCAGAATTATTGTTTATGCAATAATTCCATACATCGATATTATATTTGTATATATACAGTGTGAGACAAAATTAGTGTTTATACAATAACTTCATGCATCGATATTATCTTGTGGGTAAATATACAAAATTATTGTTTATGCAATAATTCCAAACATCGATATTATTTTTGTATATATACAGTGTCAGACAAAATGATTGTTTATGCAATAATTACATATATCGATATTAATTTTGTAAATATACAGTGTCAGACAAAATTATTGTTTATACAATAACTTCATGCATCGATATTATCTTGTAAATGTACAAAATTATTGTTTATGCAATAATTCCATGCATTGATACTATTTTACCAAAAATGCATTGTCAGACAGAAATTTTATTATGCAAGACTTCATTAAAGAGTTGAAGGATATGTTAATATATTTATGCATATTATCTCCTGTTGACATTAAGTTAAAGTAGTTGTTTATGCAATTATCCTGTCAAAAATTTAAGTAATTAACCTCTTTTTTAATAAAATGCTAATTCACGACTCTCTCTAGGTAGAAGCGAGAGTGATGACTCTGAGAATATGTTATCAGACACACCCCCAAGGCAAACACCAAGATTTAATAGATCAGTTTTAGATTCCTCTTCCGAAGAAGAACAAGAAGGGGGGTCCGTGAAGACTAGAGTTGAAGTTCATGAACCTCCCAAATCAGCGACCTTTCCTGACCTCTCTAATGAGACTCTGTTGGGAATTGATCCCAGGATGTTAACCAATTTTGGTCTACCTTTGGATGAGGCTTTAGTGACCAGATGGCAAAGCTTTTTAACTGATTGTATAGACAAGGAAACGAGGGAAAAGTTTGCCAAAACCTTTTTTCCAGAAAATTGTCCCCTGTTAGCGAGTCCCGTTATGAACTTAGAAGCTGAAAGACCGTTATCTGCTACTGAGAAGAAAAAAGATTCTTTGTTTGCGACCCTTCAGGATAAGCTGGGACGTGTATTATATAGATTGAAAGAAGTTATATCTGCAATTATGACATCTGAAACCATCCCGGCAGATGTGAAAGCTTCATTGACCTCTAAAGCTGCCGACTCAGCTAAGATGCTCTGCGAAGTGGACTATTTGCTATCTAATCATCGGAAGCACCAGGTGTATCCCTATATGAGTCAATCTACCCAAAAACTGGCTGAAGAGGTTAAAAGGGATACCATGTTGTTTGGTTCGGATTTTTCCGAAAAATGCAAAGCAGCCCAAACTGTGGAAAAAACTGCCTTGGATATTAAAGCTAAGAAACCTGTTGTTTCAAGTGAGCGGACTTTCGCACTCCCAGCGTCAGGTTCCAAGAACCAAGATGAAAACAACAAATGCATTCAGACACCACAGGAAAGAAGAACCAGGACGGAAGACACGCCCAAGGTCGTAACGCCAGGAACTGTCTCGTCAGAGACGCTAAAGGTAGATAATCAAATTAAATATGCAGGAAGAATTCGCCCTTTTCATGATCAGTGGGCTTCCATAACCAACGACCTTACAATTTTATCCTGGGCTAAGGGTTATAAAATTCCTTTCAAATATAGACCTCCCCAACGGAAGAGCCTTAAGGAAAAGTCAGTCTCGAGAAAAGAGCAGTCTTGTCTGCAAGTATGTATTGAGAAACTTTTTAAGATTGGTGCCATATCAAAGTGCAACCATAAAAAATGTGAATTCTTGTCTCCTTATTTTCTAGTAGGAAAGTCTACGGGAGGTTATCGTTTTGTATTAAATTTGAAAATGCTAAATAATTATGTTCAAACAGCGCATTTTAAATTAGAAAATTTTATAACTGTTAAAGATTATTTTTGGAGATTGTTATATGTGCACAATAGATTTAAAAGACGCATACTATCTTGATTCGAATTCAATGTTCTACCGTTTGGTTTATCTTCTGCCCCCTTTGTTTTCTGCAAACTCTTTAAACCTGTTTTAAGCTCTCTTAGATCAAAAGGGTTATTAAGTGTTAGCTATTTGGACGACCTTTTGGTGTCAAGTAAATCAAAGAAATCATGTCAGGAGAATATTCATATTACAATTCAATTACTATCAAAATTAGGATTTATTGTGAATTTTGACAATTCATGTCTATCTTTAGCTCAAAAAATTAGATTTTTGGGATTCCTTTGGAATAGTAGAATTATGACCATTAGTTTGCCTATTGACAAAATGGATAGGGCCGCACAATTTATCGCGGACATTATATCGAGCATCAAATTAAAGCTTCGTTCCTTTGCTAAACTTATCGGATATTTAGTCTCCATTTGTCCGGCCTTCACTTATGGATGGGTACATTTAAAAAGTCTAGAGTATTTTAAATGCAAATCATTGGAAAATTCTAATGGAAACTATGACTCTAGAATAGAATTATCAAGAGATTGTTTAGACGATTTGGACTGGTGGCTAAAGAATATCTATAGTTCAGGGTGTTCAATATTGCAGCCCAATTATTCTTATACATTTTTTTCGGATCCATCTAAAATAGGTTGGGGCGCGGTTTGTCTTAATCAAGAGATAGGTGGCTTCTGGAATAAGGATGAGGTAAAATATATAAACTACTTAGAGCTCTTAGCAATATTTTATGCCTTAAAGTCCTTTGTCAAAGATAAATCAGGTTTATACATTTTACTTAGGGTAGATACTACTACGGCAATAGCTTGTACAAATAAATTGGACAGTACGAAAAATAAACGCTTAACTAGGTTGTCGAGAGCGATATGTAATTGGTACGAAATTAGGCACATTGTTATATTCGCCTCTTATATTAAATCCGCTGAAAATAAAGCGGATTAAATGTCGAGATCCTCAGAAATAGAGACTGAATATTCGTTATGTAATAATGCCTTTAGAATTATTATGGAACGTTTAGGAATGCCGTCAATAGATTTTTTTGCTTCATACATAAACACAAAATGTAAAAACTATGTTTCCTGGAAATCGGACCCAAACTCGGTAGCAGTGATGCGTTTTCTATATCCCGGAGCGATCTCAACTTTTACGCCTTTCCACCTTTTCCAGTGACACTTAAAACAATTACAAAGGTAATGATTGACAGAGCGGAAGGTATTATCTTTGTACCCTTGTGGTCAAATCAGCCTTGGTATCCCTTATTTGCGGAGTGTTTGATAGGAAATCCAATTTATTTTAAACCTAGACCTGATCTTTTACTTTCTCCATTTAGGAAAAGCCATCCAATATGGTTCAATATTACCCTGGTTGCAGGAAGATTATCGGGGAAGCTTACAAAAGAAAAGGAGTAACAGAAGAAGTAATACCTACATAGATTCCCTTAGCGTTAATTCATTAAGGCAATACGATTGTACATACAGAAAGTGGTGGAATTTTTGCTCGCAATATAATATAGATTGTTTTAATCCTACTGAAATAATATTCTTTCCTTTCTAAATCAAGAAAATAAAAATGGGGCTCTATATAATACCTTGAACTGTCATAAATCAGCCCTTAAACTTATTATAGATTTTGGCGAAGGTGAAGGTATTTTCCAACGATTTTCGAAGGGTATTTTTAGAGAAAAACCAGTATTTCCTAGGTATGGAGTAATTTGGGATACGCAAGTAGTTCTTGCTTTTCTAGCTACTTTATACCCCTTGGCGGACATCACCTTAGAATTATTAACTTACAAGTTGGCTATGCTAGTATCTCTAGTTACTTCACACAGGGCTCAGACTTTATCGAAAATCAGATTAAGTGATATTAGGTTCTGTGGCACCGAATACAAGATCTTTATTTCCGAACTAATTAAAACGTCTTCGCCTAGGATTCGCATTTTTTAATGGTTGGGGAAGATTTTGCAGAAAAAGATGTTTTGCGTAATTAAATTATTTAGTTATAGTGTTTACACAATGATGTGTAGTCTGTGTTTTTTGTTTAGATCTTATATCAATGTTGTTATGTTATACATGTTTATGTATATATATTAATATGAATTGGCTATGGTGTAATAAGAATATTATACTTATTTTATTTTAGTTTAAATTTACTTTAAGTTTATTGTTTGCCCGGTATATTGATGATTTTATATATATGATAAACAGTTTATATTACTAACATGAAAACTTCTCATCTCAGGGTAGAGTTCAAGTATTTAGGCTAAATTGATTTTAGAATTCTATATATATTAGCGCCAAAGTTAATAAATGCTTTATATTTAAAAAATAAATTTGTTAATCAGAATATGTTACTTGTTCAATGATTCCAAACTAAATACGGTCCTGTCCTGCTTAAAACAAATCTGCATAATTCAATAGATGTCATTCAGAGCTTCTGCCTATGGTAAGTAGATGGTGCGCAAGTCACCAGATGAAATGAATAACTCAAAAATAGTTTAAAACGTTCTTCAAAGGAAAAACGATATTTAATTTAATGAAAATAAATACATTACACTTTTACAAGTGTTCTTGAAAAAATTTAACTATCTAAAAGGATGACTCTTTCATACAACATACACGCACTCTGGTGAGATATTATTATAAGAGTGAAATACAATTATACAACTTGATAAACAAATGATTTTTAGAAAATGGCGAAATACACTCCTAAAAGCGTCTATGCGTCACAAAATTTTAGTTCTTTGCATAAATTGGTAAGTACGCTTGACTTTTTAATATATTAATAAATTAACTTTTACTACCTTATTCACTTCACTGTTTTGTTTGTTCACTTCAATGATCCGTTTCTTTTACTTGTTTCAGATTCTCCTCCTGGAAAAACTCCATGCTGGCATTCCGCTTCCACCAGAACAGGAATCGATGCCGCACTTCATTCAAAGTCCAAGCAGCTCACACAAATTCCACTATTCAGTGTTTTTCAAAAGCTATTGTGGCTATTTTACTTCCACAAGATACAAGACACCATATTATAAAATAAAAATCATGGTTAGTACTGTACAACATTCGACAATTCCTTTTTTAATTATTAATATAAACTTATCTACTTACATTGATGTATATCTTGTAAGTATAATGTATTTGTTCTTGAATTCTATAGTTAAATTTTTATCTTCCAAATAATTTCAAAATGATTTTCTTTACCAAAGAGTTTTTCTACTTACAAATTTTTCTTCCCCAAAAAGAGACTTCTTAGTGAATAGACCCCATAATCAACAACCTTTTTTATTTCGATTTTTTTTCGTTAGCAACATAATTGTCGCCGATATGATCCTTTTTAAATGTTTATTTACCAATCAGATTTGACTATTTATTTTATCACTCAAATTCTTCATTTCAACCAGTGAAATGTTCATCCATTATATCAGGATATTGTATTCTAAGGTTTTTTTATTGCTTAGACTTCCTATATTATTTTCATTCAATAATATTTCCTAGTATTGTTAAAATGACATTTCCTAACCTCTAAGTATGTATGTCAAATGAATATTCATAATGTTTTAATAGATGACAGCTGTTACCTTTAAATATATATGCAAAATGAAAATTCGTTTCTTTTTTATGAGTCATGTTCTCTGAAATTCACATTATTATATACTTTTCTGCTCTGTAATGTCTAAACAGCTACACTAACTTACTTTAATGTTTTAATCAACAAATATTATGAGATTAGCTTGACTTTACAGAATAAAGCATTATTAGTTTCTCATCATGAACAAATTCTGATACTTGATCTTTTTAATAAAAGTTTGGTTAATTTATTTCACATAAATTGTTTATCACACCTATTCACAATTATCCCTACATTATACAGTCTGTCCTTTCTGGATGCCTTGTCCATCGAATAGTGGATCGTACAGATTGTCTCCATTCAAATGTTTAAAAAAATTTTGACTTAAAAAAATTCTTCTAGATTACAATGTACAATCTTAATTCTTTATTGTTTGATATACAGGGTGTTTCACTCTATAATAATATATATATATATATATATATTGTGGCAGGTATTATCGTAGATAAAACTAATTTAGAGCACAAATATGAAGATCAAGAACGATATATCATTGGATCTTAAAACCTTTAGGAATAATACCTAGCTTAAAAATCTGATAAAGGAGGCTTTAAACGTCTACATGGTGGTCTAGTAGAACGTGGTTAAGAGGTATAATGACAGATTAAACGACTTACCTGTAAGGAAGTTCAATCTTCATTATACGATTAACCACGCTCGTATAGTCCACCCCACCCCCATACTATCCTATTTGAACCCTTGAACTCATCAGATTTTTACTTCAAACGTATTGAGGATCCTTATGGGGTTCAGGCGAAGGGTTTGCAAAAAGTTGTTGTTTTGCTTTGTTAACAGTGACACATTCGAGCGCCAGAGGCGTAACTACATGGTGGTCTATACGAACGTGGTTAATCGTATAATGAAGATTGAACTTCCTTACAGGTAAGTCGTTTAATCTGTCATTATTGTAAAATAAGTCGTAGCCGTCCAACCGATATAAGGAAGTGTCTAGTATTTTTCTTGTTTCTGTAATTACGATAAAATCGAATTGTATACCTACCTGTTCCAAGGTTAATTTTAATTCACCAATGTTTTTGTTTGTGCTTCTTATGTTCATATCTGCTTTTTTATTATTTTGCTTTTCTTTTTTTAGTTGATCCACCAATATGCTCCTAACTATTCTTTCTTCTTGAGACAGTTCTTCGGTTAAGCGTATATCTGTCCCTTTGAGCTTGCTACAGGATCTTAAAACCTTTTGCTTCGTAAGGTGAGAGACAAATTTCACTAATATTGGTTTATTATCTACACTTTTACCAAAAGTAATTACAATATTGAAATCTTGTTCGGTTAAGTTAAGTTCTAGTTTTTGGTTTAGTAGGTCAAGAGTAAAGTTTGTTAAGTTTCCTCCTGGGAATTTCGAATTTAATATCACAATATTATTTATTCGTTGTTGTCTCTCTAATTGCTTGTTCTTGGATTTAAGATTACTTATTTCACTTTCTAGCTCTTCAATTTTTTTGCTGTCCTCTAGTAACAAATTTTTTATTTCTGCAATTTCTTTAGTCAGTTGATTAGTAATGTTTTCAGCCAGTTTGTTATTTTGTTCTTCAATAATTTTTTTGTTTCCAAAATATCGCCTTCACCACTAATTTTTTAATTTTGTTTATGGTAAATATATATAATTTAATTTATTTTGCATTTTGCGCCTCTACTATAAAGTTAAGAGTCGTATTTTTGTTTATTGATATTTGTCTTAAACAATATCGATGTTATAAAATATATATGCTTTTATGCTGTTTTGGTATATACAATCATATAGTACTCACTGTGTAAAATTCAAAAATTTATACACTTTTTACCACTGTTTTAATTCACTATTGTATACCAAAAATAAACACGTGCTTCGTTAACGACAGTACAGATTGAACATATAAATATACATACTGACCTAATTACCTTTTGTACTGGAACTAATAGTAAGAAAATGTAGAATACAAAGAATCGGATTAATTCTCCAGAACCAAGAACAATGTATTGCGTACAATGACAATGTCGTGCACCTGACAAAAACAAGGAAGCAGTTAAAAATAGTGCTTGGAAGATTTGAACAATAGGCAGCAAAAAGATAAAGCACAAAGACATTTAATTATAAAGATGCAATACAGGTGAGACAATTTTAAAAAGGTTGAAGAATTGGAGAATCTGAGAATGACAATTATAAATATAAGAGTAAAGTAAGAGGATTGCTAGAAAAAATTTTAATCGCAAAATAAACCTCAAGAAAATCAAAAGTTAGAATCTACGAAACAACCATATGCCCCGTAACACTGTACATATGTGAAATAAGGGTTGCAGGACGATAGAAATTTGGGGGAGGAAGGTGCTTTGAAAGGAATTTGGAGGAGTTAAGACAGTAGGAGGAAAGACGCACAAATAATGAGATTGTATTGAACAGGCTAAGGACACTGCAGACCGTGCCATCTATAGAGCCCGTCGAGTAATTAAAATCGGTAGATAATTCCAAAAAATTAACGAAAACTGTAACGTCGTTAGTAATCAAATTTTATTGATTTTTATAACTGCGTATGCGCGATATCATATTGCTCGTCCCCACATGTTATATGTTATACCGTTATCATTTCTAAGTTCAAATGTAGAGGTTATTTTAAGGTTACGGTATTTTGGTGCATTTTTTAATTGCGATAGTGTAATATTTATGTGTTGTTTCGTTGCTTTATTATTATTAATTGAAAAGACAATGTCAAAGTGTATTCCAAAGGAGTTTAATAAGTGGTGTACTCGGTAAGTTTTATTTAAAAAATTTGAGCATTTTTTCTTTCACAATTAACAACCATTATCTTCATTTTTATAAAACACAGAGAATTTTTACTAATTTAATCGACAACTTTAGAGATCATGGTTGTTCTTTACATCAGCTAAACTGAAAATTGCTGCATTAATAAAGTAAATATTTCTTTTTACAGTTTTGTTCCTCCAACCCAGGAAGATAAAATTAATATGGCTGAATCGGTGGTAATAAATCATTAAATTTGTCGACGAAGAAACGATGGAGGATATGATCCCTTCATTTTCAAAAACATTGTTTCTTTAGATTTGAGAAAGACGAAGAGAGGTTATTAAGACAGTTTGATTTGCCTTCCCATATGAGTGGAAATTAACAAAAATTGATGGTAAGTTTTATTGTATTCAATATAGCATGCTATAATTTTTGACATTTTAAAATGTAAATCGAGTGAACGAAAAGACCAGTACTGAGTGTGTAATTTAATTAAAATTCCAGGTAAGCGCTTTCATCCATTAGACCATTCTGAAAGCTCTGGTCAAGAAAAAAATATACAGAAAGTGTCAAAAAACATCAAACCCTGTAACTGCTACATACAATGAAATAAAATGTTTGATGTTACATCAATATTTAACTAAAATTTGTTAAAATTACTCTATAAAGAGTGTGTACAATTGTAATTCACATAACGAAACGTCTAATTTGATTACCAACTAAATGATATGTGTGCACACCCTCTTTATAGGGTAATTTTAACAAATTTTACTTAAATAATGATGTAAGATCAAACATTTTATTTCATTGTGTGTACATTGTACCTGTTGTATGTTTTTCTCTTGTCGACAGCTTTGAGAATGACCTAATGGCTGAAAGCGTTTAGCTGGAATTTTAATCAAATGACATACTGAGTACTCGTCTTTTCATTCACTCAATTTATATCTAGTGTGTACACCATACTCAGACAATTCCATTTTAAAGTGTATCCATTGAAAAAATAATAATCTGGGTTTTATTTTATGTTATAGCTATATTCCCTCTACCAGCTATGGGATGGAAGGTATCGATCTCTTGCCGATTTTCATATATGGTGTGACAATTTATGGGAAATGAAAGTGAGTATTAACTTTTGTTGAGGCATTACGTCTAAGTATTTGGTCTAGCGGTAACCAAAAATCCAAAATATCCAATAAAGACAAAAAATAAAAAAATAGTTAAAAATCAAGAATTCCTAAAAAAATCAAAAGCTTCAAAAAAGGGAATCAAAAAAACCAAACAAATGTATACATTCAAACATTTTTTGATATTTTTTTGGCTTAGTACAAAAACTTATTATTTCGATAGTAAGCGCATTTTGTTTTCTTTTGTTGACATAAATTTTCAAACATATTTGTGTGTTTACTTATTTATTGTTGTTATTTTGTTTGTTTACTTGTAGAACCTCAACCAGAAACGAGAAAGGACTTCCACGAGACGGTGGGATTTTTAAGAGCCCCCCAAAAATAGTAGTTATCAACTTATTGCTAACACTTCTTTTGATTAGGTAAGTAGCAGTTATACTCCTGCAGTTTGTCCAGCTCTGTGTGTTTATACGAGTGTAATAATAAATTTATACAAACTTATCATACATAATTTTCTACTTTTATCTTGATTTAACATCATTTGAAAATCTAATGATACTCCAATCTAGAATGTATGTTACTAAAAAAATATGTTTTAATTATTGCATGGTTTTTACACTATAATTTATTTGTTGTCATTATGTTTGTTAAGAAAAGTACTTTGTGAAAGAAATTATTTGTTGTGTATTTTTATACCAAAATAAATAAATTGTTTATATGATTATTGTTTTATTTTTTCCAATTTAATTAACCATTTATGGTCCATCATTTGATATTTCATTTAATTCAACTCAACATCTAATCATTATTCAGTTAATGGAGTTAAATTGAATGAAATGTCAAATGATGGACTATAAATGGCTATTTTGAAGCAAAATAATTGAAATGGCGCCACAATTAGTGTCTCATCTATCTGTGGGTTATCTGTGATATTGAAGACCAATAATAGCGAGAAAATTTCGAGACCAACAAGCCGGATGGTTGAACCACATAATATGAATGCCACATCGCGTACATGTACCAAGAAGGTCCGGCTGATTGCAGAAAACAATAGAAAGAAATGAAGAAGACCCAAAAGAAATGGCTACAAGAAGTGCAAAACGATTTAAAATAGATAAAAGTGAGGCAGCATGGTGCCACAAACAGGAAATATTGGAAACAAATAGTAGAGGAGATAGATGTCAAGAGTCTACAAGACATAGCCGTTTTACTTGAATTTATTGATTATTCTACTCACCTCACCACCTAAGATTGCTTCATTGTACGTTGGGTACATACTATTGTCGTAAACTGTCTTCCACTTATGATAAGTCCAGGACTCTCCCCAAAAACCGTGGTCCAAATACCATTTATCTTTTGTGGAAATAACTACTCTGTAACCTAAATGCAATAGTTGTGATATTAAATCGTTTTCACTTTCTGGCACCCAAGTTTGTATGATATATCTAAAAATTAATGTTATTATTTCGTTAATAAATACATATTTGTTGATGGATTCTTGATTATGAAAAATAGCGATAAAAACTATAAACATCTTTCAATATATTATATATGTTCAATAATGATTGGAGACAGAACTAATATCGGAATAGTATAAAGGGTAAGGTTGAGAAAAATTTTATGTAGGTGTTTTCAATCACCCCGTGTTTACATTTTTATGATTTTCAAATATACAGAGTGTCGAATAGGACACTGTAAAAAAATTGGTCATAGCTCGTAAAACACGCGACGAAAGCTAGCAAAACACTATATTTAGATAATCCTTAAGCTTTATAGTAATACGTAAATATATAGAATGAGAAAGTATAATTTGAAATGATGGGAGGCTCTAAATATTTTAGATCAATTAGAAATACCCCAAATTTCCAGATTTTAAGTATGTCAAGTTTGTTCAAATCGATTAATTGAAACTCCCAAAGAATCAAATCACTAATAAGGTAGAAATACGAGCACTAGATACAGAGAACTGCAGACAAGACCAACGATGAACCATAAAGGCAACAAAAACTAAAGAAGAGAAATCTGTAACCATGATCCAATGTATTGTAAGGCTTACTGATAATTGAAATTACTACCGAGTATTAGCATTCCTATTTTTTCAGGTAACTTCACAGAATATCCGTCCTTTATAAACTTGTTTAATGCTTTAATTGTGAAAAATGAACAATTACAATCAAAATCTGAAAGATTTTTTTAGCTCAAATCTTTCTTGGGAGGGGAACCTCTTCAACTAATTGAAGAATTATCTATAACTGATGAAAACTTTGATGTAGCCCTCAAACTCTTGTCCAAGCGTTATGATAACAAAAAAAAATTAGTATACAATTACTTTCAGCAATTGTTAAACATTCAACCTGTAACAAAATGTACTTCTCAAAATTTGAGACAATTCTCTGCAACTTGAACTTCTATACTAGATGCTTTAAGCTCTGTTGATTGTACTAATGAGGAACTTTTTGAAGCTTTTCTTGTTCAAGTCTTGGAACAGAAATTAGATTTTAAGACAAAAAAAAACCTTTGAAGTACAAAGTGATGAGTCTAAGCTTTTATCTGCCAATAACTTTTTCAAATGTCTGTATAAACAATATATTATTCTTGAAAATATCTCTCCTCAAGAAACAAATCCTAATACTAAACATAAAAAAGTATCTTTATTAAGTCAATCGTCTGATCATGTTACTCCCAATTTAAATCAACAAGTACACAATCAGAAAATTTATTGTATCTTTTGTAATGCATTAAATCACCGCATTTTCTCTTGCAATAGTTTTTCTCTTTTATCTATAAATGATCGGCACAACTTTGTAAGGGAAAATAATTTGTGTCTCAACTGCCTAATACCAAAACAAACTGTTGCCCTCTGTAGTGTTACGCGCTTTATTTATTATTGTCTACTCGCTAGCTCCAGAAGCGCAACCTTATGCCCAAGCTCAGTTCGGTCGGGGGTGGGTATGCGAAAACTCCTATTTTATTTAGTTGTTAAAAATGGGCGCCACCAGTTAAATTTTAATGAGCCAGCCCTAACTAGTAGACCTCCACGATGGTCCGGATGGAGCAGACAATATATAAGATGTTAGGTATTACAATGAAAATTCTATATTACTATTTACACAAAAAAAGAGACTATATACAAAAAAACTTCTTCACCAAAACGGAAGGAATATACATAATTGAAATGCGCTACTGTGACGTCACGGAGCCGCTTACAAAAGAAAATATAATGATTAAACCTATTATTAACTACTTTACTACGGTACTACCAAAGGGGTCTGTTCGCCTCTAACATAAGTTTTTGAAAATATGGTTTCAAAATAATGCCACTAACGTAGGCGGAGAGGCTATACTTATTCTCTTGGTGTCCCCTGACTGAAACCCTCCGTTAGAGGGTTCTTATCCTATTCTCTCTAAACTCCTTTTTTTCCACTCTACAAATCCACATGCGCTTTTACTCTTTCCACAATTTTCCTTCGACACCTGATTCCCCAACAAAATTAGCCAAAATTTAATTAACTCCTTCGTATTTTACTCAAATATTGGTTTGACAAATCCTACGTATAATCTCCCTGATAGCAAGCAGACTCCTTGATAATATATTAAAAACTCAAACTGATGATTGATCTATCAATGCACTCTCAAAGTAAGCTTGTTAGCGGAGAATGTAGGTAGTGAACAAGTAATTTAAAGGGAATCTTTCGGTTTCTTAAATGTACATGACCGATGTGATTGATAATGTCAACAAAATGGTACCTATGAATTGGAAATATTATAAAATTTATTAACAAAAAACTATAATTAAAGTGTTGCGGGGTGAGTTGCAAGATCAGCCCAGTAGAAATACTAAAAATTGCTCAATATGCCAGAAAAGGCATCATACTTTGTTGCATTTTACTCAACCGAACTCTACCAATCCTACAGATCAATCCTTGGCAAATACTTCACAAGGAAATAGTCAAGTAAAAATCGCACATATGAACATTCAAAATTCGACTCAACCCGTTGACGTATCAGTACTCCCGCCTTCAATTTCCAATGGAAATCAATTTGCCTCTCTATCGTCCATCAATCAAACAGGATCCCATATCTTATTAGCTACCTCTCAAGTTCTATTGTACTCTCAACAAGGAGAGCCTGTACATGTCAGGGCCTTGCTAGACACAGGTAGCCAAAACTGCTTTATAACCACCTCGCTACAGAAAAAGTTATCCTCTTCTATTTTCAAACGCAACTTACATATCTCAGGTATTCTAAATAACCAGAATATAATTGATCAATTTACTAAAATTGATATCCACTCCAAGTATTCTCATTCTCATATATTTAAAGTATCGTGTGTCGTTGTACCACATATTACACAAAAGATACCTCAATTGCCCATTCTTCTTCTTTCGGTTCCGTCTTCACCTTAGTGAAGGTTGGCAACAATCTCGGCGAACTGGGTTCGGTTTTGAGCAGCTCGGAATAAGGAATGTGAGTCTAGTCCGGTCCAGTCTCTAATGTTTTTCAACCACGAATGTTGGCGTCTTCCTATACCTCGTCTGCCTTCTATTTTGCCTTCCATTATTATTTTGAGCAGTCTCATTCTATCACTCCTGATTACATGTCCCAAGTATGCGGTTTTTCTCTTCTTTATGTCGACAACTAAGTCTCTGTCCTTACCTAATCTTCTCAGAACTTCTTCATTACTGATGCGGTCTGTCCAGGGTATTTTTAAGAGCCTTCTATACACCCACATTTCGAAAGCTTGTAGCCGCCTTAGTGTTTCGGCCTTTAGGGTCCAGACTTCGGATCCGTACAGCAAGACGGAATAGATGTAACAATTGACAAATCTAAGGCGTAATTTCAAGTTCAGTGATCGGTTACAAAGCACTGGTCGCATTTTATTGAATACTGATCTGGCCTGTTCTATGCGCGATCTGATTTCTGTACTAGGACTCAGATCAGATGTTATCCAGGTACCTAAATACTTGAACTTGGTTACGTTTTCGATGGGTAGTCCTTTTATATATATATATATATATATATATATATGGAAATGGAAAAAAAATTTATATATATATATATATATATATATATATATATATCTATATATCTGGTGTTGGATTAGTTCTTCTAGTGATGGCCATTACTTTTGTCTTCTTTATATTAATTTTAAAGCCCAGGGTCTCTCCTACTCTGTCGATTCGATTTAACAGTTGTTGGAGTCCTTCTAAGCCATCGGCTATGATGGCGGTATCATCTGCAAAGCGTAAGTTGATAATCAGATGCCCGTTTATTCTAATGCCGTGTTCCATACCTTGTAGAGCTTCATCGAATATGTAGCCAGAATATATATTAAATAGTAAGGGCGATAAGACACATCCCTGTCGCACTCCCCTATGAATGAGTACATCATCTGTTTTGTTTCCTTCGACCCTGATGGCTGCTGTTTGGTCCCAGTATAAATTTTTCAGGAACTGGATGTCGTTATTATCGAGACCCTTTTCTTTCAGGATGTTAAACAGGACTGTGTGTTCGACTCTGTCGAACGCCTTCTCGTAGTCGATAAAACAGATGAAAGCCTCTTTTTGTTGATCTCGACATTTCTGTAACAATACAGACAGGCTGAACAGTGCTTCCCTCGTGCCCACTCCTTCTCTGAAACCGAACTGTGCGTCATCTAGATCTATTTCGCATTTTTTGAATATCCGTTTGTGTATGATTTTTAAAAGAAGTTTTAATGCATGACTCATTAGGCTAATTAGTCTGAAATCTTCACATGTATGTGCATTTGATTTCTTCGGTATGGGAATTGGGAAAGAAGTCGGACTTCAACCAGTCGCGTGGGATGTTTCCGCTCTTGTAGATTTTATTTAGAAGCTTAGTCAAAACCTTTCTATTCTGCTCGTTAAAGAGTTTGAAAGTCTCAATGTGGATTCCATCTAGCCCAGCAGCCTTTCCTGTTTTGCAGGTTTTGAGTGCTCTTTCAACCTCCGATGTCAGAATATCTGGTGCCTCTTCTGAATTTTCTTTACTGTTAAAGTGACGTGGATCTTTAGTAGAGAATTGTTGTCGAATATAATTTATCCAATGGTCTTTCAGTTCTTTTTCGTCTAATATGGGTTTATTGTCGTGTCCAACTATTCTGTTTGGGATGTTCCTTCTTCCCTGGACTACCATTTCTTTAACTTTCTTATGAATTGCGGAATGATCGTGCTTTTGTTGTAACTCTTCAATCTCACAACATTTCTGGGCCATACAGTATTCTTTTGCTTCCTTTATTTTCTTTTCTATTTGTTTGTTAAGTGTTTTGTACAAAGTTGTATATCTATTCTTGTATGTTCTGCGTTTATCCATCATATTTAATATTTCTTCAGTCATCCATTCTTTTTTCTTGTTTGTACGTGTTGGACCAATTACTTCCTTCTCAATTCTATGTATTTTATCCCTCATATTTTTCCAATCTTCCTCAATATTTTTCCAAATTCTGGGTTGTTTATATTCGATATTTCATAGTTGACTTTCTCTCTCAATTCGTCTTTTTTAGATGGGTCGCGGAGGTTGTTGATGTCAACTAACTTGACGTGTTTCTTTGTTAGTTTTTTCAATTTTATATTAAGGTTGCCAACTACTGGGTTGTGGGCTGAGTTAATATCTGTGCCTGGGTAAGTTCTTATGCCATGAATACCACTTTTGAATCGTTCTTTTACTAAAATGAAGTCGATTTGGTTTCTGACAACGTTTGTTTCATTGTGTTGCGGGGATTGCCAAGTGTAAATTCGTCGGGGAGTTAGTTTAAACCAAGTGTTAGCTATGACGAAGTTCTCTTCTTGACAGAATTGCACTAAGGTGTCACCGCGGTCGTTCCGCTCACCCAGTCCATATTCTCCGACAACATTATCCACTTTTCCTTTACCAACCTTTGCATTGAAATCTCCAAGAATAATGATGGGTTCGTTTTTACGCGTGTATGCTAGAAGTTGCTTTAATTCCTTATAAAAATTAGTTGTTTCGTTGTTGTGTTTGTCTGCAGTTGGAGCATAGCATTGGATAATATTGATGTTGAACTGGTTAGATTTGAGTCGCAATAGAAGTGTCCTATCTGAGAATGGTACGAAGTTAATAAGAGATTTGTTTATTCTATTCTCGCCCATAGCTCGAAAATATCTACCTATTCCTTCCAACATTGCAAATAATCTTGCTGATAATGAATTTCATTTACCTGCAGACATAGACATTCTTCTAGGTGCAGATATCTATTATTCCTTAGTTAATTCCACAATATAATAAAAGTTATTGAAAATTCTAAAAAAATGACAATTGTTTCGATAAATCAATATAATCGTCAGAATGACAGAAGTTACATTTCATTTTATGCCTACCTGATGTTTAGTAGTTATTTTTGGCTAGACCAAGAAGTAACCTAACTTGTGATTGGCTCAATATATGTTTATAGATAAAAGAAGAAGATATGATATTACAAATATTGAAGCTTAGATATTATTAGCACTATGGTGATATCCTGGATATCATTTTTAAACGGTTTTATTTAGCTCACCCCGTTTGTTTTATTTATTCTTGGGTCAAATTTAGTAATTCAAATTTCACCCTCTTCCTGTCAACCGATTAATCTGACATTTTGTATACACTTTGGATTTTGGTGACAATACAATTATGTTTATTCATTATCATTATAAATTCAAGATGGCCGCCGCTACAAAATTGCGGATAATTTATGTTTTATTAATCCCATCAATATGGGTATAAAATGAAAGGGTTCAACAAGCAGAATACAATATACTATAAAATATTGAAATCCAAGATGGCGGCCGCTACAAAATGGCGGATAACGTAGGTTTTATCAATCCCATCAATATGGGTATCAAATGAAAGTGCTCAACCAGTAGAATACAATATACTATATAAAATTGAAATCCAAGATAACGGCTTCTACAAAATGGCGGATAACGTAGGTTTTATCAATCCCATCAACATGGGTATCAAATGAAAGGTCTCAACAAGTAGAATACAATTTACTATGCAAAATTGAAATCTAAGATGGCCGCCGCTACCAAATGGCTGATAACAATTTTTTATCAATCCCACCAATATGGGTATCAACAAATAAAAGGGATTGACAAGAAGAATACAGTGCACTATACAACCTCAATATTTAAGATGGGCGCAGCCACTAAATGGCGTATAATAATAAGATTTAAATTTAGAAATTGAATCTGTAATTTAGGTATCTGATTAATCCAGCCTGAATCCACCACCCAAGTCAAGATTTTGTATCGTGTTGAGGACTGTGTGGCGTTAGGGTGGCTAAAAATGATACGTCGTTAGCGGTACACCACCCAAGTTAAGGTGAAAGGTTAAAACGCGCCGAGAACTGTATGGCATTAGGGTGGATAAAAATGATATGTCGTTAGCGTTTTCCCCTCAAGACTCAGGCGCATCTTGTTGTACATAGCCTTGCCCCTTTATTGGACCTCTGGGGGGGTCGACCGTTTAAATGTCCATTACTCGTGGGAAAAAAATGGTAAAAAATAAAAATAGGTAAAAAAACTTTTTAAGTTAAACGGTTTTATGTTAAACATACATTGCAATGTTTAAGATAAATGTACTAAAAACCAAAAAATAAAAATAGGTAAAAAAACTTTTTAAAGTTAAACGGTTTTATGTTAAACATACATTGCAATGTTTAAGATAAATGTACTAAAAACCAAAAAATAATAAAATAGATACAGTCGTGGGAATTATAAACATATGCATAGACTAGACTAAAATAAAACCGTGGGGCACGTCAATTGTCTACAAATTATCGACTTAATGTGCGATAGAAGAATCGTTTAATTCGTCGTTAGGCAGTTGGCCCGCAGACGGTGAGGACATTACTTACTATTTTCTTGCTCATGGAAATTCCAATAGTTATACACTCCATGTAAATAAAAGAGATGTTTCAACTAGTTTATCGTTGGACATTCACACTGCTGGCTGGCGAGGAATCGTTTCACAGCTCGTTGTTTGTCTTTAATCGACAAAACGTGCCCCACGGTGTTATTTTAGTCTAGTCTATGCATATGTTTATAATTCCCACGACTGTATCTATTTTATTATTTTTTGGTTTTTAGTACATTTATCTTAAACATTGCAATGTATGTTTAACATAAAACCGTTTAACTTAAAAAGTTTTTTTACCTATTTTTATTCCAATTAAGATCAGTATAACTGTGCAATGATATAGAAAACCAGGAAAACTATATCTGCTGATCTTTACAATTATCACTTAAGAAGACAGTTTATTAGTGGAGAACTCCCTAGATTTAACTGTTCATTGACAACTTCATATTGTGGGTTTCTTAAATGTCTTCTAATTTCCAGTTCTTCAAGGAAATCCAGTTCTTGTTTCTTTTCACAAATATGCAGCACTTCTAGTTCTGTGTTAGGTGTCAATGAATGATTGGTGTCAAGTAGATGTTTTGCGTAGTGGGATTTATCTGGTTGTTTTAATCTGTATGCTCGTAAGTGCTCACTGTATCGTATTTCAAAATTCCTAAGGGTCTGACCCAAATAGACAGCATTACATTCTAGACATTTGAGTTTATATATACCTGACTTCTTTAATAGTGGTATTTTTGTTTTTACATTTAACAATTTTGTACTAACGTCACTTTCTGTTTTAACAGAAATTGTTGTATTCGTTGCTGAAGATATTATCTTTGAAATATTATTAGAAATATTTCCTGCATATGTGATGGTTTTATAAGTTTTAATTTCATCAGCTTGTTTAGGATATATTAGTTGTAATGCCACTTTTTCTTCTTTTTTACTAATTAGCTTATTTATCATATCTAATGGATAACCGTTAGATGCTGCTATTTGTCTAATTGTATTGATCTCTCTATCAAAATTACATTTGTTCATAGGAACTGAAAAAACTCTATGTATCATTGAATTATATGCTGCTAGTCTGTGTGACATAGGGCGGTTAGAATTGAATGGAATTGTCAAATCAGTCTGTGTTGGTTTTCGGTAAATTGAATTCTTAAGTACATTATTAACTCTTTGAATTTTTAAATCAAGAAAATTGATTGAGCTATTTTCTTCAATTACTAATGTAAATTTAATTTTCGGGTGTAAATTATTGATGTGGTTGAAAAATACATCTAATTGTCGTTCACTACCCATAAAACAAGCTAATATGTCATCTACATATCTATACCAAAATAAAATATTTTTCGAAATATTACTTTCAAAGATCTTTCTTTCTAAATTGTCCATAAAAATGTTTGCTAAAATAGGTGATATAGGGCTTCCCATTGGTAAACCTTCATTTTGAATATATATCTTTTTGTCAAAAGTGAAATAATTCTGATTAATGCATACATCAAATAAATTAAGTATATCTGAAAATTATTCCTGGATCAATATTTTTATCTTCTAGTAATTTTCTTACAAGTATTAGACATTCTTTAGGAGGAATTTTAGTAAACATATTAGTTACATCGAACGAAATGAGTTTATAGTTATCTTGCAAGTGGATTGCTTTCAACTTTTTGAATTTCTAATTGAGTACTGAGATTCATATCCGTAAGTATTGAGTATATATATTTTTTTTTTTTTTGTTTGAGCATCGACATCTAGGTCATTGTGCTCGTCGATATATCATTGGGGTAATTTATATTTTATAAAATAAATTTGTGGACTTTAGATAAGTTATCACCTGGTTAAGCTCGTCATTTTGGTTTCTAAGAATGTTTTCGATCTGGGGTATTTTGAGGAATTGTCTGTGAAAATTGAAGGCTGCACAAGTTAATATATGTTGGGTTGTCAGTGGGATTCCGCACTTCTCACATCTGGGTTTGTTCTTTCCAAGGGGGAGGTGTAAATGGGTTAGGTTTGTGTGGCCTATCCTTAATCGGCTGAGGACGACTTGTTCACGCCTTGTAAGAGTTTTGGGGTAGAACCATTTTTGTACGCTCGGTTTAATGTGTCTTAATTGTCCGTCATATGTATTCCATCTGTTCTGCCATGCTTCGTAAATTTTATTCTTTATATCCGTTTTCATATCCAGAAAGGTGTTAGGTATGCCTTTGTCAACTGTTCCGCTTGTGGCTTTTTTTGCTACTAGATCAGCTTCAGTATTACCGGTAATATCGGTATGCCCAGGTATCCACATTATTGAAATAGTCCTTTGCATACTGTATAGATGGGTTGATAATTCTTGAATGCGTACAACCCATTCATTTGCAGAAAAACGATTTTTTGTCGAGAGAGTGGCAGTTAAGGAATCCGTACAAACTAAACATTTTTCAAAGCTGCTCTGACTGAAGTACAACAACGCTTGCCATATTGCATACAACTCGGCATTAAGTATACTAGACTCTTGGTTTAGGGTCCAAAAGAAGGGATCTACACCGATTACGATTGCCGCCCCTGTTCCATTCTCTGATTTGGAACCATCTGTGTAGATGACTAAATGTTCGTTGTATAGATCCATTTGTTCTAAAAAAAGCGTTCGGTAGATCGATGGAGCGGTATCTTCTTTTTTGTATTTACTGAGAGATATGTTTATTTGTGGTAGTTTTCTTAGCCATGGAGGAGTGTCATACGTATAGGTCATTTTTTCTATTTGTAAGTTTATCCTGTACTCTTCAGATGTGTCTGAAAAACGAATATTGGATGGTTTAGTTGAACTACGTCTTAGTGTGTGTGGACTGGGAAGGTTTGTGAAAATCTTGTTATTTAAATGGTTGGGTAACGTTTGTATTTTCACGCCATATGTTATGAGCTGCATATCTCTCCTTAAGTTTAGGGGTAAGGACGAAGCATCGCATCAACTTTTTGAATTTCTAATTGAGTACTGAGATTCATATCCGTAAGTATTGAGTATATTGTTGAGCTTCTTTGCCAATATATTATTAGGAGCATTAACATAAGAGACTACAGGTCTAATTGGTTTCGATATTTTATGTAATTTAACTGTTCCATATAATTGTGGACAATGAGGATTATTATGTATGATAGACCTCTTTTCGTAATAATTTAAAAGATAATTTGAATTATTAACAATATTCCTTACATTATTAGAAAACTTTTTTGTTGGGTCTGCTTTAAGAACTTTTACATCGCTGGATTCTATAAAGTTATATACTTTGGAATTGTAATTTTCAGTCGTCAAAATGACAGTTGTGTTCCCCTTATCAGATTTTGTAACTGTTAGGTTATTATCCTCTATCTTCTTTTTTATTGCATTTAAAACTGTAATGTCATTTTTTGTTTGACGTTTAACTTTTGAAGGTTCAATATTTTTTATTAAATTGGCAATTTTTAATTTCTCATAAAGAAAATTATTTATGAGAAATTGAAAATTGCCAATTTCTTTCAAAACAGAAAGTAACGTTAGTACAAAATTGTTAAATATAAAAAAAATACCACTATTAAAGAAGTCAGGAATATATAAACTCAAATGTCCAGAATGTAATGCTGTCTATTTGGGTCAGACCCTTAGGAATTTTGAAATACGATACAGTGAGCACTTACGAGCATACAGATTAAAACAACCAGATAAATCCCACTACGCAAAACATCTACTTGACACCAATCATTCATTGACACCTAACACAGAACTAGAAGTGCTGCATATTTGTGAAAAGAAACAAGAACTGGATTTCCTTGAAGAACTGGAAATTAGGAGACATTTAAGAAACCCACAATATGAAGTTGTCAATGAACAGTTAAACCTAGGGAGTTCTCCACTAATAAACTGTCTTCTTAAGTGATAATTGTAATGATCAGCAGATATGAAATTGACTGGTTTTCTATATCATTGCACAGTTATACTGATCTTAATTGGAAAAATGATATCCAGGATATCACCATAGGGCTAATAATATCTAAGTTTCAATATTTGTAATATCACATCTTCTTCTTTTTTCTATAAACATATATTAAGCCAATCACAAGTTAGGTTACTTCTTGGTCTAGCCAAAAATAACTACTAAACATCAGGCATAAAATGAAATGTAACGAGCGTACAAAAATGGTTCTACCCCAAAACTCTTACAAGGCGTGAACAAGTCGTCCTCAGCCGATTAAGGATAGGCCACACAAACCTAACCCATTTACACCTCCCCCTTGGAAAGAACAAACCCAGATGTGAGAAGTGCGGAATCCCACTGACAACCCAACATATATTAACTTGTGCAGCCTTCAATTTTCACAGACAATTCCTCAAAATACCCCAGATCGAAAACATTCTTAGAAACCAAAATGACGAGCTTAACCAGGTGATAACTTATCTAAAGTCCACAAATTTATTTTATAAAATATAAATTACCCCAATGATATATCGACGAGCACAATGACCTAGATGTCGATGCTCAAACAAAAAAAAAAAAAAATATATATACTCAATACTTACGGATATGAATCTCAGTACTCAATTAGAAATTCAAAAAGTTGAAAGCAATCCACTTGCAAGATAACTATAAACTCATTTCGTTCGATGTAACTAATATGTTTACTAAAATTCCTCCTAAAGAATGTCTAATACTTGTAAGAAAATTACTAGAAGATAAAAATATTGATCCAGGAATAATTTTCAGATATACTTAATTTATTTGATGTATGCATTAATCAGAATTATTTCACTTTTGACAAAAAGATATATATTCAAAATGAAGGTTTACCAATGGGAAGCCCTATATCACCTATTTTAGCAAACATTTTTATGGACAATTTAGAAAGAAAGATCTTTGAAAGTAATATTTCGAAAAATATTTTATTTTGGTATAGATATGTAGATGACATATTAGCTTGTTTTATGGGTAGTGAACGACAATTAGATGTATTTTTCAACCACATCAATAATTTACACCCGAAAATTAAATTTACATTAGTAATTGAAGAAAATAGCTCAATCAATTTTCTTGATTTAAAAATTCAAAGAGTTAATAATGTACTTAAGAATTCAATTTACCGAAAACCAACACAGACTGATTTGACAATTCCATTCAATTCTAACGGCCCTATGTCACACAGACTAGCAGCATATAATTCAATGATACATAGAGTTTTTTCAGTTCCTATGAACAAATGTAATTTTGATAGAGAGATCAATACAATTAGACAAATAGCAGCATCTAACGGTTATCCATTAGATATGATAAATAAGCTAATTAGTAAAAAAGAAGAAAAAGTGGCATTACAACTAATATATCCTAAACAAGCTGATGAAATTAAAACTTATAAAACCATCACATATGCAGGAAATATTTCTAATAATATTTCAAAGATAATATCTTCAGCAACGAATACAACAATTTCTGTTAAAACAGAAAGTGACGTTAGTACAAAATTGTTAAATGTAAAAACAAAAATACCACTATTAAAGAAGTCAGGTATATATAAACTCAAATGTCTAGAATGTAATGCTGTCTATTTGGGTCAGACCCTTAGGAATTTTGAAATACGATACAGTGAGCACTTACGAGCATACAGATTAAAACAACCAGATAAATCCCACTACGCAAAACATCTACTTGACACCAATCATTCATTGACACCTAACACAGAACTAGAAGTGCTGCATATTTGTGAAAAGAAACAAGAACTGGATTTCCTTGAAGAACTGGAAATTAGGAGACATTTAAGAAACCCACAATATGAAGTTGTCAATGAACAGTTAAACCTAGGGAGTTCTCCACTAATAAACTGTCTTCTTAAGTGATAATTGTAATGATCAGCAGATATGAAATTGACTGGTTTTCTATATCATTGCACAGTTATACTGATCTTAATTGGAAAAATGATATCCAGGATATCACCATAGGGCTAATAATATCTAAGTTTCAATATTTGTAATATCACATCTTCTTCTTTTTTCTATAAACATATATTAAGCCAATCACAAGTTAGGTTACTTCTTGGTCTAGCCAAAAATAACTACTAAACATCAGGCATAAAATGAAATGTAACTTCTGTTATTCTGACGATGATATTGATTTATCGAAACAATTGTCATTTTTTTAGAATCTTCAATAACTTTTATTATATTGTGGAATTAACTAGAGACCGTGAGTTTCATTTAAAAACACTAATATGAGCATATTCCACGAAGTAAGGGTCGAGACAGTTAATTTTATTATTCCTTAATTAAACACGGATTGGTAAAACTGGGAAATGGACTTCCTACTCTGCTCAATACTCATCTGGGATGGGTAATATCTGGCACCGTACCCCTATCCAATATTAACTGTAAAGAAAGTCCTCCCGATTATTCATTTCATGTAACCACTTTGATCTCTGAAGAAGAGAACTCTTCAACTTGGGTTAACAATGGCGCTGACATGTCGTTAGACACTCTTGTCGAGAAATTTTGGACCCAAGAAGAATTTCCCGAACCTTCACCTCTCACCCTCGAAGACCAATTGGCAGAAGAAATATTCAAGTCCACCACAGAAATATTACCGTATGAACAATTTCAAGTAAATATGCCTCTAACTCATCTGGAAGCTCAAAAAACTCTAAGAGACTCCTTTTTATCGGCCAAACAACGATTCCTATCGTTAGAACGTAGACTTAATAAAGACCCTATCCTCAAATCCGAATATAAAGCCATACTTAGTAAATATCTATCCCTTGATCATGCAAAATTAGTTCCTTTGTCATTAAAAAATTCCTATTCTGAAAATAAGTATTTTGTACCCCCCCTATGTGTATGTTCTCTCAAAACATTTTAAACCTAAGCCATACAAAAATACCTCGCTCCACTTTCTTTATCAAGAACATATTGATCATTGAACTGCATGGGTTCTGTGACGCTAGCTCCTCAGTCTATGGTTGTTGTTTTTACCTTCGAACCATTTATTCAGATCAAACAGCCTCTTCTTAACTCATAGCTTTTACGTCCAGAGTAGCACCGCTGAACAAAATTGTAACCATTCCGAAATCGGAATTGTGTGCCATGACACTGCTTTCATCCCTTTATGCTAGACTGTTGAAACTCTTATCCAAATATCCTTTAAAATCTCATTCTTTTTTGTGGTCAGACTCTCAGGTAACTCTTTCCTGGATAAATGCTCATCCTTATAGATGGAACAACTTTGTACCTAACAGAGTTGTACAAATCCAATCACTAACCCAAGTAAATAACTGGCGCTACATCAAATCCTCACTTAATCCTGCTGACATGTTGTCAAGAGGAAGGATACATAACACGAAACTTCTTTCCTGGCAAAATGGCCCTCTGTTTCTGCTAGATGGTCAAACCAACATGCAGGATTTTCAAACATTTAGGCTCATCCCCAATCCTCCTGAAGAAAAACATGTATCTCTTCTTGTTAGCCACAAAATGGAAAATATGTGGTTACGATTTATAGACAAATTCTCATCGTTAACAAAATTAATTCGCTCTATGGCTTACATTTTAAACTTTGTACATAATTGTAAATACCCTCATGATAAAAAATATTCTCTTTCTCCCTTAGACCTATTGAAACATAAGATTCACCTTATAAAACAAGTTCAAGCTACTAGCTTTTTTGATACGCTAGCTTCGTTGCAACTAAGCACTCCTATTCTATCTAAAAAATTAACCTCATTGAATTTTCTCCTTGATAATGATCTCATTCGTGTAGGTGAACGGTTGTCCAACGCTGACATACCGTATGACCAACAGCACCCTTATTTACTCCCTAGCAAAAATCACTTTACATAAATTATTTCAACCCTTGAACACAGACGACTCGGGCATAGCGGACCACAATGTACCCTCTCAAGCGTAAGGCTACAATACTGGCCGTTAGATGGTTTGAGAGAAATCAAACGATTCATACATAAATGTGTTATCTGTACCAGATTCAAAGCTGTAACTTCCCAACAGATAATGGCCCCTCTTCCTAAGGAAAGGATAACCCCATCCAAACCTTTTGTTCATACAGGAGTAGATTTCGGCGGAGCGTTTCGAATAAAATCCCCTCACCTGAAAAAAGCCCCAATCTTCAAAGGATACTTAGCACTTTTTGTTTGTCTTGCAACCAAAGCAGTTCACCTGGAATTGGTATGCGACTTAACTACTGACTCTTTTTAAGCTGCCCTAAAAAGGTTCATAGCCCGTAGAGGGTTACCTTCCACTATCCTAAGCGACAATGGCACCAACTTTGTTAGTGCCTATAACCAATTGAATGAAATATTTTCTTTTCTTAAAAATAACCTTCCAGAAATTCATTCCCATTTAGCAGGGTTACAAATTTCTTGGAAATTTATTCCCCCTCGCTCCCCACATTGGGGCGGTTCGTGGGAGTCAGCCATCAAGAGTGCCAAATTTCACTTGTATAGAATGATGAAAAATTAAATTTTTACCATTGATCAATTCAACACTATCATCTGCCAAATCGAGGCTATTTTGAACTCTCGGCCATTCAGCCAGTTATCAACTGATCCTACAGATATGATTCCCCTTACTCCAGGACACTTCCTTATCGGAGCTCCTTTGACTTCTTATCCTGAAGTTGATGTTACTAGTACTCCTAGTAATAGATTGAAATTCTGGCAACACTGTTCATTAATTCACCAGCAGTTCTGGAAACGATGGTCTACAGACTACCTTAACAGACTGCAGCACAGACCCAAATGGGCTCACCCTCATTCCAATGCACAAGTTAACGACTGAGTGCTAATTAAGAATGAAGACTCATCCCATTTGCAATGGCCATTAGTCTGAATTGTAGACACAATCCCTAGCTCTGATGGCAAAATCAGAGCTGTCCACGTGCGAATACAACAAGGCGTGTTCATACGGCCAATTACTAAAATTGTATCATTAATACATGAAAATCCTATTACAGAACAATAACCACGTCCACGATCCATTGTACGTGTCCTTTAACAAAAATTAGCTTATAACAACCTTTCTCATTTTTTAAGTATATTTATTCCACTTGTGAGGTATCCCGTTCTTGTTGCGGTGATTTGGGATCCGCTTGCGAGGTGTCCTGGTCCTTCGAGTGCTTTATTGGTAAATTTACATTATCTGTGTTTATCTTTGCCTTTTTTCTCTGGTGGGCAGTATGTTGAAAAACTAGTTCCTCCACTGTGATACACCAACCTTTAATTATTTATAAATCATACTCCTAACGCCACCTCCCCGTTAGTAGTGAACTTACCCTTTAACATCTAATTGTTTCCTACTTATAATTTTATGCTAGCTTTGACTTTCGACACCAGTCTAAAAACGATTCAATTTTCAACATCCAACCACTGTTCTCCCTGTTCCAATTCTACCCTCAACCGACAAGTACCTAACCTAGAGTCTTATAATCAACATGTGGCAGCATAACCGAAAAATATATATTTAATAATATCTCATCCATCCTCAATCAATGTATTTAAAAAACATATGAAAGTTGAAGTGAAATCAACCAATAGTATAACAGGTATAATAGTTATTACAACCAATGTGTTGAGCCTCTATAAAAAGTGTAAATTTAGTGAGATTTGTACTGTAAAGTGGCTATTTGTAAATATAGTTACATTCAAGAAAACCCTAGTTTTTCTTCAGTAAGGCTTACTGATAATTGCCATTAGATCAAGTATTTATTTTTTTAGTCCAGTAACGTGATTGGTATGATGAGTTGAAATAAAATATATGGTATCTTCTTTTCATTATTTTCATAACATTTTTTACTACTCTTAGATCTAGTTCGAAAATGTAAAATAGATTATTTTAGAGATTAAATCTAGTTTTCCCACACTTAAGTATACACTCCAGAGGCTGTATCGTGCTAACAAACTGAAATTTTTCCAAAAATGTAGAATTCTGGATTTAGTTGACACATTATACTGTCTGTGGTGAGCTGAAAATCAATAGGATTCATCTGTGAGACGCCCTGAACAATATCCAATCATAAAATTGGTCACTTGTATATACCCTGTAGGCTGTACCGTACTAACAAATCGAATTTTTTTCAGAAATGTAGTATATCTGGCTTAATAGGGCCAGTTGTACTAGCTCTAGTGAGCTGAAAATCTATAGGGTTTATCTGTGAGACGCCCTGAATAATATACAATAATGAAATTCATCACTTGTGCACACTCAGGCTAACAAACCGAAATTTCTCCAAAATTATAGTATATCTAGATTCATAGGTCCAGTTGTACTGGATCTGGTGAGTTGAATATCAATAGGACTAATCTTTGAGACGCTCTGAATAATATTCAATCATAAAATTTGTCACTTGTATACACTCCGAAGGCTGTATAGTGGTGACAAACGGAAATTGTTTTCAAAAATGTGAATGTTCAGGTGCCATAGCACCCGTTGAACTGGCTTTTGTGAGCTGAGTATCAACAGGTGTAATCTGTGAGATGCCCTGAACAATACCCAATAATAAAATTGGTGACTTTACGCACTCCGGAAACTGTATCGTGCTAACGAAAAATAAAGATATTATATTACAAATATTAAATTAGATATTAGGAGCTCTGTGGGGATATTCTAGATATATTTTTCTCATTTATGATCAGTATAACTGTGCAATTATATAGGAAACTAAAGTCTGCTTGCAAGAGATTGCATGCAATCTCTTGCAAGGTCAAAATATTGCATACGATGAATTTGACACGTTGTTTAACATTATGCAATTCAAATAAAAAAATGGCAGTAACAAACATCACGAATCATCAAGAAAGTTAAATGTGCTCCAGTCAATCCACTGATTTGACTGACGTTTGGTTGGTTTTAACACTAAAAGTAACTAGATTTTTCCATAGAATTGCAACTTGCATGCAATAGAAATGGTACCTACCAAGCCGATAAAGTTGCAATTGCGAGACCTATCAGCTGAGCTTCATCTACGCATGCGTTTGATCAAGAAATATTGCGGCTTGCATTGCATATCAGGTTCTATTGCTGCATGTCAAGCACCCTTAATAAAAACTATTATTTGCTAATCTTTACAATTATTACTTAAGAAGACATTTTAATAATGGAGAACTTTTTATTTTAGATTTATCTGTTCATTGACGAATTCATGTTGTGGACCTCTTAAGTGTTTTCCCATTTCTATTTCCTCAGGGATGTCTAGTTCTTGTTTCTTGTCATAAATATATAGTACTTCTAGTTCTGTGTTAAGTGTTAATGAACGTTTGGTGTGAAGTAGATGTATTGCGTAATGGGATTTCTCTGGTTGTTTTAATCTGTATGCTCGTAAGTGTTTGTTGTGTATAATTTCAAAATTTCAAAGGGTTGGACCTGTACAGTCAGTCTTAGAATCTGGACATTTAAGTTTATATATACCAGACTTTTTTAATGGGGATATTTTCGTTTTTATATTCAACAATTATGTACTCTTATCACTTTCTGTTTTAAAAGAACTGGTCGTAACTGTTGCTAACGTTACTATCTTTGAAATTAACACCTAACACATTGTTTCACTTCGTTTTTACTTGTAGAGCACTCTGAACACAGTTCTACGATAAACGAATCTACTCTATAGGCAGTTCTGTATATCTCTGAACACAGTTTATACGGTTTGTTTCGACATTATTAGTTGCATGTTCATAAGGCTCCTGATCCGCTATTGGCTCGTTCCACGTAGTGGATTTTTGAGCTCGAGGTTTGGTAGGAATATGCGCCGTCTATTGTGGTAAGCCATCCGTTAACGGATTATACCAGGAAAACTTTCGAGTTCGATCGATGTTGATTGAGATGAGTTTTGAGTAAGATAGACTTGAAAACCGTTGTAACGGATTATTTCAACACTCTATTCCGCCATCTTGGGGACATCGTGGACGCGACGTGGAGTTTAGCCCTCTTAACAACTAGAGGTAATTATTTTCTCGGTTAAAATCTTACAATTACAAATTATTATTTTTAACGAGTTGTGATATAGTCCAGGGGCTTTCGTTGGCCGAATCTTTCGCTATGTGGATCGTATTTGGGGTGTCTTATTTCTCCCACTGGGTTTTGTTGTGAGACGTTTTTTTGCTAGATGGAGTCCTTCTTCTGGAAGGCTCCGTTCTTCTTGGCAGTGTGACAGCTCTCACCGGTTTGTGCTATCGCTGGGAAACGTCAGAAGAAGCCGGAAAACAAGTTTCTTAAGAAAGTAGTTTTTTTATTAAAAGTATTTTTTAGCTAGGTTCATATCATTTGTGTGATTATTATAATGTATTTTATGTATACGCTTATAACTCGACATATAATTTTCATATAGGGTTTGAGCTATCCCAAGAAATCAATTTCCATACTAGTTTTTCTAGATAACTTTTTTTTTCCAGACTTTCCATTTTTTTGCAAGAACTATTAGATTTCCCATTAAAATTTTTGTTAATCTTTAGAGGTACCGATTAGGCTTGGGTGAAATCGAATGATGACCAACATAATACCTCAAATAGTTATAAAAAATAGTGAATCACATCCGTCTTCACTGTATGCTGGCCGGAGCCTATGGTTGCCACCAGACAGCCGCAAAAATACAATTTCCTCTGGTAAAACTGAACCATTTCTCTACTAAAGCTCCTTGGAGGGAAGAAAAGTGTAACTGGAAGTACTACATATTTGTGAGAAGAAACAACTAGTCTGTAACTTCTATCACTCACATTTTTTCAGTATACTGTGGAATTATTTAGAAGCAGGTAGTTCCATTCAAAAAAGTAAAAGCTCAGGAGTAAATTGAGAAACTTATGATTGATTTTTATGAAAACTAGACCGAATGAAATCAACATGCCAGTTAATAGTAAATAATTCTTCATAACTTAACAGAAGGATTGTTTGATTTGAATCATTTAGCAAGTTTTACCCAATTTGATTGTTGATTTGCCTGTCAACGGATGTAAAAAATATAAGAATGTAGGTATTGATTTATTTTACTTATTGAGTTATATTCAATCATGGGTTAGCATTGACAGAATTGAACGCTGCCAAATCCGTTTTTAAGGATAACAAGTGAGGCATTCATTAGTCTTCTTGCTGTATAATTGCACTGTATAGAAAAGGTCTAATGGTGCTTTGAGTCACATATTTTAAAGATAAAGTGAGATCAACGTACCTTTCTTTCGATAAGTATTTAGTGATAATTGATGGATCGGTTAAGTGACTAGTCCATACAATAATTGAAGTATTATTGTGTCCAATAGCTTGATCGAACGCTTTCAGGTTTTTCAGTTGAAATTCACCCCATAGATCAAGAAATGTCTCTTGTGTTAATGGTTTATTCTTCAGATACTTTAGTACTTCTGGGGTTGAATTCCAGCATGGTATGGACACCTTAAAAAGTTCTTACAATAAAATTTATTGCTATTCTGTGTTATTATTAATAATAAGCTAATATTCTCTAATATGTGTCATTTTTCCTACTAATTGCCTATACAAAATTAAAAATTTATCCTCATACACATGCTCTAAGTGTTGAGTTGGAAAAGTATCTTTAAGCTTTGGTTCTTTCACATGCAAATAATTGTAATCAAGTCTACCACCCCTGTTCAATCTCAATCGTTAGCGGAATGCTATAACATATTTTCTTTTCAAATAAGAAAAAATGAGGCGCAAAAAGAATAACTGATAATGTATAATAGGAAAGACCAACTTATTTATTGACCAAAATGAGGTATCACCTTGACGTTCATTGACATCAAAATTGTGAAGAGAAGATAGAAAACAATCAACAAGACATGAGATAACTATGAGAAAAAAATGGGTAAAGAAGTGGAAATAAATGTAGAAAAGCAATGAATAGAAAAAGAGAAATAAAAAGGAAAAATAAAAAAAATGAAAGAATGATAAAATATGTAAGACCAAAGACAAGAGAAATTGATAGTAAGGAATGAAATGGAAAGAAAACAATGTGAAAGAAGATTAATAACAGCAGGCACAAATAATACAGTAAAATTTGATGGAGATTCAAAGAAAATACATCAACAAGTATTTATAAGAATGATGAAAAATTAAATATGAGTTAATATTCAAGGATTGAGAAACATAATAAGAGAATATCGTGGTATGGTAGGTATACAACGACAGAAGAGAAAATAGAAAATTTTTAAGATTGTAAAATTATATTTACGGGTTATTTTTGGAATGAACATGTACAATCCAGGATAAGGGATATACTTTGTTTTATAAAGTATAATGAAAACCAAAGAAACAGTATGAATGTATATCCCATTCAAATGTGTACAATGGTACATTTAAATAAAAAAAATTGAAGAAGAAGAAATAATAATGTATATCTCTAGATATTTTGAATATCAGATATATAGCAATACAAAATATTAAATATTTGGAAAATTTAAGTAATTATTTAATTAGAATTCAAAAAATATAAATAATTATTCCACTTATAATAATCGAAATAGACATTAATAACAAAAATAATAATTACAGAAATAGTCAAAATGATCGTTTTCAAAGAAATAGTAATGTAAATGTAAATTAGAATAATAAACAATTTAATAACAACAATTGTAAAAATAATAATCAAAATGATAACAGAACGCAATAACAATTATGGACACAATAACAGCAATAATAATAATCAATGAAATCAAGGATATAATAACAATAAAAGTCACTATAATAATCATAATAACAATTATAAAAATAGAAAACAGAATCAAGATAGAAGAAATTCAGCATAGGAAAATACAAGATTTATTAATTATACAAGGAACAACGAAACCGATTACAATGAACAACAGGTTAGGTTGGGTAAAATTTAGATAGAAGATAAAATAAATGAATGAAGATGAAAAAGTTAAAATTGATAGGTGCAAATAATAAGAAACTATGTGAACTAAATAAAATGTAAGACACACATTTAGATATACAAGGAAGAAAATGCGATTGTCAACTAATGGTAACATTAAATAAATGTAGTAATAGGAACATATTTAAGTACTAGAAAAATTTGAAACAATCATAAATTATGAAAAGAAGAAATTGAGATCAAATGGATATTGGACAGATTTTAAAAGTAAGTATAGAGGAAAAGAAGAAAAAAGGGCAATGTTGAGTATAACGAAAAAAAATATGATGAAAATAAAAAGAATTATTATAAAAAAGAAGAGGAGAAATGTGTATTTATAGATTGTGAGGAGAAATATTATGAAATTAAAAATAATTTGATGAATATGTATGTGAAATTAGTGTCGAAGGATTCTAGAGTGGCAGAAAATTATATGGATAGAATAGATAGAAGAGGAATAGAAGATTTCTAAGTAAAGACATATCCAATATAGTTGGAGCAAAACGTATAGTGTAGCAATGTAATCGTATATCCCCTTTAAGTTATGTTGCGGAGCTAGACTCTGAAAGGTATTAATATTTTGTTTACTTTTACCAATACCTATATTGTATTTGATGTTACGTAATTGTTGAAAGGGCGTTCGGTTTAATCGGGATACCAGACGTGAACTGTGCCCTTTTTGTATCCCATTCGATTTTTTATGGACAAAACAAAATTCTATGGAAAAATACCAAAAAAAAAAGAAATTTTATAACAATGAATACAACAATTCTTTAAACATAAATATTGTATCTAACTCCTGTTTGTCACTATTATATAAGTAACATGAAAAATATATTAAACTTAATTAATTTTCTTCTTCCCAAAATTCTAGTAATCTTTCTCCCGTATCATTTGCTTCACTATCACTATCGTCTTGTAAATCAGTAATAAATTTATTTCCTCTATTAATATGGACTTGCCCAATATTTTGATACTCATCTTCAATTTTGATTACTTTTTCAATCTCTGTTTTAATTGTGCCCAAATTAACGCGATGGGATTGGAAATACGATAATAAGGAGGAACTCTCACTATAGTGTCCATATTGTTCAGCAATACTCTCTAGGGCATATAATTTCTTAAATTTCTTTGTCTGTAAAACTTCATGAAATTGACTGTCTCGACCCTTACTTCGTGGAATATGCTCATATTAGTGTTTTCAAATGAAACTCAAGGTCTCTAGTTAATTCCACAATATAATACAAGTTATTGAAAATTCTAAAAAATTGACAATTGTTTCGATAAATCAATATCATCGTCAGAATGACAGAAGTTACATTTCATTTTATGCCTACCTGATGTTTAGTAGTTATATTTTTGGCTAGACCAAAGATTATTAGAAAATGTAAGGGATATTGTTAATAATTCGAATTATCTTTTAAATGAATACGAAAAGAGGTCTATCATACATAAGAATCCTCATTGTCCACAATTATATGGAACAGTTAAATTACATAAAATAACGAAACCAATTAGACCTGTAGTCTCTTATGTTAATGCTCCTAATAATATATTGGCAAAAAAGCTCAACAATATACTCAATACTTACGGATATGAATCTCAGTACTCAATTAGAAATTCAATAGAACTAATCAAAAAGTTGAAATCAATCCATTTGCAAGATAACTATAAACTCATATCGTTCGATGTAACTAATATGTTTACTAAAATTCCTCCTAAAGAATGTCTAATACTTGTAAGAAAATTACTAGAAGATAAAAATATTAATCCAGGAATAATATCAGATATACTTAATTTATTTGATGTATGCATTAATCAGAATTATTTCACTTTTGACAATAAGATATATATTCAAAATGAAGGTTTACCAATGGGAAGCCCTATATCACCTATTTTAGCAAACATTTTTATGGACAATTTAGAAAGAAAGATCTTTGAAAGTAATATTTCGAAAAATATTTTATTTTGGTATAGATATGTGGATGACATATTAGCTTGTTTTATGGGTAGTGAGCGACAATTAGATGTGTTTTTCAACCACATCAATAATTTACACCCGAAAATTAAATTTACATTAGAAATTGAAGAAAATAGCTCAATCAATTTTCTTGATTTAAAAATTCAAAGAGTTAATAATGTACTTGATTATTCAATTTACCGAAAACCAACACAGACTGATGTGACAATTCCATTCAATTCTAACCACCCTGTCTCACACAGACTAGCAGCATATAATTCAATGATACATAGAGCTTTTTCAGTTCCTATGAACAAATGTAATTTTGATAGAGAGATTAATACAATTAGACAAATAGCAACATCTAACGGTTATCCATTAGATATGATAAATAAACTAATTAGTAAAAAAGAGAAAAAAGTGGCATTACAACTAATATATCCTAAGCAAGCTGATGAAATTAAAACTTATAAAACCATCACATATGCAGGAAACATTTCTAATAATATTTCAAAGATAATATCTTCAGCAACGAATGCAACAATTTCTTTTAAAACAGAAAGTAACGTTAGTACAAAATTGTTAAATGTAAAAACAAAAATACCACTATTAAAGAAGTCAGGTATATATAAACTCAAATGTCCAGAATGTAATGCTGTCTATTTGGGTCAGACCCTTAGGAATTTTGAAATACGATACAGTGAGCACTTACGAGCTTACAGATTAAAACAACCAGATAAATCCCACTACGCAAAACATCTACTTGACACCAATCATTCATTGACACCTAAAACAGAACTAGAAGTGCTGCATATTTGTGAAAAGAAACAAGAACTGGATTTCCTTGAAGAACTGGAAATTAGAAGACATTTAAGAAACCCACAATATGAAGTTGTCAATGAACAGTTAAATCTAGGGAATTCTCCACTAATAAACTGTCTTCTTAAGTGATAATTGTAAAGATCAGCAGATATAGTTTTCCTGGTTTTCTATACCATTGCACAGTTATACTGATCTTAATTGGAAAAATGATATCCAGGATATCACCATAGGGCTAATAATATCTAAGCTTCAATATTTGTAATATCACATCTTCTTCTTTTTCTATAAACATATATTAAGCCAATCACAAGTTAGGTTACTTCTTGGTCTAGCCAAAAATATAACTACTAAACATCAGGTAGGCATAAAATGAAATGTAACTTCTGTCATTCTGACGATGATATTGATTTATCGAAACAATTGTCAATTTTTTAGAATTTTCAATAACTTGTATTATATTGTGGAATTAACTAGAGACCTTGAGTTTCATTTGAAAACACTAATGTAAAACTTCAATCAGTTGTTGTTTTGTATAAGAATCTTCAAAGTACAAATTATTATCCATTAAAAATTTTTGTAGTTCGGTCTTTCTTGTAGCTTTTATTTGATATTTTATTAAGCTGTCGTGAATGATAAGAAGCTTTGTCAAGAACTACAACAGTATTTGGCTCTATGCTTGGGATCAATGTGAATTCAAACAATATTCATATGACATATTTTTAAGGCATTTGGAATTAGGTTTTCGACCGGACAGTCCGGTTTTTCAGCTGTCCGCCCGGTCGAGAAAATTTTGGTAAACCGGACAGCAAAATGTCCGGTTTTTTACGCTGGTGATCTAGTGCGATTTATCAGTGGTTAATTTCTCCTGGAAACAGGAACCTCCAACTGAAAACATGTATGAAGAACTGGCTCCATAACAATTTCGTGCACTTGAAGGAAAAACAGTGGATATGAGCACTAAATTTGCTTAAAATAGTTCAGTCTTTGTTGAAAGGACATTTAGCGTTATGGGAAATATTTGGACAGACGAAATGAATCGCCTGTCCCTAGAAAGTGTGCGTTCTCTTTAACATAAATAGCAGTTGTATTGAATTCTGAGATACCATATAAGACAACAGAGACTTAAAAGCAGCGGCATCTAACGCCGAATGTGTTAAAAATTAGTCTAACTTTGATTTTTCTTGTATGATTTTTGTGTTCTGGTTCTGACCTCATGTTATTATTATTTTTATTTTTTAATGAAATAAATAATTTTTTAAAGTTTTTTTAGTGTGTGGTTGTCTGGATGTCCGGTTTTTTATTGCAGCACATCTGGCAACCCTATTTGGAACCCATCCTTCATTTCCACCGCAATGCACAATAATAAGTCTGGATCTTTTATTTGCAGGCATTGTTGGCATACATATTTTTGACCCATCAGTCCATCCTTTCTTAACCGTGTCATGTGTATCATATCAAGTTTCATCCAAACAGGCAACTGGCCGGTTTTTTTCTCTATACTTAGTTACTTGTTCCAAGTATGTATACCGCATATCCACTATTCTTCTGCTTTCTATGAGTGTTTGATGTTTATTAATCGTAAATATGAATCCCAATTTTTTATTCCAGTTTTCAATAGTTTTCTTACAGACATTTACATTTCGGCCGACATTTCTCAATTAATTTCTTATTATTTCAATCGTTGGTAACTCATTACTTTTGTAACATTCATATATGGTGGTTTTTAATAATTTTATTACAGAAACATCTAAAGGTTGGATCATTATCTAATCACATCGCTTCTTGCGTTCGTAAGAGGTCCGTCAAGCTGCCCCCCCCCCGGTTAGATTTTTTCTACCAAAATACTAGCACACATAAAGGGCACCGAGCACAACCAAGCACAACAATTTTTATAGCTAGCACACCAACTGCTCACAATAAAAATGCTTTTGAATTCGGGTGGGGCCAGGTTAACGCTAGCCCCCCCCCCCCGGTTGGAACTTTGTCGCCAAAATACTAGCACATATAAAGGACACCTATCAGAACCTAGCACACCATTTTTTATAGCTAGCACACCAACAGCTTACAATAAAAATGCCTTTGAATTCGGGTGGGGCCAGGTTAACGCTAGCCCCCTCCGGTTGGAATGTTTTCGCCAAAATGCTAGCACAGATAAAAGATACCTAGCACAACCTATCACACCATTTTTTATAGCTAGCACACCAACAGCTTACAATAAAAATGCTTTGGAATGCGGGTGGGGCCAGGTTAACGCTAGCTACCTCCGGTCGGAATTTTTTAGCCAAAATGCTAGCACAAACGAAGGACACCTATCACAATCTAGCACACCATTTTTTATAGCTAGCACAGCAACTACACTTTTAATTCTGGGGAGTGAGACGGAGGTCAGTGAAATAACGCTATACTTACTCGATGAATAAATAAATGGATAAATGAATAGGTTGAATATATATGTAAAACGGCTGGTTTAATTGTTTCTTACTGTAGTTACGAAAATTTTTCGGAATATTCCACTCATATGGTAAAAATTCCAAATGAAGCAGGTTCTTTTCGGAGATAACTCTCCGGCAGTGCCGATAATTTCCCTTTTAAGTCCTTATCTAAGTAACGTCTAAGTAACAATTGTTGTTATTATCATAATTTTAATTTAAAATATCATAAAAATGTCCCGGTTTGAAAACGATTCTTCAAGTTTAATCCAAAAATAAGTGATTGAAAATGAACCAAAAGGGGTAATTAAATACCATGTAATGTTGTTTAAATAATTTAAATTTCGCATTAATACAGTTTTATGTCGTCTAATCGAGAAATATTCTATCGAATTACACTCATGAAAATAGTTAGATCATTAGTTTTACTTATATAGTCTATGTTGCTTGTAATGTTATTAGATAGAATACATATTATTACAACCATGAACCCTTCGGGGAAACCCTTTCTTAACCCAAACATCTGATTCGGCCAGTTTGGATGTACCTACAGTTTAACGACCCTTTTAAAAAGTCCGATGAGAACTTCAGATGGATCATACCTAGTTTTTAGAAAAATATAAATACCTATGTCATCAATTTTGCTGCCTTCCATTTAATACCCATATTGTAAGAAAGCAAAAAAATAGTCCACTTTCTTTAGTACAGCAACTTTGGTGATCCGCCATGTTGAATTTAGAATGACGTCACATACCTAATCATGGATTGGCATGCAAACTAGACGTATATACAGAATTTCAAATCATTCGGTTGAAGATATTTGCTTCAAAACTGAGTTGCAAGATTGCAACCGAAGAAACATACATTGCCAGTTACATACTAAAAACTTTGAAAAATACATAGTAGTGTTGGTGTCTTATGATATGCCACAGAAATATTTGTAGCTCTGATTAACCGGCTCTAAGAAATAAAAGCTGCACGTTCTAAGTTAACTTGGGAATTTAAAAAAAATCTGATAATGAAATGCAAAATTTATGTTACCATTACAATGGTTAATTAAACATCAACTTCTGCAATAAATATTCTGGCAAATTTAAATATAAAGTTTGAGTGTTTCTTTTAAATAAGGACTACAGTGAACCACGATCAGTCTAAAACATGTATTCTCAATATATTGGAACATTTTTAGGGATCTCAGCCGCCCCTTCCCAGATTGCACAACTTTGTCCAAAGGACATATTCAACACGGCTTCGCTTTTTTGGACATTTATTCATCCAACATGTCTGTACGCAAGCGTTCGTCGTTGCCTTTTTTATAGTGTGACGTAATTTGCAACTTCGTGCACGAATTGTTTCTGATTCCGTGACTAAATGGTTGAATTTAATTATTTTGTTTTATTAAAATTACTATGATTTTAACAAAATTATTTTTAACAGTGAAGGTTTTTTGTATTCTTTCGTTTTTTAGCATTAATTGAAAATAAATAGATAATTATTAATTAAATAATAGTTAATTATTAATTAATCAAATACCCTGCTAGATGGGAGAATATAGATATCACGCACAATCTGGCAACATCTTTTTAGGGACCATTTTTTATAGGAAAATGATGTTTAGGGACAAATATATCCAACATTTTCATTAATTCGTGTAACTATAGCATTATTTAGCAGACGTCCCCCACCCCCTGAATTCAAAAGCATTGTTGATGTACTAACTATTAAAAATTTTGTGCTAGGTGTCTTTTCTTTGTGCTAGCATTTTGGCGAAAAAATTCCAACCGGAGGGGGCTAGCGTTAACCTGGTCCTACCCGAATTCCAAAGCATTTTTATTGTGAGCTGTTGGTGTGCTAGCTATAAAAAATGGTGTGCTAGGTTGTTCTAGGTGTCCTTTATCTGTGCTAGCATTTTGGCGAAAAAATGCAAGCCGGGGGGGGAGGGGGCTAGCGTTAATCTGGCCCCACCCGAATTCAAAAGCATTTTTAGTGTAAGCTGTTGGTGTGCTAGCTATAAAAATTATTGTGCTAGGTTGTGCTAGGTGCCCTTTATGTGTTCTAGAATTTTGGTAACAAAAATCTAACCGGGGGGGGGCAGCTTGACGGAGCTGTTCCTAAGGCCCATTCTTGGCTATTTTACGTATAGTTGACAGGGGAACTTCTTGTAATGATTGTATTGATTACATATTATAGGTTCTTCCGATAGGCCATTGAGGGAATATAATTAAAAAAGCCAGTTAACTCTAACAACTTAACTTTATTAATTATTAATATATCGATTGGATTTTTAGAATACGTCGTAAAATGTATATTCTAATTGCATTTCGGCACATGGTGCTTACACTGCATCTTATTGCAAAATCCGATATTCAACATAGACATATTCTTACATACACATGACAAAATAATATTCAAATAATATTTCCTAATATAAAACATGAGCCACATGGTACTCAGGTCGCTTACCTCTTAAATACAACATTCTATTGAAATATAAAATCTATCATTATAAATAAAATATAAATTTTTAATACTATATCATCACATTCTGTGAAATCAGATACTGCTTGCATTAATTCTATTTCTTCATCGAAACCAAACTTTTCCAGTAGATTCTTATACACATTGTAACATATTATCTTCCGTGTTTCCAAATTTAAACGACGTCGAATCCTGTTTCCACTTTGATCACAATTATTTAAATTTTCGTTGTTGTTACACACAATATAGTGGACCGAACTCGATATTTCCGAAGGAGGCCACATTGTAAATATCTAATTTTTAACTAAAATCGTAATTGCCTTATAATAAATATAGTTTCGGTATGACTTTCAAAGCGTAAACAAGTGTCGATTTGAAATACGAAGCGCTGTGAATTCCGGTGAAAAAGTGATAACAAAAACCAGAAATAACAAAAAAAAAACTGGTCTTTTGATAAATAAAATGTACTTATCAAAACTAGAAGTAATTAAGTGAGACAAATATAAATAAAAAGTATAAGTGTAAATAAATCAGACAATATGTTCAATACGCAAACAAACCCATCAACCACTCCAGTGGCGTACCCAATTAATTTACAAAATCCACAGATGTAATATATAACAATAACATCCAACCAAATGACAACTGAGGCTCCATTCTATGAATTCAATAAACAAGAATAGCTAATGCAACATCCTTACTAAATGTATCAACAACAAGTAACTCCAATTCAACCAAACATAAATAACCACCAAAATACAGCAAGTAGCTATCAAAACACAAGTCAAGATTATCCCCCATTTAGCGCAACATCTAGCGACGAAGCTGAAGTGCTTAGTGATGACAAAGAAAACTCATCTAAACATCCTTGACCAGAAGCAAGGCCCCAAAAAAAAAGAAAATGAAGTCAACGTCAAAACTCAAGTGAGACGCCATCCAAAATTCCAACTTCTAACAGATATCAATCGCTTTCCAATGAAAACCCTCAAGAAAAAAAATGAAACAGTAAACGCAAACCCTGAAAATTCAGATAATACTCCTAAAGAACTAAAACCTCCTCCAATATATATTTACTTAGTCAACGACTATAAAGCAATGCTCAAAGAGCTGACAACTGTAACTGGTCAAAATTCGTTCACTACTAAAGCTGTATCAAATGGCACAATAAAAATTAACCCATTAACTATTGACACTTATAGAAAGCTGATCAGTCATATTCGTGAAGGCAAAATAATACACCACACATACCAGAGTAAGCAAGAAAAGGCCTACAGAGTCGTAATCAGAAGGTTGCACCCCTCTGTACCGTTAGAAGATATTACCACCGATCTAGAAAAAAAAGGACATGTTGTCGAAACATAATGAATATTAGACACAGGGTTAGTGAAGAAACGCTTCCATTGTTCTTTCTTGATATTGATCCCAGTAACTACAATAAAGAAATAAATAACATAGATAATATTCAATATTGCAAAATAAAAATTGAACCACCAAGAACCACCCATCATACTCAAAACCAATCACAATTCAGTTTCACAAGGAACACTCATAGTCAAAACCATCCTCAACCCCAAAACATTCAGACCTACGCAGAAGTATTAAGCAATAATGGATTGCCCCCTCAGACTATAAGCAACAATTTAGATATAAGAAACAAATTGAGAGACTTTTAAACGAGTTCAAAAATATGTTTAACCAGCTTATTAGCCAATACAGCATAGTACTTACTACAACATTAGTAAATAAGTTAAGCAAATAAAATTCAATCATTCAATACGGATTGCAGCATGGAATGCGAACGGTTTTAGTAACCATGTCCAGGAAATCATACTATTTATAGAAGTAAACAAAATAGATATATTCCTAATATTTGAAAGTCACTCCAAAGACAGAACACAGTCGTCAAAATCCCATATTATAATACTCAGTTCTCAAATCATGCTGATGGAACTGCACATGCAGGAACAGCAATTATCATCAAATCATCACTTAAACATCATGTTCTAAAACCATATGTAACTAATAAAATACAGTGTACAAGCGTTGAACTCAAAATGGACAACAGACCAATAACAATTGCTTTAGTGCATACGAGTAGTCCACCTCGACACAATATAAGTCATGAAGGATATAATGAACTATTCACTGAATTCAATACGAACTTTCTAATAGCAGGTGATTGGGATGCAATGCATACCACATGGGGGTCTAGACTAATCATGCCAAAAGGAAGAAACATATTAAAAAGTATTCAACAAAATCAAATACATATTTTGTCAACAGGTGAGCCAACTTACTGGTCAACCGACTTAAATAAAATCCCCGACTTACTAGACTTCGCACTAACTAAAGGTATATCCGATGTTTACTGCGATATTGAATTCTGATTTAAGCTCGGATCACAGTCCTATCATCATAACGATGAGTACCAGACCAATTTGAAAAATAGCACCACTGAGGATATCTAACAACAAAACAGACTGGGTCAAATTCCAACAAGTTAACGCAAATATTAAATTAGACTGGCGGCTAAAAACTAAACACGAAATTGAAGAAGTAGTTCAGCACCTATCAACTGTGATTCAAGAAGCTACTTGGCATGCCACACCAACGGACCACAAAACATAAAATTCTAAATATAACATTCCTCTCCATATAAAAGAACTTGTTACTGAAATGCGTAGAGCACGGCAGAGAAGGAAAATTAGTATACAAAACACATTTTAAATAATCTTACTCGAAACCCTAGTAGAGCTATTCGAGAAACGAGAAATGAATCCTTTCAGATATATTTATCAAATTTGTCCCCTGAAGAGCATTCCTTGTGGAAAGCAACAAATAAATTGAAAAGAACTGTGGTAGCTGTATCACCAATAAGAAAAACTGATGGTACTTGGGCTCGATCTAATTCTGAAAAGGCCAACACATTCGCTGAATTCCTTACTACAGTACTTTTTATCCCGCATGAAATTGATATTGAAGACGATGCTATAGCAGCATCCTTAGAATCACCATGTCAACTGTCACCTCCATTAAAAATATTTTCCCCTACTGAAGTACACAAAGAACTAAAATACCTTAAATCACATAAAGCCCCGGACTCGACCTCATAGTTGCAGAAGTCTTAAAAAAGCTGACAAGAAAAGCAGTAGTACTGTTGACTACAATATTTAATAGTATGTTGAGATTATGCCATTTTCCTGGTCAGTAGAAACGCGCATACATACCAATGATTAATAAGCCGGTAAAACCAAAAAGTGAAGCAAGTTCATACCGGCCAATAAGTCATCTTCCCATAATGTTCAAAGTTTTTGAACGGCTAATTTTAAACAGGATTGAAGCTGCAATCCCTATTGAAGACCTTATTCCTAACTATCAATTTGGGTTTTGAATAGAGCACTCAACAATTCAGCAGTGCCACAGACCACTAAATAAAATTAAAAAAAGTTTTGAAACTAAGAAAATGTGTACTGTAGTGTTCCTCGACGTTCAATAAGCCTTCGATAGGGTATGGCACAAAGGTATCCTCTAAAAAATCAAGAAAAATATCCCTGATCAACTACACCTCATTTTAAAATCCTACTTAAAAGAGAGACGCTTTCAAATAAATTATGAAGATGAACTCTCAACTTGCTATCAAATCAAATCTGGAGTACCTCAAGGTAGTGTCCTGGGACCCTTCTTATTTTTGCTATTTACAGCTGATATACCAATAACTCAAGAGACAGACTTAGCAACTTTCGCTGATGATACAGCAATATTATCATCTGACACTGATCCCGTAAGTGCTTCTAGCGAGTTACAAAACTATCTAAACCTAAACCTAAAAAAGTAGAAAATACAAGTAAATGCAAATAAATCCTGCCAGATTACTTTCACCACAAAAAGAAGTATCTGTGCTCATGTTAACATTGACAATGCTCCCATACCTATAAAGAATGAAGTCAAATACCTTGGTCTCCACCTGGATCAGAAATTGACGTGGTCCACACACATTAAAACCAAAAGATAACAATTAATTGGATTTAAAACTCAAAAGTAGGTGCACGCTAATTAATAAAAATTCACAGCTGTTACTAGAAATTACAATTTTAATTTATAAAACTATATTAACACTAATTTGGACATATGGCATTGAACTGTGTGGGTGTACCAAGCCATCGAATACTAAAATTTTACAGTCCTTCCAATCCAAAACTCTTCAAATAATTCTAAATGCACCATGGTACGTATCAAATCGAACTATTCATAACGATCTAAGAATTCCATATATCGGTGATGTCATCAGAACACATTCAAACAAATATAGAAATAGATGTACAGATCACGACAACGAACTAATCATTATCCTATTCAACCCACCATTTGAGGACAGTAGATTCAAACGAATCTGGCCAGAAGGACCGTCACTGGGTGGTACCTAACTCATGCCTTCTATCTATAACAAATCATTTACTTGTTACTCTATTTTTTATAGTAGATTGTAAATTTGCAGGAAATAATAAAAAAATATATACTTATACAAATTCCTCAGAACACACTACACTCTTTCTCGATGTCAGCCTACCAGCTAAAGAGTGAGTGTCGGTGGTGAACACCTGTTGTGCTCGAAAAAATTGCCATCTCAAAATATACTTATAGTTCAGTAAAATATTGGAAAAATATTAAGTTATTTGAAATTTATATTCCTAATTCTTATTAATAAAACGGCAGTGTTAATTGTTTGGTGTTTGTTTAAGATGTTTTTAAATATAAATAGGTTAGTATTGTTTAAAGGAATGCATTTTGTTCTATACATTAACGCTAAGTATATTAAAAAGTAGGATGGCTCTCCATAATTGCGGGTTAAAAATAATCGTTAGACAGTCGATAAATGTATTTAATAATTAAAAAGTATTTAATACATTTTAACGATTACTAGTTGAAATTATAATATTAAATGAATATATCGCCAAATAAGCATTTTAAATAATATAGACTAGACTATGATGGTATTCAAGTCAAACGATAAGCCGAAACCTTAAAGTTCTCACTATATCTCTTACCCCAACTATACCATATAAGCTAAAAGATAAGTTAATAAATAATATTTACCCCGAAATGTAAGTGAACAAACAGAGAGATAGGATTCACACTTACACATCTACAAGTGTGGAAATAACTCTTTTCAAAACAGTTTCTTGGAAGAAAAATCACTACTTTCTTGGCTATATGATAGTAATCGACTCTATTGTTGGTTCACACTCTCCAAAATGAGAGCACAATAATTAGTATAGTTAGGTAAGTACTGGGATACAGTTGAATAATTTTGTTATTATTATTATTATTATTATTGATGAGACCGTAAGACCTACAACCTTTATTCTTTGAGCATTCCACATCTGTCCCATGACCAGATCAGTGTATTTTGTCATTTTCTTTCTAGAACTGTCTGTGGATATGGTGTACACACTAGATGTAAATTGAGTGAATGAAAACGACGAATACTCAGTGTGTATTTGTTTATTAATTTCCAGCTAAGCGCTTTCGGCTATTAAGCCATTCTCAAAGCTGTCCTATGAAAATTACAAAGTTTGTGAAATTTTGAAAAAACAATTTAAAAAAGTTGAACTTACTTCATTTAAAAAATAGGTGTCGAAACCATCCAGTTGATTAAGAACAATGTTCAAAGTTGAATCATTGTTATGATTAATTCATTGAATTAAAAACATTAAAATAACCCTATTGGAAGGGTGTAAAATTATAATTTACATGATGTAAATTCATTCAAAAATAAAAACTGAATGAAAACCGGTGACAAGTTTGACGTTAAAATTACGGTGGCTAATAAGGTTGAGCAAACTTAAAATAGAAGAAATAGAGGTAAATAATGAATAGAAGATAGAAAAGACTCTTTCATTCGCCTTTTACGAATCAGCAGAGTGCTGGGCGAAATATTCTTGGACCGGATCGCCACGGTGAGAATGTAAGTCGAACGCCGTAGAGGACCACAAGGTTTTGAACAGAGGCTGAAATTTACAATTAAGATGTACCTGTGTGTTGAGGCAGTTTTCTGAGTTAACATTCATTTCCCTGAGTATTTCTCCATCACGTAACTCAAAAATCCTACATAACATTCCCAGGAACAACTTTAGGAAGATGGACTTGCTTGAGGATCTAGAAATACTCAGGGAAATTAATGTTAACTCAGAAAACTGCCTCAACACACAGGTACATCTTAATTGTAAATTTCAGCCTCTGTTCAAAACCTTGTGGTCCTCTACGTCGTTCGACTTACATTCTCACCGTGGCGATCCGGTCCAAGAATATTTCGCCCAGGACTCTGCTGATTCGTAAAAGGCGAATGAAAGAGTCTTTTCTATCTTCTATTCATTATTTACCTCTATTTCTTCTTTCTTCTATTTTAAGTTTGCTCAACCTTATTAGCCACCGTAATTTTAACGTCAAACTTGTCACCGGTTTTCATTCAGTTTTTATTTTTGAATGAATTTACATCATGTAAATTATAATTTTACACCCTTCCAATAGGGTTATTTTAATGTTTTTAATTCAATGACTTAATCATAACAATGATTCAACTTTGAACATTGTTCTTAATCAACTGGATGGTTTCGACACCTATTTTTTAAATGACGTAAGTTCAACTTTTTTAAATTGTTTTTTCAAAATTTCACAAACTTTGTAATTTTCATAGGACAGCTTTGAGAATGGCTTAATAGCCGAAAGCGCTTAGCTGGAAATTAATAAACAAATACACACTGAGTATTCGTCGTTTTCATTCACTCAATTTTCTTTCTACACATATCCAAAATATTATTGTTGATTGCAACAGCAGCATTCGCGAAGAGACCCGAGTTAGTCTTTATATCTACAATATCTGGCTAGTTATTTATCCCCTGTCAATCGTTTGTCATAGACCTCCGATAGTAGACTTCATAATCGGCGATACTTATCACTGTTTACGGCTTGTTCTCAAAATGCGAAGAGTAGATTTTGACCTAACCAAATTTAATGATAATTTTCTGATGCAAATCGCGAAAGAGCTGATTGTGCCTAAGCAGATGGTCGGTATTTGACATGAATAATTACCCCAGTTTTATGTATTGTACGGTTTATTAGGATCGCTAGCATGTTCTACAGTTGTCTGAAGCAATATTTGAGTCTTTAATGACAAATTCCTTATGATGTGCTCATTAATGAATCTTTATTAATGTGGTCGATTCAGTGACTGTGTTGACCATGAACTGTTTCTTAAGACCGTGTACTTCTGAGGACTTCCGAATTCTCGATTGTGCTTGCGAAATAGCTTTAATCTGCTTTTGAGATAAATCTATGAAAATCTAATGTTGGAGCTTCGCTAATAGAAAATTATCGCAGTTTTCTACGCAGATCAGTATTGGAACTCTGCTACCCTCTTTTCTTGGTAAGATGGTTCTGGGAATTGATGACGTTGGGTAGTGACATTTTTGCTTCGTGATCGTAGCGCTTATCGCTATTTGAATATCTTACAGATTCGTACTTGACCATTTCAAGATTACAGAAAATTTCGGTAAATCGAGGACAGCATGAGTGTTGAAAGCATGTCAGATTTTCACCGTACGAGTAGGATTTTAATGAAGAGCTCACTCTTTGTAGGAATGGATCTCTGATTCTACTTTTAGCCTGTTTCTGATCCAGCAAGCCAGAATATCGTAAATATAGATATTTGTTTTGTTATTATTATGGTTTATTATAAATTTATACACAATATTGATTTATATTCATGAATGGGAAGGGCAGTTTCTATCTGACCTAATATTGTATACATTTTATTTTCATGAGAATCTCAAATTTGTATTGGTATTGGTTGATTAATTATCATTGTTAGACTCTTTCTCGTAGCTTATTTGAAGATACAGATAATTTTTATACAAACCTCATCGCCACCTTGATGAAACATCAAGCTATCTGGAGTCATATCGACAATATCTCTATACAAATCTGTTAGAACATCATACAGTTTTTGATTAGCGGGATTCAACTGACCGCAAGGAGGTTGAATACAAAACAATCTCCATGGTTGTTTATTAACGCAAACTGCTAAATTACCAAAACCTGCATCGTAACCCCATTGCCACCCCATTCCAGCATGAGAGGGGCCGTCAATTTCAATAAGAATCCTGACTCCTCTAGTTTTGGCATATTCAATGAGATTTTTTATATTTTCTCTTGTATAAATTTTCGTTGGATTGTAAGCACCAAACCTTAAATAGGAGAATTTATCTGTAAAATGTAGATCTAAAATTTAACATGTTAATTAAATTAAGCATATATATCAAAATAAAAAACTTTTTTACACATATCAACTCATCACTCACCATAAAGGAATCTGTGAGGCATCATCTTTCGTGTTTTCATACACACATAAAAAATACGCAAACGATAGCAAACTAGCACACCACTAGAGAAGAAGATAACAAATTATGATTAAGAAATATCAAATCATGATGACAAACGAATTAGACAATCAACGAATCAAATTTGGACTAATCTCTTGAAATGAACAAACCTGATGACAATTTGATCTGATAAATAACCAAAAAGTTTGAACAAAGTCACAACAACATAACTAAAATTTAAATTACCAAATTTAAAAAAGCATCTGTTATTTTCGGAATACAAAACATGTTGATGTTGAGGAAATCTATCGACCAAATTATTTGTATTATATTTTTTAAAACTGTAGGTATTCCTATATGCTCATGATGGCAAACTTCCTTTCAGTAGTCCAAGCTAACAAACCTCAATGTTATTTGTTCGAAAATAGAATGCCAGTTTATTCTTTTTCAGACTATGGAAGATACCTTTTCTTGTTTGTTCTTAATGTATCAGTATTTCTTGTAGTCTACTTCGTTAATCCTAGAAAACATACCTTCATAGACCTCTCCTCTAAGTGACCTGAACTTTCCTGATTATTTTCTCTTCTAGTATCTAAGTTTCGCATTCTCGACTATAGAGTAGTTCTTTAATTTAACTTGTGATGATTCATTTACACTCCTAAATAATAATAATCGACTTTATTGAAGGCGAAATTTAGCATGAGGTTAGTCTTACACTTAAACCTTACAAAATACTATAACAAATACAAGTTATACAAAAACATTAGAAAGTAATGACTGCAAATACAAGTAAGCAACACTATTACAGATCAATTATACAACATAAATAGTCCTAATCTATTAAGCATGAGACTCTTAAATATGTTGTCAACTTCATTATACAAAACCTCTGCATTATACGTGAAACTTTTTTTGAACAATGTTGTGAAATGTATTGGCAACGTGAGCGTATTTTTATAACGTAATTGAACAGATGGATAACGCCTCTAGTTTTTCAAGATCTAATATGTATAGGATTTTATGGAAAAATAATAGGTTAAATAACGAAATTTAAAAAAGATATTTTCATTTCATCCATTTTAGCTCAGGAATTTTTTGACTAATGTCATCATATTTAATGAAATTAACTGTCTCGACCCTTACTTCGTGGAATCTACTCATATTAGTGTTTTAAATGAAACTCACGGTTTCTAGTTAATACCACAATGTAATTAAAATTGTTGAAAATTCTAAAAAATTGACAATTGTTTCGATGATATTGATTTATCGAAACAATTGTCAATTTTTTAGAATTTTTAACAATTTTAATCATATTGTGGTATTAACTAGAAACCGCGAGTTTCATTTAAAACACTAATGTGATCATATTTTCTTAGTGAATATATTAACCGGCAACATGTATTTTGAATTTTTTGTAGTCTATCTGTATTAGCAGAATCCATGCGGGGGTAGTAAATTATATCACAATATCCTATAGTAGATAACACCAAATTGGTGTTTTAAATTAAACTCACGGTTCCTAGTTAATACCACAATATAATAAAAATTGTTGAAAATTCTGAAAAATTGACAATTGTTTCGATAAATCAATATCATCGTCAGAATGACAGAAGTTACATTTCATTTGATGCCTACCTGATGTTTAGTAGTTATTTTTGGCTAGACCAAGAAGTGACCCAACTTGTGATTGACTTAATATATGTTAATAGAAAAAAGAACAATATGTGATATTACAAATATTGAAGCTTAGATATTATTAGCCCTATGGTGATATCCTGGATATCATTTTTCCAATTAAGATCAGTATAACTGTGAAATGATATAGAAAACCAGGAAAACTATATCTGCTGATCTTTACAATTATCACTTAACAAGACAGTTTATTAGTTGAGAATTCCCTAGATTTAACTGTTCATTGACAATTTCATATTGTGGGTTTCTTAAATGTCTTCTAATTTCCAATTCTTCAAAGAAATCCAGTTCTTGTTTATTTTCACAAATATGCAGCACTTCTAGTTTTGTGTTAGGTGTCAATGAATGATTGGTGTCAAGTAGATGTTTTGCGTAGTGGGATTTATCTGGTTTTCTATATCATTGCACAGTTGTACTGATCTTAATTGGAAAAATGATATCCCGGATATCACCATAGGGCTAATAATATCTAAGCTTCAATATTTGTAATATCACATATTCTTCTTTCTTCTATTAACATATATTAAGTCAATCACAAGTTAGGTCACTTCTTGGTCTAGCCAAAAATAACTACTAAACATCAGGTAGGCATCAAATGAAATGTAACTTCTGTCATTCTGACGAGGATCTTGATTTATCGAAACAATTGTTAATTTTTTAGAATTTTCAACAATTTTTATTATATTGTGGTATTAACTAGAAACTGTGAGTTTCATTTAAAACACTAATATGAGTAGATTCCACGAAGTAAGGGTCGAGACAGTTAATTTCAGTTAACACCAAATTAGTTTAAGCGGAATTTAACTTTAGACTATGACGTTTACATTATTTACTTGGATAGAAATCATGCAACATTTGTGCATCATCCGCATATGCCAGTTGGTGAAGTTTACACAATCTTGCATGTCAGTAGTGTACAAAATAAATAATATTGGGCCCGAAATAAAGCCCTGTGGAACAGATTTACCTTCTTTCAGAAATATACTGCCCGTTTTTACAGGTTGCCATCTATTTATCTAAACATTTTGTAAAAACAAAGTGATAAATTATCAAAGCCATAATAAATTAGCTTGGCAATTGTGTCGAAAGCTTTTGAGAAATCTAAAGCCAGAAGAACTCTTGCCATGCTGTTTGAATTTCAAATCCTACCTGAGCAATTTCATTAATTATGAATACATTAATACCACATATCTACTAATTATGCAACTTCCTACTCATACAACCTCCTCTTGGCAGCCCCGTAACATCTTAATAACCAATTTGTCAACATCAACATAAAATTCGATCCAGAACTTTCAGCAAGCAACCCCCCTTTCACCTCCTATATCATTCAGTCATAAATACGTATTAAACCTTATTATAATATAAGAGGAAAAATGCCGTAAATCTCTTTATAAAATTAATTTCAACAAACCCTACATTTAAATGAGGTTCTTAATTGGCGTGTGGTAAACACAGTGACACATTTTATAATAAAATGAGTGAGAAGTGTTTAATTGCATCACCTACACCCAAAGCACAACGAAAATACTCTCTCATAAAACGAGGTGACATGAACCAATACATATCTCAACGAAAACAATGAATTAATTAAATAAAACACCTAGTTCTTGTTTGCATGTCTTTGTCACAGGTACGAATTAGGTTGTCGCAAAGGTTTAATAATGACGTTGTCTGATGCACGAAAGCCAGACTGAAGTTTTTACATTATATAATTTTGAACGAAGTAAGCATTTATCTGATCACATACTATTTTTTCTAATAACCTTCAAAGAACGGACAATACACAGATAGGTCTCAAATCTTTCATTTCTGACGTTGACGAAATTTTAGGTATAGGATAAATGATCTTCTCTTCAACTTTTTGGAAAATATCCCTTTTCTAGATAAGAATTGATGATGTGCGTCATGTATGGTACAAGAAAAGGACACCATAACTTAAGCATTGTGGAAGTTATATTGTCATGGCCACAAGCCTGATACTTAATAGATATTGGCGCAATGGTAATTTCGTCAGCAGTAGTCATTCTGAAGTGGAAATAATTTGTATTTGAAAATTTCGAACTGTTGTAGTAATTGGTAGTGATTTTAGAATCCGCTGATTTTTCGTAAACTGAAGCAAAATAATAATTTATTAAGTCAACGTCATTTGAATGATATGGAATAATAGTGGTTTCATGTTTACACGGTATATCAAATTTTCCAGAATTTTTTAGTCCCGACTCTGATGCATGAAAGACGTGTAGGCATTTTCTCATGTCTAATTGACGCAAGAGTGAAATTACGCAAGTTTATATAATGTTTCCAATTCACTTTGGTTTTTGTTCTGTTTAAATATATTTAGAGCCACATCTCTCTCAATCATAAGAATCTTAACAACATCTGTTATTATGAGCTGATGAGGTCGTCGAACTCGCACCGTGACAATAGGAGCATGCACATCAAATAATTCTATCATGAATTCGGTCATATAGGCAACTTTTTGTTGTTTTGAATAAACAGCATAGTAGTAAGTCTTCTCGAAAGTCATCAAAACTAAAGTTTTTATAATTTCGCTAAATAACAAATTTTACTTTCTTTGATCTGAAATCAAATCTGTATTTATAAGCCGGAATTGATAATAATATCGAGACAGTTAAAAAAATCGGATCACGCAGCGTTACAGAGTGGGCTCTGTAACTAACTGAGTGAAGCCATTTGAAGAAAAACAAGTACTTATAAGATTTTTAGACTGAGTTAAAAGGTCAAAGTTTATATCTTCCAAGTATATGACATGATCATAATTAGTAACCAAATAAGATATTGCTGAATCAAGGGACTCAATGCAAGCACTAACAGGACGATTCAAAAGTCCCATGGCATTATTGATAGCTTTACAATTAATATGGTAAATCGCTAATCCCCCACCTCTGTTGGGTCCATCCATTCTATATCATTTAAAGTTAGGTATATTTAGAATCTCTGAGGTATATCTGGTACTTAGCCAGGTCTCATAAACTCCCAAGATGTCAATACCCTCACTGTCGACAGCATATTTCATCTCGGAGAAAATGTAAAAGATCTGGCATTTAAATTACCTATCTACAATATTGAATTTTTATCTTTTTTCATTACTAACGGTAGAATAAAGGAATATATTTATATAAACTTAGTTAAAGTAATTTTCAGTTTAAGTTATAGACCATTATAGAATCTATCTAGTTCAGCTCTTATCTCGTGTTTCGTTGTTTTATAAAAGTTTATAGAAAATGTTTCAAATGTTGCTGTTAGAAATTTTGAAGAGATATCGACCGCTTGTTAGAAAAATTTCAAACTGGTTTTGCATATATGTACTAACTTTTTTTAGGTAAGTCGATACTTACTTCGTCATATTTGGTAGCCTAGTAGATTCCAATGGAAAGCTTTGCGAATCTGTGATATGCCAATGTAGAACATTCAATTTGGAAGCAGCCATTCCGTCAATCTGCTTTTTAATTTTATCAACGCTCAAATAATTTCTCGCGGTATCAATCAATAAACCTCTATGATGATATGTAGGCTTGTCGGATATTTCAAGATTATTCACAGTCGATAAGCATTTAGAATCATCTTCAATCTGCGGCAAAAGCAGCTGTAAGTATGTTTCAATAGCATGCCTTACGCCGAATGCTGTGGGAGCTGTGATATTCACAATGAGATCTAAAGCTGGAAAAAATTACAGGTAAATTAAAAGTCAAATTCATAGAGCGCGCTTCTCGATATTCTTATGAAGTTTCAATAGGAGCTGACTTCAAATTTCATTAATCAAAATTTCTTGACGATCGTTTCACTGGTCTCTATATTATAGAAAATAGATAATAAAATGACCCTAGTACCATCTATAGGGAAATTTCAAAAGTTTCGACTATCTCGTGCGGTGGTAGGTTTCGTTTGCTCAATTCATGAATAGTACAGTTTTCTGTACAAATTCTAATGTTGTAAAAAATTGTTTGGTCAACAACAATACGTGCATGATTACAGTGTCATAATAAAAGTATATTTATTATACTACGTGCTGGCGGTTCTAGGTAAGTGTATTCTATATATTCATCTTTTCTAAGTGTACTTATACTATTTTAGACTATTTAGATCTTATGCAAGTGCTTTATCAAAACAGTAGAAGCCTTTTCTTTCGATCGTACTCGATTGAGTACACTGGGATTTTCAGATCAATTTTTTTTATAGAAATAATGGATGCTGATCAACTTGAACCCATACCAACGAAGAGTTTTCATGGAGTAAAAAGGTATAAATATTTGGGAGTAATTATTGGGATGGTTCAGATTATGATTCGGAAGACAATGTTACTTTGGTAGTTCCGCAGAAGCGGCCTTCAGCCAATCTACCAGAACTAAGAAACTAGCCAAAAACGTTCCCGAACCAAAATGGGCTCAACACCCTCCAAAAATTGATATGCCAGAAACAAACGGATTTGCAGACCGACTTGAAATGATGAAGCATGATCTTGAACATTCAGGTCCGATGCAAATATTCGAAAAAATGTTTGGCGATGTAATTTTTCAACATATTAGAGACCAAATAAACTTGTACTCTACTCAGGAAAATAATCATGGTTTTTTTGTATCAACGGCAGATTTGAAGATTTTTTTCGGCATTTTGTTGCTTAGTGGATACCATAAGCTACCACGCGAACGACTTTATTGGAGCTTGGACGAAGATCTTGGTGTACCCTTTGTTTCAAACGCTATGTCACGCAACAGATTCCAAAAAATAAAAAAAAACATTCAGTTGGCAAATAACGATGAGTTGGACAAAGACGATAAAATGGCAAACATTCGACCACTAATGAAGTTAGTGAATCAAAAATTTCAACAGTATGGAGTATTTCATCAAGAACTTTCTATTGACGAAGCCATGGTCAAATATTTTGGCCATCACTCAGCAAAGCAGTTCATAAGAGGAAAGCCGGTCCGGTTTGGGTACAAAGATTGGATGTTGTGCGGATCCACGAGCTATTGCTACGCGTTTGACACTTATTGTGGAGCAAAAATGCCAAAAAATAATACAAAAGATGAAAATTTCCCTTTAGGTTCCAAAGTGGTTTTGGATTTGTTGGAAACTGTGGCTATTCCATCTGACCATATTGTTTACTTCGACAACTATTTAACCAGCCACGATTTATTGAAAACCCTAAAAGAAAGGGATCAAAGAGCCACAAGCACAGTAAGAGAAAACAGAACAAAAAAATGTCCACTTTTACCAATCAAATCATTTCAAAAAAATGATCGAGGCTATTTCGAACACATATACGATAGCGACTCTCTATTACTTTTTGTTCGTTGGAAAGATAATAATGTGGTAACCATGGCTAACAATTATGATTCTGTTGATCCAATGGGACAAGTCAGACGGTGGTGGACAGCTGCAAAAGCGAAAGTTCAAGTCCCACAGCTCAAAGTGTTTCAAACTCACAACCGTGGTATGGGTGGTGTTGATTTGCAGGACCAAGCTGTAAATAACTATCGCATCAGCATTCGAGGAAAGAAATGGTGGTGGATTTTGTTCACATACATGATAAATGTGGCAATTGTTAACGCTTGGCGGCTACATCAATTGGCTTCACCAGAAAAAATGGATCTGTTGGCTTCAAAGAGACATAGCACGGAACTACCTGCTAATGTTCCAAAAAGGAGAGTTCTCAAGAACTAGGCCCTCAGGATCAGTACCTGACAGCAAAAGACTCCAAGAGGGTGGCCATTTTCCCGTCAAATTGAATAAACAACTGAGATGTTAGGAGTGCCACATGAGAGCTAGATGGTTTTGCGCAAAATGTGGAGTTACATTATGCATTGAGCGTGATTGTTTCAAAATTCATCATTCTGAATAATTTAACACTTATGTTATCGTAGTGTCCAGTGTACTCATTTAAGTACTTATATATAAGTCTCTTTCTGTTAATATTAGAATAGTACTTCCATATATCATTTTATTTATAATAAAGTTATCATAGTTATCCATAGTTCAGAACTTTAATTTAAAACAAAAAATGGCCGTGGGACTTAAAGGGTTAACATTGATAAAGTAAAGGAATTGGTGACTGAAAATCATCTTAGATAGATAGATGCTGAAATGTCTGTGGCTTGCGTAATTACGAATTTTGTGAACATATTTACCGATTTAAGTTGTTAGTAACTTTTGAAATATTTCACTTTTACAAGAAATCTGAAATATAAAAATGTATATAGAATGTAAGAAATAAATCACATTTGCTTTCGTGATTAAAATGTTGAGTATCCTTAGTACGTCTCTGGCTAATTATCTACAAATTTACAAATTTTTACAGTTTCCTGCTGCGATTTGGGTCGAGTTTATTGGTCATAGGGTCGTTCAGGCAGATGGCCACTCTAGACGGGACTCTAACCTAGGTATTTTCAAATGTGATGTTGGTAATTACTACATTGTTTTGGGGGTAATTCCAGTCATTGCTGTATGGGGTAATATCGGCAGGGCCGTTATTACCCCATATTATTTTTTTTGAATTTTCGTTTGTTTTCAGATGCCGCCGACGTATACACGAAAAACTGTTAGAGCTTCTTGGTCTTCAGTTACTCTTCGGGCGCGCTATTCGGAAAGATTGAAGAAGTTTTTCGATTCCAAGAGCGACTCTCCAAGATTGACGTAGAAACGGCAAAGTATTGAAGCCTCAATTGGCACGACATCCCGTATCTACTCCAGAACATGAGCGTAAATGATCGAGGAAAATAATTAATGTATATAAGCTCCTTTTTGGAATTACGCTGGCACAAATCCAGCAAACCGTTTACACTTTTGCCAAATTGAGTAATTTGAAAATCGGTTTAAGAAGGAAAAAGGATCAACGGGTTTTGACTGATTAGAGGGATTTTTACGACGTAACCCACAAATTAGATTAAGGAAGTCGGAGTCAACTAGTGTAAATCGTATGATCGCTTTCAACAAAGAAGAAATTTGATTTTTTTTCAAACCTAAGCAACCTAATGGACAATTATAAATTTTCCCCAGCAAAAATAATTAATGCTGATGAAACCAGCGTTACAACCGTACAACACCCAAGCAAATTCTGAAAAAGGCCAAAAAAGAGTTGGATATTTAACTAGTCAGGAGAAGGGAAAACTACTACGGCTATGTGTTCATTTAGCGCATCGGGGATTTATGTTCCTCCAATGCTCATTTATTACAGAAAAAGGCCAAAAAAAAGTTGGGTATTTAACTAGTTAGGAGAAGGAAAAAACTACTACGTTATATGTTCATTTAGCGCATCGGGGGTTTATGTTCCTCCAATGTGCATTTATTATAGAAAAAGGATTTCGGATCACTTGATGGGAAATGGATGAATTTAATTCGATGGTATTGCGAGTTGGTTCATTTCACTTACAGAAAAACTTCTTACGTTGCTTGGGACAGTTTATTGAGGGTTGTGGGCTTGATAAGATACTCGTTGAAAATAATATTTACGGTGAGAATACTCTTCCCGCTATCCTTAAAGGTACACAATACAACCGGGGTATACGAGCACATAAAATTGCATACGAAGCACTAAGGAGCATGCAGTTGATACAATTTCTTGATCATATGACCATATCACAGGCTGACGTTGAACTATTAAATATGTGTCTACAAGAGATTCGGGAGACAATTGTTCATAAAAATAATGAAACTTGGATTGAAAAAAAAAGAATATTCAGATACTATTGGTAACTTCTTGTTGAAATTTTCCAATTATCTGCGAGATATGAGTGCACGTAGCGAAACTTTTAAGTACTACAATGATTACTGCGATATGGTTAAAATTTTATTGGATTCAATTAAAGGCGACAGAAACTGTGATTATGACTTACATTTACAAGCCACGCGAAGAATGCTGCCGAACATTGTTTCTATAAATCATACGAATTACATTCGCGGAATCGCACTTTATTTGCAAGATATCATTCAATTAGCATGTTTCGTTATCAACAATTTTCGGAAAGGTATGCTGTCAGTTAAGAGAACAACAAGTAAATTTAATCCTGTTGGTTGCAATATGGCCCTCGAGCAGTCCCAGAATCGATCATCCGCTATAACTGGAGGATTGATAGGAATAACTCAAAATCAAGATGCAACTCAACGGTGGTTACTTTTATATCCTTTCAAAAATGCAATTCACAATGCTATGTTATCATACGTTCAGATATGTGATGCTACCGGCGACATTGATTCATCCTTTCATAGTGAGTGAAGTAAAGCACGAATAGCGAAGGGCGAACAAAACATTCAAAGCTTGATTATATCCTTAACAGGTTGCAACATATTTAATATCGATGTAGATCTCGGTCTTCGCAATATTTACACCGAAGCTCTTGCAGATGAAAACACAGCAAAATGTTGGGTAACTATAAAAGACACAGGAAAATCGATGATAAAAGAGTACGAAACTGAACGGTTTGAATTAAATAAGAAATACGGGTTTGACCCACTTGTAAAAAAACATTTTATAATTTCAACTGCAAACTCGCTAAAGAGAAAAAATCTTCAAGAAGTGATAAAAAAGTAGGAACCATAACGGATAATACTAAATTTCAACAATAATGTATGCTATCATCTCAACGTGAGCTTGATCTGAGACAGTTCTTATCGCATGAAATTCTTGATTACCCTACATACCTCTTTGACCATGAAGGGTTCTACAGGAAAAGTAGGAAATCAGCATTACCAAACGAGATTCAAAAAGTAAATGCAAGCGAAAACAACACTTTTCAGCAAATAATAAATTCCGATTATTCGAAAATTTGTATTTTCGATGGAATGTCACTAGTACATAAAATTCAATTAAAAAAATATAATACTTTCCGAGATTTTGCCACTGCATTTTTTGATCGGATACAGACTCTTTCATGCCAGCGTTCCGTCAAAAGAATTGACGTCATCTTCGATAGATACAATGACGTTTCTATTAAGTACGTCGAATCGCAATTACGATCGAAAGGAACGAAACCGAAGCAAATATTAATATCAAGTCCTTCAACCAAAATCCCGGCCGACTGCGAAGGTTTTTCTTCTTGTTCGCAAAATAAAAATCAGCTTGTTCAGTTTCTTTGCACGTATGCTCAACGTGTTTAAAAATCAATGCTGAAACAGAAGTTTTCATTGCCGGTGGGTATGAAGACTCCAAAAAATGCTTCAAGCTCCAAGGTGATAATGTATCCGAAGTCCTAGACTTGAAATCCAATCACCTAGAAGCAGATTGTAGAATGTTCAGCCATATATTTCATGCTGTTCGTGGAGGGATTGAACAAGTAATTATAAATAGTACAGATACCGATGTTTTCATCCTTACCACTCACTTTTGGCATAAACTTTCGAACACTGGTTGTCGAGGTATTTTGTTTGAAGGATCGTTAAAAAATCTTTTAAGCTGCTATTCAGCAGCTGAATCACTTGGCGAAGAAATTTGTAATATTTTCCCGCGTTACATGCTTTAACGGGTTGCGACAAGACAAGCCGATTTGCGACTAAAAATCAATGTATAAGCGCTGCATCCGAAGAATTCGTTTAGGATGTTCTTTCTATTTTTTCAAATAACTCCGAAATTCCGATGAATTTTAATGACATTGAAAAAGTCTGCACTTATTTATTTGCGAGACAAAAAACTACAGCAGATGAACTGCGTTTCAAGCTAATTTCTCGTAACATCGGCCTCAATTTCAATGTATTAAAAGTTATTTGAACTTCTGATGCTTTGTATTTACATTGCTTAAGAGCTGCAGCTAAGCGATGGAAATATGTACCCAGTGCAAATGACAAAACCGCCTTTGCTGAATTCTTTAATCAGACCTTGCAAATGTAATGCTGATTGTAGAACAATGTCCTGCAGTTGCAAAAACAGCGACATTAATTGTATATCCCTATGCAAATGCATCGGCGATAATTGTCAAAACTTACCAGAATAAGAGTCAAATTTTGTTATTTTTCACTACTTATTAATATGTAAACCACTTCTTTTTAATGATTAAATTTGTATCGCATTATCATCGTGGCGTTTTTAATTTCATACCTTACCCAAACAACCTTTTAATAGTTCAGAACAACGTTTTTCTTCACAGCTACAACGATGGAATCGAAAACTCCTATTATAGGGCCGAAAAAAAACTGGACCACAATTCCGTCCGGCAACCTCCACAATATTGTTTTTTAACTCTTTCTAAACTCAAATCATCAATAAGAATGTGTCCATCGATTTTTGCAAATGGAATCTTTTCTTTTCAGTGCCCGGTCTATAATATAAAGCATGTGAGAAAAAGTTAACTAAAAGTCGAACCATAAAGTTTGGAAAGTGCAATGACCTCCGTCTGTACCGATATAAGTCTTGCACAGTGGCGTGAATGTTTTTTTGCGGGGTCAAAAATAGCATTGTTAAATTTTCTTGAACTATTTTTTGGACGTGGGAAAAATTTATAAAAATAAAGAAAACCGTTCAATGAAAACAAAAGGAATTTTTTTCAATAAAGAAAACTATAGGTACAAAAATAAAACTTGTAACACCGCAAAACAATGTTACAACATATCCTTTGTCATTTCCCGATTTTTAATCATCAATACCACTATCACTAGTACCTATATTGATAATAATATCATCGATAACTTTCTCAGCTATATTATTTACATCCCACATTGTCTTTCCTTCGTTTTGATCGTGAGCAATACACTTGCTCCAGTTTCGGGTGTCAATCGTTGCAATGATTTCTTAAGAAGGCGGTCCACATCGGCCAACTTAAACGTTCGATTTTTCCGTGCTACTTCCCCTTCAATTTGTGCCTAAATTAATTAAATTGGATTCAACTCAGAATGATACATAGGGTTACCTTAACACAGTAATTCCATGGCTCAATGCTAATTCATCTACAGCAAGTTTCTTATATTTACAGGCATGTACATTCATAATTTGAAGCAATTCGTTCTTTACACTGCTGTTCATCGTAAGGGATGCTTTTATTCCGTAACCATTCTTTAATTTGAGCTTTTCTCCTTACCCGTTGTGGTGTTTTTTCGCAGTGTCGCAGATCTTGGTTTCAATTTTCTTGCACATAAATATTAATTCACCTTTTAACGCAAATCCACTTCCTATATCTGTAATTATCAATCGACGGCCTTTTCCAGATAGAATTTTGAAACCGGTTAATCAGCCTTCAATAGCTGTTTGCCGTGCATTTTTGACATTTTCATGTTGCCTTACATTTTTCACCCTGTGCCCCCCGTGGACCCATGTTTCATCCGTATAATAAATCTCACTTCCTTGCTTCCGAAGCTTGTTAATTTTCCTTGGATACTGTCTTCTCCACAATACTATTTCAGATCTTTCAATAAGAACACTATTTCTATCTATTTTTTCATAACTAAAATTCAAACCATGTAAGATTTTTTCACATCACCTCCTTACCCATTTTAGAAATGATCTCGTTTTCACTAACAGCTTTCAGCTCTTTCTTTAATGTTGGTACTTCATTTTTCATAAAAAACGTATGGACAGTTCTTCGTATAGCATATTTCGCATCTTCGTCGACTTCTATTTTTGTCCGACCGCTCTTCCTTTTTGGTGCCTCTACTTCTCCATGTACTTTCTAACAGATCCAAAGGTGAATGGAATAAAAAGCCAACAGCTTGTTAGTTTAGGACTTCTTACATGAGTTTGTTAATCAGATCAGAAGTTAGAAGTGAAAGCATTGGTAATTGTACACCTTTGGAACGAATTCCAATTTTTGTTAATATTTAATAGATTTTAGATAATACAATCGAACTCCAACAAATAAAATATTTGAAAGTTCCTAATACTTTCATTTCCATCCTAATTTAGTTTCCCATTATTGTTCCGCCGCTGGTGTGACTGTTCAATCGGTTTGGTCCGAACTTTGTTACTCGTCCACCTTGTCTAAGGAATGAGCAAAAGCGAGACAGGTGTCTTTCGAGTCGCAATTCAGGCTGACGTTGCCAGTATTTGAAGAAACTTCTTAAGCATTAGAAATAGAGGTATAAAGTTTATTTAATAAAAATAACATTTCTCTATGTGACCCATATATCCTAGTATTTACTGAATTTTGAAAAATTCAAGAATGCGTGTTAAAAATATTAGTTCTAGAGTATTTCCGAATTATTCACAAAAATAAAGAAATTTTAGAATTTAATATGACAACAACGCTATCCTCTTTATGTGTACATTACCAGGTCATTGCACTTTTCAAACTTTTTGGTTTTAGATTTAATAAGTTAACTAGTTTCTGGTCATTGGAATAATGAGTTCAATTTCCAAATAGTTGTTTGATTAAAAAAACCTTTATAGATGCCTTCCAACTCAGTCTAAATTGACCAAAAGCGTGTTGCAAATTGAGGTTTTTTATTCTCGCGATATTTCACACACAAAATTCTTGCCAGAGAACAGGACAGTGAATGAAGAATATTATTGGTGCGTTAGGCTGCGTTTTAGAGGGCAAATTCATCAAATGAAACCAAATTTTTCAAAGAAAAATCGTGAATTTTGCACCGTTCCATTGGCTAATTATCAACGAATCTCTGACTAGAAGCTCAACAAGTTTTGTGGAACCACTATCGTGATGTGACTTGGCCCCAGTGTTTTCCCATCTATAGAGGTCATACATTATACATATTTTTGACTGATTCCCGGTAATTTTTGACATTAGAATTCCATAAAAAAAGGATTACCAAAATTTTTGGCTCACTCAGAGAATCGTTACTTCTAAATATATTACATATTATCTCTCTTTTTACCCAATTTTTGTCTAAAATTGCATAATCCAACTGATGAATATATTGATTGATTTAGCTACATAACAATTCAATATATATTCCATACCATTTCTGTTAGAACTATATTTTCACTATATACCCTTCAACAAAAAAGGTGTTTTTGCCAATTTCAGTGTACTCAGATCGTTTTTAGCCAGATTATTTGATTGGTTTAGGGAAAAGTTGGGAATCATTGGATCAGTAATCGTTTCATTAATATTACCTGTTGATTGTACAGATAATGAGTACATCTCGTTAGTGTCAATAGTTAATCTCAGATTATCAGTAAGTGGGTTCAGCGATATTTTTAAATTCAACATATTTTCAACGCATGAAAACGGTGCATCATTTTTGAGACTTTCTTCGAAATATTTCGTAACTGTTGTTAGGTAATTCTTAGTATTTGTTGGTCCAATGTAGTCGAACGTGATGCTTCTAAAACAAACAAAAATAGGCACTCATTTCGATTTGTTGTTGATAATACTAAATATACATACACATTTGATTACTTTGATTTGTCGTTTTCAATAGGCATTACAAACATTGATTTGCAAAGATTAGAATGATTAAAGTGAAAGAGACTCCGTTACACAGTAGGGTAGATCAGTCGAAGATGGCGCAGCTGCTAACATGATGCATTTTGATTATTGTAACACTATACACTTCTTAATTCAAGTTTCCTGCCTTCATATCACCCAACTCTTACCGCTAAGTATCAGGTAAACGATCTTGCAGTGTGAGATGAATATATGAGACGAGAAGCCAAAGTGTAAATACATGTGAATTGATATAATTTCAGTGACCAGTTGCAAATAAAGTAACGTTCTTAAATGGTTTTTAATTCTAATTGTAATAAATACACATGCAAAGTACATTCATTGATGCGTAAACATTTTTAAATGAAACAATTTTTAAACTAAGCTTAAAAAGATTGAGATCATGCACTGACTTAAGGCTAAGATGGCATGCGTCATCTTACCTTCGATAATAATATACGGTCACCCGTAGTCATTGTGAATTTGGGGTAAGTGGGTGGAGCCCATGCGTATTAATTATCTTCAAGTAAATAGAAAAAAACGTAAATACATCGCCGAATGATCACATGTGACTGCTCTATGCACTGGAAGCGGTACCTCAACAGTCGCTCAGTTACCTCAACTAAGTGAATTTCTAGAAACGTTTGAAACTTTTCGAGGTATATATTTGTTAATAATGTAATGTTTTTCTTATTTATTTAAACAGTGAACGGGTGGGATAAATTTTAAACACTCGGTAGGTTCACTTACTTAATTTATTTATTCACTACACTAATCACTAATTATATACACAGTATATTCACTTAAACTAATTTATATAAACAGTTCACTAATTTATATTTATTTATTTACTTGTTTATCTCACGATGTCAAATTATCAACTAAACTGACACTCCCGAGTCGGTCCCTTATATATTACTGCCTTTTTTACTAAATAATTCTAGATTACAAAAACAATTGGCTTTCTGGCATTTTCTAGATAAGACTGGTCACAAAAACCATGTCTAGATAAGATAGTCACAATCGTTAACAATTCTAAAAAAACGCTGCGCGTCCGCCATAATTTTAACTTTCATGCCTGGCTTAGACAGAGTCGGATTCAGGGACTATACCAGTGTGCTGTTTCGTAACATTACCCCCTCCTTAAATGGCAGTTCCTCCTGGAACTTTTGTGTAGCCGAGACTGGATGTTTGAATCGGCAACTGGCCCCATTTCTACACTTTCCGATCTTATGGAAATAGCAGGGCACCGTCTTCATCGGATACTGATAACGGGGGTTGTAGCTGTAAATTAATATCTGGACACCGGTATCTCGAAACATAACCTCTACCATGTTCCTGGTAACTCGCCAATCCAATTGGTTACTCGCTATCTTAGGTATAGCCAGTTTCTTCACGCTGGATTCTAACACATGGTGTCAGAGGTTTCGAAGTGCGTCCCACACATCGCGGTAGGTAGATCGATCATGAAATTAATTTTTAGTTACCACGTAGAAGACGTACCGCGAATTATGTTTCAGTTTTGTCAGGGGCTGGAATATGGTCTTCAAGTTTTTCTAATTGCCCGAACTTCTTTCGAAAGACGGATGTCAACCCTCGTGCGTTCTTGATATGGGCGGGGATGTTGTATGCGAGTGAATAATCTTCCGGGAGAGTGAACAAATCTTGTCGTTGTTCTGAGGTGACTCCATATCTAGCTTTCCCGGTACCTCCATACGCGCCCATAAATTCATCGAAGGTAGGGTCAGACACATCTCGAATATGGTTTACTCCTTTCTCTAGGTCATGGTCTCCTTCGAATGGCGCTAGTCGGTTTTGGTAAACTAATTTTGGATTTCCGTTGGGGATCTTGCTTATGCGATATACGAGTATAACATCATTGATCCTCTTCTTGATTAAGTATGGACCTTTCCAGGATTTTTGTTATTTTGGAGAAAATCCTTTTCTCCTCTCCGGGTTGTGTAACCATATTTTGTCCCCTTCTTTAAAACTGCCTTCTATGGCCTGCGTGTCGTACCAACTTTTGATTCTGTCGCTGGCAACTTGAAGATTTGTTCGAACTAATTCATGAATATCGCCCAGCCTTCTTCTCCATTGGATCACGTAGTCTTCTCCTGCTACATCTTCTCCAGACCGACAGCCAAATTCCAGGTCACACGGAAGCCTCATTTCACGTCCGAACAGTATTTTCGCAGGTGTTTCACCCGTGGACTCATTGACGGCAGATCGATAAGCCAATGCGGATAGGGAAAGATACTTGTTCCAATCTCTCTGATGGCTGGAAACCACTTTGGACAGGTATTTTCCAATAGTTCTTTTCATTCTCTCGACCATTCCATCTGACTGCGGATGTAATGCTGTTGTCCCGGTCTTCTTCATTCCCAGCTTGTCACAAATCTCATGAAATAGATGGCTTTCAAAATTTCTTCCCTGGTCACTGTGGACTTCCAAGGGCACTCCATATCGCTGATAAATTCTTCCACCAATACATCCGCGACAGTTGTGTCACGGGATCGCTTAAAATTCCACCCACTTTGTGAAATAATCCATTACAACCAGTATGTATTTGCTACCATTTTCTGTCGTTTGAAAGGGTCCAGCGATATCTAAAGCAATCCTTTCGAAATGGCTTCCAACATTGTACTGTTTCATGGGTGCCTTTCTCTTGCGATGTGGTCCATTACTCGTAGCACAAGTCGTACATTTCCTACACCAGTCGTTCACATCATCGGAGCTGTTCATCCAATAAAACCTCTCACGGATTTGCTGGAGGGTTTTCTTCACTCCCAGATGTCCTCCCGATGGACTGTCGTGTAACCTCTTTAGTACTTCAGCTACTTTTGTTCTCGGGATAACTAGCTGTCTCCTCATCTCGGACCCATAACCGTTTTCTAGGACTCTTTTCAACAGCCCTCCTTCCAGGACAAGGGAGTCCCACTGAGCCCAATACACCTTGAGTTTTGGTGAAAATTTTGACACTTCTTGCCAGGTAGGTCGCCGATTTTCTTCCTTCCATTGCCGGATCATCTTCAGGTGAGGATCATTCTCCTGATCTTCTCTGATCCTGGTGGGTGACCATTCCTCGTTGACTACAGTAGTTCTTGAAACTGCAGCTTCCCTAGATTCCGCTTTGTTGCAGTGGGAGCAGTCTGTTAGGCACGGCCGTCTGGACAGGGAGTCGGCATTTCGGTGACTCACACCAGCTTGATGTTGAAATAGTACTCTTGAAGTCGTTCAATCCATCTAGCGATCTGGCCCTCGAGATTCTTGAACTGCATCAACCACTTGAGTGCTGCATGATCAGTCCGGATTAAAAACTTCCTACCATAGAGTAAAATGGTTCCACGGACTTCACTACCGCCAAACGTTCTCTTCTTGTGACGCAGTAGTTTCGTTCTGGTTTGGAGAGGACTTAACTGAAATATCCCAGCACTCTTTCTTGTCCTCCTTGGATCTGTGAAAGCACTTCACCAATTCCTACGTTGCTTGCGTCAGTGTCAAGAATAAAGTCTCCCTCTGGTAATGGATATCCTAATATCGGCGCCGAGGTTAAATGCCTCTTCAAGGTTTCAAAAGCCGTTTGACAGTCTTCGTCTAATTGGAAAGCTCTTGATTCTTCTGTTTGTCGAGTTAGAGGCTTAGCAATATCTCCAAACTTCCTGACCAGTATCGATTTTGTGTTTGACAGCTGGTGTTCTACCAGTCTTTTCTCCTTTTGGTACGAATAGGTCTCGATACTGCAATAGAAATTCTCTCATTCTGATTTTTTCAGCTCGATCCAAAGATTGACCAGCTACAGATAACATTTATTCGAATCTGGATTAGAATTGTAAGTGGTCGTTGTTTGACGAACTATAGATGTCACTGGTACGCAGGATCCAATCATGGTTTCCTTCTTGATGGTAACTGGGTAATCATTCACGTTTATCACACGTACTGGGATCTCTTCCGCCGACGTAACCTATCCTTTTCCAATTAGTACTCCTTTGCCAACATCTTCGTCGTGGTTCCTTGGCTCCATCATAACCGGTGTACCTTCCTCCACGGTTGCCTGTAGCCGTGCTACTATCATGGTTTCGCTTCGTGCAGGTAGAACGATATCTTCCGGTACAGCTGCCAACACCGCGCTGCCTTCATATAGGTGAAGGAATACCTCCGCAGAACCCACTTTAATGGTTCTGTTTCTAAAGTCTAATTGGAAACCATGTACATTCATTACGTCCATTCCCAGAATCACGTCTTCTTCAATGTCAGCTACGATTACCGTATGCGTGAACTTCCCTGCGCCAATTCCCAATTGGATTTGTGTCTCACCGTGAACGTTGGCACTCTCATCTGTGGCGGTTCGCAGTTTCGTTGGTAAAAGCTTCTTCTTGGAGTTTATTAGTTCTGGTCGTATAATGGTCCTAGTTACTTCAGTGTCTACTAGCAGAGTATATCTCTTGCCATTCACTTCGCCATCTACATATACACTGTCGTGGCGACATCTGAGAGAAGCTATCAGTATGAAAGGGTCTTTGGAACGAGCATGGGTCATACATCTAGTTAAGTTCACTGCCTTCTCTCTATCGGACCAATTATTCACTCTAGCGGCTGCTTCAAACTGTTTCACATAATTGGTCCACGACATTTTTCCCTCGAACGTTGGGGCCTTGACTCGGGTAAAACTGCCAATGTCTTCTAACTTAGGGTGTGTTTCTGTCTTGCAAGGTTTCGTTTGCTCGGTCTTTTTTTCTTCCGCTGGCGTGTCTTGAGTTCTTATATCTGTCATCTTTTTTCCAGCTCCTTGATTTTCTCGTCCACAGTTGTCACCTTATTCTCAATTTCAGATTTCAGAGACGAAATTTCATTTTCAACGTTAGCGGCAATGTCGTTTTTCATTAATAAGATATCGGCAGATAGATAGCATAGTAGTAATATCGTTTTTCACATTCGTTGAAATTTTCTCTTCCATGGCAGAGATATCGTTCTTCATAACAGAAATATCGATTTTCACATTCGTTGATATCTTCTCTTCCATGGCAGAAATATCGTTCTTCACATTCATTGAAAGTTTCTCTTCCATGTTCTCTTCCATGGCAGAAATCTTCTGGTCCATGTTAGCAGAAATATTAGCAGACATTGACGAGAATAAGGAGGAAGCCTCGTCATTGAGTAAAACTGTTTCTGGATCAAAGCTGTCATTTTCCAGTGCCACTTTAAGTCGTTCTACTAATTCACTTTTCTTACCGGACGTTTCCAACTCACGATCTTCCAATTCTGCTCTTAATTCCGCTACTTTCAGATCACATAGTCTCTTGGCCATTTTTACGTAGCAATTCATTTATATTACCCTACACCTGACACCAATGTAATGTTTTTCTTATTTATTTAAACAGTAAACGGGTGGGATGAATTTTAAACACACGGTAGGTTCACTTACTTAATTTATTTATTCACTACACTATTCACTAATGATATACATAGTATATTCACTTAAACTAATTTATATAAACAGTTCACTAATTTATATTCACTTATTTACTTGTTTATCTCACGATGTCAAATTATCAACTAAACTGACTCTCCCGGGTCGGTCCCTTATATATTAGTGCCTTTTTACTAGATAATTCTAGATTACAAAAACAATTGGCTTTCTGGCATTTTCTAGATAAGACTGGTCACAAAAACAATGTCTAGATAAGATAGTCACAATCTTAAACAATTTTAAGAAGACCCTGCGCGTCCGCCATAATTTTAACTCCCATACCTGGCTTAGTCAGGGATTCAGGGACTATACCAGTGTGCTGTTTCGTAACAATAAGTAGTTGTACGTCCAATAGATTGATTAAAAAAACTCACGATTTTGTTTGGGATCCACTTGCCCCTAAAAAACGTATGCCGAGGCAAGTGAAAACCAATGAGTTACACTTGCTCCAGATAAGAATTTCAGCGATTAATGTTGGTTTTTTCCTTGTTGCAGATATGGTTCGCAAGTACATTAGGAAAACGGCACTGCCATCCTAGTCTTGGGAGCATTTACAAAATGCTGGGGACAAAGTAAAACAAGGAGTACTAACTATATACCGCGCCGCTAAATTATATAATATTCCGAAGGCAACCCTGTTTGAATATGTAAAGGGAAAAAGAGGTGTAAAAAGTAAGTCGTCCGGTAGGCCCTCTGCAATTCCTCTTAAGGAGGAAAAGAGAATTGCGATTAAGGAAAACTCACAAGCTGAGTCTGAAGGATTTTCAAGCTGTGAAAGTGGCCAGCAAAATGAGTATAGATCCGTTCATAATGAATGAATACATGAAACAACTGAAGGAAGTTACTCTAAATGTTGCTCCAACAGAGATTTGCAACCTCGACGAGACCAGTTTTTGTTTAGATCCCTGCCGTGTTATTACAGTTTTAGCTGCAAGTGCTTCTGGTGAGAAACAACCGTCTTTAAGGGTAAAAATGTATGAGACTCGTGGAGATCACCCGATAATGTATTTGAATGTATGTCGTACAGTGTTACTCAAAACGGCTGGATGGAAGCGGAAACCTTAGCCAATTTTTTACAAGAAATTTCTTGCGGAATATTCACTCTCAAAGGCTAGTAGTTCTCATATATGGTGGCCACTCTACACATGTAAGTTTATCACTGGTGCTAAAAGCAAGAGAGGAAAATGTTACAAAACTTGAATCGCCACTACATACCAGTCATGAGCTACAACCACTAGATCTTAGTGTTTTCAGACCTATGAAAATTAATTAAATGAGATGAAGAACTGGTGAAATGGCAAAGACAAAATTATGAAAAAATTGCCAAAATCAGTTTTCTCAAACATAATTGGCAGTATTTGGAAAACGTTTTAGCCTGAAGTGAAGTTTTGAAACAGCTGGAATTTTTCCATTTTCCAATAAAGTAATTACTCAAGACAAATTTGAACCTGAAGCATACCAAAGGTGGCTGTTATCGTTAACAGAGAAACCTTCTACATCCCGTAGAGAAAATATTACTCTACTGTCAAGATCAAATAATGTAGAACAAATTAATTCACTATCAGCAACTCTTGTTCAAAAATCCATTAAGTCGATTTCGTCTAAGAAAGTTACAGGGGAAATATCTCTTGCAGTGGGAAGCCAGCCTATAATTTAACCAATAAAATGATTTGCGGCACTATTGTTGGAGCAAATCAAGCAAGTACTTAACATAAAAGCTGGAAGAACGCGCATTTGCTCAGGTGCAGTTATAATGTCGGATGAAGCTCTCAAAATATTAGGAGCTAAAGAAATGGAAAAAAACTTTCCAAAAGCCACAAATGAAACAAACAAAGAAACTCATTCCATTTGTCGAGAGTTACGAAGATGAAGAACAAATGATTACAGATGATGCCCATGAATTCGAAAAATATTTAAATGAAAATAATTTCATGGATGAAACGAATAAAAATGTTGTTACAAAAGCTTGAAAATTCCTTTCTTAGATTTTTTAACATTTTTTTCAATATATTGTGGAATTATATAGAAACAGTAAGTTTAATTTAAAACAGTAATATGAGTCATTTCCACGAAGTAATGGTCAAGACAGTTGATTTCTTACAATTTATCATTATGAGGTAAAGTTAAGAGTTTTGTTTACACTTCCCCATTTGTATTTTAATGTGTTTTATGCAGGAACTCTTAATACTCACATAAAATTTTAAGTCGTTTTGTGTGAAAGGGTTTAAAGATGTTACAAATCAATGTTGAGCTAATAAAACTAGCGGATCCACTTACCCCGGTCGACCTTACTTGTTATCTACAACTTTGTTTTGTTTTGGATGGGAAAATATACAAGAAAACCAAATATAGGAATACATACAGATCGTATTGCCCCGGCTGTAAAAAAGCTTGTAACAGAAAATATTAGGTAAACATGTGCAGTGGAAAAGCACCATGAAATTCCAGAGGCCACTCTAGGACGTTCTTTTAAAAGTAAAAATAATGTGAGACTACACAAATCAATTTCATTGGACAGAGCACCTATTTTGACTCCACAGCAAGAACATGAAATTTTGCAATACTTACAAACCATGGATAAATTATTTTTTGGAATTACCAAAGAGGAATAATTATGTCGACTGGTATGCAGAAGCCAATAATATTAAACATAATTTTAACCGTTTAACCATTTAAATCAAATGGATGGCCATAACTGGTATAAGAACTTTTTGAGGAGAAACAATGGAATAAGTAATAAAAAAATTGCAAAATTATGCAACTAAGATTTGCGGTTGATATCAGTTCATATTCTCGTACATTTTTGTTTTTTCCTAGAGCTACCTCACTGTGGGCATTACTATAGCCCTTTCTTGCCAATTCAAGTGCTTTCAAAACGGTCATATCTAATTGAACAATTAATCTACTATTTCTGTTACTTCCTAGTAACATCTGTAGTTCTTCTGTGTAGGTTAGTGTATTTGATAACACATTCAGTCAGAAAACATGGGACTATAGGTTAATTCTATTGGGGAGATTACTACAGCCCTTTTTTACCATTTTAAGCGCTTTCCAAATGTTCCTATCTAATCCAACAGTGAATTCACTGTTTCTGTAACTTCCTAGCAACATCTGCAGTTTTACTGTCTACATTGGTATATTTCAGAACACATTTAGTGAGAATACCTTCGACTATTTATAGAATAATTCTACTATGCTGGAAAAACTGCTCCACGCTTTATGATAAGTTGGTAAGAAGTATCCAATGAGCAATTGTGCTAGGAATGCAAAGTTAATATAGTGACAGTACAAAATTCTCAATAATTAATAATCGGAATCGTTATGTTACTATTATTATATCACGTTGTATCAAAGTCTTATAGTCCAGGAAAAGAGTCGTTTGAATCAAACGTTTCAGCGGAGAAATTGAATTCTTGACATAATTTACTTTGAAGTGTCTACAAACGATACACACATGTGATTCTGTCTCAACCACCCGGAAACGGGTTGAAAAAAATAAGGCGTTTCTTTTAAATTCGCAAAAACGCTTGGAGATACATAAAACGCTGTAGAGCTTCAAATTTTACAGAGAAATGGTCTTTATCATTTTTCTCCAAGTGATATTAGGGCGGCTAAAATGTAAGGGATGATAACTTAAACTTTAATAAATCATAACTAATAGAAAAATTTATTTATTTGAAAAAAAATTATTTGTAATTACTTAGCGCACCGTGAACTTTGATTTCAGACAATTTTTTTTAATTTGTTTATAACAATCCTCTAACAATTTGAATTTTCAATATACAATTTAAAATACTTATTTATTCGCTTGTCGGGAGTCCAACTAAATTACTCTGCTAATTCTCATGATATATCTCTAAGATGCTATCTTCGGTCTTCTTCTGATTTATCATTCAACAATTCTTCAAAATAGTCCCTACAGCTGTTCAATTTCCCTTGGATGTCACCTATCAATTGACCATTTTTATCCTGGTTCTGTAGGGTTCTTTTTTTCTCTTGAAGTCCCGGTAGAAGTTTCTAATATCCTTATTAGCATAGCGCTCTTCAATTTTAAGTTCTTTATCTATATAGTCTCGTTTCTTCTACAGATCCTCTTGGATACTTTCCTTTTGACATCCTCTTGCGGATCTTTCAACATTTTTTGTCCAATATAATTCCTTCTTTGCCTCTTTGCAGTCATCGTCAAACCAGCCTTTCCCATGTTTTCTTATAGCTCATCCTAGGTATTCCTGGGCACCTCTTTAATTGCTTCCTCTATTTCTACCCATTCCATAACTGTTTTCTTGTTTTTCTGTGTTTCATGTTTTTTTTTGGATTCCTTCTACAAACTGATGAGGCTTACTTACATCATATTTTGTGATTTTATATTTTATCCTGATCTTTGGCGGAATTTCCTCCATAAATTTCGTTATTGTCAATATATGATCCGAATCCGCATCCTCACCACGACAACTTCTAACGACTGTCATTCAAATTGCATGCTCCTTCTCTAGCAGCACATCGTCAATTTGATTACCCGTCGTACCATCGAGACTTATCCCAGTTTCCTTGTGTATTACTTTATGATTCTAATATGTGGTCATTCTCCCAAGCAAAATTTATTAGCATTTTTCTATTGCCACTGCTTACTTCATGTTTGCTTTTAACTCCTGTTGTTTTCCTGTATACTATTCCGTTTCCTACCTTGGCATTAAAATAACTTAAAACCAATTTATTATCATACTTGGGAATTCTGTTATATAACCCGTCATCTTTCTCGTAAAATGAATTCTTTCTTTCTAGGGTTTTTGTCCTCCGATGGTGCATACACATTAACTAAACTTAGTTTTATAAAGTTACCCCTCATTTTCTTAGTCGACAAATTCTCTCCAAGATGGCTTCCAGGCTTCGAAGTCAATCACCAAATGCTGCATTTTTATGTTTACTAAAAAGCCTGTGACCAACATCCTGTCTGTCCCTCCGCTGTTGAAGAAGGAATAATCCGTCTATGTCTATAATTTCGTTGCCTTTTTGTTTAGTTTCCTGCAAGGACAACACATCTATTTTATAATGCTTCATGATGTTTTAAAACTATCTTCAAGTTCCAATTTTAATTACATTCTTTTTATTTTTCATATTCGTCTGTTACCTTATGTATTGCCTTTGTTCCGTCATCACTAGATCCTACAACCTGTACTGATACTAGTTCGTTTGCTACTCCAGTTTCCCCTCCTTCCTGTTCCACCTCCATGTTTCGGAATCTATCACCATTTTCCGGAACCCCAATTTGACCTTCACTACTTGCTTCCTGTGATTTTTTCTTTATTTTTTCATGTGTTTTCATTTCCGTTGACGTTGTGAATATTCTTCCTTTATAACTCTTCAGTTGAGACTTATTTTCCATGATTTTCTTTCTCGTTTTACAAATCAAGCAAACATGGTTTCTCTCTATTTCGCTGCAGTCCTAATTCCGATTCGAATTTTCAGAGTTTGTTGCAATACATTTTTCATTTTTTGTTTAATAACTTCCTTTCTATTTCTAATGAGTCTGCTCTAAGTTTAAGTTCATGCATCTCTTGCTACGATTGTTGGTGTTTTTTCTTATCGCTTCGTTCGCTTTCAGTAGTTACTCGTTTAAATTGGATGTTTCAAGTTGGTATAACTTTGTTATAAACAAATTAATGGAACTTTTTTCTCTCAAATAAAAGTTCATGGTGCGCTGAGTAATTATTAAAAAAATAATTTTCAAATATATCATTTTTTCTATTAGTTCAAATTATCATCCCCTATCTTTTATCCGCCCTAATGCCACTTGGGTAAAAATGATAAAGACCATTTCGGTGTAAAATTTAATGCTCTGCAACTATTGTTAAAAATGTTTTTACGTATCTAGAAGCATTGTTGTGTAATTTAAAAAAAAACAGAATCACATGTATTTTTCGTTTGTAGACACTTCAATGTAAATTATATCAAATATTCAAGACCTCTGCCCAAAATGTTTAATTAATCGACTTTTTTCTTGGGCTATAAATAGACAAATTTTGGATAATATTTACAAAATAATATTTTACTTAGTATTCACGTTGACTAGCTCCCTTGTGCTTGTGATTGTTCCAGTTGGCTTAGGCCAAATATTCAAATACTCCGAGCATACCAATTGACATAGGGGTAGTGATACATAACCCTCCCTCTCATTAAGTACACTTTTCTTTATACAATATCCACTGTCACATTTCCAAATCCAGTCGGGATCACTAAAAAAGTCCAAGTGAGAATATTAATTGCAAAAATTCAAAACACAGATTATGAATAATTACAATAAATTGTATATTACAGAGTAAAAATTAAAAATATAAATAACAAGTATAACAAAGTACAAATAGACAATGAACTCTGTAAAAGGAAATAGAGAACAACATAGCACAACAAGAATGCTGTGCCTGCTGATCAAAGCTCTAGTCCTTTTTCAAGAAAATAAAAAGACTTATTCTACTAGTATATAAAATAAATCAAATACGCCATAGTTGTATTACAATAACTATAATTTAAAGTTAAATTAACAATTGAGATAGTAAGGAAACAACATACCCGACAGATATGGAAAGCAATGTTGATGTGATATTTTATGTTGACTCAAAAAGATGTAATTTTTTTTTAAATGAGCTAATAGGTACTCGTAATTTTTTAATTGATTCAGGGATGTTATTGTACACGTTGTATATATTGTAAGAATATGACTTACGAAATACGGTTGTTCTGTAAGTAGGTGGAGATACTAAACCTTTGGACCTGACATTAATATTATGAACGTATTAAGTTTTTCTGAAGAGCACTTGCCAAGTCAGTAGGTGAGAATGTATAGTACTTGAGTATCATCAGCATAACAATGGACACCTACGTTGTCTAAATTAGATGTTAAATTAGAAATATAAATACTAAATAGGAGTGGTCCAAGAAGAGATCCTTGTGGAACACCTCTAGATATATTAAATACATCAAAAGCACCACAGTTAGTTTCAACATATTGTAGCCGATTACTAAAATAACTTTTTAATAATTTAATCGCTTGTATTGAAAATCCGATATAATGTAAAATGCCAAATAATATATCATGAGAAATAGTATCAAATGCCTTAGAAAAATCGAGAAGAACCAAAAGAGTACATTTATTTATATCTGTTGCTTTTAAAATATCATCAACAACATTAAGTAAAGCAGGAGAGTGCCCTACAGTAGCCATGCTCATACAGTGGACATTTTTAAATTTCTGCGAATCTATATCCTGGTGCGTGCTGCCACCAACCTTGTTAAGTGCGCATTAGCATCAGCCACGTTGCACTGTGTCGATGCGTCTGTCAGTCGCGTGCAGTTCGAGCAGTGAGAAGGTGTGTGTTTTGCGACGCAAAAAGTTACGTTTTCATCAAAATTGTGAGTAAGATTGTACATTATCATTTATATTTTATTCCAAGTAACATCCATAGCATTAATTGTGTATCTAGTGGCCACGTATTTCTCCTACTTTCATCTACTGAAAATCATATAGAATATCATAGCTACCATTTTTCTAAAAAAAAGTGACAATTCCTACAGTAGCCATGGTAGATGTAGCCAACAGTGGCCACTGTGGGAATGAATTCGGTTTCAATGCTTTAATTTTTTTATAGATGCCGAAAGGTGAGAAACTGACAATTATTCCAGAGCATGTAATGCGAGAAGCAGTACCAAAAGTACTAGAGGGCGGCTGGTCTACACAAAGAGCGGCAAAATACTTTAATATTCCCCGCACGACATTGAGAAGATATGTCAATAAACGCAGGGGACAAATGAAGTACGTGGACTTTAATGAGGCCAATCATCCCAGATTGACTCCAACTTATGCCTGTCATCAGATCTTTACTTCTGCAGAAGGAAAAGAATTGAGCTCGTACATCAAACATTTGGCAAATCTCCATCATGGCTTCACACCAACCCAAGTAAAAAGTTTTGCATATGAGCTGGCTACTTTCTACAAGAAAAAGGTACCCGAATGCTGGGAAGCAAACAAATCAGCTGGCTTCAAATGGTTCAACGGGTTTATGAAGAGGAACCCTAGTTTATCATTAAGGGTCTCTGAAGCAACGTCACTAGCTCGAGCCATGGGATTCAATAAGCCTGTAGTTGACAAATTCTTCAAAAATTTGAGGGATATTCATTTCGTGAACTTGGCCCTGATCAGATCTACAATGTAGATGAAACGGCTTTAACTACGGTGCAGAGTACAAATAAGGTTGATGCTACTTTAGGCCAAAAGCAAGTCGGCTAGATTACTTCGGCAGAGCGAGGAACCCTAGTCACCACGATAGGAGCAATAAACGCAATTGGAAACTCAATTCCCCCTCTGTTGGTATTTCCAAGGAAATTTTTCAAACGGCATATGTTAGTTGGAGTCCCACCTGGAAGTGTAGGAGCAGCAAATCCTTCAGGATGGAGCTCGAAAGAGATTTTTTTACAGTGGTCAAACCACTTTATCTAACATGCAGGTCTTACTGAAAATCGACCAGTCCTGCTCATCATGGATAACCATGACTCACACATTAGTTTGGAGGTAATAGAGACCGCTAAGTCCAATAATGTGATCTTGCTTACATTGCCACCCCACACAAGCCATGAGCTCCAGCCATTGGATGTTTGTGTTTTCGGCCCACTTAAAAAATACTACAATAAGGAGTGTGGAGTCTAGATTGCCAATCATCCAGGAAAACGAATTAATATCTATAACATTGCCGAGATTTTGGGCCAAAGGTAAGGGCAGGCCTTTTGCAAACAAAATATAGTTTCCGCCTTCAAAAGTACTGGTATATATCCGCTTAATAAAATTTGTTTCACGGAACATGAATTTCTGCCAGCATCAGTGACCGATATACCACTTGAGCCCCAGACAGCACTCATCGATATACCATTTGAACCTCAGCCATCTACTTCACAATCAACCAACGAAACAATTCCGGTTGCCTTTACTTCTGAAACAGTTCCAACGTTTGTTCAAGGTGATGAGATCTCAACCGAAGAGGATCCGATTATCAATCAAGGTGATTGGTGAGAGCTTTCCCGAAAGCAGAAAGACAAATCCAATCTAAGCGTGGACGGAAAAAGAGGGCAACCGAAATTTTAACAGGTACCCCCAATATTCAGAAGTTTAAAGATGAACTTGATGAAAAGCTGAAGTCCAAGGTTACGAAAAAGTTTCCATTAGCAGAAATTGCTTCCCCTAGCTCATCAGAAAATGAAGATCAGAGTGAGCAGAACATTTCGTTTGCCTCGTCCACACTTTCTGAGAATTTCGATGAAGAAGTGGATGACGATAGACCTTTGGAAGTGAGCAGTTTTGTTCTTGTGAGGTTTGCTACTAAAAAAACGATAACATATTTTGTTGAACAAATCAAGGAGCCTGATGACGAATATAATGTGTCGTTTTTAAGAAAATACAGGGAAAAGAAATTGGTTTTTCCAAATGTTGATGATGTTTCTATGATACAAAGGGCAGACATTGTTCTGCATCTACCTGAACCGATAAATACTGGAGGGACATTAAGAACAGCTAGATGCTTTTCCTTCGATATTGATCTGGATCCTTATAACATCAACTAATCGACCAAACTGAAGACTGAAGATTTTATTTTTATATTTTTTTATTGAAATTGACTGTCTCGACCCTTACTTCGTGGAATATGCTCATATTAGTGTTTTTAAATGAAACTCAAGGTCTCTAGTTAATTCCACAATATAATACAAGTTATTGAAAATTCTAAAAAATTGACAATTGTTTCGATAAATCAATATCATCGTCAGAATGACAGAAGTTACATTTCATTTTATGCCTACCTGATGTTTAGTAGGTATATTTTTGGCTAGACCAAGAAGTAACCTAACTTGTGATTGGCTTAATATATGTTTGTAGAAAAAGAAGAAGATGTGATATTACAAATATTGAAGCTTAGATATTATTAGCCCTATGGTGATATCCTGGATATCATTTTTCCAATTAAGATCAGTATAACTGTGCAATGATATAGAAAACCAGGAAAACTATATCTGCTGATCTTTACAATTATCACTTAAGAAGACAGTTTATTAGTGGAGAATTCACTAGATTTAACTGTTCATTGACAACTTCATATTGTGGGTTTCTTAAATGTCTTCTAATTTCCAGTTCTTCAAGGAAATCCAGTTCTTGTTTCTTTTCACAAATATGCAGCACTTCTAGTTCTGTGTTAGGTGTCAATGAATGATTGGTGTCAAGTAGATGTTTTGCGTAGTGGGATTTATCTGGTTGTTTTAATCTGTAAGCTCGTAAGTGCTCACTGTATCGTATTTCAAAATTCCTAAGGGTCTGACCCAAATAGACAGCATTACATTCTGGACATTTGAGTTTATATATACCTGACTTCTTTAATAGTGGTATTTTTGTTTTTACATTTAACAATTTTGTACTAACGTTACTTTCTGTTTAAACAAAAAAATTGTTACATTCGTTGCTGAAGATATTATCTTTGAAATATTATTAGAAATATTTCCTGCATATGTGATGGTTTTATAAGTTTTAATTTCATCAGCTTGCTTAGGATATATTAGTTGTAATGCCACTTTTTTCTCTTTTTTACTAATTAGTTTATTTATCATATCTAATGGATAACCGTTAGATGTTGCTATTTGTCTAATTGTATTAATCTCTCTATCAAAATTACATTAATCCAGGAATAATATCAGATATACTTAATTTATTTGATGTATGCATTAATCAGAATTATTTCACTTTTGACAATAAGATATATATTCAAAATGAAGGTTTACCAATGGGAAGCCCTATATCACCTATTTTAGCAAACATTTTTATGGACAATTTAGAAAGAAAGATCTTTGAAAGTAATATTTCGAAAAATATTTTATTTTGGTATAGATATGTGGATGACATATTAGCTTGTTTTATGGGTAGTGAGCGACAATTAGATGTGTTTTTCAACCACATCAATAATTTACACCCGAAAATTAAATTTACATTAGAAATTGAAGAAAATAGCTCAATCAATTTTCTTGATTTAAAAATTCAAAGAGTTAATAATGTACTTGATTATTCAATTTATCGAAAACCAACACAGACTGATGTGACAATTCCATTCAATTCTAACCACCCTGTCTCACACAGACTAGCAGCATATAATTCAATGATACATAGAGCTTTTTCAGTTCCTATGAACAAATGTAATTTTGATAGAGAGATTAATACAATTAGACAAATAGCAACATCTAACGGTTATCCATTAGATATGATAAATAAACTAATTAGTAAAAAAGAGAAAAAACCATCACATATGCAGGAAATATTTCTAATAATATTTCAAAGATAATATCTTCAGCAACGAATGTAACAATTTCTTTTAAAACAGAAAGTAACGTTAGTACAAAATTGTTAAATGTAAAAACAAAAATACCACTATTAAAGAAGTCAGGTATATATAAACTCAAATGTCCAGAATGTAATGCTGTCTATTTGGGTCAGACCCTTAGGAATTTTGAAATACGATACAGTGAGCACTTACGAGCTTACAGATTAAAACAACCAGATAAATCCCACTACGCAAAACATCTACTTGACACCAATCATTCATTGACACCTAACACAGAACTAGAAGTGCTGCATATTTGTGAAAAGAAACAAGAACTGGATTTCCTTGAAGAACTGGAAATTAGAAGACATTTAAGAAACCCACAATATGAAGTTGTCAATGAACAGTTAAATCTAGGGAATTCTCCACTAATAAACTGTCTTCTTAAGTGATAATTGTAAAGATCAGCAGATATAGTTTTCCTGGTTTTCTATATCATTGCACAGTTATACTGATCTTAATTGGAAAAATGATATCCAGGATATCACCATAGGGCTAATAATATCTAAGCTTCAATATTTGTAATATCACATCTTCTTCTTTTTCTATAAACATATATTAAGCCAATCACAAGTTAGGTTACTTCTTGGTCTAGCCAAAAATATACCTACTAAACATCAGGTAGGCATAAAATGAAATGTAACTTCTGTCATTCTGACGATGATATTGATTTATCGAAACAATTGTCAATTTTTTAGAATTTTCAATAACTTGTATTATATTGTGGAATTAACTAGAGACCTTGAGTTTCATTTAAAAACACTATTTTTTTATTATATATCTTCTTTAAAATATCACTTTTATGTTTTCTTGAAAGTTTGTTCCTCAAGACACGTTATGCATGAATATTTTATTCTTTTGAAAAATAGTGGCCACTGTAGACGCTATCGTCCTACAGTGGCCACATTTATGAAAAAAAGTAAGTTGCTTTGAAATAGGTTGTTTTTTTGATTCTTTGCAAAGTTAGCTATGGTAATTTGTAGCTAAATAATGAAAGTTTTGTGTGGTTTAATTATTTCTTCAAAATTTCTGGGTTAAAGTTATGTCCAACAAAGTAAAAATGTGGCCACTGTAGGGCATTCTCCCCTACTACAGCTATAGCCTTTGCGAAAGCCTGATTGAAAAGAGGGGAGTATATTATATTCATCTAAAGATACATAATATTTTCTAAAATCTTGGATAATACTGGTAATATACTAATAGGTCGTAATACACCAAGCTCTTTTACATTTTTAATTTGGGGGTATTGGCAAAACTCTAGCAATTTTCTGAGGAAAATATTATTTATCAAACAAGTATTGATTATGTCAGTTATATAGAGAACAATGAAAGGACAACACATAAGTATCATATCAATAATGAGTGAGTCGGAGCCTGCAGATTTAGATTTTATCTCCAACAATAACTTATAGACTACATTATCCTGCAAAACCTCAAACTCAAACAAATGCGAAAAAGCCTCTTTAACATTATTATTATTATTATTATTATTATAATGAAACAAAATGTAGAATAAAATTACCAATGCGTTACGCCATACACTGGTTCATTATCTAATTTTGATTTACAATTGGAATAACCCAAGGAAAGCATATTTTAACTTGTTTCACCTACAATACGAGTATTTCATATCTAAACGACTTTTATATAATCAGTTGAAATGAGTTTCAGTCTAATGAACTAAATAATTGAACATCTTTATTCGATTGACTTCAGATATTCTCCAGTGATTTCACTTAGGTCTATTATCATTTAATACCATTGCCAATAATATTCACGATAAGTGATACCAATACTCTTATTGAAAATCACACCAAATAACCGTCTGGATTGTTTTCCTACTCAAATAATTTGCTCTAACTAATAGAACAGACATTCAGTTTACAATTCTAATCATTTTTACAATTTTGGTACAGATATTAATTTTAGTTCTTAGGGCAGTCTCAACAGAAACGAAAATCCATGGCTTCATTTTTAACAACTGTACTATGAACAGACTTTTTTAAATTACTGATAATTTTGGAAAAGCCGTTATAATACTATCAAAATCGGATAACTAGCCTTTATGATGGCTTTTTTAGTAATGTGGATTATGATCTATGTATGAATAAGACATATAACGTCATATGAGTATTGGTCTGTTATTTGTCCAAAATCTTAGTTCTGAAATAAACACACTTGAAATTTAAACTATTGATATCTTTTTTGTTTTTTGACCTACCTCAATAGTTTCTTCAATTAGAATTAGCTCTTAAGTCTTTTATAAACTTTCATTAACTAATCGTCGCTAAAAATTAAATAATTTTCTATAATTTGGGAAAAATTGTTTTGGAGATAGAACAAAAAGCTTTATTTTCGAAATATTGGTAATTAAAACTGGAGATAGAACAAAATACAAGGAGATGGAACAAAGCAATAGCTCAAAATTATTCCAATATAAATAAACTAAACAATTAAATTTCTGAATTATTACTAATAAATCTATTACAATTTAAGCGTTCGAGTGACTTTTTTAGTTTTATTAATTTTTGGTGTATTTGTACTAGAACTCTGCTCATTTTTACTTGATATAGTCATAGCACTGACTTTGTTTTTTTTATTTGGTCGGCTTGAATCGTCTAAATTATGAAAGCTCTTTAAAAACGTTTGCATATAAAAGATTTTATCCTTTTCTGGCATAGTATTTAGCATATATTGCAATGCTGTCTTCTTAGCATCACTTATAGACCTTTTTAAGTCATTAACCGTTAATGTTGGAATGATTTTAAAATTTACAACGGGACTTTCTTGTTTTCTTAGAGTAACTTCCTTATTGATCCGCACTGCAATAAATTCATCAAGAAAACACGTTTCATATTTTAGTACAAAAGGCTCATCTTTTTTATACTGCAAGTGCTTTACTTGTGTATAAGGCACTTTTTTGTATTGAACTTGTGTAGCTACAGCTTGATAGTTGAGATAATCCTGAGGCTGCATCTGCAGTATTTGAAATGTTAACTTTCCTGGTAGAATAGATTGCAATATTCTTAATAAGCTTAATGAACTGTGTATATTCTGGTCTCTTATATGCCTCTCTATAACACAATGTGCTGAATCTATTTCTTGGATATTTCCGTGTCCAGGCTCAGAAAATTTTTGTTTTATTGTTTGCAGAATATTGCTCCCTAAATCCAAAAAACTCTGCAGTGCTACCGACATAAAGGAATTCTTGTTTTGCGAAACACAGCTGTCCAACCATAATATTATTTTTTCAATAGCTGGATTATCTTTGACCAGTGACTTTAAAATCTTAATTACAGCATTTGCTAAATGCACACCACCTCTTCCACAGATTCCCTCATTCCAGATACTACAATGTACTACTCTACTTATATTACAGTGTGCAGTTAAATTATAACATATGAGTTTCTGTTTATAAAACTGACTTCCTATATTAGTTTTTGGCAAACAAAATACGTTTTCCATGTCAAACGTGACTATAGCAGTGAGAGGATCCTTGTTTTCTCTGTCCTTGTCTCGTTCTTCTTTAGACTCTTTCTTTCCCTTTAAATGTTTTTCTTGAGCTAACATATTTTTTGTTTTGTTGTTGTTAACTCCAAATTCTATACATTTTTCACACTAGTCTTTTTTAGATTTGTGGAATGCAATATTAAACTTTGTGTCAAAAATATTCCTGTACATATAAAGCTTTTCTGGATGCTGAGTGGTTTGACAATAAAGCGAATACATTTAAGACACATTCAGATTGCTTTCCAGATACGTCTTACTTGTTGAAGCACGACAGTAGCGAGATTCAACGGCAGGAAATGATCTAATATGCTCTCTGACTCCATTTTATTCTCATCTGAGATCTTTTTCTTTACATTTTTTCCTTTAAGAGGGGATCTAGGAACACTTGAATGTTTGTCTTGAACATATTTAAAGAAATATTAAATTCTCTGGGAACTTATATATAAGGTTCCTAAAAAAACTTCTTGCACACACGAATTGTAATATTATCCACATAAAAATAGTAAAAAAATTAATACAATTTTCCTGATTGTTCGCTTTTCGTTCTTTTTCTAGCAGTCAAAGTCCTCTTAATATTCTCGCTGTAAAAGTGACCTTTTTTTGTGTCAGATCGCTTCCAAAATGCATCATGAATGCGTGCACTATCTTCTTTGGTAATTTTTTTGCTACACTGATATTTACACTGTAACTAAATACAATACTTTTCTTCTCGTGCAAGTTTCTTTTATTATCTTCATACTCTTGTTCGGCTTCTCTTTTCTTCTTTCGAACATTTTGCTTCCAGCTATCAGGATTACGAATTCTCTTTCGGGTTTTCTTTTTCTGTGTTTCATTCATATTGTTAACAAGAACGGCTGTATTGGATCCAGGTATAATGGTTCCATCCTCAAGTTCGATATCCATGGCCATTATGTTACTACTATCATATTTAGTAACAGGGGGACTATCCGTACTATTTATATTAAGATCAAGTGAATTAGAACTGCTTTTAGCCTGTTCTACAGTTTTTTCTACCGCGCTTTCTGTATGAGTGAACGACGACTCGTCTTCATCTGTTAGCAATAAAGATTCAAAAACTTCGTCCATAATTCTGAAATTATAAAAACAAGTTGTGAACACCGGTATACACAACATGCATTACGCAAAAGTTAACGATATTTATTTCTATTTATTTTCGTCTAAACAGATTATTATACAAAATAATTGGTGGCAAAGTTAGGAAAAAAGTGAGGTTATGTTTATATAATTTTCAGCCGTTTGTTATATTTGTTAGTTATCAACTGATAGGTGAAATTCACTTACCGAGCAACCTCTGGAGCCAACTCAGGAGCTGGAGAACTATTGCAACTATCCATGTTATTTAATAATAATACAAAAATATTACTTTTACTACAAATTAAATCACAAACAACTAACAAACACTGATAGAGAATTTAGTCAAATAACCAGACTTGTTTTGTTTTATCTCCATTCTAGTCAATTTAATTGGCTATTCTGGAGATACAACAAAACTATTTTATACAAACAAACTAATCGTGCTGGAGATATCGAGCTTGTAAGAATGGTAGGGAGGTAGATCAAAACAATTTTTAACTACATTTTGTATGTTAGGACATGGGACAAATTAAATTCATTATGCGACTCTCATCCCTAGCTCGCCGTAGTGGAGATAGAACAGACCAATTCTGGTTTTTAAAAACAGTAAAAATCTCTTAATACCAAAAAATGGAGATAGAACAAACCAATACTCATACGACGATAATACAATTTTTTATCCTACACTACTCGAAAACCCAATTTTCATTGCTCTATCGGGACAGGAAAGTAGGTACTTGCACGGCTGGGCGAGAAAAATGCTAAATAATGACTCGGCAGGCAAAACTGCTTCACAAAAATGACTCTAGATGGCACCTGTTATATACTTTAATTTGTTTTAAACGGGCCTGTTTTAATTGACACGAGAATAGTAGTTGAAGCACTTCAATATTAATATTTTACACAATATCTGTGGGGCAGCTTCTGCAATATTTCCACAACCGTTGACATATTCAGTTTCAATCATAATATTTTATTTTAATTTGTTCGTTACTTGTTGTTGCTAACTTACTATCAGCCTAGGTAACTTCACTGTCACAGAACAAGCACAAGTGTCATATGTTCATGCACTTGCTTCTTCTTTTTCATAGCTGCTAAGGAACGTTCTGTTGGTGCTATAAACTTAGCGTTTTATTATCACCCTATTATAAATAACGACGCGGCTGTCACTTTTAAATTTAAAATTAATGATTTACGGTTTTGTTTCCATTAGAACTAAGATGAAAAACAGTGTGTTACATAATATGAACGGCGGTTATTCTACGCCGGAAGAGATTACTCAAAAAGTAAGACAGGCTACCCTAAATTTGCTACCCGAAAAGTCAAAGGGAAAATATAACCAAATATATAAACATTTTATGGATTGGTGTTTATTGCATAATATTAAAAGGTACTGCGAAAATGTTATTTTGAACAAGTCATCTGCAATTCTCCATGAGTCGTTCATCTCATAACATTAAACGGTACAGTCAAAATATTTCTCACCTCTCTTTTTATCATTTCAGAATCTAATCACTTATGTGTAGGATGAAAACTATTGTGTGTTCCATGCCGCGAAAGTGGTTTTCCAGAAGTGGCCAGGCTCAACTACGCCTCGCCTGGCCATTTCTTCTGTCGGCCTGGAAAACCAGCTCTTTTGTGCCCAGGTACACAAATAGCTATTGTCGAACAAGAATAACAATTAAAATGGAAATATTGTGTTTTTGTTTCTATATTTCCACTTGATCCCCATCACTTTGATTATTGATTATCGGTTCACTCTTTGCATTATTAAATTCACAATAGAAATCCTAAAGATGTGAGAATGTATTTTATATTATTCATTGTATTCAAACTGTTTGTTCGTCAGTACACAAAATCTGGCAACAAGTGGATTTACCTTGTTTTGTGTGCCGCAGTAAACAAAAATAATCTAGAATGACTTAACTTTTCAATAAATATGTTTACTTGTTTTAATGCATATTAGGAGACAATTCCAATAATTTGATATATTTGGCTTTCTACTTTGTTTTTCCCTAGGACTTTGAGACTCGTTATTTTCTTGGAAAATTTGTCCCTAAATTTATACTCCATATTGTGAGCTATAGTTAAATTTGGAAAACTTACTTACCAATTAACACCATTAAAAAGAGTTCCAAGAATATGAATTATAATGTAGATCACTGAAAAATAAGATATATATTAGGAAGATTGATATGATGTTAAATTCAAAAGATGTGTACATATATGTTTTTTTTATTATAGCGCATCTACCTTGAGGGGTCATTAGCGATATTTGGTTTATACATATATATAGTTATTTACATTGGGTATTTTATAAAGAATTTATAACATCTATTAATTTATGAAATGTCTTTAGGTTACGAAAATTGTAGTTTGTTCCTAATACGTCGGATAATCCATTGTTGGAGAGTTGTGCCAATTGTCGCTGTTGTGTTAGTTGAGGACATTCAACAAGTAGGTGCTTAATAGTTAGTTTTGAGTCAGAATAGTTACATTTTGGTTCGGGATCTTTGTCCAATAGATAACTATGAGTTAGCCGGGTATGACCTAAACGTGGCCGCGACGATTTTTTGGTAGGACTGACCATGGTTTAATAGACTCTTTTACCTCGTTAAGCTTGGTTCCCGCTGTTTTCCATTTAGCTTCACAGGCACTTCACTTTAGATTGAACTATAGATTTAATATCCGCACATACTGAAAACTGCAATACTCGAGCATCTTCGTTGGTCGTGGCGTCTTTTGCTCTTTGATTAGCTTCCTCGTTGCCATCTAATCCTACGTGTGATGGGATCCACATAAAGATGATATCTTTATTGTTTTGTTGAGCTATTATGAGTTCTTCTTTAATTTTTAAGACAAGGGGGTGAATATTTTTTGTAAGGATTTTATTGAACTGAGGTAGTCTGTGAGAATAAAATGGTTTTGAAGATGAATTGATATTAGCTAAGGCTTCATATAGGGCATATAATTCGGCTGAGAAGATGGAATATGTATCTGGAAACTTATAAGTTGAGTTTGTAGTTACCACCGCGGCTCCAATGCCAGCTGCAGATTTCGAAGCATCGGTAGAGATTTGGTGATACTCTGTATAATCTTCTAGTATTGTTTTGAAGGTTGATCTAATACTGAAATTGGGAATCGGATGTTTATCTAGAGAGCTAAGAGTGGTTATACATTTGGGTTTTTTGATTTGCCAATGGGGGAGTAGATGTAGTCAGTCGAGGGAAACATTTGGGAAAGGAGAAGCTTAGTTTTTCAAGGTACATTTTTATTCTAGCAAAAAAGGGTTTGGGAGCATAATATTTAAATTTTGGAAGTATTGGGAAGTTTTTGAGGAGAGCAGTTATGCCTTGTAGGGTTGAACGGATTGTATATCGTTTTAGCTGCATATGTCAGGCTCAAGTACATACGCCTATCTTCTAAGAAAGGTTCATTAACTTCAGCATATAAGCTTACAACTGGAGATTTACGAAAGGCTCCCGTTATTATCCGTAAAGCCGCATTTTGTATTATATCTAACCGTTTTAGGGTCCGTTTGTTGGCTGACGAGTATACGATTGCCGCATAATCCAATTTAGATCTAATTAACGTCCTGTATAATTTGTGTTCTAAATGAAACTCAATGTTTCTAGCTAATTCCACAATATAATGAAAAATGTTGAAAATTCTAATAAATTGACAATTGTTTCGATAACTGAATATCATCGCAGAATGACATAAGTTACATTTCATTTGATGTCTACCTGATGTTTAGAAGTTATTTTTGGCTAGACCAAGAAGTGACCTACCTTGTGATTGACTTAATATATGTTAATAGAAAAAAGAAGAAGATGTGGTGATATTACAAATATTGAAGCTTAGATATTATTACCCCTATGGTGATATCCTGGATATCATTTTTCCCATTAAGATCAGTATAACCGTGCAATGATATAGAAAACCAGGAAAACTATATCTGCTGATCTTTACAATTATCACTTAAGAAGACAGTTTAATAGTGGAGAACTCCCTAGATTTATCTGTTCATTGACGACTTCATATTGTAGGTAGGCATCAAATTAAATGTAACTTCTGTCATTCTGACGATGATATTCAGTTATCGAAACAATTGTCAATTTTTTAGATTTTTCATCATATTGTGAAATTAGCTAATTTCATTTAAAACACAAATATTAGTAGATTCCACGAAATAAGGGTCGAGACAGTTAAATCCTGTATAATGTTAGGAGAGTGTCTCGATGAGCGCCCCAGTTTTTAGTGCATAGTGTTTTCAGAAGGTTAAGTCTCTTTTGACACGTAGATATTAAGTTATTAATGTGTGTATTGCAATTGAGCGTTCCATCAAAGGTTGTACCCAAAAAGTTTAGTGACTTTTCGGCTTTTATGATCTGCCCATATAAATGAATATCTGGGATGTTTACTGTCTTCTTTTTGGAGAATAACATAAAGCGGGTTTTGCTAGTAGAAAACATGAAGCCTGTTTTCTCCGACCATTTCTCTAGATGAGATATGAATTTAGATTGTTCACGTTCTTGCTTTTGCAATAGATAACTAAGTCATCCGCATACAAACGAGCTTTCATTGGTGGTTTTAATGCCTGTATGATATCATTCATTGTTATGATAAAATGGGTGGGGCTAATTACGGATCCTTGTGGAATGCCATTTTTTGTTTGTTTTAAATCTGACGTGGTTCAGTTTGCTAACACTCTAAAATTTCGTTCTTTCAAAAAGTTTTGGATAAAATGTAGACAGTAACTTGTTATATTCCAGCTCAGAAGTCTTTTGATAATGTAATCATGCCAGGCAGTATCGAATGCTTTGTTGATATCGAAGAAGATAGCTAAATATTTTTGTTTTTGTGCAAATGCCTCATTGATGTTACTTTCCAGATCTATAATATTGTCGGTAGTTGATCTTTCTTGTCTGAAGCCACTTTGTTCAGGTATTATTAAATTATGATGCTCTAATGTCCACAATAGTTTTCTGTTAATTATTTTTTCTAGTAGCTTACAAATCACTGAAGTAAGAGAAATTGGTCGATATGATTGAGGATTTGATTTTTGGCTTCGGGGTTTTAGAATAAGTATTATTAGGGATTCTCGCCATGCTTTTGGAAAGGTGTGTTGCAACCAGATCATATGGTAGAGATTTAGGAGATGTTCGTGGGCATTGGAAGGAATATGTTTTAAAAAGGTAGATGGAATTTGGTCAGGACCCGGGCAAGTATCTTTAAGGTTGGATAAGGCGTCTTCATATTCTGACATGGTGAGCGGTACATTTATAGGATCGTCATTTTCTGTAGTCACTTCCAGGCGATTTTGTTCTTCTTGTGTTTTGTGAGCTAAAAAAGTTTTCGTATAATTGCAATCGCTGGAACGGTTCTCGCACGTTACAGCAACCGCATCTGCAATAGTTGAGTCAGTTGTCAATATAGTTCCTCCCATGTTGAGTATTTTTATATTATTACGAATGAATGCCAGATATTTTGCGTACCTTCTGCCAGACCTCTGTCATTGGCGTATCTGGGTTTAATGATGAGGCATATTCAGTCCAAGATTTGCGATTTGATCATGTGCCTTGATTTTGCACGTAAGTTTAAAAATTGAAGTTTGTTTTCCGGAGTCTTATATCTTTTGTATCTTTTAAAAGCTTTTTTGCTGGCTCTTAGAGCTGCTTCGCAATCGTTATTCCACCATGGGACCGGAGTGTGCTGTTTGGTGTAAGATGTGTTTCCAATTGATAAATTTGCTGCATATTTTATGGTTTCTAAAAATTGTTCTAATGATTCGTCTATATTAGGTAGGATAGCACAAGATTTAATTTTTTTCTTCAATGACAATGGAGTAGAGTTGCCAGTCAGCAGTTTTAAGTTTCCATTTAGGAAGGAAGTTTTGTTTGGTATTATTCTTTGTATTGTTGTATATAATAATGGGGTAATGGTCACTACTGTAGGTATAACCTAGTCTGTCCCATGTTAATGAAGGAGTTAGGGTTGGATCGCAGATTGTAAGGTCAATACATGAGGATTCTCCGGTCTGTATATGAAATATTGTGGCAGAAAGTTGTGAGCATTGAAATCTCTTAGTCTGATTCTAGGATGGAGGATTTGTTGTATCAAATTGCCTAAGTCCTGCTGGTTTATTTGCGATCCTGGAGGAAGATATAGGTTGCAGATATGTAAGTCTTGTTTGTCATGGATCTTAATGGCAATGGCTACACGATTCTCGATGTTTCTAAAATTTTTGAAATTGGTTTAATGTTTGGAAATTGCTATATTTTAGGTTGGTTTCTTGCAAACAAATTATGTCAGATTTAAATTCGTTTATGATCTTTTGTAGTATTGGAAGTTTATCAATGAAACCATTTTGGTTCCATTGTAAAATAGATGAGAAAGAATTGAAAATGGATAAGTATTTTAATAGCTTGCCGTTTGTGAACAATCGCTCTCCTGTTCTGTATCTGAATAGGTTAATTGCAGGTGTATCAAAAGGTTTTTCTTAATTTTTGTACATCTTGTTTTGATAACCCGGTGGGTAAAATGCAGATAAATTTTGGTTAATATATATATTAGTGCTGTGAGGTCAGTTGTGTAGTCTTGAATGATACTTACCGGGTCGGCTGATCCGTAAACGTTTACGAAAAGATCTGATATTTGGGTGAAGTTGAGGATAAAAGGTGGATTGTGTTCGTTGATAATTTTTCTCACTGGCTCCATAAGAACTTCGATTGGAAGATTTTTGTTGTTGTTTGTTTTGATTTTCTTTGTTTGCTTTAGGTTGCGGTTTAGCGAAAGGGCCTCTCTTGGTTTCGTTTGTTTCTTCTTCTGGTTGAGGAGAAGGTGTCTCTATTTCCTTAAATGTAGAAATGTAGAATTTTGCTCGGAGGATGTAGGTGTTTCAGTATTTATGTTTATTGGTTGTTTGTTCTGGGAAATGGTCTCAAGTGGTGCGGTAGGGGTACTAGTAATGGGAGGTGGAGAGTGTGATGCTGTTTCGCAATTTACAGCGGTGTGACCTGGCTTTTTACAGGAAAAGCAGAGTGAGTCTTGGGAGAGGAAAATTCTGTAAGTTGTATCCTCATAATTTATCAAAAAAGATTCTGAAAGTGTGTGTGCTGGTGGAGTTATGAAAACTTGACGTCTGAAGCTGTAACTGTGATTAGATTCGGGGAGATTTGAGCTGATTCTAAGAAATGACATCGTAGAAAGAGTGGTAATGCCCAGTTTGCCAAATTCATTCACTAATATAGCGTGTGGTGTAGGACAAGCCTTTCTTAGGGTGTTACATATTTACGGGCCTGCACAATTTCATTGGAAATTTTGATCTTTCCTTCGTGATTAGTAATGAACTTTTCTACTATGCTAGGACTAGTAAGATACAAGCAAATTCTTTTGTTCGATAGTCTTGAAGTGAATAATATATTTTTGGGTTCAATAATTGTTCCTAGTGGTATAAGGTAATCTTGGAGTGTTACGTTTTCTATAGCAGGAAAGATTATTGCTTGCTCTTTCTTTGGGAAGTGTTGTTGAGAAGTTACATCTGAGTAGGCTTTTAACGTGTTATTCTGAGAACCCTTGTAGTCAGAAGTCCCAGCAGATAGTGTTGACATATTCATATTTTTGTACGAATTTTCACTCATGAACCTGAATACGGACCTGTTCTTTGAGTTTCGTCGAACATATCGGTACAAATAAGAGTAGAGGTTTGACTCTTTTTGTTCGCGATACTTCCAAAAGAAACTTGCAGGTTAGGTGATTCAAATTAATGTTTACGTTTAGATATCGAAAAACTACTTACGTATATGGTTAAGTACACTAATACGTTGTATATTAAATTCAGTATATGTTTTGAAACACGATAGACCACTGTTTAAATATTAATTTGTTACGAGCTGACATTTTATCTGCATCCGTGATAGATGCAAGGACCGAACTGTACATATATGTTGCTAGACAAATAGTTATAACAATTGATTTACTTTCTTTCTATTATTATATCAAACATGTTTGTACATTTAACGACATTGCATCTATGTATATGTTTATCTATCCGTATTATAAGCCTCAAGAGTTCACTATTGAACATAGGACTCTTCTTTCTCCTATCGTGGACAAGCTGGTCTCTGTGTACCAATACCTCAATCGATCTTAATCTTAATTTTCGCTTTAATTCTGTCGCTTATTTAGACCCCAACTTTTGTTTTTTCCCCTATCTGTCAGTTTTACATTCTTCACTTTTTACATGGATCTGATTGATATAGCTATTTTATCGATGTTTTCGGTGGACAGGGATTATACATTGGTTGTATATTTTTCTTCACAGGTATTGGGGGTATTTTCTATCTATCTGAACGCTTTCGAAATAATGCCACTGTCAATATTTTCCTCCTCTTGACCTCTCATGTGTCTTTTTTCCCAGAAATATCCGTGTCACTGTAGTTTCGAGTTATTCTTATTATTTACTTACGGCGTTTGCCTTATTATAATTAATTTGTAGTTCTATTTTAGTCGTTTCACGGTATAAATGTTTACTTACTGTTGCCATAGACTCAACAGAATATTGAATGGAAGAAGTTCACTGAAATTCATCAATTTATTCTAATTGTCGATAACAAATCTGTTTTATCGTTGTCATATCGTTATCGGATAAGTACCAATGATCCTTAATTTTTTGTGAATCCAGTTGATTTGCTTACATCAGAATATACTGAGAAAGTTACCAACGTGATATTTTATAGGTTGTGCCAGATGGTACACATTCTTCCATTTTATAAGACAACATATTGTTCATACTATATGAGTATTTTTTCGTAAGATAGCTGCCGCATTCATAATCTACTAAAAACCCGAAATTGGTTATAAAAATCTATGTTTGAAGCTATAACGTCCATATGTTGATATGGATGAATCATGGGCTTATTATTTGGAGAAGATTGAGCGGTGCGGACTGGAAGTGGCTGAAGAAAAGACGGTGGGGCTGCTAGTGAAGGGCCGGAGCAAGACGAGGGAAGTGGGGGTGATGATGAAGGGTACGAGAATTCGTATGGAGGAGTTGGTGAAATACCTAGGGGTGTAGTTGGAAAGCAAACCATCGTTTAAAACGGATATGACTAAGACGGCACAGAAGGCGGAAGCAAGGGCAGCATGGCTGGGAAAAATTGCTCTGTAACGTGAAAGGGCCGGGAGAATGGAAGAGGAGAGTAATTGATAGGACAATAGAGCAGAGTATGCTGTATGGTGCGGAAGTGTGGGGAGAAAGAGCAGGAATGAATGCGAGGGTTAGGCCACTCCTGCGAGTGCAGAGAGGGATACTCCTTAGGGTGATGCAGGGCTACAGGACAGTGGGGGGACTGGAAGCAGTGGTGCTGTCAAGGTCCTACCCACTGGACGTGATGGCTAGGGCCAGGAATAAACACTGGAGGAGTGCGACGAGAGGGGAAGTACAGAAATGGAAGGTAGGAGGAGTATGAGGGCGCTCTGAAAGGAGCTATTAGGAGTAGGAGAGATTGGATGGACCGGAAGTTCGGGGAGGTGAACTACTACTTGACACAGGTACTTACTGGACATGGGTCGAGAGTAGGGTACCTCCACAAGATTGGGAGAAGGGAGTCGGGACTGTGCGAGAGGTAAGAGGTGGAGGATGCTGTAGGGCATGTGTTTAGATGCTGGAAAAATGAGGATGTGTTGAAGAGGTTGGCAAAGGAACAGGGTGAGGAGGTGTATTGGGAAAAAATGGTGGAGATAATGCTGAGGGGGGAGGAGGAATGGAGAGAGGTAAGTAGTGTGGTGGAGAGCATGACTAGGGGTAGGGAAGGGCTTGATATGGCATGAGAGGTAGGAGCGATAGAAAGGAGAAGATGACGGCGTGATTGGAGAGTGTGTGAGGGACCGCCGACCGCCTTGAAGTATGTTAGGGTAATGATTCCGAGGCGAGAGTAACGGCGAGACAGAGGTGGGTATGTTTGGTAGGCATCCCCTTGGAGATGAGTCCAATACTGTCTGGGTCCTGAGAATGATCCATTCGAACATGAGTTTCTCATCTCAGCCCGAAAAAGAAAACAAATGGGCTTATTATTATACAGCAGCCATTTTCTAAGTGTGTTCCGCGGAACCCTAGGGTTCCGCGATACCCCCGTAGAGGTTTCGCAAGAATTCAGAAATAAAAATCAAAATATCTCTCTCTGGTCGAACGTTTTGACACGGGCGTATCACGAGACGCAGCCGAACTTAGTCGCCACCCACAACAGTACAGTACTATGCCGCTACCGCCGATATCTACTTGTGCGCGCTCACAAAGTCGAAATTGTTTACACCGCATTTTTTGTATTTCTATTCTTATTTCCGCTTTCTATTTATCAAAGGCGTTGTGAGCCCGCAGTCACTTTGATAAAAGCAACTTCTGAGATAAGACACTATAAATGTGAACAAGCGACTTTCGGGTCTAACTTCAAAACATGAAGCCGAAATTATTTACACCGTTTTTTTTGTATTTCTATTTTTATTTCGGCTTTTTATTCATGAAAGGCGACGACTCCAGTATTTTTGAGAATGTTCGAGATCGAGGTTAGGACTATAAAAAATACGAAAGCGCCTCAACACCATCAGTCGACGATTAGCGTTCGGAGCGATAAGTACCTACCTACTTACAAGCTGGCTAGCGAATTGCGAATTTTAAGTGTTTAGGTATTGTTCTACTGCTGCATTCTGATTGTATCAGTTTTGTACATTTCTTCTTTGGACTAAACGCTTCTACGCAGTAACATTATTAATAAAGAAGAATAGAACGTTGGCTTAAAGGCGTTAAACGTGTTGCACCATCTTCTAACAAAGCCGAATGTTCAAAAGCAGTACGCGCGGAATATACAGCAACTACCGATCCAGACGATGATGCAACGACGTCAAACTGCACAGTTTCAGAGGCGAATAAAAGGAAGTATGATGAATCATATATCAGTTTCGGATTTGTTGATTCCAACGGTTCACCTCTCTGCATGTTATATAGTAAACTGCTTCCTAATAGTTCCATGGCACCTGCCATATTACGCCGACATTTGAAAACTGTCCACCCCGAGTCTAAAGACAAGAATACAGAATTTTTTGTACGTGAATAAACACTTTTTTGTACGTAAAAAAGAACAGTTATTGGAAAGTCTAAAGACGATGATGTTTGTAACTCAAACTGTACGAATTTGATTTAACAACCAAATTCTCCCTGTAATCTATATCTCAACTTCCCCCTGTATGAAACAATTCATATATCCTGCACCGATCATATATCGTTCTTCTCAAACATTTAATATTTCTTTACATCGACAAAAAATCCATTTTAACGTTACTCTCACATAAGAAACAGATAATTATTGTATCATGATATTTCCACTTAATATTTCAAACCTTATCGCTTCATAAAAACTCTCCTCAAACTCCGTTCTTGAGAATGGACGCCAATGCCCCCCATCTGGCCTGGGGGAGCTCCAATACCAATAAACGGGGTGAGTACCTTATTGATTACCTAATAGAGTCGAATCTAACTTTATTGAATCAGGGCCGCAAGCCAACTTTCCAACAAAGAAGGGGAAATTTGCTTAGGGAAGAAGTTCTGGACATAACTTTGGCCAGCCACTTTGTGGCTAGCAAAATTAAGGGCTGGGAGGTATTAGACGAAGCCTCAGCGTCGGATCACAATTACATATACTTTACTATTAAGTCGACCTATAAAAAAGAGACTTATAGAAACCCAAGGAATACAGATTGGGAAGCATTTCGGAAGAAATTGGAAACCATTCTAGCCTCACTTGGGCCAGTCTCAGGGCAAGGGGTTGAGAGAATGATATGTGACATTAACAATGCCATAATGAACTCATATACCGAGACCTGCCCTGAGACGGTCAGAACGACCAACAGAAATGCACGTTGGTGGAACAGGAAGCTTGGATCGATGAGAAGGAACGTTCGAAGGCTGTACAATCAGTGCAAACGCACAGGAAAATGGGACATTCATACGAAGGCGCTCACTGAATTCAATAAAGCAATGAGGAAAGCCAAGAGAAGCTCTTGGAGAAATTTCTGTCAGTGCATTGAAAGTGTCTCTGACTGTGCAATACTTCACAGAGTCATGGCTCAAAATCCAGTTAACACTCCAGAGACCTTACTCAAAGAAGACGGCTCACACACGGATGGACCGGAGGAGACACTGGCAGTAATGCTCAGTACGCACTTCCCGGGATCCACCGAAATAAAAGTCGAAGCAACGAGTGAAGTCAGAGAAGAACGGCAAGTTGCCCGCGGTGTGGCAACTCGTGATAGTTGGACTTGTGCAAAGTCCATAGTCACATATGCGTCTGTGACATGGGCTATTCAATCTTTCAATATCTTCAAGGCGCCTGGAATGGACGGAATTTCCCCTGTACTACTCAAAAAAGTGCCCACATAATAACTCCAAGACTTGTAAATCTGTTCAGACTAAGCCTAGCCACAGGAGTTATACCTACGGTGTGGGAAATCTCCAAGGTGGAATTCATACCAAAGCCTGGAAGACTCTCGTCATTTCTTGTCATTTCTTCTTAAGGCATTAGAGAAGATGATAGATAGGCATTTGAGGGTCACGGTGCTGGGCGACAAGCCGCTGCACCCCAATCAACATGCCTACCAAAGTGACAAATCTTGCGAAACAGCCTTCAGCCTTGCATAGCTTGAGCAAGATAGAGCAAGCCATTACTTACAAAGAAGTTGCACTGGCTGTGTTCCTAGATATCGAAGGAGCATTTGAGAATACGAGCACTCGCTCAATATTGTCAAAGCTGGATAGGACAATCACTCGATGGATAGAGAACATACTAAGCAGCAGGAGAGCACAAGCATCCCTGTGTGGTGTCACAAGAGAGGTGAAGGCAGAAAGAGGATGCCCACAGGGAGGCGTTCTGTCACCAAAGCTGTGGAATCTGGTAGTCGACGACCTTCTTGCCTCACTAAACGAGCAGGGGTGGTATGCTCAAGGATATGCAGACGACATCATCATTCTAATACGGGGAAAACACGTGGGCATCTGCCTGGAACTAATGCAGAGGGCAATGTCCGTAGTGAAGAGATGGTGTGATGCGGAGGGATTGTCTGTCAATCCCTCGAAAACCATCATGGTACCATTTACAAAACAGCGAATCGCAGAGATTACTAGTGTGCCAAAACTCTTCGGCAATCAGATAAAGGTTGCCAGGGAGGCAAAATATCTAGGAATCCGGTTAGATGACAAGCTAACCTGGAGCAGCCATCTAGCGAGCATCACAAGCCGTTCTCAGATTACGCTAATAACGATGAGACGAGCAATTGGGTGCAACTGGGGACTAACTCCGACAATGGTAAACTGGTTGTACACCAGAGTAATCAGACCAATGATGGTGTATGGTGCGATCGCATGGCGGCCTAAAGTTCAGCAAAGCACAGCCGCCAAAACGGTTTCTAAAGTGCAGCGAGCTGCGTGTCTGGGCATTACAGGCGCCATGAAGGGCACCCCAACCGCAGCATTGGAAATACTGCTGAACATCCCACCATTAGATCTCTATATACAGGGGGAGGCCAAAATAGCTGCATACAGAATGCAGTGCAATGGCAACTGGTGCTAGAACCATGCCATGAAACATACTAAAATACACGACACCATGAGGTGCGACATCATCGAAATGCCACCTGACAGAATGCCCAAGGTCTTGGAAACTGAGATACCATATCGTGTCAACTTGAGTGGCAGATCCGAATGGGCCCAGGGAGAACCTCAACGCATGTTGAACAGTATCAGCTGGTACACCGACGGGTCAAAGTCCCTAACGGGTACAGGAGCAGGCGTTTACAGCGTCAGACCCAGGCAAAGCATAAGTGTTTGCCTTGGCAAAATGACGACCGTATTTCAAGCAGAAATAGCTGCACTAATCGAATGTGGCAGAACTTATATAGACAGGAAATATAACAAAAAGACCATCTATGTGAACACGGACAGTCGGGCGACCCTTTTGGCCTTAGCAAGCCACAGCTATACGTCGAAGATAGTGTGGAGCTGTGTGAAAATGGGGATTGAAATAACAAATCCCATTTGCAGGATGTGTGGAGAAGTAGAAGAAACCACAAAGCACGTGGTCTTCGATTGCCCTGCCCTGTGCAGAAGGCGAGCCTCCTGTCTTCCTATGCACAAATCAGGAAGGAATGCAGGAAAACATAGTCCGACGAATCTCAAATGTTCGCTAATAATTTAGGATGGGACTCTGCTTAATACCTGTGAGTGGGGGTGCACAATAAGCCAATCAATGGCTGAGCGGCAACAAATAGGGCACCTGAACCCTGACCCCATCGTGACTAAAAAAAACTCCGTTATCTGTAACAACCAAACCTTTTCCAAGCCACAAAAAATCACCCCAAAACGTGTACTCTCCACTCGCTGTATCTGACCGTTACATTTCAAATTCTCTTATCCCATTGGTCAAATCCTAAGATGATTCTCCTTCCTATCACCCACTTTATCCGACCTATAAATATGCATAAAACCTTAATTTTAAACACTTCCCAGTAGTCATTCATCTCGTCATCAGTCAGCCGTCGTACATAATGGTACTAATTTTATAAGAGCACACCGGCGTTGATACCCGTAAATCATTTGTGCAATTAAGTAATAATCATTCATTAACTCCATGAGATCATGTGATAGATAACCAAAAGTGCAAAACGCGTCTAATTCAGTGAATTCTTAATTGTTCATGCAAAAGAACAATCTATAACTTCGTACAATATAGTTAAATTAAAGTGAAATAATCGTTTATGTTATTAATCCATCATACTCCTACAAATCATACAGTGAACAACACATAAGGTCCTTCGAGTCAAACAGTGAAAAATACAAACTTCCCGTTCCATTTATTGTCTCTAATATATAAACAAGGGACAATAAAACACAAACTATTAATGAAAAGGCCACGGAGGCATCATATTTAGTTAGCTATCGCATTGCACAGGCAGGTGAAGCACACACTATCGTTGAGAATTTAATAAAGCCATGTGTGTCAGACATAATAAAATGTATGCTTGATGAAAAATGTGCAAAGCGTCTTTCTACTGTGCCGCTATCAAACGATACTGTTTCACAGCGAATTCATGATCTGGCAAGCTACGTCAAACAAGAACTAGTTACACGTCCACAAAAAACCCGATTCGTCTTGCAAATGGACGAGTCGACTGATGTCGCTGGCTATCTTGCTGGTTGTCGTGAGATATCCATATGAAAGTTCCTTAGCAGAAGACATGTTTATGTGTTCATCGCTGCCCACAAACACTACCGGAGAAGAAATTTTTAATAAAATAAATATATTTTTCAAAGAAAATAATCTCAGTTGGAACGATTGCATTGACATTTGTACAGATGGGGCCAAGGCGATGACGGGTAAAACAGCAGGAACAGTGTCATAAAAAATAAAGCGCCTAATTGTAGTTCCAGCTATTGTATCCTGCATAGACAAGCAAATGTCAAATTTGAAATTAGTTATGGATGAAGCGGTAAAAATAATTAATTTTATCAAATAACGACCACTAGAATCCCGATTGTTCTCATCATTGTGTGAACATTATGGCAGCAAACATAAAACACTGCAGCTCCATACAGAAGTGCGATGGTTGTCTCTGGGTGAAACATTAACAAAGCTATTTGAACTTAGAGCTACAAATGTTTCTTTCAGATACTTCTTTTAATTTGGAAGATCGTTTGTATGATAAAACTTTGTTTTTATATTTTTGGACACAACAATAATTCCTACAACTTTTGTGGGGGTACAGCACTTTTATTAATGTTAAACAAAGAAGTTAGCACAAGTGTTACAAATTACATATTTTGTAAAAATGGATCCTCATCAATGTAAAATTTTAATCTAATTTTTTAGATTACTATTTAAAAGCCAGAAACAAGGCAAGGCATGCTGAGGACACTAGTGACTTGAATACCGAAGAGGAATCATTAGCTACAAAAAGAAAAATCATTCAAATAAAGCTTTCATTTAGTGACAGCAGCATGAGCAGCGAAGAAAGCCAGCTTCCACCACCACCAAAATTAAAAAAAATTTAACAGTCAAAAGACCAGTGAAGTTGGGTTACTGCACAAAGTAAATTGTAAATATTTAAGATTTCTTTGTATTTTTTTGAAAAATTGTGTTGTCGTAAACCATCCTATAGCCTAGCAAAAAATTAGGAGTCCGGGATTAATATTTTTTCATGTACAATATTATTTCAGAATATATCTTAATCACGTGACAATCTAGTAAACCGTGTTCTAGTCGATTCATCCCTCTTTACTGTCAAATTTAAAAGGGAAAAGTGACTTCTCATTCATAGACTGATACAGATTACGCATGTGAGTTCCAGACTCCAATATTTTGTTAGACAATAACACAAAATAGGTACATACCAACATTATTCTTGTTTTTTTTTTAATTTTCAGCATTAAAAAATAATACAAAAAGTATCTGGGATAATAAATTTGATACCTCCCTGAGTGGTAAATATTCTTATTTTGTACCAAATCATTTGAAATTTTAAATATTCAAAATATTTCAGGCAGAGCTAATAACAACAGTTATTTTATTGAAAATATTGCTGATAATTGTCAAAATTTGGATGTTATAAACAGGTAACATAATATTTGTTAAGTATGTTGTGATGTTTATATACTAAACGGGTTTTCATTTAAACAATTTTACATTATCAGTTTTAACATTTAATCCTAAAACTCATAATGTGTATTATTCCCAAATATGTATTATTTCTTAGAAAAAAACCTTAAAACAATAATACAACAAAATCATATGCTGAGGGCATTAGTAACAGATAGTCTGGCTGAAATTAAATACATAAAAGAAGTTTTTAAAGCGACAAAACTGGAAAAAAAGTAGATTTTTCATTTTATACAAAATTTCCGAAAGTACAGTTTCCCATAGCAACAGAAGAAGAGCTAGAAGCACTTAAAGTAATTTTGATGAATAAAGATGAATTTAATAACGGGGTAAGTATAATTTTGAAAAAAAAACTTGCACACCTTTAATAGGTGGCCTTAATTAAAATATTTTCTAACCCAAACAATATTTTCGCAGGTGATTGAGCTTTCTAAGCTGGGAGGCTCCAATAACTATAATTTTGTGAAAAGAGCCCTTAGTTCACTGCTCAGTGATGAGGTAGCTGTGAAGTATAGCTGGCTGGGGCGAAAAACAAAAAAGGATTTTCATAGTCATTTAATGGCTAAACTGATAGTCTAAGCCTAAGCCTGCTAGTCTAATAAATAACTATTAATCTTTTCTGTTTTATTTAACTGATTAGTGTGTATTCTATAATTTTTTTTCTGATGAAATTTTTGATACCCACATAAAACATTTTTTGTAATATTTATCCGTTCTAACATTTCTTCCTAATTTCCTACCACAATTTTCTTTTCTCTCTTTTAGGTTCAGCTGAAGCAGCAAATATGGCAGCAACAACTAATGAAACCGAAAAGTCCATCCAAAACTGGTTCAGGAGAGCAAGAAAGAGAAAAAATAATGTTGTTAAACGGTTATAATGGTGTATTGATGTTTATTAAAGAGTGAAAAAGTAATTTGATTTCTTTTATTGTAGATGTGTACAGTCTAGAACTCATAAAAGTCTAAAGTTATCTTGAGATAACACAGTGTTGCATATACCTTATTGCTTTCATAATTTCAAATATTTTATTTTTCTATAACTATAAGAAGTTTAAATTGTATATTTACTTGATGTAACTTCGTTTAACCGCTATATATAACACATACTAGTATGTAAAAAATATTCGACACGTTTCACTAACACATTTACTTAATATTAAATGTTATTTTTTTAATTTTGCTGTGTTAATGAAAAATTTATATTTTGTATGTACTTGTATGTGTTATATAGTGATTAAATGAATTTCCGTCAAGTAAATGGATGGCTCAATTAAGTCCAGAACTGTTTGCCCTAAAGACGTCCAAGATAGGATGTCTTGAAGACGTACAAACTGGATGTCCCAAAGGCGTGTAAACTGGATGTCTTTAAGACACTTTGTTTTGTAACAATGTACGTCCTAAAGACGTCTTTAAAATATTTTTTTGGATATTGGCGTACATCTTAGAAACATCATGAACGTCGTGATCAAACGTCTTTAAAACGTATTTGTGCTATCTGGGATATTGCCAAATATTTAAGTATTGAAAACCGAATGGAATACATGGGACACTGCTTTCGCAGATCTTCAGCAACTTTATTAATGGAATCAGGGGCAGACATATTAACATTAAAACGTCATGGAGGGTGGAAATCCTCAACTGTAGCTGAGGGCTACATCGAGGAGTCAATTTCCAAAAAAAAACAAAAATAGCTGCTCAAATTCTAGAAGGTGAACTAAGTACCAGTACCGGAAGCTTCACAGTCCGAAAAAGAGCCGTTTTAAGTGAAGAACCTGATGAGACATCTACAAGTAGAAATGAAACTAAAATTCAAAAAATCAATGTCCATCACTAACAATTGTAAATTGCGCTAACTGCGATATTAAAATCGAAATCAACTCAGAAAAATAAAATTAGTATAGTTTATTTACGATAAAAAGACGATGATGTCATTTTTAGTTACTTTCCTGCTTATCAGAATAAATATTAATTTACCAACTGTGAATACAATTTATCCTCAACAGCCAGAGCAATTTACAGCTAACGGGTTGGCAAAACTTCAAGACGTTTGCCATGTTCCGATATTCCCGAACAGTACTGCCCAGTAAATTTAGCCGTTCCAATTTTACTGAAATTCACTGGCAATATTTTCGCGCCACTTTCTACGAAGCCCTGTTAGAGACTAAAAAATTTACTGGTGCTACTTTAACAGAAATGGTCATGTAGTTGCAGTAATGTGACAGTTGACAGTACATGAATGATAAGTTGTTAATGTTATAGATTAAAAAATATTGTTATTCCAACCTGCAAACAGCAAAAAATGTATAAAGTTGTACTGAAAGATTTTAGCGTAGAAGTTGATGCTGAAACCGCTGCTAATCTTCAAGGTTTAAGAATGATTTTTTTTAGATGCGAATTTTGCTGGGCAATATTTGTAGGCGATCAGTAGAGAGTTTCAAAACTGACAGAGTTCTCTTTACTTACCTGAAATGTAGTTTGAAAATATCTGGAGTATAATTACCAACTACATTTTGAATGTAACCCTCTATTCGTGGTATCCTTTTAATTGGTCCTCTAATCTTAGGAATAATATAAATTTATGGAATCTTCCATCCATAGGTTCATTATAAATTGAGGTACTTGAGCTATCTGATTTTTCTGATGAATCAGAATCGCTATCACTTAATATTTCATCCAATAAGATACGATTCATTTCCTCCATCGTTTCAATAAACATGAAAACAATAGGAATATGTTATTTTCTGTACAACCAAAGCTTGTCACCGATCTACTGCCCGAATTGTTCCGAAATGAATTTGCAGTTTAAGATTACTGCCACTGTCAAGCGTTCCGAAATACTTACTGTGGCCAGTAACTCTAGCAATATCGGAACGTAGCAGTTGTCAAATCAACTGGTAAAATTCCCCAGTTTGTTTTGACGTTTATTGACATTCGACCATCGTCTAATATTCACAAGTTTTTTTGGTGCTTTTAAATTCATTGCTTTCCCACAGGATATAGCCCAAAAAAGGAACGAGAAGAAGAAGAAGAAATTCATTGCTTCTTTAGGATTAAAAAAACAGTTATCTTCATAACTAATTATTTAGGCAAATCTGCACTGTGTGGTTAATAAAATGCCGAAGCAGCTGAACAGAAAATGTCAAGAGATGTTAACATCTCTGTTGAGCTGTTTTGAACGCGAATGCCGAAATGCGGGCCCGCTTCTCCGGCTTACTGCTGTAAGAGACGAAAGTAATGGTATTCGCTATTTGTATTCATTATTATTAATATTATTGTTACATATTTAAATGTAAATGTTTTTAATGTTAGGTTAGGTTAATTAAACTTGATAATATATTATTCTTTCATAAATTGAAGTCATTATATTGTAGAGAGTTACAGAAGCTTTACAACTTAGTGTAATAAACACGAGATATGACACCCTATATAGACAATTTCTTTTTTAATTCAAAATAATTATTAAATTGACGACCTCAAATAAAAGAAATTACATAAACAAACGGTGTAAAGACAAGGTTAACAAAATATATCAGATTATGATTAGGTCAGGTTTTGTTTACCATAATAATAAACACGATATTGAAAATGGACCTTCACTGAAGGTGAACTCTAGAAATAAATATCAAAAAAATTGGGGAATCAAGAGAGTCAGTGAAAAGAGAGAGGAAGTATCTCTCCCCTGGTGAGGCAAGTCTAAGTATTGACGGGCCCTCACCCTCAAGCAGTAATAGTGTGCAAATTTATGTGACTAGTGGGATTTCAAAACGTAAGTTTTTAAAGTACAATTATTTTATATTGGATATTGAACGGGGATATTATATTCTCCTTTAACTTAACCGGGTATCCCAAGACAGTTAAGGGACCCCATAGTAATTTACAGTCATATCTAGTGTTTCTTATATATCAGCGCCCCTCATCTACTGGTAAGGCCAAATTGTAGAGGCATCTTATTTAGCTATATTCAGGGACCATTTTCCTGCATATGTATATGTTTTGTTTTTCTTGACTATTTGAGAATTGCGTAGAGGTATTTACATTTTAGAGATTTTCCAATTTTACTTGAGATTATAATTAATTCTATTTCAGAGATATTTACGTTATACTAGAGATTATATTTAATCCTATTTTAGAGATTTTCAAATTTTACTTGAGATTATAATTAATCCTATTTCAGAGATATTTACATTATACTAGAGATTATACTTAATCCTATTTTAGAGATTTTCAAATTTTACTTGTGATTATAAATATTCCTATTGTATAGATTTTACATTATACTGGAGATTATATTTAATCCTATTTTAGAGATTTTCCAATTTTACTTGAGATTATAAGTAATCCTATTGTAGAGATTTTACATTATACTGGAGATTATATTTAATCCTATTTTAGACATTTTACATTTTACTAGAGATTATAGTTGATCCTAGGTTAAAAATTTTGATAATAGCGCGCAGACATTTATATTATATTAGGGCTCACAGACAGTCCTATCTTAATTTTTTTCTTTTCCGAATTTTTTACTTGATACAGTTTTTTTCTCTTTGTAATATATGTTTGTATATATTTTAACCTTTCAATTTATCTCCATAACCTCAATCCTCACCACCCCCATACCCGTCAAATAGGACGGACCGGCTAAACCTGCACTACGAACTCGGGCTTGGCACACTGTATAAGCCCAAGGGGCCCCACGACGTCTTTGATCGCTCGATCTTGGAACAACCCCTCCCTCGAGGTAATCCCGCAGGGAGAATTCCTGGTTCTACAATTTTTGTGCCGCAAGGCACTGGTGACAGCACGCTGCAACGATCTTGGGAGAAGTGAAAAACAAAATATAAGAGATAAACGAGTTCACTACACCGTCTGACAGCGGTAACCGAACGCAAATTTAGTACATAGGAAATACCATTTATTATACTGGTGAGAACGGTTTCCAAATTTACCATTAATTACACTTGTAAATAGGTCAATTTATTACACTGGTGACAGCGGTTTGCGAACCATACACAATTGGAACAACCTCACCCAGGGAGGGTGACAGCGGTTGTCCAAAACCATTTTCTCTCTGAGAGGTAATACCGGTTGACTGGAACCACACCCCACGAGCGGTGACAAGCGGTTCAGCAACCATATCCAGGAGGGAAAACAATGGTTCACAACCAGTGTCTAGTGTAGCGCAACATAGAGCCTTCGGGACCACAGCTTCTGCTAGATCAAGAATAGTGTGCGTGGTGAAGAGCCACATCCTGCACGAGGTGTCACTGCCGACACAAAACACACTGGATCTAGACCAGAGAAGGTCGAAAAACAATCCTACTCAGCAACACCGGCTGAGTTGATCATTGCTTCACCGTAATAATATGGATAATACCGATCCATTTATTACACTGGTGACAGCAATAACCACAAGGCGAACATGCCAAACAGCGTAAGGTGAAATACTTTAGTCAACACAGAGTGACACAGAGTTTTTCTAACCAGGGTCTAGTAATTGCGCAACACATAGCTTCCACTAGATCAAGATCAGTGTGCGTGATGAAAAATCACACCCTGCTCAACGTGTAGCAAAACACACTGGATCTAGACCAGAGAAGGTCGAAAAACAATCCTACTCAGCAACATCGGCTGAGTTGATCATTGCTTCACCGTAATAATATGGATAATACCGATCCATTTATTACACTGGTGATAGCGATGTTCCAGATCCTGAGTCTGTACGACAGGGAGTTACAAGAGGGGAAGTCCTATAAATAATCCTTTTTTTTTCTCCCCTTCTAAACTATCCATTTCAGGCATCACAGAAGTAACAAAAGGGTAGGAGTAGATAATTAAGTTCAATTAAGATTAATTAACATATTCGCTAAAACCATTTATTTTTAATGTCATAAGTTATTCAGTTCGTATTTATATCACGAAATAATTATTGCAACATTCATATATCACCAAAGTAGTATAAGTTTTAACCAGATATATAAAACAGGTATATTCGCTTAATCATTTATTTTTTCATAGGTACTCAGTTCATAATTATATCGCGGAAATTTTTTTTTTTAAATTAATTGCCAACATACGTTGAAAATAAATCTATTTTTAAATACATAAACAAAAGTAAGAAGCATTTAGGCAACGTATGAATTTCAACAGCAAATATGCAAGGAAAAATGCGCGGAGTCAGCAGCAACAAGGTTCCGCAAATACTAGAATATCAATATAAAATATAGTACGGAGGATAGCATCACGTTTGACAAGTAGAAATTGTTTACGGGAAATTGTGTTTTACATTGATTGACGAACGAACTATTGTCAACTAAACCATACAATCGATTTCATAAATAAACTAGACATTATCTAATTTAGAAGAAATTAACGATTTAAGAAAAAAGTTGTTAGGGAAATATTCATGCATTAAAAGCTAACTAGTAAATTAAATTAGTATATGATACATAAAGACTAAATTCAATTAGGGTATGACGATTTTGTTCTGGGCTAATTACAGTGGAAAATACTAGATGTACAACACACTCGCCGGAAGCCAATGAATTTGGGAAATTGCTAAAGCACATGAAGCTGTGTCTGGAAGGTTACTGAGGATAATTCAGTTGTATGCATAGCAAAGAGAGACGTTTTCATAAGGTTGTTTATTGTATACTATTAGGCTCCGACAATATATAGAAGATTTCAGTGGCCAAGAGTTGCCAAAGTGGAAAAAAATAATCGTGCCGAATGAGTACGATATGGGAAATAATGCAGTGGCAGAAAGTGCCAAAGCATAGAGAAGTATGCCGTGCGAAATACACGTAACAGTGAAATTATAGAAATTATATGGAAGAATACAGTGGCCAGAAGCGCCAAGGTATATGAGGATAAGACGTGCCAAAAGATGCACGCCATAAGGATAGGTAAAATAATGCAGTGGCAGAAAGTGCCAAGGCATAGGGACTAAAGACGTGATAGGAAAACACGCGACAGTTGAATTACAGAAATTATAGCGGCCGCAGTAGCCAAAGAAAAAAATAAATAGAATCAAGGAGTACGCCAAACAGGGATTACGGAGCATATAAGGTTCAAAGGAACCAGATACAATAAAGATAAGATGAAATAAGAATTACAGGTGACACAATAAACATAAGTAACAAAGAGGAAAAAAACTACAGAGACACAGGCTAACAGAGTAAGAAAGGAATAACTAAAACTAGTAAATCCAACATTTAGTCCCAAATCAAAATCAAGTCGTAAATAGATATTGTAGAAAGTAGCTTTAAAATTTGTAAAGGATTAACCCCAAGATAAAATAGCGTGACACAAAACGTCACAATCAAATTGTATATACCAATTCTATTTTTTTACGTAAGTTGCAAATAATTAGTTTTATATTGTCTACAAAGTAAGTTAAATAATAATCAAGTATGTGATAAAATAGGACAACAACGATAATTGAAACAAACGAATCGTACCGTTGTAAAAAAACTAATTGAATAGGTCTAGGAAAAAGATATAGATATATAAAACAATTTACGATAGGTTTTAAGATAGGTAAATCAGATTAGAGACACAGATTTAGTCATTATTTCATAATTCATACAATAAATATATTAGGTCATTGTCGACTTAGACAAATAAACAGAAAGAAAATTGCAGTAATTACGTTACTACTCATAACACATCGACAAATGCAAGGTCATTTTAGGTAATCAATATTGAAAAATAATTTTTGCACCGTTGCAAGGTCAACTCAAAGTAAGTTTAAAAAGATGTAATTTCAATAACTACAAGGTGAACACATAAGTTACATTGTAGTAACCAACTAGAAATTTAAGAAATAATCTCACACAGGAAACTCAATTGACAGTCCTAAATGATTGTACAGTTCGGTCAATTGAGAAAAATAAACAAAAGAACAAACGCAAATGTAGCGTTAACATGGGAAAAATAAAACATAATTTTTTCCGAAGGAAAAAATAAATAACTGTATTAAATAATTATTATGTAAATGATGAATGTTAACAAATGTAATTGTTCAAATAATTGTAAAGGTATAATAAGTGCGCGACAATAAAACGACAGATCGTTTTCTGACCTGGGTAACATTCGTTATGTGCGGGCTTCAGACAGCAATTACGCTAATTGCTCAAGACTGTTCAAACCCCAATACAAACATTACAGTGATCTCCCAAAAAAAACATTCAAAAGTGCCCGGAACTCGAGATGACGTATGCCAGGGAAAGCGCGACATTCCAGTTATCCAGAGCAACGAAACCAAACGGCAACCAGTATAGTCATGCCTAGTAGTTGTGACCAGACTCATGTTTTTCTGCGGGATGCTTAGCCACACATCCGTAGTCGACGAAGCAGCAGAAGAAGAGGCCGAGCCACACACAGATACAAAGTAATATAATTGTATCAACCAAATCACGAATAAACAATCGAAACCCAAGGAAAAGTTTAAGTTACAGAAGAAGAAGACAAAGGTTTCGCTTTAACACTAGAAGAGAAACCTACTATCGAAATATAGCGAACAGAGCACCCGAGAATTGCCATTGCCTTGAAGACAACCAAAACCTTCAACCGACAATGCCAATTCTACCCCAGAATGTCGATCTCATAAATAGAGCAAGCATACAAATGTCACGTATGCATGCAATACATAGACGACGCCTAACAAAGAGAGACATTCTCAAGAAATAAAAAGAGAAGCAGCAGCAGAGCAGCCGGACTGAACGCCAACAGCCAAGGTTACACAGTGTCAGATATTTTCGATACAAAGGAAATCAAAAACCTAGCCGAATCCACCCTAAAATACACTTGGGAAGGGTTCACGGAGATAGGTTCGATAATAAGCGGTATAATTGGTATATACTGCACATACCAACTACTAAAATACATAGTAGACACGATACTAAACGCAATTCGCATCCAGCAGACTGTAGGATGTGGGATAGCGATGTTATGCAGCATATGGGATTCCCTTACGGCATGGGTAATACATTCCCACAGCAGAACCCAGAAACAAGACGAAGAGGCGATAGAAATGGAGCAGATACAGCATCAAGAGACGAGCCACCCCAGATCGCAACACTGGACGGAGAGAAATCACTCCATGAACAATCTACTAAGCAGCAGTGTCGCGAGTGAAAATAATCGGGACCTAGGTCAGGGTCAAAACAGTTAAATCGAAACGCGAGTGAGGTCAAGTGCGCAATACGTAAAAGTAACCTATAAGCAATACAAAGTTCACGGTAATGTGCTCGAAACAATCAATGTTAATGTATTAGTTAAGGTATAAAAAAGGTGTTGGACCTGAAACGTCACAACACTTTTACAAGGGGGGAAGTGATGTAATAAACACGAGATATGACACAAATTCTAAAAACACTCTATATAGACAATTTTTTTAATTCAAAATAATTATTAAATTGACGACCTCAAATAAAAGAAATTACATAAACAAACGGTGTAAAGACAAGGTTAACAAAATATATCAGATTATGATTAGGTCAGGTTTTGTTTACCATAATAATAAACACGATATTGAAAATGGACCTTCACTGAAGGTGAACTCTAGAAATAAATATCGAAAAAATTGGGGAATCAAGAGAGTCAGTGAAAAGAGAGAGAGGAAGTATCTCTCCCCTGGTGAGGCAAGTCTAAGTATTGACGGGCCCTCACCCTCAAGCAGTAATAGTGTGCAAATTTATGTGACTAGTGGGATTTCAAAACGTAAGTTTTTAAAGTACAATTATTTTATATTGGATATTGAACGGGGATATTATATTCTCCTTTAACTTAACCGGGTATCCCAAGACAGTTAAGGGACCCCATAGTAATTTACAGTCATATCTAGTGTTTCTTATATATCAGCGCCCCTCATCTACTGGTAAGGCCAAATTGTAGAGGCATCTTATTTAGCTATATTCAGGGACCATTTTCCTGCATATGTATATGTTTTGTTTTTCTTGACTATTTGAGAATTGCGTAGAGGTATTTACATTTTAGAGATTTTCCAATTTTACTTGAGATTATAATTAATCCTATTTCAGAGATATTTACGTTATACTAGAGATTATATTTAATCCTATTTTAGAGATTTTCAAATTTTACTTGAGATTATAATTAATCCTATTTCAGAGATATTTACATTATACTAGAGATTATATTTAATCCTATTTTAGAGATTTTCAAATTTTACTTGAGATTATAAGTAATCCTATTGTAGAGATTTTACATTATACTGGAGATTATATTTAATCCTATTTTAGAGATTCTCCAATTTTACTTGAGATTATAAGTAATCCTATTGTAGAGATTTTACATTATACTGGAGATTATATTTAATCCTATTTTAGAGATTTTACATTTTACTAGAGATTATAGTTGATCCTAGGTTAAAAATTTTGATAATAGCGCGCAGACATTTATGTTATATTAGGGGTCACAGACAGTCCTATCTTAATTTTTTTCTGTTCCGAATTTTTTACTTGATACAGTTTTTTCTCTTTGTAACATATGTTTGTATATATTTTAACCTTTCAATTTATCTCCATAACCTCAATCCTCACCACCCCCATACCCGTCAATTAGGACGGACCGGCTAAACCTGCACTACGAACTCGGGCTTGGCACACTGTATAAGCCCAAGGGGCCCCACGACGTCTTTGATCGCTCGAGCTTGGAACAACCCCTCCCTCGAGGTAATACCGCAGGGAGAATTCCTGGTTCTACAATTTTTGTGCCGCAAGGCACTGGTGACAGCACGCTGCAACGATCTTGGAAGAAGTGAAAAACAAAATATAAGAGATAAACGAATTCACTACACCATCTGACAGCGGTAACCGAACGCAAATTTAGTACATAGGAAATACCATTTATTATACTGGTGAGAACGGTTTCCAAATTTACCATTCATTACACTTGTAAATAGGTCAATTTATTACATTAGCGTTACCACTGTTAACCGTATTGCCGCCAAGTATAATAGAGGTGAACAGCCTAAAAGCCCCCCTAAAAAGAGACAACGCATAAAACCTACTGTTGAAATTGATAACTTTCATCAAAATGTTTCCGAAATGTTATATACGAAATGTATGGAAACAGTGGTTATATTGAATTTACTGTTTTATTTTATTCACAATTAACTAACACAATATTTTTTCAGAGGAACACATAACCTTGAAAACTATAAGAGACAAACTCCAGGAGCGTGAACTCTTCAATGGTTGTTTAACATCACTCTGGAAGATAGTGTAAAACATTGGATTCAAATACCAAAAACATGATCCTCGTCGTGGTTTAATGGAGTTGCCACATATTGCATAAAAACGTGTACATTTTCTACATGAATATGTCAAGATAAAAAGGGAAGGTTTATTTCAATTTGTGTTTTTGGATGAGACCTGGATATTTAAAGATGGTACTGTTGGACGTTCTTGGCAAGATTGTAATCATAGAAGCGTGAAAAAACCCAAAATTGGTGGTCCACGGTAATTGAATAATAAATTTTAGCAATTAATTTATGATGTACTAATATTCATGCCAGACCTTTCCAAATATTTACTAATCACGCTATTTTATTTAAATCTATATAATTATTAATAGTTGTTTTGAGCTATGCAGTCTATCTAGGAAACCTAGTAGTAATTTGTTATTTCCTTATTGTAGGTATATAGTATTGCATGCTGGTTCCTCTTCTGGATTTATTCCTGGAGCAGGGCTGGGTTTATCTTCCAAAAAACAAGATGGTGATCACCACGGTGAAATGAACCGAGAAATTTTTTAGCATTGGTTTGAATACCAGCTTTTAGTGAACTTGGAAGAACCTGCCACAATTGTAATGGTTAATGCAAGTTATCACAGTACAGTGATCAATAAAGTACCAACAACAGCTACCAAAAAGGCTCATATACAGAACTGGTTGATACAAAATTATATTCCTTTTGAAAATACTCTCCTCAAAACCCAATTATTGAATTTAGTACAACGGTAAGTTGATATAAACATTTTTCAATATATTATGGTAATACTTAGATAACTTATTTTGTTTAAATATATGCATTTTTGTAGGAATAAACCACCAACAGTATATGAAGCTGACATATTATCTGAAAAATATGGTCACAAAGTGCTTCGACTTCCCCCTCACCACTGCATGTTCAACCCAATTGAACATATTTGGGGCATAGTTAAAAAAATTTATAGAGATCATGTGGGAACTGATGGTTATTCAACAGAACAAACAATAGGTGTATTGAAAAAGTTTTTAGAAAAAGTGACTCCTGATATTTGGTCAAAGACAGTAGAGCACACTAAAAAAATTATACAAGATGGGTAGGATGGAGAAGTAGTATTTGATAGACAGTATGTGCCTCCACTTACTATTAATTTTGACAGTGACGATGAAGATAGTGATGATTTTGTAGTGGAGTAGTGGAAATCTTGTGTTTTATTTTTGGTATGTTTTATCCAATTTGCTTTATCTCCAAAATTTGATATAAAACATATTTTATTTAGATCGTAGAAAAAATGTTGTGTACAACACGTGCAAAAAGCATATTTGTTGCACTCAGCATAGTTGCAGTTCTTGACTTCGTCTCGAGCTGCAAACTTCATGCATCGTGCAACAAATATGCACTTTCTGCACTAGTTACACGAATAACTATTGAAGCTCTATTCAAGACCTTTCTAACGGTATATGATATTTGAGATACTTGGTTAGGTGTTATAGCCAAAATAAATTAATTTTTTTTTCGTGTTTCCAATTATTTTCCAATTTATACGCTTTTGGACCACAGATAGAGAAAAACATTCTTAATATTTTTGTAGCTCTATTCAAGACCTATCCAATACTATATATATAATATTTTAGATTTTCGGTACAGCATTGTGGAGTTATAGCCAAAATAAGTGGCCCGCTCTTTGATATTTCTTCGTTTTTTCTTCAATGTATACGATTTTCAACCACAGATAGAGAAAAAATACCCGATATGTTTTTTGTTTCTCTATTCAAGATCTTTCCAATGGCATAGATAGAATATTCGGGGTTTCTGATGTATGTGTAACGACCGTCTAAGTTGAATAGGTCAATCAATAAATTTCGGTTTTCTGAATTTTAGTGTATTTTTTAACTATTTTAAATGGACATAATTGGTTGGAAATGGTTTTTACCAAGCCTCTAATCGATTTTCGAGAGATTTCAGAGGCCCATGGTGGCTACAATCAAACATTTTACTTAAATACTGTATACTTCTAACAAATTATTGAAAAAATCTATATTAATTTTCTCAAGTATATGAGAATAGAATTTAATAAAAGCTGTACAAAAAGTACTGACACCTTGACGGGGTAAAAATAGGTGACGCAAGTACAGACGACTTAGTACTTATTACCAAAGGAAGGAACTTAGAATCATTTTCGAGAATAATTTAAAATCAATTAAATTTCTTAAAAAACTGGTCAAAAGAAACTGGATTTTTGTTCTCAACAGAGAAAAAAAAGGTCTTATATTTTCAAAACACAACAATACTATCATCCTTGTCTCACACTATACAATCAAAATTTCAGTTTCGTACAAGCTTACAAATTTCTAGGAATAATATTTGATTCTAAATTGAATTGGAAACATCATATTCTAGAACTCGTGAGGATTTGCAAAAACAACTTAAATATAACCAAAATGTTGAGCAGCACAAGTTGGTGATCTGACTCAAGTACTCTTCAGAGAATCTATAGAGCAATCATTAGATCTAAAATTGATTATGGAACAATTGCCTATAGCTTGGCTACAAACACCACTCTTAAACAATTGAATACTGCCATTCGTTTAGCCATTGGAGTATTTTGTACCAGTCCTACTTGAAGTGTACTACGTGAAGCAGCTGAACTGCCTTTACATCATAGAAGACAACTACTCAGCATGTCTTATGCTACTAATGTTGCAGCAAATCCACAACATCCAACATACGCCAACACTTTTAAAAATCATTATAGAAATCTGTATCAAAACAAAAAAAGAGCAGCTCCAGCATTTTACGAAAGGGTTGCCAATTATTATAACGATTTAGCTATCACCATACCAGTTATATTCTTAGCTAACAAAAAATCCAGCACTCCACACTGGACTATTGCTAGTCCTAAATACCACTTTGATCTTTGCAACTTCAATAAACAAAACACACATCCAGCCCTTATTAAGTCCAAATTACAAAGCATTGTTAATATTTACCCCTACCACGTGCAAATCTATATGGATGCATCAAAAACATCGGAAGTAGTAGGTATAGCAGTGAAAGTCCAAAACGATACTCGAATGTACCAATTACCCAAACTATCATCTGTATTCTTTGCAGAGTTATTTGCAATACTTCAAGCCCTTATACTTATTCAAGGGAGGCCAGAACAAGAGTACTTAATCATTTCCGATTCTCTAACCTCGCTGAAAACTCTCAAAAATATATACAGCCATTGTCCCCTCTCTAAGATGATCAAGCAACAACTTAATTCGGCATGGCGAAAAAGAGGTTGTATTCGTATGGGTACCCTCGCACATAGGAATTCTCGGAAACTAAGAAGCAGACAGGGCAGCACAAGAAGCAACTACAAGTGATAGTGCAATGCGCGAAAACCGAGTGCTTCCGTCAGATTACAAATGTGACATAAAAACATTAATTTATAATAAGTGGCAGGCCGAGTGGGATCAATCTAGAGATAAACTGAGACCAAATAAACCAACCATCACACCTAGAATTAACAACGCAATGTCTAGAAAATGTCAAACTGTGTTAACACGTTTCAGAATTGCTCACACTCGGTTTAATTACCAACATGTAATCACAAAATCTGATCCGCCAGTGTGTGATTTATGTGGAGTTAATGTAACTGTTGAACACTGTCTTGTAGAATGCTCAAAGTATAAACAAAATCGTCAAGCGCACGGACTACCGACCGATTCAAAAAGGATTTTGAATAACAACTTGTTGAATGTAATTCACGTTTTAAATGAGATCAATCTATACAATCTAATTTAAATTGCAAACATTTCTAGAAATAACGGTACCGTTAAAGCGCTAATAACCCTAGTAGTTGATGCGCTTAAGAGAAAAAAAAACGTACACCCCTTATAAAAGATGTTATATCAAATCATACGATGTATAGGTTGACACAAGTACTATATCTAGTTATAATATTTTTAAAATAAAGTTAAGCTATATCACACTTTATTCCTTATTAATTTGTTACAAATAATTGATGTACTTGCGTTCAGCCCTGTTTAAATATTAGTTATTGTTTGTTTGAAGCTGACTTCTTTTCTTTCTTTAAAGTTTACCAAAAATCATTAAAATTTCTGTATCTATTTTAGACGTGCAAATTAGGATACATTCAGTTCAGTACAAAAATATATTCAATTACAATGTATAGAAAATATTTCATTCAATTAATACTTCCAGAATACAATACAAAGAAAGGCTCCATCCGATTTATAGGTACTATCAAAACACATAACAAAGAAAGCACCCCTTCCGAATTACACTATCAAAACACATAATAAAGAAAAAGGGCCGCATCCGATTCATACTATTAATACACATAAAGGCGGCGCCAGACATTCGGTATTCGGCGAGTACCGAGCGACTGCTCGCAGAGTGGCAAGTAGTTGAGTTACTCGGCAGGTGAGCGCGGATTAATCACCAAATGGCAAGCACCTAAACCAGATATTCGCAATTCGTCACGTAACGGAGTCTCTGTGGGTATAACGAATATTCAGTATAAAGTGTATTTACGGCTTGCAATGGATAATGATACAGAGCTCGTTATTAGCTTGGCTACATTTGTAGTAATGTCTTGTGGTAGTGTGTTATTAAACAAAATAAAGAAGAAGCCCAGAAGAAGGAGATGGTGGATGGTTTCACTTAATAAAAGCAGAAAAACGTAGGTATTGAAGCTGGAAATAATTTCTTGATTTCAATCTGCCTTTTGAAATATAACATTATTGTTTCATTTTTATATGCATTTTCCAGTTGTTTAAAATATTTTTGTTTTAGCTATAGTGCCACAAACCTAATGGCAATTCTGCTCAAGGAACCATCCGGAAAATTTGAAAATTTTTGCCGAATGTCGAGCGATGATTTTAATTATTTACTTTCAAAAGTGGGACCAATGATTCGTAAGAAAGATACCAAGTGGAGAACAGCGATTCCAACAAATGAGCGCCTTGCCATAACCCTTCGATTTCTTGCAACAAGAGACAGTTTTAAAAGTCTTCACTATTTGTTCAAAGTGTCTCCACAGCTTATTTCCGAAATAGTCCCAGAAGTTTGTAGTGCTATCATTGCAATTTTACAGGATTATGTTAAGGTAAGTAATTATTTTTAAATTAAAGAAAACTTCGAGGAACATTTTCTAAAACTGTTTATTTAAGAAATTAAAAGTAACATTATTGGAAATTAGTAAAAAAGGTTACCAAAGGCCGAGAATCCTCATCAGCAACAATATCAGCATTTTGAATGACATTCTGTGATGGAAAAGTTTCTTGAGTTGAGTGGAATGCTGCTTGATGTGAAAGTGACTGCGAATATTGGGAAACAGTATGGTTCGAACTTAATGAAAACTGAGAGCTAGGTGATGGTGAGCTGAGTCTAGTAGATAAATTTTCCATTTGACAGGGAGGATCCATGTCATTATTCTGGGTTACATTCTGTGGTGATGAAGTTTCTTGAGGTGAGTGGAATGCTGCTTGATGATGTGAAAGTGACTGCGAAGTATTGTTGGAACTTGAAGACAGGGGGCTAGATGTTGATGAGCTTTGTTTATAGTCGTGTGTACATAAAATATTCAGCTGCCGAGTAGGATTTATCTCATTATTAGCATGTGAGATACGAGAATTCATTTTCATTTCAAACAATATGTTATCAATCCGATGCATACAAACTTCCCTAGTGTGCTCCTCCATTTCCTGTAGTTTTGCAGCTACTAGTTCTCCATATATGGAACACACATTTCGTTCTTTGGCCGGTTTGTTAGTTACAACTTGTAATAAAGAATATGCATTATCCATTTTATCTTTAATTTCCTGTGCTTCAGCTACTTTACTCTTTTTTCGTACAGGAGCTCTAAATGCAGACTTACTCGTCGAAGGCAATACCAAAGCTGCAATTAAGAAATTGTCGCATTAGATCAGTAAAATGATTATTTTGTGTTTTTTTTACACACACACCTTCATTTTCAACATTATCCCGTTCAGGTCTCTCAATTTCCGTGTTAACAGTAGCAATAGCTTCCTCTTCATCATTATTGTTGCCATCTTCTTCGGGCAAAAACTCCTAAAACATTTAACTATTAAAATCTTATCATTTATTCACAGCATTTTTTTTTCAGATTTTTTGTTTGTTTCAGATTCCCAAAAGTGCTAACGAATGGAAATGTGTAGCTGAAAAGTTTAACAAGGACTGGAATTTTCCCCATTGCATGGGTTCCCTCGATGGAAAACATATTGTGATACAAGCGCCTACTAGTTCGGGATCTGAATTCTACAATTACAAACAATATTTTAGTGTAGTATTAATGGCTCTAGTGGATGCTGAGTATTGCTTCATGTTTGCTGATTGTGGATGTCAAGGTCGACTTAGTGATGGAGCAGTGTTTCGAAATACTCGCTTGTTTCAAAAAATCGAGCAAAATGAATTGCACTGCCCTCCACCAGAGCCACTGATGGGAAGAAATAAAGAAGTGCCTTATGTATTTGTTGGAGACGACGCATTTGGATTAAGAGAAACAATTATGAAACCATTCCCAGGCAAACATGACAAAGGTAGGAAATATAGAATATTTAACTATCGCCTGTCACGTGCACGTAGAGTTGTTGAGAATACATTCGGACTATTAGCTAATGTATTTAGAGTACTTCGGAAGCCAATGTTGCTTCAACCTGATAAGGTCGCTTTAGTTGTTATGACCTGTGTTGTTTTACACAATTTTTTAAGAAGAAGTACGTCATCCCGATCTCTCTATTCTCCAAATGGTACCTTTGACTTTGAAGAAGATGGAAACGTTATAGAGGGCGCTTGGCGTCAAGCAAATACAGACACTATGACATCCCTATTACCACTGCGAAATATCCCTAGAAAGCCTAGCATGGATGCAAAAGAAATTAGAAATGAATTTGCCGAGTACTTCGTAACCAGCGGAAAGATACCTTGGCAAGATCAATACTGCTAATTCAAAATTACACTATTTGTACAAAGTTTATTTTTTAAATAGGTATGTTTGTTGAAATAAATTTTGTTAAATACCTATAATAATTAGGTACCTACCTCTGTATTTCTTGTCTGCCTTGGAAGATCCTTATCACGAAGGAATGTGGCCATTTTTTCATAGGCGAACCACGTTGGTTTGTAAATTTCATCAGTCCCTGCTCCACTTTTCAAGCTTTGTTTTACTTTATTTAAACAGGCTCTAAAAGACGCCATCAATGAATCCTTTTTCTTTTTCAATTCCGTGACTGTGTATTTCTGACCCATCTTGACTTCTATGTGTTTCCAAGCATCATAAACATCATTCCGATTTTTATGGTTTGGTAAAGATGCATTCCATATTACAGGTTCATTTTCATAACACTCCAAAAATTCAAAAACTGTTTCATTAGACCAGTCCATTTCTCAATTCTACTACAATAAATAATTAAAAACAATCCGGTAATTCAACGATATGTATACTTACTACAGTTATCCCCTAGCCATAGACTATTGCTTGCAGAAGAACGAATATGTGGATGCAGATTCAGAGCGTAATACGGCGAATACTCGTTTCTTTTGATGTTGCTTCAAAAGACCGACAAACAACGGGAACTACGCGAGCACTGTACAAACTCTAAAATTGGTCATCGGCAAGTAGCGATGAACCCTTCCATACTACTTGCCACTCTGCGAGCAGTCGCTCGGTACTCGCCGAATACCGAATGTCTGGCGCCGCCTTTAGAACGAACGAGCCCCGTCCGAATTATACTATCCAAACGCATGATACAATAAAATAGAAGATATGATTTCGCGCATGCTGGCTCTGACGTCACGCCGACAGTGAACCCCTTGAATTAGTTTGCAGTTACATTATTGGATATGTTTGTGTCGGTTAATTTTACATTTTTATTGTTGAAAATTAGCAAAAGTTGGTCAAAATGAGATGTGTAGTGTATGGTTGTGATTCAGACAATCACGTGAAAGGCTTTGCACACGATGTCAGCTTTTTTACATTTCCAAAAGACAAAAAAAAATGATACGGGAGTGGATCCGTTTGTCTAAACGCGAAGATAAATTTAATACCATAGAATATTAGACCATATAATTATGCTGACCAATTCGAGTACCGGTAATTGTAGGTGAAAGACGTGCGACACAGCAATCCGTTTAAACCAAATATCACTGGTAAATTTTACGTGAAATAAACTTAAACTAGTGTAAAACAAGAGTGCGTGGAAAGTAATAGAAAATGACTGAAAATCTTCCCCCGACGGCGGGGGGAACCTAAATAATCTTTCGAATATCAACAGCGAACCCGATAAAAATAACAGCGAGATGGGACCACAAGTGATCGAAAATCCTATTTTAATGCCAGTTAATAACCATACTAGCAGCATAGAGGACGAACGCCGCTCTATTCAGACGGCAACAGGTGACAATCCACAAAAACCCAAAACATCCAACATCGACAAATCGTATTTATATTCAGATAACGTTTATATTTTTATTGAAAAGTTGAATACTGATAACATAGGTCGATTACATCCCATGGCCGTATGGCATATTTTACACCAAAAATTAAAAATATCTAATATTAAACGAATACAAAAGGTAGGGAAAAATAGAGTACCAGTGCAATTAGCCACTTTAAAAGATGCTAATAATTTAATTAATAACAAAGAACTTAATAATGAAAATTTAAAAGCATTTATTACAAATAATTTATTGGGGCGTAAAGGAGTAATAAAAGAAGTCGATACAATTTTTAACGAAGAGTACTTACTCAAAAATATCATTACGACAAGTACAGTCACGGAAGTTAGGAGGTTCAAAAAAAAATAGACATAGACGGAGAGACTATTTATATACCAAAACAAACAATCCTAGTAACTTTCGAGGGTAATGCCTTGCCAACGCAGATAAAAATAAATAGTGTAATATGTCCAGTAGAAAATTATGTACAAAAAGTAACACAATGCTACAATTGTTTAAGATATGGACACGTAGCCAAATAATGTCGGTCAACAAATAGTAGGTGCTTAAATTGTGGTGAAATAAAAGAAGACGATCACACATGCAACGATCCGGAAAACACTTTCTGTATATATTGTAAGGTTAACGATCACAAATCGATTTCTAGAACATGCCCAACATTTGAACAAGAAAAAAAATAAAAGAACACATGGCACAAAATAATACTACCTTTCTTGAGGCAAAAGGAAACATTTGTAACTCTTATGCTAATGTCACACTATTAAATAGTTTTGAAACCTTAACCAATACTCCAGAAAATTTTCCCGCCCTTCCAAACAAAAATATGAACCACAATAAAGATAATTATAATAGCCACCGACCTAACATTCCATTATCCCAATCAACAAATCCTAGGAATGAAACAAATAACCCTCCTACCATACACGACCCCCCAACTCCACCAACACCTCTCAGCAATACTCCTAAAAAACGAAAGGTGAATATGCGCGGAGAGGAAATGCACCCTCCAATGTTTCCTAGAAACTTCGGACCAGAGCAACCGATTCAAAGAGGCCAAAATACAACGAGTATGGAAGTTGACTTATGCAGTGATAAAGATGATCAATTAGTCACTCTTTTTTAATATTTTAAAGGATATATTAGATAATATAACAAGTTTTGAAGAAAAATTGATATAGTTTACGTAAAAAATAAACTTCGCAAATTCCGAAATGGCCAATAAAAGCAATACAATAAACATTTTGCAGTGGAGCTCGCGTTCCGCTGTAGCAAATAGATATAGTTTAATAAAAAATTTGAAAGAAAATAATGTAGATATAGCAATCTTAGCAGAAACTTGGTTTAAACAGGACAAACAAATCAAATTTGAAGGGTATCACATCGTTCGGGCAGATAGAGCGGATGGTTATGGAGGAACAGCAACCCTATTTAAAAACCACATGAAAGGCGAAAGAATGAATTTAAATCTGAATGTCCACGAACATATCTCAGTTTGTGCCGCTCGAATAGAAATATGCAAATCATCAAAAATCTCAATACTATCCTTGTACTGCCCGCCAGGTATAAATATAAACAGCAACGATTGGGAAAACATATTAACTACTATAAATTCTCCCGCTATTCTTACAGGCGATTTTAACGCCCACCATGAAGTCTGGGGATCGCACAAAAACGACCAAAGAGGGAGACAGCTAGCTAATATTATAGACAACCAAGAACTAATACTTCTAGACTAACACACAACGAACACAAATCTGCAGTAGACCTAACTTTTTCTTCACCTAATATATCCAATAGAATAACCTGGAAAACGCACGCGGACACCTTAGGATCAGACCACTACCCAATCATAATGGAACTCGCTGTCAAAAACAAAACTGAAGATAAAGAATGTACCATATACCCCTCCAGCAGATGGAATATAAAAAAAGCCGATTGGAATTCTTATAAACAGAACATTGGCAACTTCTTTGCACAAGACAATCTCATTTTCAGCAACATCAATGAGAAGTACTCATACTTTATGGAAGGAATAAATAGTTCAGCAAATAATTTTATCCCAATAAATAAACCATTTAAACCAAGAGGTGGAAAAATAACACCGTGGTGGAATGACGAGTGCGATGAAGCAATTCGGGCAAGGAAAAAATCAATGATACAATTTAAAAATACCAGTACACTGGAAAACTTCCTGTCTGCAAAAAATGAAGCTGCCAAAACTAAAAGAATTCTAAGAAAAGTGGCAAGGCAATCCTGGATCACATATTGCAATAACCGCAACAAAAATACGCCCATGACTTAATATGGAATCAAGCAAAAAAAATGAAAGGAAATGTAACTAACCGAACAAAGTCTACAGATGACAACTGGGTAGAACCGTTTTTAGACAAAATTACACCCCCAATGATACTATTAAATCCCAAGGAAATTACAACAGCAAAGCAAGCAGAAGATACACCAGAAATTTTCCAGAGGAGCCTGGATTTTGGGGAATTAGAAAATACTCTCAATATTTCAAAAAATACGGCACCTGGAGAAGATGACATTAAATATGCAATGCTGCTACATTTACCTAGAAACACCAATATGTTTTTATTGGAAATATTCAACGAAATATGGTCAACCGGGAATTGCAACATACAAGATTGTAAAAAGGTGATAATCATTCCAATTCTAAAACCTGGGAAAGATCCCGAAGATCCTGAAACTTACAGAGGAATATCGCTTCTCTCATGTGTTCTAAAGACCTTTGAGAGAATTATCAAAAATCGACTAGAGTGGTGGATAAACCAGAACCAAATATTACCCATAACCCAATATGGATTTAAAAAAGGATTCGGCACAATTGACGCGGCATCACACATTACCACAGATATACAGAACACATTCTCAGAAAATGGATACTTAATTGCAACATTCTTAGACCTTCAATGTGCTTACGATACAGTCAACATCCCAATACTAAAAGATAAAATGAAAGAATTGAACTTCCCGGAACGAATCTGTAACCTATTATGTCAAATGCTATCAAATAGGAAAGTATATATTAGACACAATAATTCCCTAATCGGACCACGACATACCTCACTGGGACTACCTCAGGGTTCAACATTATCTCCTCTATTATTTAATATATTTACCACTTGTTTACACTCAATAACAGAGGAAACAACTATAATACAATATGCAGATGATATTGTTTTATACTCACAGGAAAAGAAATACAATCGTAGATTACAGAAACTAGAGAACTCATTCATTCCTTTGATTACCACCATCCAGAACCTAGGACTTCAAATCGCGCATCATAAGTCAAGCATCAACGTATTTTCTAGACATACTTTACAAAAACCTGAAAATATCCAATTAGGTAATGTTCTACTACCATACAAAGATGAAGTCAAATATTTAGGAATAGTACTGGATAGCAAGCTAACATGGAAACCATTCATAGAACTCATACAAACAAAGTGCACAAAAGCAATAAACTTCCTGAAAATGATTACGAGGACGAGTACTAGACATAGCACTTTTGTTCTACAGAGCGTACATCCGATCCATAATGGACTAAGGAAGCATACTGTATGGATCAGCAAATGACACAAACCTGAAACAACTAGATCTTATTCAGAATAAATCTCTTAGAATTTGCATTGCAGCAATGAAGTCTACACCTGTCGAAGCTATTAGAGTGGAAGCAAAAGATCCGCCACTAAAATTGAGAAGAGAATACTTGGCTGAAACAGTGATTTTAAAATGCAAATTAAAACAGTCGCCACTAATCCATAAAGTATCTGTTTTAAACTGCAACGATTTGACAAAAACATACTGGATAAAAAAAATTATCCTCCACTTTGTATAGGTTTTCGTAATACAAGCAATACGACATTGATGCAACATACAAGAGATAAATACTTTGAATTATATCAAAACGAACCAAAAATTATAATACCGAAATACTTTGAAACTGCTTCTTATAATCAAAATTTACTCGAAAGAATTACAGATAATAACGAAAGTAACATGGCAGTATACACTGATGCATCAAAGAATGAGTTAGGTACTGGGTGTGCATTTTATATCCCCGAAGGAAAAATAGAAAAGAAGTTCAAAATCAATTCCCATAGTTCGATTTACACCGCAGAGGCATACGGAATATTGAAAGCCTTAGAATACTTAGCATCTCAAAACCAACATAAAAACATTACGATATTTTCGGACTCACTATCTGTAACATGTACCGATCCGAGCGGATATAAAATAAATATCAAATAAGTTCTAGTAACACTGCTTTTATTCATTGAAGTGAAAGTAAAACATCCAAATTGACAAGCTGTCAAAAACTAATGGATCACATATTAGACTAGAGAACTATAACTACGTTTAGTACACAAGTGGTAGTACAAACAAGAATTTAGTAATATGAGGTATTAACTTACAGGCACAAGTATCTATATAATACACTATCCGTCCTACAGAGTATAAATAAACCAAACAATCCAAGTTCCCTTGTATCTCATCCGTATATTTACAAAATTCAAGTCATCCTAGGACAACTCACTTCAAGGAAATTCGACATACAAATGGCTTGAGTTAAAGCTCACATAGGCATAAAACAAAACGACCACGTAGATATTTTAGCAAAAGAAAGTATCGACACAGGAGAAGCATATTTTGAGAATAATTGCTTATCGGATTGCATTAACATATGCAAAAACGATTTGTATAAAAAATGGACCATACATTGGGAAAACTATTGCAATAACAAAAATTCACAGTATACTCGGTTACAAAAATACATACCAAAAAAATGCTGGTACAGGAACACTACTTACAGCCGAAGACAGATGGTCTCCTTAATAAGAATGCGATTTGGACATGCATCTTATCCCGCTCATCTCAACAAAATCAAAGTAATAACATCTGATCTATGCGAAGAGTGTAATGAAAGGGCTGACTTAGACCACATCTTCTTAAAATGCAAGAAATTCTAAACTCACAACAACATCCTAATAGGAGATCTTAGAGAACTTGGGATTGAATTCCCAATCAACATGCCATTCCTCTTGGGCACCAATAACAAAAAGGACCTTGACGTAATAATCAAATTCATCAATAAGACAAATATATTTATCTAGAAAGTCCATTGTTAGTTGCTAATACCTATGTTTTGTACCCATATGTATATATACCTTCCTATCCGTGGTCCACCTGTGTTGTTAGAATAATGCCTTGATTGACCCCTAGGCGAGAAGCGTGTGACCTTGTCTTTCCTCATAGTCGATATAACCCTTAAGCATGTACACAATCCCAAACCCATACAATACTTATTGCGATTTTATCAACAGTGTTCCTGGCTGCATGGATCCACTCCTAATGCCAAAAACCAAAAAAAATATGCTGAAATTGAAAAACAAATGTCACTAGCTCCTCTTGGTAATCGTAGAGATATGTTGGGGGCTATATTTATATTTAAACTCCTAAATGGGCAGGTTGATTGTGCGGATCTTTTGAGTCATATGGGGATTAGCATTCCTTGTCAGGGTCTTCGCCATCAAGTTACCTTTCATGTGCATTTTCATAGAACAACATATGGTGCTATGAGTCCTATAAATAGATATCTGTGCTTTTTGAATAGCTTTAATTTTGATAATTTCAATACGTCTTTGGGCCAGTTCAAATATTGCTTAGGGCTGTGATTTGTTGAGTTATGTTGTGTTCTTAATTTTTTTTATTTATATAACTATTGTTTATTACTTGTAGCTACATGGAAAGTGTTATGTATTTCTAATTAATTGGTTGTGCTGTATCAGTCTTTATACCTGTCCTTATTGTATTATTTATTGTTGTATTGTAACAGTTAGTTTTCCGTAATAAATAAATAAATAAATCTTCTCTTAAATCCAAGTTGACAAATAATATTTTTAAATCTCAATTTGATATTTTGTTACTACCAATAACAATTTCATTATTATTATTATTTTGAAGAATGCTCCACAGTACCTGAGTTGTACTTTATTGTTGTTCTGTAGTATACTTATTTTGGAATAAAGAACCGATTAAGTATTAAAATTTGCTAATTGTTTTATTCCTTATATTTATTTACAAATTTAAATGTTTATAAAATCATGTTAAAAAATCCAAAAAGTATAATATGTTTTTTTTTGTATCAGTACAGTAATTATTTACTTTACGAAGTGAGCAAACAGATTTCAATCAGATCTTAGAATTATTGTTTTGCTCTGGTTGGCTCTCCGATTCCATATAACACGTTTACATGACTTCTCTTTGCCTTTATAATACTAATAATATCTCATTCAACCTGAACCATCCTCATTTTCCTTCAAAATGCATTAGCAACGCATCATACGCAAGTTCTATTATATCAAATGCATTAGCCCGCGCTCACGGTTTTAAATTGTACACTCTGCGTGACGTCATGCGCGCGGCGAACGATATTTCGAACGGCTTGAGACCATATCTTCTATTTTGTTGTATCATATTCCAAACGAATTACAACGAAAAGGCCACAACTGTTTCACTTGAGTTGTCAGAACTACGAAACAATCAATAAGCTTGTTTATCCGTACTACAATAAGACCGGTTGAAAAACAAAATGCACTGGGAAGAACACAATAAATAACTAACATTATTTAAATAGAGCTGAGCACAAGTACATCAATTATTTGAATCTTTCAAATGAATAAGGAATAAAGTGTGAATATATAACCATAGCTTACCGTTATTTTAAAATAATTATAAGTAGGTATAGTACTAACAATCTGTAAATTCAATATCAGTTGAAAAAGTTTTCACTATGTATAACTTCCGAAAAATAATTTTTAGCTCACTGAATAACTCAAAACAACATTTTTTATACAATTCAGGATGCCCGTATATATTTTTACGAGTAGATGAAAACATTTGGAAGATAGTGAATAGTGAATTGTTTTCTTCGTGTAGTTTGGTTATACCTATAACATGCTAGAGGTTAGCGATTGAATAAAATAATCGTAATATAAAAAGAGTGCTGATGTCATTTTCATTGAAATTCTTTCTCCATATTGGTTTTTAAGATTAAATATCACGGATGTCGGTTAACTTATTCAAAATTAACATAATTTTATGGTTTGCTGGTATTTTTAATAAGTCAAAATGTATCTACTTACCGAACATAATGTTACTACTATCAAATTAAATTCCTGCGGCACACAAATACAACAACAAACTCACATTTTTATGTTAGTAAATTTAATTGATTGATACAGCTTTTGCCATCACGACCAGAAATGAAATGAAACATATAATACAATAAAGACAGCAAATGTGTTTGTGTGGGTAATGATTATTTATATTTGAGTCGAGTGTTGTGAAGTTTTGATAAAAAAAATGGTGATTACCGATTATTTTTAAATTTTCGACTAGTTAAAATTGATATATGCGCTTCTAATGAGAACTCATTAATAATTAGGTGAACTGATTATTTTTTTTAAATATCAACAAGCGTAGTTGCAGAGTGAAAGGCCTTCCAAGTTACAAGGGTCTTTGTGTGGTTTTTTTCCGCAATACCAGAACGTAATGGTCTTCTTGCATTCTTCGTTTGTACATTTTATTGATCCTTCGGAATTCAATGTGACAGCGTATGGGGGTAGAAGGGATATTACTATCTTTACTGGGAATAGGGATGATTTTGGAAATATAAAGTAATTCATCGGCTAATATGGGTATAAATGATATTGTTCTAACTAAAATTTGAATATAATTTCTTAGATCTCTAATTTGTTCTAGCTGAATATGAATAATAATTTCGTTATTCAATCTATCATTCAAAGTATTTAATTCTTTTAGAACGTTTTCAGCATAATTTTGTATTTTACGTAGGTCTGTTTGCTAGCGTTGAGTAATCTGTCCTATCTATTCATTTAAATTGATTTTTTCCAATATATTTTTAATTTCGATTAGGTGGTTGTGATCAAGATTTCCTGAAAAATATTTCACTGCTGTACCTTTGCCGTCTATTAAACCTCTTTTAATTACTTTATTTGATCTAGCATACATTCTAAGTTTATTTATATCTCCTGAGAATAAGTCGATATCTCTGTTATAAATGTTTGCTAAAGTTATTGTTGAATCGTCAAGTCTACTAGCTAAATGAACTTGATTTAATTCTAATCTACTATATGAGTTTTCAATTTCTTCAATACTTATACTAAAATAAATATTATGATAATTGGTTTTATATTTAGCTAACCCTAAACTATCTAATATGTAACCTAGGGGTTCAATTGTTTTGACTTGAAGTGCCTGAGTGGCTATCTTCATGGTTAACTTGGAAAGATTTAGTATTTTTAATCATGTGTTTGCTAATCTTTTTAGATTTTTGGGAAACTAACCTATCGTTTGATTGATTTGTATCTACTAATATTTTCTTATATTCAGGTTTAATTTTATTTCATGGTTCCATATCTAAATATACGACATCTGTTTTCGGGGTATTTTCTGTTCGTTCACTATTAATTTTATTTAATTGTTCGGTTCTTTTTGTTAATTGTTTTTGATAGAGATCGTCGAAAATTAGGATAATTTCTGTTTTTCTATATTCGTTGTAATTTTGGAGTACTTGTTTATGGGGAACTATTTCGTGAAGATTTCGATTTTCATATGGTCCATAAGGAAGTGAAAACGCGGTAAAGTTTGTTACTGAATGAATTGATTGATTATATAAAACTATAGCAGTTGCAACTAAGTCGGTAATATTTTCTTTTAATTTTTGTCTTCGGAATCTTAATTTTTCGATTAAAGTTGAATATGCTCTTTCTATCGGAGAATTGCCGGTATGAGAGTGGGGTGTTGTATAATGAATTTTTATATGAAAGAGTGACATGAATTCTTTAAGGTTTCGCTAGTGAATTCTCTTGCATTGTCGCAAGTTATTTGCGAAGGATGAGAAAAATAATTACGGAGTTTATTAAGTATAGTGATAGAATTTGAGTCACTAATTTCGTAAGCTTGAAGGTACTTAGAGAATAAATCGAGTATTGTAAAAAATAATTTATTTTCTATAGAGAATACACCCATGTGAAGATTTTCGAAACGTCTTTTAGAAATAAGTGGGCCGGAAAATGGAATTTTTCGACGGTTTTTATCATATTTTGCGGTGAGACATAATTCGCAATTATTAACGTGATTTGTTACTAATTCTTGGATTTTTGGAAAATGATACAGTGACTTTATATGTTAAGTAGTTTCTGTGATACCGTTATGAGTTTCTGAATGATAATCTGAAATTAATCGGACTTGTTCTCCCTTATGAAGTATGTCTTTCAGAAAAGTATTTGTTTTAATGATTTTTACGTTTGGTTCTAAGATTTTTGAACATTCTTTAGAAGCAATATTAAGTAATGAATCATCGGGGATGTATATATAGTATGTTTTAGTTGGATCAACTATTTCTGAATATATATTACTTAAAACGTTATAGTCGGATCCATTTCTAAAATTAAGAATATAGCGATTTTTGCCAAATGGCTTAGCATAATCTATGTCAGTGTTTTAAATGAAACTCACGGTTTCTAGTTAATTCCACAATATAATAAAAATTGTTGAAAATTCTAAAGAATTGACAATTGTTTCGATAAATGAATATCATCGACACAATTGTCAATTTTTTAGAATTTTCAACAATTTTTATTATATTGTGGAATTAACTAGAAACCGTGAGTAGATTCCACCAAGTAAGGATCGAGACAGTTGATTTCATAGTCTACGTCGGTTTTGTCTCCGTATTTTAGGGTTATTTGAAAATGGGCGGAATTTAAGGATTTTTCTGAAATTGGAAAACCAAAAATTGGATGTTCTTGTGCGGAATGTCTAATTGTTTATGAAGCAGTACTTTTGTTATCGTCGGATATTTTACTTAAAATTTCGTTAGCATCACTTAATGCTAGATTTGGATCGGAATTTGCTCTTGCCATAGTGGAAATGGCATCGATATCATCAGGGTTTTGTTTTTGAGCTTGGGGGAGTAACAACTATATCACTAATTATATTAATTTTTAGATTACGTTTTGGAAACTTTTTATCGATTGCATTGAGTTCAATTCTCGTAATTTTCTTTGCCTTTTTTGTAATTGATTTCAACTTTAGTTTCCATCTTATTAGACGTTGGTTGGGCTATTTAAGAGATTGTAGTCAGACGAGAGACTTATGATCAGCTTCAATAATAAAATTTTTGGAATATAAATATGGTCGGAAGTGTTTACAGCTATCTACTATAGCTAAGAGTTCTTTTTCTATTGTTCCATAATTTCTTTCTGCTGAATTAAGTGTTGGAGAGTAAAAAGCTATTGGATGGGAATCTTGGGAAAGTACGCTACGATATTTGAAGCGTCGGTCGATAAAGTAATTTTTTTTGTGAAATGGGGGTATGCTAAAATAGGAGAATTACAAAGAAATTGTTTGCATTTTTGGAAAGCATTGAGGTATTCTGGGTCGTTTAAATTTAATTTATTTCCTTTCTTAAGATATTTATTCATTGGATAGGTTATTTTGGCGAAATTTTGAATGAATTTGTGATAATAGGAGAGCAGGTCGAGAAATATTTTATTTGTTTTTCGTTCTTGGGCAAAGTAAATTTTTGGATGGACTTGATTTTATCTGGATTTGGTTTAATACCGTCAGGGGTTATGACATGGCCTAAGAAAGCAACTGCTATTCTGAGGAATTCTGATTTGTCTATTTGGACTATCAAATAGTATTTTTTCTAATTCGCTAAATATTTGTTTTATATGAAGAATATGGTCTTGAAGGGATTTTGAAAAGATTACTATGTCGTCCATGTGTACAAAACATTGTTTATAGAGAAAAGGACGGAGAATTGTGCCCATGACACGTTGGAAAATGGCAGGAACGTTCTTTAGGCCAAATGGCATACGAGTATATTCGTATTGGCCATTGTCAACTGTAAATGCAGTTTCTTCTGCCGAATCTGGGTGTATTTCAATTTGGTGGAAACCTTGTGCCAAATATAAAGTGGAAAAATAAAGTACTTCGACCAAGATTGTAGAGAATTTCATCGATACGAGGAAGGGGATATTTATCTTCGATAGTTTTTTCATTTAGTTTTCGGTAGTCGATAACTAATGGGAATTTTTTCTTTCCACTGGCGTCCAGTCGTTTGGGGACGAGAAAGGTAGGGAAACTGTACGAGGATATACTTGGTTTAATTATTTTATTGTCTAGAAGTTTTTGGATCTGATTTTGAATTTCCCGTTTTAAATGGTAAGGGTATCTATATGATTTTTGATAAATCGCTACATCGTCGACTGTTCTAATGTGATTAAATACATGAGTAAACGTTAAGTCGGAGTTTTCGTTATAAAATATATTTTTAAATTTTTTACAAAGAGAAATTAATGCATCGTTTTCTTCGGGATACAGATGATCTGTTCGAAGAAGTCTGGTAATATCAATATTATTATTATAATATGATAAAGGTATTGTTTCATGAAATTTCGATATAGGGGTTAGACTGAAAGAGGTTCTTGAAAATTTATAAAAATATTATTTGAAGAGATTTCTTGTTCTATAGTTATTTTACAGTAACCGTCTTTCGCTAGAGCTATACATTCAGGTATTAATATGGTGTTTAATTTTAATTCTCGAAGAACTACTTGTCCATTATCGATATTCACAGGAATATTTAAAATTCTTTCATCTAGGGATTCAGAATAGGGAGTAAATAAGTTGGGATTGACTTCCAAAAATAATTAATTTGTAATAAATGATTTTTGAAATTAATAAGTGCATTTAATTTATCGTCCTGACTACCTATTACTGCATCGAATCTATCGTGCCAAAGTACGATAAACATATGGAATATGTATTTAATGCCGAATTCTTTCAAAAGAGGGTATTTGCAGCTAAAATTGCCATTGTAAGTTATTTTAATTGATTTAACAGAAATTTTTGACTCATAAATGGAAGCTGAAAATAATCTATAGGCTGGTTCTGGATTTATAATGGAATTGCTTGCACCGGGGTCAATCAATATTTTTAAGTCTAAATTTGAGAGGTATATAAATGGAAGTTTAGGGGCTGAATTTATATTATTTATATCAATTCTGAGACTCGTAATTAAAAATTTTGTGTTTCATCGTATTGTTCGTTTTGGAGGTTAGAATTTGATGATACGTCAGAATTTTCGTCAATATCTTCAATGTTGAACAATTCTTCGATAACTACGTTCGGAAGTCCTGTTTGTCTAAAATAGTTTTGTTATTGAGATCTATAAGTATTTGCTGTAGATATACTCATTGGCGTTGGTTTGTAATTACTTATGGAAGGTTGAGAGGGACTATTAAAGTTTTGATTATTAGAAGATTGTGTTTGTCTATTATTTGGTCTGATAGTTATTTTGGTAATGGAATCTTTGATTGTTATCATTATATCTATTAAATGGTTTACTATTAGGGTTTGGAGGAACTTGTGGTCTTTGAGACGAATTATAATTATGAAATGAAGGTTGGTTTACAGTCGTCCGAAAACTGGATCAAATCCAAAAAACAGCATGCCTCAACAGAACAGGAGGCATGAAAACCACACCAGCAAGAGCTGTAGAGGTAATCCTTGGTCTCGCTCCCCTTGACATATACATCACGGAGATTGTTTTGATGACCATTACACGTCTACGCTCCAACGGTATACAACCTGATGTAGGATCCGGCAAACTAAGACATAGCTTGTTGCATGAGGCCCTCAGACAGGTCCCACAGCTGCAGGCCAATACAGACTCGATTCCACCGCGATATGCCTTCCACAGGCCCTACGAGGGAATCTTTAAAAACAACGCACAAGACCCATTGGAAGAATCTGTAATCCGCATCTTCACAGATGGGTCTAAAGCCAATGTAGGCTCAGGATGCGGAATTTTTTTCAGATCCCTGAATCTAAACATAAAATGGGCAATGGGCTTCAATGCGAGTATTGCTCAAACAGAGCTCACTGCTATCTGCATCGCTGCAAAAGAGATTACCAAAAGGAACACCACAGGTAATGATATATACATCCTTACGGATAGTAAACAAACACTACTAGCTCTGAACAGGCCACGCATTACATCAGGTCTAGTACTAGAACGTCACATGGCCTTAATCGAAGCCTGTAACAACAACACGGTCACTTTAGGCTGGATCAAGGGCCATGAGAAATCAAAAGGAAACCGTATTGCAGAGTCGCTAGCCAGGAAGGCAGCCTCTCACAAACTCTTGGGACCCGGCAATTTCATTGGTCCATCGGCGTCAGCGGCGGCTGACCTATTAAAGGAACACTCCCTTAATAAGTTGAAGGGTAGATGGGACGACGCAGAAGGCTGCAGGCTTGCCAAGGAACTGCTACAGTATCCGGACAGTAAAGTAGCCAAAAAATACGTGACTATGAACAGGCAGAACCTACCAATAGCCACGGGTACTCTGACTGGTCACTTCCCCCTACGAAAACACCTCCACAGACTGGGTCTGTCTAATACCCCACTTTGTAGAGTATGTGAACAAGAAGATGAGACTGTCGAACACATTCTTTGCGAATGTCTCTCCCATTTTAGGTTTCATGTATTCGGCGAGCACAGGCTAACATGAGGGAACTTAATTCAGGCGAAGTTATGGCCTACTTCAAACAAGTGGGCTGGATGACGAGCTGGAAGGAAGTTTTGAACCTCAGAAGGATGCACAATGGGCCAATTGTGGCCTAAGTGCTGTAAGGTCACCCACCCTTCAAACTTTTACAGAAACCGAAGGTTAGTTTTGGAGGTGGACGATTTCGTTGAACTTTTTGAGATCTAAGAAAGTTAGCAAATTCAATTTGGGATCTTTCGTTGTCTAATCTTCTACATTCGTACAATGCTTGTTCTAGAGATGAAATTGATATGTGAAGTAAATGATCTCTATGGGAATTTAAGAGACCTGCATTAAATACCATAAGGGCATGGTCACTATACACAGTTTCCTTAGAAACTCTAACTTCTCTGTTATCAGAATTTATAGCTAGGTGTTCTTTAAGGACTTTAAGGACTCTTGAGAAATTGAGTTTAAATAGGAGTATTTAAATCGTGTGCTAATATTTCTTCAGACCTAGGATCGCCAAAACAAGTGATAAGAGCTGTTTTTAAATCGGACCATTTATCAAAAGATCTACCTATGATTACGTCTCTAGCTGGACTTAATAATTTAGATTTTACTTGCCCTAACAGAATATTGTTGAATAAATCATTATTTTCGGTTTTTAAAAGAGTTAAATATTTTTAAGATTGTCTTAAATACTCGTAATATGCTAAATCTTTAGATCCACCGTTATATGTTGGGACAATATTGCTTGCCAAAGATAATACGATTTGTAAAATTGCAATAGACATGTCGGTATTAGTATTTAAGTTACGACTTAGAGGAAATGAGATCTGGATCGATTTGCAGATAATGGAGATCTGGATCGATCACGATTTTGTGACATTAAGAAATTGGCTTTGATAATATATTAATTTTATATAACAATTAAAATTGTTATGTTTAATTTGCAATTCAAATAACATTTATATTGTGGTAAAAATTCTTATTATAATATTTAAAACAATTATTAGCCGATAAATAAAAAATTAAAGGAAAAACGTACAGGTGGATGCATTGAAGAATCATATGTGAGCTTCTTCTTTGAACAACCATCTTCTTCACTGGAGGAACGATCGAGTTGGAGTCAGCCTCTTCACACACCGTAACTTGTTTCACAGAGTTCATTCGTTCGGATATTGTCTTAATTTCTCGGTAGAAAATGTAGACGTTTTACCACACAGAAGGGGTGTTTTTTCTACTGACAGTATCCTGTTCCCAGCGCCACTTAAATTTAATGAGTAAAAAATATACTTTTTAAAAACATTCAATTAAACTCTATGATTATTTACAGTTGGTGATAACAATTATAACTAGCTTCTTTTTTTAATTTACAAAAATAAGGAAAATGCAATATTATTTACGTATTTACTTATTTATCTATTTATTTATTTATTTATTTATTTATTTATTTATTTATTTATTTATTTATCTATTTATTTATTTATTTATTTATTTATTTATTTATTTATTTATTTATTTATTTATTTATTTATTTATTTATTTATTTATTTATTTATTTATTTATTTATTTATTTATTTATTTATTTATTTATTTATTTATTTATTTATTTATTTATTTATTTATTTATTTATTTATTTATTTATTTATTTATTTATTTATTTATTTATTTATTTATTTATTTATTTATTTATTTATTTATTTATTTATTTATTTATTTATTTATTTATTTATTTATTCATTTATTTATTTCGAACAGGTTTTATAACCTAATTACATGGAATAAGTATTAACAATTCCAAAATTCTAATCTAATATTGTGTAGTATGGCTATTGATACATGCAGTGATATTGATTAATGAAGAGAATAAAAACGAAGACCCTCATACACCTAACCTTTTAATATGTTCCCAAATACTTTTCTTGAATTGTCTAATTGACATTGTCCAATCTATTTCAGTAACATTATTTATCCTATTGGCAAATTTTAACACGGTCTCCAGAAGAGAACAAACTGACATTCTTAATCTCCCAAACAATAAGGAGGATCGAGTTAACCTCGATGGAACTTTGAAAGGAATTAAGTACAATAAATTACTTGATATCGATATACAATTTACTATTTTATACAAGAAAATCATCATGTTCAATTTACGTCGACTAGTGATGGACATAACATCAAATTCTTCCCGTAATCTAGTTGCTCTGATTTTTCTATAATCCGGCCAACGCTTATATTTTTTATAATACAAGAACCGTAAGTATTTATTCTGCACTTTCTCAGTATTTTCCAAGTACATTTGAGGTGGATCTCCCCTGATCATAGACCCAAACTCAAGTTTAGGTCTTACTAAGGTATTGAACAACTTTTTTACAGTCTCAGTATTTAAGAAAAGAGTGGTTTGTCTGAAGACTAAACCCATTATACGATTGGCACTCCTGATTGATTTCTGTATATGTGCAAAAAAGACATTTGACTGTTATAGGTAATTCCAAGATCCTTAACTTAATCCTTCCTTTTTAATACTTCTTGGTCCATTAAATAATCAAAAATAATAGACTCCTTTTTATTAGATATAGACATAACACAACATTTTTCAACATTAAAACATAATTTATTCGCCTTGCTCCATCTAATTATGTTGTTTATATTTTTTTGCAGTAGTATGCAATCCCGTACAGTTTGAATCTTCCTGAACATTTTGAAGTCATCCGCAAATACCAAACTCTCAGAATTCGAAACATAACCTGGAAGATCATTGATAAATAAAATAAACAATAGCGGACCAAGGTTTGATCCTTGCGGAACTCCCGAGTTTGCATCGAATTTTGCAGAGGTATTTCCGTTATGTTCTACTACAAAATGCCTGTTACGTAGATAATTTGATATAAGTTTCAATAAATTATTTGACATTCCATAATTGTGTAATTTATTAAGCCATATGTCGTGATTAACTTGATTGAAAGCTTTTTTAAAATCTGTATATATGACATCTAGTTGTAATCGATCCTCGAACGTATCATTTACTACTTCCGTAAAATTAAATAAATTTGTGTTTATTGAGCGCCCCGACGTACATCCATGCTGTTGTTCAACAATTATATTATTTTTTACGTGATTATAAATTTTTAGATATATTATCTGATCAAAAACCTTAGAAACAGCACACATAATCGACACACCCCTGTAATTTTCAACAATATTTCTATCTCCAGATTTGTGTATGGGAGAGTATAATGATAATTTCCATTTTTCTGGAAATTATGCGTTTGTGAGAATATTGTTATAGATATGCAATAAAGGTGTTCCTAGCCATTCATAGCATCCTTTTAGTATGTATGGAGGATTTCCGTCGGATCCAGCCGCTTTTTTGGGTTTCAGTTTTTTGAGTGCTATCTCATAATCATTCATTGTAATCTCAGATATATTGAAAATAGGATTATCACTAATTAAATCCTTGAAGTCGATATTATAATTAGAATGATCAGGGCAATGCACCGATGCAAAATATTCAGCAAATTTTTCTCCTCTTCGACAACTTTTCGATCCTTAAATCTAAATGTACCTACCTCCTTAGAAAAACTATTATTTTTATTTACATATGTCCAAAATATATTCATATTTTTACTTAAACTGTCTTCCACTTGACGCAAATACTTTTTATGCTCGATGTTTATTAATGTCTCAAGTTTTATTTTCGTTTCTATATACTTTTCGTTATAAAAGTTTGAAATAAATTTTAATTTTCGGTGACTATTTTTTTCCTTCAATAACTTTTTAATATCCGATGTAAACTTTTTTGAACTTTTTATAAACTTTATATTTGGGAACCGTTGTTTCAAATACACTATAAATTTTCTTATAAAAATTATCCAATGCAGTATTTACATCTGTCTGATCCGTAATATCGTCCCACGCTATATCTCTTAGCAATTTGCTCATATTTTCAAAATTTGCTTCTTTAAAATTGTACTTATTACTGTTGCCAAGCTTGTTGACCACATTATCAATTACTTTATTAAAAGTTACTTTGATGTCTAGAGATGGGTGGAAACAATCTTCCGTTACTAAAGATACTATGATACATGCGATACTATGCAGTTATTTATCATTTCGTTGGAGGTAATTACCAAGTCTAGAGTTTTATTTTGATGATGTTTTATGTTATTATATAGCATTAATGAATTATAACTTAAAAAGTCAATAAGAACGTCTAATTTAGCGCTAGTATTTGTAAAGCTTAGAGTTTTACCTTGAATTTCCGGTAAGTTGAAATCACCCAGAATAAATGTATTGTTAATCCTAGAGATATGTTGTTGCAGTAATTCCAAGCAATTCACATAATTGGTTAAAAGAGCATCCGGTGGAATGTATATGCCGATAATTTGAGCTTTAAATTTATTATTTATTTTTATATCAACCATCACTATCTCAAAAATCGATCGATGCTGCACATAATTTAAAATTTTGTATTTCCGCAAAATTAGGCTACAAAATCTATCCTCAAGCTCTCCAAGCATCCGGTATTATAGAAGGCCGCACCACGTTAACCAATATGATAGATATGACCTTGTTTTCAAAAGTGACAAAAACAAAAAATTCAAAGTTTCGTCGCTATTTTACCTAAGATTACTCACCCTCTGCCTTTGGTATCGCCTAATGTAGAAAGATTCAAGATTCCCTCACACCTATTTTCAAAATTAGCTGACGATCAATTCAACACACCTCCTCGTTCTGGACTTCCATCGCTCATTAACACCCATTTAGGCTGGGTGTTATCTGGAAATGTTTCTAAAAATTTTATCACTGAAAGTTCTTTATACACTCTCATTCTTTCTTGGTTAACAGTTTTTAAGTAACTGAAAACAACTCAGTCTCTCATAATAATGACGCGGATCTTAACCTATTGCTTGAGAAGTTTTGGACTCAGAAGATGTTCATTCGAACACCGCCTTTCACTCTTTATCGGTTGAGGAAGAAAAGGCCGAAGAAATATTCTCGTCCACCACCAAAGTTTTAGACAACGGACGATATCAAGTAAGCATCTCATTCGTAGAAGCCAGTGCTCACAAAAAACTTGGAGATTCTCTTTTAATAGCAAAACGTAGATTCGATTCATTCGAAGTGAAATTTACTAAAAACCCAGTTCTCTTCTCAAAATACAAACAATTTATCGATGAATATACTTCTCTCGGACATGGCAAATGTGTTCCTCCTTTATCTCTTACCAACTCCTCCAACGAAAGTATTTTATACACAACCTATATGTTTTGAGAGAACACAGCGAAACCACCGAATTGCGAGTGGTCTGTAAAACGACGTCTTATTTCCCTTCTAATGACATATCTCGTGAAGGTCCTCAGATGCAGCCAGTCAGCATTATTCGCTCATATAGATGCGCATTGGCAGCGGATATACAAAAAATGTACTGACTTTTTTTACAAAATATATTATGGAGAGATTCTCCCAGTGATAATTTTTCATGCATCGAATTTACTTGTGTGCCGTTCGGACAAAAATATGCTCCCAATCTCGCATATTGAGTACTTCAAGATATTGCTCAACAAAATACCGAATTATCTCTCGCTTCAGACGCATTATTACATCAGACGTATGGGGATGATATACTGTTAGGTGCTAACTCCCTGTCCGAACTGAAGCTATTGCAATCCGAATTAACCAAGTGTCTTAGCGCATCAGGTTTCACGCTACACCAATTTCGTTCAGATTCTCTGGATTTCCATAAAGAATCATTGCAGTCTCAAGCAGTATATCTAGACTTGAATTTTGAGAACATGTTAGGTAAAAGCCTTGGGCTTAAGTGTAATCCAACTCACGACATTTTTCAAATATCTACTCCCTGAGATCTTGAACTTGAATCCTGCATCACTAAGCAAAAAATTCCATCGGCAGTCTCAAAATGTTATGATTCGCTAGGATTAGTCAAAGGAAAAATATTTATGCAACGCACGTGGTTACACAAACTTTCATGGGGTGAAGAATACACTGATCAGTCCAATCTCCTACTTGGAAAGATTTTGTAAATAATATCTCTTTATTAATGAAAAGCTCATAGAATGTCAACTTCATGAATTCTAAGATGCCATTTCAGCGGCATATGGTTGCAACTTATATATTCTTTCCAAATATGTAAATGGGGCAATCCATTGTGCATTAGTAGGGGTTAAATCACGAGTTTCGCTATTAAAAAATATGCTGACTATTTCAAAATTAGAACTAGGTGCAATGTTACTGTTGGCCAAAGCCACTCAACGAATTATGCAAATTTTTAAACCAAAAATTCAACCCAGTCTGTGAAAAGGACTGACTGTTGTATCTCCTCCGACTCATGTTTGTACCAATAGTTATTATAATTAGTTTTACGTTGTACATAGCTTGTAAATTTTCATGTAGGTGGCGGCGACGGGCAGTATGTTCGAAAATACATTTTTCTCTTTGATAAATTCTCTTTTATATCGAATTTACAACCCTTTGTCACAAGAATAAATATTATTTATTTATTCTAGTGCTTTTGTGCTGCGGCGGAATTCACAACTCCCTTTAGTATTTTAAAAAAAATTGTCCGCGTGATTTGAACCACTGTGACCCCTATCATAATATTCAAGGTTTATGGCCACGTTCGAAATATACCCTGACGCGTTTCCTCTCATAAAATATTCCATAACCAGTTTGTAAAGGTAGCTATTTTCTGTTTATTGAGGCAATTTTACCTAGAAGAAAAGCAAATATCTCTTCATGTTGTAAGATTTGCACGTGTTTTATTGATGACATACGATCTTTCTTGCAAGAATATATCAATTTTAACCCTCAGCCGTGAATGTTTCTTCAAGTGGATCGGTTCAGCTCCAGCTCAGTCAAGCTCAACTTGTATCTCAGTAGTTTACTGAAGTAACTCTTGTAATTTATTCTATTATTTTACGCTTCTCTCTTTCTGTATATCTCGTGAGTTTCTCTATTTGAGCTACACATTCTCAAGAATATATATTCTCTCGGTATCTTGATTAGTAAACGAGTTAGTATTACCTAGCAAATTTTCAAAACAGTGGGCTAATTATCAATGTACATGCACATACGTATAGGGGACATTTGCACTAGCAGCATAAAGAATTTTGGGCCAGGCTTCTAAGCGGGTTTAACATTTTAAATGATCAATATATACTATACGCATTTGAAGATTCCAATTGAAAGATCTGTATAATTTGAACAATACTTTATACTACAAATTATATATAATATAAAACGTGTAACTTACATAAATTACATATATGTACAGAGTAAATAATATTTTTTTCCAATAAAAATTATAAGTCGTTCTCAATTTCTCGTTGGACCTTTTGATTCACTTAGAAGTAGCCTATAAACGTTTACATTGTGAAAAATACTTCCAAATATCCCCACTCAAGCATCTCCTCATTAATTAAAAGAAATATGCTTTTATTCCAATGTTTGCAAGTTATTTGAACTTTAAAAATTATGGATCAGCGTAAGCACTCGAAATTGATAAAAACCATATCAAAACTTCACATGAGGGCAACACAAATTGCAGTTAAAAACTAATAACAGATATGATTATATAGTTGAGCACGCCCTACAAACCCGCATGATAAATTATTCAACATTATTTCCTGATCTTCATCTACCACTGTGGTAGATGGAGATGAGGAAATAATATACCTCTAGGTTTATTATTCTTTGTTTTCCTCTATGAGTAGAGCGAAATTCAAGATTCTATTGGATTCTGATAAATGACTCGCTCATCTCATTGTTATTTATATCAGTATTCTCTTGCTTTTTTCAATCGTTTTCAGCTATTTTTTAAGAATTCTTCTGTACAGCTACATATAAATCCATATTTAGGCTTATTCGATGATTCTAAGCTTATTTGCTGAGAAAAATCCCGAGCAAAGAAGATGCTCGTAGTTAAAGGAAGACATTTTACCCTATTGCTTGGACATAATTCTACCGACTACGGAAGAAGATGAAAGTTGAATTAGTATGTATTCCATCACCACATTACTTCCATGTCTGTTGCCCTTTTAATAGAATCCACCATATCCTCCAAACCTTCCTATAAGACTTACGATAAAATAGTCTAAGCTAATTATGATAAGTATCTGATTTGTCCATTTGCTCATTGGTATTGAAATTTTAATACAAACAGAATTGTGATTGTGGGTGAAAATTCAACAAACAAATCTTTTTAGAGATAAGTCTTGACATTTCCACATCTTTTCCAAAAGCTTACCAGTTGATCTGAAACCATTATTAGCATTGTACTGTGAGGCTCCACTAATACCAATTTTCCGAGAGGAAGGTAAATTTAAAAATTGTAACTAAAGCGGGGCTACCCAAGAAAAGTATGATTCACTAAATTAACTACTTCTAAACGAATCCAATACACGTTTCCAAATAAAATTATCAATGTTTTGACTCTCAGAATAAATTCACTATAGTTAACTCTTTTGTAAAAATCATCTAAATATAATTATCACTCCAAAATATTTCCTCACTCCTGTATATCTGATAGGTAATTTTGATTATCATTTACTGAATAGCAGCCGGCCCTCGATGTTTACCGTTGGAACTCAGACACTTGTTTATTTCCAAATTTTCTTCACTCGAAATCTTTTTAGCTAAGGATAAATCGTCGGGTCCACCTGGAGATAGTTGCGATGGACTCGGGGAACTTCTGTAGCTCTGTGGGCTTCTGTTTTCGGTTCCAGGTGAACAGCTGCAAGATAATGGAATGTTTGGATTATTTACAGGTGGAAAATCGCGGGGAGAAGTTTCAGGAACGTCTGAGTGGCTGCCTGGAAGAATTGGTTGTTGCGGATGTCTTCCTGAAACAATTATTAAGAACTATATATAATCTTAGAACGATAATTTGCTAGTATACCACAAAGTAGTGCATAAATTCATTACTAAATTCGACGAAGAACCGAAAAGTTATATTCTGGAATCTAGTGTCCCTCCGTCCGTTTTAAGCTTCAGCGGGCGAACGGCAAGTGCTAGAGCATAGGTATAAATGGATTCGGAATCAGTATAGTTTAAAACATTACTGTCACACTGTGGCGCTTCCCTAGTTGTTTTTTTTTTAATTTACTATTTTTTATAAGAATTATAGTGAGTGAATAACCCTAGAGTGATGACGTTAGCAACAGATTTTTATTTGAAACACATCCATTTTGTTTTACATTTCTGAGCTTCTCTTGTTTATCTGATTCCAAAAATGTATCAAAATTTCATTCAAATTGATTCAGTGTGGATTAAAACGCAAAAGTTGTTTGATACTTTAACATTGTATATATCCACTTTCATAAGTAATCTTAAGTAATCGACTTGCTACCATAACTTTGGTAAATGACCTCAAACCTCAACGGTCCTCATTGGTCCTATGCAAAAATAGTATATTAAAGTATAAGTGGATAAAGAGGTCTTTCAAACACGCGCGATTTCGCAGCCGAGTGCTCGAAATAGAGCAAGTGTTTGAAAGACCAGTTATCCAAGAATACTTTACGCTATTTTTTTTTATTGGTGCACTTTGGAATCATAAAATATTATTATTATATTATTACTACAAAAAAATGGAAGTCCATCCTCGATGCCCAGCCAAGCTTCGTGAACGTCAAATAGTATTTATTTTTAGTTGACGTTACGGGCTGTCAGATCAATAATCAAAAAGTTTCTTTATTTATATTTAAAGGGAAACAATGTATATATGAATATATAAATACATTTTGTAGAAAAAACCAAATAAGACATTGGTTCCCAATGATAATATACAATTTAAAAACTAATAAAAAAAGTTGTCATTGATACTTACGTTTCTCAAGTTGTTGTTGTTACCATGGGGACTTTAAAAAACGCGCGTGTTTGAAAGTTCGATTTAAACACGCTGACGCGTACTTTAAAAAGGTAATATGCGGCATCAATAAAAAAAACATTTTTAAAACTCAAACGAAAAATTACTCCAAAATAAATAATACGCAACAAAGAATGAATAGCTGACCCGAGAGTATTAGAACAAATGGAGGAACGAAGAAAATGCAAAATTCGAAATTGCAGGAAAACATATAAATACATACAAAAAAGAATCAGAAACGAAATTAGGAAGGCCAAGGAAAAATGGTTTACCGGAAGATGTGAAGAAGCTGACTATCTCAACCGTCTTGACGATATTTTCAACCTACATAAGAAAGGTAAGGAAATAGATAAGATTTACCAGAAAAATCCAATACAGGCTATTAAAGATAAAAAAAATACAATTGTAGCAGGTGCAGACAAAATTTCCGAAATCTGGAAGGAGTACGCGATTAATCTTTTTAATGACAAATAACAGACCAAACAATCAATTGGATCAAATAAGAGAGCTCACAGAACCAACGATATTAGAAACTTAAGTCAGACATGCAATAGAGCTTATGAAATATAGCAAAACTCTAGGACCTGACAATATGTTTCCTGAGACGTTTCAATTTATTAATTAATAGAATATAGAAATAATTGTTAAACTCTTTAACCACGTTTACGATACTGGACATCTTCAAAAATCTGGCTTCGCTCTACATTTATTACTTTGCCAAAATCAAATAGTGCTAAAACATTCAAATATTGGCATCTTATAAGGTGAATGAGTCACTTATTTGAAACTATTTTGGCAAATTTACATACAAGGCTCTATAAAAGATGCGAAGAAGCTAGCGGCAACAGTCAGTTTGGATTTAAGAACGGTTTTGGAACAAGATAATCAATATTTAGCTTGGTACAAAAGTGCCAAGAACAAAGAAAGGATTTTTTCATGTGTTTTATTGACTATGAAAAAGCTTTCGATAACGTTACACATAATGTTTTAACATCGTACCTTAAACACTTGGGACTCGAGGGTAAAGATATACGACTAATTAGCAATGTGTGCTGGAACCAGAAACAGTGTAGTGGATGGATTGGGCCTAGATAAATTAAGTATATTTTCCATGCAATAATAATTACAATATTTATAACATCATTTTGGTCAACTAGCAATGCTTTACCATATTTTAAATTCGTCTTAACTGTAGTGATCAACCTTAGTAGTTTATTGATGCTATAAGATTATTCTACTAAGTGTTTTATTATATAGTTAAATACAGAAACCTCCACTGAACGGACAGTTTTGTCACCGAACATTTCATATGTAGGTAAATGGGATAAGATATTCCCGAACAACGGACCCTCTTCACAACGACTCCGGACAAAATTTACCTTCATTTTTTCTATGAAATTTTTGTAATTTGACCTGCCTACAACGGACATTAAAGGCGATTCAAATTTGGGACCGGGAACACGGGAATTCCAAATAACTAATTGTAGCCATTAAATAAGTAGGTAGTTCCTTATAGTAAAAAAACTGGAAAATTAGTTACTTCGAGTTTGAATTGGAGAAACCCATTTTAGAATGTATTCCTCCTTTGAACACATTCGTAATTTAGTTGCGACATCTGGAATAATAATTGAAGAAAAAGCTTTAGAGGTGGCGAAAGAATTTAATGCTTGCAATGCTTGGCTCGACAAGGTTTCCTGAAGACATAATATTAAATTTAGAGCAATATCTCAAGATGCTACAAATGTTAACCGTTTCAGAGAAGCAAAGAAAACTGCCAAATTTATTAAGTGGCTACTTACCTCAATATAATTATAACGCTGACGAGACTAGTCTTCATTATCGAGGCTTACCAAGTATAACTTTTACATTTAGTAGTGAAAAGACTGACAGTATTATTTTGTGCAAGTCTAAATGGGGAATAAGAAAAACCTTTGGTGATTGGTAAGAGTCAAATTCCTCGATAATTTAAACATTTTCATGTTTAAACTCCAAGTCGACTGATACTACAACAAGAAAGCCTGGATCACCAGAGATATCATTGCAGATTGGCTGCACAAATTTGACAGAAAAATGCAACGTCACAAATGAAAAATTATCTTGTTCCTAGACAACGCAACATCTCATATCCAACATATCGATAATATTTTTGCCACCCAATATTACAGCCAGTTGTCAACCGTTAGACCAAGGAATAATCAAAAACTTTAAATCTATGTATAGAAAGTTTTTGATGAGAAGAATGTTCTTTATCAACGGCTGAACTGAAGAAGTTCATAACAAGTGTTAACGCCTTAATTAGGATAGTGACAATATGGAAAAACGTTTCAACGGTGTTTTAGATTCTTATCATGGAATGAAGGGTTAGAAATGTTTAATACTCTACTCATTTGCTTCACCAAATTAACCTTCATATAGTAAATAAATAAAATTCCATCAACCATGTCTCTAGGTAAAGCAACAATCATGTCATCGACATACTTTTTCACGAATAAATGATTTACATGCATCACAAGTGAGCAAAGTGAATCACTTTCTTCACAAGTGAGCAAGTGACGGATTAATGTCACGAAAAAATCCGATGTAAGATTTATAAAACAATTAGAACCGCCAAAATCTTAGAGCTTAGAATTTGGAATTTATCATTTTTATGGGAAATAGAAGTATCTATATATATATATATATATATATATATATATATATATATATATATATATATATATATATATATATATGTTCCTCTAATGTAGTTTAGTGGAACCAAATAACGCACGTATTGGATTATAGTAGCACCATCTGGATGATAGTGATGCCATGGCTGGATGATAGTGGTGCCGAACTATATTTGACTAAATATTCGGTAGGCGTGGCCGCGTGGGTTAATAAAATATCAACAATTTAATGGGTGGAGCTAAAGGTAATATTCAGATTAGTTTCAGATTAGTAACGCTACTGGCCGCTAGGTTTGGACTAATCAGACTAGTTCATCCTTTGACCGCTAGAATCACTTTGTAACTGCAGTTATCGTATATAATCTCAGTTTAATTTATTATAGAATCATCTGAGACGAGACAAAAATCTGCTGATTCTTCAAAATATCCATTTTTACCTATACAAATGTTTTTTATAACGTGTCGTGAGTTAAGGTTAGGTGACACTATTGTTTTTATGAAAATTTTAAAATCAGCTGTTCTAGTCCATTCAATTCCGAAATTAGGCCATGCTTTGGAACATGTGTAATGTTTGATACGCAAAAATTAACAAGAATTAATTAATTAAATGTGAATTGTTAGAATCAAAGAACCAAATTAAACTGATATCAACAACTGATTTATTTAGTGGTTTTAATTTCTCCGCCTCCGAAAAATATTAACGAGTTATCGTTCGATAGGGAATAGCGTGTAGATGATTTTTGGAAAAAAATCAAGAGCCGCTTGCAAAAATTGCAAAAATTATAAATAACTAACTGAGAGAAAACATGACGTTTGGTTTTTTGCAAATTTCTCAAAAACTATATGACATTTTTTAAATCTTAAAACAGATTCAAAGAGAGAAGGAAAGGACCCGATTAGGAAAAATAAATTGGATTTACTGGGTGATTCTCAACATCTTTGTTTAAAACGATTTAACGCGCTCGAATATCGCTTAGCAGAAAATGAACATCTTAAACAACTATACGTAGAATTTCTACACAAATATTAAAGTTTAGATCATATTATTTTTGAGTGTAATCTCAACAATGAACAAAGAATAGGAATCAGAAAGAAAAATTTAATAGCTTGATTTTTGAACCTTATTTTGTTGATAACAAAGTGAAAAATAACAATTTTCTCATTTTTCTAATGTGAATATCTTTTTAGACCTTTCAAAAATAGCTCTAAAAAAGGAAAAAATCTCAGATTTGTTATATAACAATTATCGCGCTTGCAATATTCATATTGAGTAGGATAAAATTGTCAATTGACTAATGCATAATTAATAGAAAAATCGTGATAAAAATTGTTTGAACTCGGACTATTGAATAGGAATAAGAAAGAAAAATTGAAAAGCTTGTTTCTTGAACCTCATTTTGTTGATAACAAAGTGAAAAATAGTAATTTTTTCATTTTTCCAACGTGAATATCTTCTGAGACCTTTCAAAAATAGCTCTAAAAAAGGCAAAAATCTCAGATTTGTTATATAATAATTATCGCGCTTGTAATATTCATGTTAAGTAGGAGAGAATTGTTAATTGACGAATGCATAATTAATAGAAAAATCGTGATAAAAATTGTTTACCACGGACCATTGTTCATTCATCTAATTCAGTAGGTGCCTGAATTTTTTCAGTTCTTAATTTTCATATTTAATAAGTTTGTGGATGGAGCTTATGCAATACAAAGACCTCGTTTTCGACCGTATTATCAACTCTCTGAGAAAATTATAAAAATTGGTCCGGGAGGCAGGACTTTTATGGGAAATTACCCTTATATGAGAAAATGGCTCTCCGTCAAATTTCTTGAGTTTTTGATATGTTGTAGAATTGATCATTCTGGTGAAATGTTTCAATGGGCGCATCACGATCCTATGACTAGTTTTCGAGATACAGGGTGTTGAATATGAGCAACATTCACGATCACAATATCGCCTTCCTGAAACCATATTCTCATTCCATTCAAATCATTTTGTAATTCGTGATTTAGAAGACTCGCATCATTATTACTAGCATCTACGAAGTACGGCCCGTTGATTGCTAAGATATATCCATCGGGGACAACTATGATCTCTGGTTTGACCAAATGTTCATTCTTGTGGAAACAGTATGATTGCATCAATACTCGAAAGTTACTGCTCTTGTCCATTTTATTGTAGGTACAATCTATATAAACTATTGCTTTGGGAATGTCTGGTGTGGGATTGTACAGTTCATTCGTATAAGGGGATACATTTCTGTTTATATAATTATATAAAAGAGATAATCTCACATTAGAAATTATGAGGCTTGCTGCTTATCGGGAAGCATAACTAAACAATATTTTCAAAAACTCATCTGAAACTCCATGCTTCATTTTGATAAAAAATGTGAGCAAATGTTTTTTTCGACATTGCTTCTCTTGTCAACTTGTTCAATAATATCGTAAAATTCTAGTAATTGTCGAAAATCATTTTTTTAAATTGATGTGAGCTCCTTAAATTCATCTTCAGTGAAACTGTTGTTACGGAGTGGACTGTTTCTATTAGCAATTATCCTGATTCTTTGAAGAAAATGTTGAAGATTGGAAATTATGTATCGTTTATTCACAAAATTCAAACCTCCATGCAAGTAATTTGGAAGGAAACCTTGACGATCAAGATGGTGACCACAATTTCTCAAGAAATCTGGGTCATATATATCAGAAGCAACAAAAATATCCACTCTACATTCTAAAGAAAATCTTTGAATTTTTTGACGAGCATTACAAATAATGCACGCACGACTTAATACGCGGGACAACACATTGAGACGAAAGCAATTCGGGTTATTTTCCATAGCAATAACGTCATTCATCACTGTGTTATTACAATTGAAACATATTTTTGTATCATCCTGAATATCAATAGGTGGATTTCCCGCAGCTTGTCTTCGATATGTCACAATATGCAAAACATCAATATTATCTCCTCTATTCCAACGCATTGAGAGTCTAGGAATAACATTTCGGTCACAAACTTAACAATTCACTCTATTTGCGAAGGCCATATTGTTCAGCAAAGTTCAACAAACACTGAAAATCACATAAACTTCAACAGTACAAACAAAACTTCAATTAGTCTAATAATTCAGAAATAGTTCATGAGCTTCATGACATCTACAAGAAAACGACTATTGACATTAGAATTTTGTTGATTTTACCCTCTTTGAATTGTTCTCCATACCTACTACGAGATAACAGCAATAAGTATAATAATAAGTGGTGCTCTGTAGGTATTCGAAGATGATTCAGATAACATTTCAAGTACAAGAAAAAGAAAGAGAAACGTTCTCGAAAAGGTGGGAATATACAAACATTTATACGATTCGAAGATACAAAAAGATAATTAAAGAATAAAACGTTCCTTTGGTGAAGAAATATGCCGTGAATTTGAACTAATATAATATATACTCTATATAAACCGACAGAAATTCGTACAAATTATGATTTTATACTGATTTATCCTATGTGGTATTTTTCTTGTGTGACAAATTCATTTTCAAATCTTTTTGTATTACAAGGCGATTTCCTCTGATAATAATGCTATTTTGAGACTTTGACAATTTTATACAGTGAAAATTCGAAATAAGGAGCTTCTGCGAATGTAACAAGTATAATATGACTTCTAAGAAACACTAAGCATGAAAAAATAACTTCTCTATTGAATCGCCTTCTAGAAGATGCTGCAAATGTTAATTCGAGTCGTGGCTTTTTTTCGAGGGATACGGTACGCCATGGTACGGTATTATTACTGATCTATACAATCCCGCCGAAAACTGGAGTGAAAATATAGCAATGGGAAAATGTACAGATCTCAGCTTTTTTCACAGAGTGTTCGCCTTGTATATGAAAACACGTCATGGGATTCCGTACTTGTACGATATGAATGCAAGTATTTTGAGGTTTTTATTAAATAAAGTATACGTAATTCCTCCAATTGACATCAATCGTCTCTTTATACGATGAAACACATCAATTAACATCTTTCACGAGTATTTTGTCATTTTCGGTGGGTTTATTACTACAAGGTGTCCGAAAAAAACCAAAATTCGGTATTTTTCTATATTCGTGAATCACCTTATATGAATTGTATCAACTGTGATAAAAGATGAAATTCATTTATAATATTATGTGATATTTCAACCTTTTTTCGCATTTTCTCTTTATAAAACAACAAAATTATGAAAGCCACAAAATAGCATTATTATCAAGTGAAATTGCCTTGTAATACGAAAAGATTTGGGAATGATTTTCTCATGAATTTGTCATACAAGGATGTGATGATAATACCACCAAAGATAAATCAGAACTAAATCATAACTTGGGAGATACGGAGTGATGAAAAGTGAATATTCCTCATATTCAACACCCTGTATCTCGAAAACTAGTCATAGGATCGTGTAGCGCCCATTGAAACATTTCACCAGGATGATCAATTCTACAACACATCAAAAATTCAAGAAATTTGACGGCGAGCCATTTTCCCATATAAGGTGTGCTGCCTCCCGGAACTGTAGGACCAATTTTTATAATTTTCTCAAATTTATTAAATATGAAAATTAAGAACTGAGAAAATTCAGGCATCTACTGAATAGATGAATGAACAATGGTCCGTGGTAAACAATTTTTATCACGATTTTTCTATTAATTATGCATTCGTCAATTAACAATTCTCTCCTACTTAACATGAATATTACAAGCGCGATCATTATTATATAACAAATCTGAGATTTTTGCCTTTTTTAGAGCTATTTTTGAAAGATCTCAGAAGATATTCACGTTGGAAAAATGAAAAAATTGCTATTTTTCACTTTGTTATCAACAAAATGAGGTTCAAGAATCAATCTTTTCCATTTTTCTTTCTTATTCCTATTCTTTGTTCATTGTTAAGATTACACTCAAAAATCATTCACCTAATATTTGCGTAGAAATTATACGTATTGTTGTTTAAGATGTTCATTTTCTGCTAAGCGATATTCGAGCCCACAAATTGTTTTAAACAAAGATGTTGAGAATCACCCAGTAAATCTAATTTATTTGGCCTAAACGGTAATCTGACAATAAAAGTATTATTCCTGCCACGTGTGGTAGGTTCCAAAAAATAAGGTTCACAATATTTGTCTTCCGGTGATAGGAATTTATTTTTCGGCAATTCATTGATTATCCAAAATTTCATGAGCGTTTGATTTAAATTATCGTTAGAATTTTCATGACTTATATTACAACAAATTTGATTTTTGAGCTTATTCGTTTTTTCACAATTTATATTTAATGAACCTCTCCATCTAAGTTTTGTTTCAACCAATAGTGGCATATTTTTTCCTAATTTTATTTTCTGTTCCACAATAATTCATAAAATACCTATTCCTGTGCCGATGAGTAATTGAATATTTGTGTTTTAAATGAAACTCACGGTCTCTAGTTAATTCCACAATATAATACAAGTTATTGAAAATTCTAAAAAATTGACCTAATATGAGCATATTCCACGAAGTAAGAGTCAGGACAGTCAATTTAATTGAATATTTATTGGAACGTAAAATCTCTCATCAGCTAAGTCGTAATTTTGGGGGTATTTCAAAATGTTCCTGGAAAATTCTAGTCATGGTAAGTTGTCACTTATAAATGGAATAAATAAAAACGGTAGATTGACTTGAAATGAGTTAAAACAGACTAATTTTGCATTAGTTTTATGGGTAATATTAGTAATACCTTGATTTATCCCATTAATTCTGACATTCAAATAAAATATATCTAAGAAAAATTGGTTATCATATTTTATTATCATATTCGCGTACCTTACCCAAATCGTCTTCAATAAATACTATCGCTATAAGTAATAAAAACACGTTTGTAAAAGCCGCTGTTTGAATAACGTTAGAGTGAAAAGGACTCCGCACACCTTTTGTGGGAAAAAGGGGCTCCGTCTAATTTCTTGAATTTTTGATTTGTGGAATTTATCATTCTGTAGAAATGTTTTAATGGCCACAGCACGACCTTATGACTAGTTTTCGAGAAACAGGGTATTGAATATGAGGGATATTGACTTTTCAGTACTCCGTATCTCAAAAATTATGATTTTATACTGATTTATCCGATGTGGTATTATCATCACATCCTTGTGTGATAAATTCATATGAAATTATTTTCAAAATCTTTTCTTTTAAAATTAATGCTATTTTGAGACTTGAACAAATTTGTTGTTTTATAGAGTGAAAATGCGAAAAAAGAATAAATTAACACACATATTATTTCACATTCATTTCATCTATCATCATAGTTGATACAATTCATAACAGGTGTAGCTATATTTACTGTTTCAACCCTTACTTTGTGGAATCTATGCATGTTATGTAGGACGAGGATATTTTATGGTTTCGAAACAATTGTCAATTTTTTTCGCCAGTTTTCGGAATAATAGCCTAACTATTTCTCATGAATTGATCATCAATTCTGACATTAAAAGAACCCTCTTTTCAAGTGTTATAATATCAGATAAAAAGTATAGTTCTCATCAGGAGTAACATCATGAATCGCACAATAACCACTAATCCGAGTAAAATAGTAAAGACAAATCAAATCGAAAACGTGTGAGAATCACACGAGGAAACTCCACAATTGAAACATATTCAGCAAATCCACTAGAGTTTTCATTGTTTTATTTCTTTATCCATGGTAATATGGCTAGTTTTTCTCATTAATATATTGACATTGTTCAATTTGGTACCAACATTCTAATTTGGATATTGTTGTCTACTAGGAGAATTCTTGCTCAGATATAAGGAATGGTAGTGGGAACTTCCAGCTCATATTAGAAATTCAAAGAATCTTATATATTTGGTAAGTCCTAGAGATATTGTGAGATGAGCTAGGAATATAGTTAGGAATGAGACTTCTGCGAATGTAACAAGTATAATATGATTTCTGAGAAATACTATGCATGAAAAAATAACTTCTCCATTGAATCACCTTCTAGATGATGGACAGATGTTAAATCGAGTCATTGTTTTTTTTCGACGTATACGGTATTATAACTGATCATTATTTTATTGAAAAATGCTGTTCTCACAAATGATTCGGCTTGTATATGAAAAACCCGTCATATGATTCCGATGTCACTTCGCCCAAATGCGACCCACCCTATAATTAATTGCTAGTTCATTGCTATTTTATTTTCATATCTCTTTTTTAGTATAAATCAAGTTCAATCGAACAATTTACACTTGTTACTTCTAACGAGCTGATCAAGCACAATGCATCGTATTTACAACAGGTTTTTAAATATATAAATTTTTGAATTTCAAAAGTATCATTGCGTTAGTGTACATTACAATTAAAAACATCAAAAAATCCTAACCATGTTTCACACGTTACGCAAAATGATGGTAAACCCATATCTGGCAACCTTCGTAACTGTGAATTCGAGCTTTGGTTATAAACAGGCATAGGCAATAGCATACCTCTAATGTCTAATATTTCTAGTTTTCTTTTGTGCATGAATAATTTCTTTTGCCTCTGCAATAAGGGTGAAAATATCGATTCTACATTATCTCTTTCCTAGTGTTCATCGCTATCTAAAAATTTTAGTTGTGACTGTCAATTATCAAAATGTATAAACCGGATATTTTTTAATCGTATTCCAATTTGTGAAATTTTAGTTCTGTTTACTGAGGTTTAAATAACTTTTCAAATCTAGTCAATTTTGCTTTTATTATACCGCGTGTGTGACGTAATTCTGATATTTGAGTTTTAGTCTTTTACAATCAATAAAGAATGGTAAATATATTTACCACAGATTCAGGACCACAAAATATTAGTATTTTGCTAAATAATACTGGGTCAAATATTATGTAATACTGATGTATAGGGTTATTGGTTATAATTTGACCATCCCATTATTTCTCTTAGGCATATAGATACAAAAAAAGTTTTATATAAAAGTTGTAAGAGTATGAATTATACATATTATTATTATTATTATATAAATATACTTTGCTCCACAGTAGCGTTTTTGCATTACGGGGTATAAATATTAGAATACATATTTTTTTAAATAGTAGTGTATTATATGACATTCGGATAGGGCCTTTTTTTCTCGTAACAATAATATATGCTTTTATAGGTTTAGCGTTTATACTTTCCAAAGTAATAGACTGTAAATGTCTAAAAAAAATAGGTGACTGGGTGCGACAATATAAAACAACATAAAAGAGATAGAGTGTTTATTACGAATTCCAAACCGATTTGATGATTTCACAAATTCTAAGCAAACAAAAGCAAGTGCCGCCATTATTTTCAATACAAAGTTTATATCTTCTTCTTAAACTTTCTTTACAGTTTAAAATATTTTTACTATTTCTATTTCCATGATGGAGATGTTCAATTTCTGCTTTAATTTTTTCTTTAATTATTGCACTACTGTTATTGATAAAGAAATCAAATTTTTCTTCTATAGCTCCATAAAAAGCCATTTAAAGGCGTTAAATCGGCACAATTTGGCCCAACTACTTCACTCTCTGCAGAATTCCACACCAGACATGAATAGATTTCCGACCCATTTTTTTAATTTGTTTAATTTTGTATTTCCTAAAAAGTTTTCGTTCCAAAGAACATCGATTTTTCCTGTTAAACAGACCTGATGTAGAGAAACTTGATTCATCTGCCCAAGTAATTTTCATTGTCGTCTCAATTTCTTATCATTTGTTGACAGAATTCCAATCGTTCTCACTTAATTCCTGTACTGATAAAATTTTGTAAGGGCGATAGTTATTATTTTTTAGTGCTTTTGAACTTTATAGTAACTATAGTAAATTTTTATGCAATTTAATATTAATTGAATAAAAGTATTATTTTTTTTACCAGTGTAACAGTATATTCAACTGTTCTTCTTCATTTACTATGGCCCTACGTTTTTTTCTCAAATAGTTATGGTAGGCATAGATATGATGGTCGATTTGGATACAACTGTAGATATTATCGACTTGCAGCACGCTATTACTGTTATTTTTGACATATACAAAAAATATTTCTACTTTTTCGGAAGCCTTATAATCCATTTTTGAAAAATATACAATTTTTAACAAGTAAGTTGTATTTGTTACTTTCGATTTTAATTTTGAGTGATAAGATCAACAATTGCAGTAAGACATGTATAGTCAACTAGGTACTTCTTTTAGCTAAATACTAACTTAAGTTCTTTAGAAATTTACTGTCCATTAGTTTGGGAAGTATAAAAGATAGAACTATGAAAGTATAACTTTTTGGTATGAGAAAAAAAGCCCTATCCTAATATATCATAATATACAGGGCGTTCTATTTAAAAAATACATCCTTATATTACTGTGAAAGTATATGTTATTGAAATTAATTTATACTCCTATAACTTTTATATAAAACTTTTTTTTGCATCTGTATGCAATATTGAAATAAAGGGGTGGTCAATTCTCACTTACCTACCTATCGTATTGAGTTGAAATTTCGTATGATTATAATTTTGGTTTGGTAAATCAAAAACGTGTTATCAATTTTGATACATCATTTTACATTCGTAAATTATTTTTTCACAGATTGCAATGCCTACTATGAAGAAATATTGTAAAGTAAATTAAATAGAAACTGTGTCTAGGATAGGTATTTTAAAAGCAAAAGTATACGTTTTTTGCATTATAAGGACGCCCTCTTTATCAAATCCCAAAATTGATGAGATATTTGTGATTTACTAGCCTTAAAATATATTAATACTAAATTTCAATTTAATACGTTAAATAATAACGCAAATATTTCAAAAAAACTAATAATAAATTTTAACTTTAACTCCCTGTATATCAGTAAGTAGTAAAGCATTTGCCATAGTGTTATTCAGCAAAATATTAATATTTTGAGGCCTCGAACTTATGATTAAAATATTTACCATTCCTTACGAAATAACCTGTAAATATATCAACAATTAAATACCGCCGACACAGAAAAATCGAGTACAATACACACGTATAGAAATTTGTGATCACTAGTCAATGAAGTTTGTGTATAAAATTTGGTAATTGTTATTATTGAATATAGCCAGTTGTTCTATTAGATTTTAAATATAGGTCACTCGTTTTTTTGATATCGCATCGGTGTGTTCGACTGTTTCTTCAGTTGTTATGATTAGGTAATGGTGTATTATGACAACTCAGAGCAACTTTTCCTGTAGCTTGTATTCATGGCGAATTAACTCAATAACAGTTTATTTTTGTATATTTTAACTAAAGGTCGTTAATTTCTTTCGAGGAAATAAACAGGAGAGTATGTATAAATGGCGGGAATTCTACACGCCACTGCACAAATTGTCCGAAAATAATGTTTTGATAAAATTCATTACCAAATTTAAAAATAATATCACGTATTCCATTCATTCACATTACAATTATATTTGTGGAAAAAATGTTTTTCAAATTTACTATTTTATATCTCTAAAGCTAAGCTGTTGCAGTCCCTACCTTATTTTTCATTATTTTACGAAGGCCTCTTGAGCATTCTCGATCGAAATTTACAATAGCTTGTATAGTAATACTACTTCAAAAATATTTTCTACATAGTGTGGTGCTTTAATTTTATTAAAAATAATTAAGAAAATAAAAAGAATCATAATGATATAAATCCCGTTTACCCGTTTTATTAATATTTAATTTCAACGTTTTGTGTTAGAAACATCATCCTCATTATTTTTGTTCAGATACAGACCAGCTGTTTCGATACCTCATTACTACCTCAATGTAACTTTAATTCAAAATCTCTTTTCAGTGTTAACGCTGTATATCGGATTCAGTATTCGACACCTTAAAATTTAGCTAAATAATAATAATTATGAGTACTGAAAAGTATATAAACTGTTGGATACAAAATTCAAATACCTTTTAAACAAGGCGTCACAAAACCCACCTTCCTATTTATTTTTTCCCCCAATTGAGGTTACGCTTGTGCACGAGTGTGCCAAATTTAATTCAAATAGTTATTTTTCTACAACCACTATGCAAACCACTCTTTGCTTCACAAATTTTTATACGCAAAGCTGGCCTTTAATTCTAATTTAATTGCTTTGATAGGTATTCGTTGGAAAATTATTAATTTAGACGGGTACACGCTATGTCACTTTTCCGCACGAAAATGTCACTTTTTCTCACGGAAATGTTAATATCAAAATTATTTGGACAATCTAACATAACCTTTATAATGAATTTTGTTGACAGACACCAATTTTACAATTAATGAAAACTTATTTTCATTAAAGATACTCCAGGCATAACAATTCAAGATTGTTCAAGTTACACTACCAACATACCTAAGTCCAACTAAATTGAATATTCAGCTTTTAAATTCTGTTCAAAGTTTAAATACAATATAAGTGACTTTATTCTCTCATTAATGAACGTGTTTTAAGAAAAATATTGTCTACAACTCGTACGCAAAGCACTTTTCCGCTCGCTGGATTGGCGGTACAAACTTCTGCGCTCGTGGGAAAAGTGACGATATGCGCACTTGTTGTACAAACTACTATTTCTCGTAATTCTTTGTTTTAGGTACCCTACGTAATCAATGGGAAACATGCATTTCATTTTTGACCTAGATTTTTATTAAAATTCTTTCAATATACCCTTAAAGTGTCCCCGTTAGATATAATATTCCATTAAATTCCTTCAGGAAAATGAAATTCCGTCTCTCCTCTCCATTGATTTAGATATAAAGTTCGTTTCATTGTAAGTTTATCAGATCGTACCTATTTAATATTAGACTTATAAACAGATTTCACCAAAATATAACTGTTTAAATAGCTACATTTTTCATATGTGTAGCTTACAGAAGAGGATATCGTCACTTTGCAATGTAACTAAACAATAGGTTTATAGTTTTTCACGTAATAACTATTGAATTATAATAAAAAAACATTGTCTGTACATAGGTACATATAATTAAATCCGAAGTTTGTTTTAATTAAGCTTCTGACAATGTTGTAAATCTCCGGATTAACCATCAGGTCTGGGTCTCGGTTCTTGTCGTTGGAGAATACTACGATTGACTATCGTTATTTTGACAAATGACATTTTTATGGCAGATGGACAGCGGCATTTAATGCGGTTTGAATTATTTGAAATAACCAAGTTATAAGGGTACGACAGGCTACCTGGGACACCCTGTATACACGTTTATTTAAACAATGTACTATTATAATCAGACTATTTCTTTGTACCTACACTATTCTCACTCATACTAACTTTCAACTATTCTCTGTATTATTTATACATTAAACAGTATCTACCTAAAAAGTGAACAACTATAACCAAACATGCTTGTGTGTCTTAAATATTAACAAGGAATTTGGTAGATAAAACCAATTATAAAAAAATGTTGTGCAGACCCTTTTTTTATACAGATTTTTGTGTTTTTATCTCGAGACGGCGGCGCCGGCACCTGCAAACAGAACATATTATTTTTGTTATACTCCGTCACTGTTTGTTTTGGTTTTTTCTAACCGGCAGGGGAATGAAGTAAAGATAAGAATATAAAAATCCTACATGAATACTTTTAAAATGATAAGTTAACTCCAATGTTAAAATGTCATATACCTGGAAATGTTATTGTCACTTTGCCATCGATAAAAAAGGTGCATCCTTTTTTATCGCGATAAAAACTTCTCTTCCTCAATATCTAGTAAGCGGACGTCACTTTTACACAATGACAATGAGTCGCAATTATTGTTGTTGTTCATCCATATATTCTGTCGTTAATTTATCTTGCCAAAAAACACTCGAGCTTTTCTTTTATTAGATAAATTCCTCTTTGACTCAAAGTTTTGCCAATCACTAAATTTGCTCGAAAAACTGACATTAGATAAAATCGCTCCACCTTCGGTGTCGCGATTTTATCATGTCAGTTTTTCTCGTAAAATTAGTGATTGGCAAAACTGTTTCGTTGCAAAGAGAAATTTATCCGATAAAAAAAAAGCTCTTGTGTTTTTACTGTTGATAAATACCCATCGATTGGACTTCACTCCATCTTCCGCTATTTAGTAATGAACAAAGAAGCATTGAGCGACTCATTTTATATTTGGTTATATCAATGTAGTTTAATCATAGTATTTGATTAATTAAAAACGAGTAAATACCTAATTCATTTACAATAATTAGTTCACTCTTGAACTTGAAAAATTACAACTTATCCAAAGTCGCCCACGTTTATGACTGATATTTCTGTTACCAAAGAAAAGTAGGTTTATACGACAATGGAGATACTTATAACAAACTGCAAGGCGTCTATATGCTTTTAGAAAGCTGCATTAAATATACAAATCCCACTGATATTGATGAGCTAATTGCAATGAAAAAAAAAAGTATCATTAATATCAAAACTTCAATTGTGATAAATTATTGTTCATATGTGAAAACTGGATATATTCGATGTAGATTCGATTTTTAGCGGGTAAAAAATATATTGTTTATAACAAAATTCGACTACGTTGGAGAAAACCCAATGCATACTCGGAATCACAGGTCGATTCCAGTAGAATCCGACTCTCAACTTAAGAGAATTAATTTGCTTTCGGTATACTACCTAGGTACTTCTAAAATAACGATTTTTGGCGAAAAAATATACCTATATGTTTATTTTGAAAAATACACACGTGTTTCTAATAAAATTCCCAGGCCGGATATTTTGGAAAGTAATAGAGATATTTTAATTCTGTAAAAGCCAATTTGTAAGAGGGCTTCAGGTTTGGATATAAATTGTCTTTAAATATGTCAATATGTAGATTGCGCTTTGCTCAAGAATTTTGTTTCGATAGCAGGATCTTTCAAATATAGCACACCTGGTAGGAAATATAAGCAAATTTTGTTCTACCCACGAATGGAGTTCACCATTGGAGAAAAATCGTTCTTAGATTAGATGTGCATACAAGGTATTAATAAATTAATAAAACATGAAAATGTTTCACCAGAGAAGTAATATTATGTTTCTACTTCCGTTACTAAAACCGCATTTTGAACACGGGTTTGATATGTACAAAACGACTCATTAAACACTAGTTTTTAAAATGCGAAAAGTCACATCTCGTTTATCTTTTGTTTTTTAACCGTCAAATCAAGTGTATCTTTTGTATGTTAAATTTCATGTTCCGTGATAATTTTGTTGTTATGTGTCATTTGATTTGACAGTCAGCCGATAGCCATCGTCCGTCATGTTATGAATATAATTCAAATATAATATAATTTTTTTCTTTCCTGCGGGCGAAGAAAAAGTATAGTAAGCACCTCGTGTTAAAAACGTCTTTAGTCACTCGTTTCACAAGGCACTCGTTCCGCTTCGCTCCACTCGTGCATAGTAAAACTCGTGACTAAAGTAACATTTATGACACTTGGTACTTAATATACTATTATGTTCGACTCGATCATAATAGGCTGATCTATGACACTGTTTAGAATCCATAATCTGTTATTTTATTGGACTAGTCCATAATGATAAAGTAATTTGTCAAATTATTTGAAAATTAAAACTTCCAAATAACGATTTATTTTAAACCAGAAATACACCAAACGTATGTTATTTGTCTTATGTTGTCTGAAAGTTTCATTTCTTCTGGTAGATCCATTTTTAACCTACCAGAACCAATTAATAATTATTTAATCGACGCTTTCTGACACATTTACAAATTTCGTATCTACGTATCTATAACAACGCAGAATGCTCATTATATATTTTCTATTGCAAATTTCACTAAATAAAATATATTTTCCTAGACATTTTTTGAATCGAACATAAAGCTAAGTATGTTACTCGTACATAATCAGACTTAATTAACTCGTCTTTATTATTGGCCTCGCCCGCAAGCGCCCTCTGCCAATAAGCTGCAACTCGTCCAATAACGTCTTAGATTATGTACTTGTTACATAAATAGCTATTATTATTTAAAACAAAATGTTTATAAAAAAAAGTTGTTATAATTAAAAATAAAGAACTTCTAATAGGAAAATAGTTTATGCTATGAGGTGTTAGAAAATTGTTGCCATTTTCGTTCATACACATGTTAAATCTTCTGATCAGTTCACCTCTACAAACTTGTAATAAAGTACGTTGGTCAAGAGCTGCAATACTGGCATACTTTTTATATAAAGGTCGGCCATGTCCTCTAATGGTTCTTGGTAAGCCATACTACCTGAGTACCCATATGTTGCCATTCCATCTTTCTGAATATGTTTGGTTTAGATAATGAGTGACGATGTTATGAATATGTGGACCTGCACTATCTTGGTGAAATCACATCGTATCCAACTCGATTGGTAAATCTGTAACGATCCTGGCACCAGGTAAATCTTCGTGATACAGTTGTGAACCACCAAAAGTAATTAATTAATATCAGGTAGGCATCAACTGAAATGTAATTTCTGTCATATTTGGACACAGTTAGTTTCATTTAAAAAAGTTACAATAAAGCCGGTTATAATTCCGTAGGAAACACTTACGCCAAACCTAGTCTGGAATCTGGTTTGTCTCAGCCACTTAGGATTTCTCTTCAGACCAGTAACTGCAGTAATGTTTTCATGCATTGTGGCTCTTTTTCGTCGTGTTAAATGTGGTTTTTTAAAAGTTCTGTAATTACCTAAATTGGCATATAAACAATGGTCTGTGCGGAAAACGTACTCCATATAAACGCATCGCGTCTGAAGCATTTTTTTGGCGCTGTCCATAAATTAAAATTATATTTAATTAATTTTGATTTGTGTGGAAAACTATTATCGATAATAGTCTTCTATAACTTTCGAGATACTGACAGGACTTCATTGATTGAGAAATGTCAACAATTTTTGTTTCACAGCTGCGATTTTATTTTTATTTAAAATATTGCTAATACTATTTTCCTATTTCCAAGTTTAGTCATTGAAAGTGTTTTTTTTCTTTGAAATTTAAAAAAAAACAGTTTGTCATAAGACTCGAGGCAGATATCATTGTAAAGGCAGCAATTAAGTAAAAACATTTGTGTCAGTAGAATAAGCATAGTGATTTTTGTTACCCACAACAAAATAGAATAAGTGTAATCATTGATATTTTGATTAGAAAATTTGTATTCGGGCTTTATTTTGAATTACAAACAATTTTTTTTTACAAAAATTTTGCTTCAAATCATAAATAATGCTACTTCTCTCTTGAAAATTTTTCATGTTTTATTAATTTATTACCTTGTATGATCTGATCTAAGATAACCATTTTTCTCCTGTGGTGAACTCCATTCATGAACACACTACCTATATCCAAAATGAAGGAGCTGATTGGGACAATCTGAAAACATTAGCCGAAAAGGACTTCTCAAATATAAAAAGATTGTTAGATTCTAAGCTACTAACATTCAACTTTGAGAAAACTTGTCTTATCTTCCTTTTAGTTGTAATGTGATTGGACTACCGCCATATAAATTCAATTATTTGTCCGAATCAAACCACGTTATACACTCTATGAAACAAGTTAAATACCTTGGTATTTATATAGATTGCCATTTGAGATGCGACTGCCACATACACTATGTCGTTAAACAACTTCAGAGTATCTTGTATACATTTAGGTATTTAAAAAAAATTTGCCGTTCCAAACTCTCAAACAATTATATCGTTCGTTAGTTGAAAGTCATTTAAGATATGGAATAGTGGCATGGGGTAGTTGCTACTGATATGAGAATTAACCAGGTAGAAGTTATTCAAAGGTGATTTCTAAAACTAATACATTCAAGAAACAGATTATACAGCTCAAATCTATTATACCGGGAATGTAATGTTCTGGATGTGAGACAACTTTACTTCTTATGCTAGAGTGTAATGTATTTCAATAAAACTCATAAATTAACATACCACACGCGAAATAGATCATTGCACATTTTCCCGACAGTCACTAAAACGTTAAGCCAAGGATCGTTCTATTACCTATCCCAAAAAATATTTAATATACTTCCTGAGACAATTCGATCCACTAAAGTACTTCCAAGATTCAAAAGACTTGTAACAAAGTTCCTGTTCCATCCATTTTATTTATTTGTTTATGTGTTTTATCCATTTTATATATTGCATTTTATTAATTAATTCTCAAAACAAGTGCTTGGCACTTATTCAGTATAAATTTATTCTTATTTTATTGTATCCTAATGTGATGTATCTATGTACTTTTTTGAGAATAAATTATTATTATTATATAGAAAATGGCTAGATTTACTGAATTAGTTCATAGAACAAAATATGCATAAAAAGGTAAGTGTGAAATATTTGAAAGATCCTGTCATCGAAAAAAAAGTTTTGAGCACAGCGCCATCTATATATTGACATATTTACAGTCAATTTATATTCAAACCTGGAGCTCTCTTGGCGCTCTAAAAATTGACTTTAACAGAATTAAAATATCTTTATTACTTCCAAAATATGCGGCCTGTAGTTGATTAGCCAAATTTTATTAATACTTAGGGAGTGTCACATTTCTGCTAAAATTACTTATTTCGTTTGACGAAATTATACAGTGTGTCCACGGTAAAACTTTTTTATTTTCAGTTTTAGCGGAAAATATTGTTCTGGATAAAAATTCCTGCTTATTCAATAACCCCATAAAATGAAATAATAAAAGTTTTTGTATTTCATTTTATATTCAATTTTCTGTAAAACCCTATGAATTATTTTCGGATAATAATAATATTATTATTGCGGATGTCCCTGGGCAACTGTCAACTTCGGTGAATAATTTTCAAATTTTCATTCTTTGTCAACAATTTTAACAAGTACGCCATTCATTTATTTAATGAAAAATACAATGATGAACCAGGGACTCGGAATGGATTAAGAAATTAATAAATAAATTCGATGAGACAGAATCTGTTGAAAACAGAACACGAATAATAATACAGAAAAATGTGGAAAAACTAACAGTGAAAAAACAACTACTCCACATAGCCTCTATCAACAACTTCAAAACATCTCTCCAAACTATTTTTCAATTCTTTATAAGGGTTTCTTAGCATGCCTGAGGTGATTCCATTTACGGCATTGATATTCATTACGTCTTTCAGATCTTCAATAGTAGGGTTTAATTCTTTTTCATAAACTTTCTCCTTTAGGTAGTCTCATAAAAAAATCCAGAATGGTTAAATCGGATGATCGAGGCGGAAAAAATATTGGTCCATACCATCCTATCCATCGTTCAGGAAAATATTTATCCAGCCATCCTCTTATCAACAATGTCGAATGAGACGAACATATATCATACTGAAAATACATTTTACGCCTTTGTTCCAAGGGACGTCATCTGATTTAGGTATTAAAAAATTGTCTTGCAAAACCAAATATACTTTTTGATTTATTGTCTCCTCCTGAAAATAAGGTCCCATTATTCTATCTGGTAAAACAGCACACCAAACAATTACCTTTTTAGCAAATTGAATATGACGATGAATTCTGTTATGAGGATTTTCACTAGCCCAATACCGTCAGTTTTGGGATGAAACAGTTCCATTTTTCGTTAACGTTGATTTATGAGAAAATAAAATATTGTAGTGAAAGAAGAGGTCATTCGTAAACTTTTCACCAACTAAAGCACAAAAGTCAAACTTCTTGTCATAATCATAATGTGAATAAAGTTCGGTTTGAATGTATTAATTTTGTTTAGCTTGAATATTTTCTGTAAACTTTTTTTTCGTAAACCCAACTTGGGACTTTCCCATACTGAATGCATAGCTAGGGCAGTAGCTGCATCATCATCCTCATTGTACGTATTTTTCGATTTCTTTCTGTTTTCAACAGATCCTGTCTCATCCAATTTCTTTATTAATAATTTCAATCCATTTCGCGTAACTGGTACATCCCGATATTTTTCATTAGATAAATTAATTGCGTACTTGAACGATACAGCTCCAATACCGTAGCACTTTACAAGATATATTATTTGTTGCATAGTTACCGTTGATGAAAATGAATGTTGACAATTACCTAGGAACAGCGCATAACTTACTCTCCAGATTATTATTATACCTAATTTTGCATAAATTCATACGGTTTCACAATATAATTGATAATAAAATAAAGCAGTTTTTGAGAAATTGAAGTATATTTCATTTTATGGGGTTTCTCAACAAGCAGGACTTATTATCAAGAACAATATTTTTCGCTAAAACTGAAAATAAAAAAGTTTTCCTCTTGAGCACCCCATCCGTGGACACACTGTATATAATTAGTCGGCCATGGCCCGTGCGTTCTGCGATACAATCGAATGAAATTTTGAATCGTTTTCCGACTTTTAACTTTCGTTCTTATTTTTTGCGTGTATGCAGATCCTTTCATTGATACATACCTAATATTAACCAGTAACCAGTGTTCGGCAAGTGAGTGAGATAGCCAACAACATCTTTACAACTGATCAGCATGTAGCAATATATTCCATCTCATTCTAACGACAAAACTCGATTTCTGGGAATAAAAATATTAAAACTAAAAAGCATTCATTGGGAAAATAAACCACTGTTTTAATACAAATCGTTTTTTAGTTTTGACGTTCGGTGTCTAACCTGACGTCATTTACAATTACAATTTTCACTCTATAAAATATGATATTTCTAAACCTTAGTTAAACACCGAAACGTCAAAAATAATAAACGATTTGTATTAAAATATTGGTTCTGTTTTCCCAATAAATTCTTTTTAATTTTAGTAATGCCACAGGAAGGAACATATAAATCATACAATACTACTTTAACAACGAATATTACAATGAATTTAAGTGAAATTGAGCCTTCTTAAAGCAGCAAAAGTAAAATAATATCGATATTCATACTCACTTGTTAAACTCTTTTAGTATAACTACTATAATTATAAAAACAATTTAAAAACGAATAAAATTTGAAACAATACTAAAAATTTGAATTTGAATAATTTTGAATACTTTTATGGTGTATGACTTTCAGAATATGTATTTACTGTCAGATTCCATACTCTTCTCAAAATAACTGTAGTTATAATATGTAGGTATTATCGATAAATTTGAGTAAAAAGTTATATTACTTTATTTTCAGAAAAGTGTTAGTCTATTGGCGATAGTTTTCTATTTGGATAAAAAATATTTTTAGTGCTTGGTTTAGGTCGCCATCTAGGAACGACTAGTCGATGCATAAATCATTACCATACAGGAAAGGCCATAGCTCCGCCTACTTCTCCACCACTACTCATCCTACCGGCACCACTATCATCCGGCTGCCGGCAGCACTATCATCCGGTTCCACTAAACTACACTAGAGGAATATATATATATATATATATATATATATATATATTGATACTTTTGCGATGACTCGTTTATGTTTCCACTGTGAAAAAATGTATAGTTTGCGAAGCAATTTAAATCCCCACTTGTCTGAAACGGATGGTGTTGATGTAAATATTGTATAATTGAATGAAAATTATTTCCAATGTTTAAATTGTGCTCATGATTTTATAAGCTTTAAAAGTAATAATGACAACAATGCACTTACAAAAGAAACATGATACTCGTATATTATTATAGACAGAAAAGAATAAAAAATTTCCTCATATGACGGCAAATATTATGTAATAAAAAAGTTTTTCTACGACCATAAAGAAAAATGTACATTTCAAGTGCGTGTTCGATTAGGAAACCTACCACGTTGTAGTACAGATTTTCATTTCCCACGGGCTAGCTGTATGGAAATGTTTCATTTCCCACGGCTTTCATGAGCTACTAGACTGTCATTATATTATAATATATGATAAGGTCATGTTTGTTAACGTCTGCCTAATAATTTGACATTTCACATCAGTGTTTACAAAATTCATTTATAATAGTATATTATACACCAAGCGACTAAAGTGACCCATTTAATCCACCTAAGGGGTTACTGTCAGTTTAGTCGAGAGGTGTATACAATATTTTTTGCAATTCTGGTAATTCTACATACATTTTTAATAAAAATAAATACTACTTAGGATGGACTTTGACTTAGGTAACTTGGCTGGGCATCGAGGAGGGACTTTTACGAAACTTGGCTGGGCATCGAGGACGGATTTCTAAAATGCATCGCGGATGTACGGTTTTATTTGTACTTTAAATCCCTTGGGATTTTAACTATCCCTATATATCCTTGGGTCTAAAAGTGACACTTTAGTTTCTAACATGTGAGAGTAAAGTGACCACTTTAGTCTCGGAATTGCAAAAAAAATAATAATCGAAAATGGATAGCGATAGTGAGGGTGATTTGACATTGACTGCTGATCCCGATATGTAAACTAGCCATTGGTTTAGAAGGACATCTCTCACTATCCTGGTAGATGCAGGAGGTGATATTACTTCTTTAAAGAGACACGATCGTTGATAACTTTTTCCGCAGGTGAGTTATAACGATTTTTTCTGCATACAGTATTTTAATTTCCGAGTTATGAAAATTTGAAAATTTTGAACGTTATTTGTTTCACAACGTAGGTAGATACATATACAAAAAGAAAAAAAACATACACAATAATTTCAGCTACTCATATATTTAACGTCGATGAAAGTAATCTTAGCATAGTTCAATTAAAGTGCCCTAAGGTTTTTTCTCAAAGGGAAATGAAAAAGCCAGCAGACGATGTAAAACCTGGTAGCAGCAAAATGGATATTGACATCAAAGCAAGTTTAAATTGTGTTAGAAAAAGGGCGAGAAAGGAGCTGGTAGAAACCGACACATCTTCCGATGATTTGAATGAGAGTATACCCCCTTCGATTTTCTGTTCACGAAGTTTTACTACTGACTTAAGGGGAGAAATGTGGATACAGTGCCTAAGATGTGAGATTTGGGCAAGCGAACTGTGCGTCGATTACTATGTTTGCGATTTTTGTCGTTAGTATTTTTCTCATTGGAAATACGATAGTATTCCATATTACCCCATATACATATTTCATATTATCCGACCATTTTTTTGGCCACCAGAAATGTACTTTTTTTCATAAGCACAAATATTTTTTTATTTATATATTTTTTTAACTTTTTTGCCATAGTTCGATATACTAAACCTTTTGGTCAAGCCATTGCCATTTTTTCATTTATATTTTATGATATAGGTTTCGAAATAATTCGATAAATAAAAGTGGCATTCCATAATCTCCGACTTTACTCTACTGTTTCGACTTTCGACCCTTACTTTGTAGTATCTACTCATGTTATTTACCAATTTTAAAAATATATTTGGCAACATCGGATTTTTTCGTGGCATGTGTCCGGCACCGTAAGTAATACCTTTCAGTACAAGTGAGCAAAATAAATACACAAGCGTATAATTGGCTGCAAAATAATTGGGCCAAAATCTAATTATGTAGATAATGAAATAGAAATTTCTAATATACGATCAAGACTTACATTCAACGAAAACAATAAAAAAATTATTATCAATCCAAAAAATTATTATTAATCCATGTACATCAGGAGTCATACATTTTGGAGGAGTTGCAAATTTCTAAATATTTCATTAATTCTCAAAGTATAATCTTTTATTTTTTTGGCAAAATTATATTTCAAGATTGTGGAAATAATAATCATGTCTAGCACACGTGAGCATGTCGCTTCGCTTGTGCGGCAAGTTCCTGTACGCGTAAGAAAAAGACATACTTTGCTCAGTTGTACTAAAAATAGCTATTTTTTTCACTGCAGCAGCACCAGCTCCCTTGCATATATTATAGTTAGGTCACATTGGTCAGAAAAGTTTTTATTCACTGCTCATCATAGGGGTACTTGTGTACCATTTCTATTTTACCTTGAGCAGTTTGAATTTTGTAGTTTACGCCATCTGTACGGGTTATAGTAAAAGGACCCAAGTACCGTGAACACAATTTAGTACGGTTAGGGTTGGTTTTTATTACTGAGTCACGCGGTTGAAAATTTTGACTATTGGCGTTAGCGTCAGCTATAATTTTCCTTTTTTTATTTTTAATAAGATATTTACGAGCCCTTTCAAGTGCTATTTGTAGTTCAAGCCTTAATTCTTCCTCGTTAGAGTCGACGTTATATTGTTAGTTAGTTAGTTAGTTTGTCGGGAATCTTACGTTGTCTTGCGAAAATAATTTCAAAAAGAATTTACGAATTATAAGTGCTGGGTGTTGTAATAAAATGCGTATATGTCACTCCATGCATCCGAATCATCTTTACATTACGCATGTTTTATATTTAATAATTCTTCCAATTATGACTTTATATTCTGTACTCATATCATTATGTACACACATCAAAATTTTTTAAGAAACACAAGGTTTTGAGTTTTTTCCTCGAATAAACATTAATTTTAAATGGATTTTAAAAACTGACATACTGTTATGATGCATGATTAGCAATGAATTTATCTTAATTTCGATGTTAAATTATTTCTCTTTGATAAATTAATTGAACAAAAGTTAAGAAGTGCACTCATTTAATTGAAATTCCGACTCTAAAGCATATCTCTTACACGCTCGATGGGATTAGGGCCTGGCGATTGTGCTGGCCACGGTAGAAGGTTTATATCCTCATTCTCAAACTAATTTCTCACTGTTGCCGCAGTATGTGGTCATGCATTGTCTTGCATTTAACGAAAATCAGGGCCTGTAGCAATGACAATTGGAAGGACAACAAGTTCTAAGATACTGTTACGAAACAGCATACTGGTATAGACCCTAAATCCGACTCTGTCTAAGCCAGGTATAAAAGTTAAAATTATGGCGGATACGCACTGTTTTTTATAACTGTTCACGACTTTACGACTATCTTATGTAAACATTGTTTTTGTGACCAGAGTTATCTAGAAAAGGCCAGAACCAATTGTTTTTGTTTTGTGTAAGCCGCAGCCCAGAATTCTCTAGTAAGAAAGGCATTAATATAAATAAGGACCGATCAGCGGAGGAGTTAGGGGATAAAGTGATCTCTAGAAATAAACAAAAATACACCGAACAGTAAAGTGCTAATTAATAATCAAGTTTGTGTGCATATAAATTAAATATAAGTGATTAGTTAAGTATATATAAATTAAGTGTTAGTGAGTTAGTGTTTAAATAAATTAGTAAGTAGCCATACCGAGTGTTCGAAATTTATCCCACCCGTAATAAAAACTTTTAATAAATAAGAAAAACATTACAATACGATCAATATATTGATATTGATTCAAAGTGCTGTCCACAAAAACGTGAACAGTTCGATGATGAAAAATTATTCCAGCCCACATCATATCTTGTGGACCACCATCTAGACAAACACCCTGTACATGTTGGAGTCTCTCTTGTCGACCAGTTCCTGTCCAGACTCCCACTCTGCATGTATCAAGGTAGAAACAAAACCTAGCTTCATCTGTGATTTCCATGATGTAACATGATAACCCTCAATGGTCGTCTGGCATGCAGGCCAGTATCATGTAATCTATTCCTCAAATTTTGCTCGCATACATTAATGTTGTTGGTATTTGCTAAGGCCCAGAGAGTTTGCATGTAGTTGTACGCACATTTCAACCAGCTAATTCCACCACACATCGATCCTGGCCGATGCGTATTTGCACGTAAACGACCACCATGTCTTTCAGAGACATCATTGAATTATTTATATCGATGCTACAATCGCAAAATCACGATCCGGGACACGTCAAAATGACGTGCAACGTCCGCCTGTGAAAGACCACCCTCAACCATATCCACAGCAGTTACCATTTGAACACGTGTTAAATGCCGACATTGCATGACCACCGTTGCTATTAACAATCTTGTTTTAGTTCAATTTTAAAGTTTAACAGAGACTATCTCTAAAAAATTTTATCATTTTATCTTTTCAATTCGACGCAATTAACCATGTGAATTTTGAGGTGTTGTCACTTTTGCCTCAATAAAACATTGCAACTGACTAATTAATTTTCATGGCATATCTTGGTTTGTAGAGAACATGTTTACAAATCGAATGTTATATATTCACAAAAAAGTGTTCAAGTTTCTGTTGAAAATAGTGGAATAATAGACGTGTTCCTTAAACAGACGTGTTCGTAGTTCAGTTGTATATGTAGATAATTAGATTTTTCTGAGGAACAAATTGGTATAGTTGAATTTCTTGAAGACTAGACTAAAAAAATCAAAGATTTCTCCAAGGATGTAGAGTATCATCTTTATACCGGGTGTCCCACTTAACTTTTCGGGGTTTTGATCGCTTATTACTCAAACAGTTTTAGGAGTAGAAACATGCGGTTTCCGCCAGTTTTATTGAAATTTATAAAAGTTTTTTTCTCAATGATGGGATATTTCATCGTAATGCCGGTTTGACCGGAAATTAACACGGCAATTTTTAGGGATAGGGCAAGTTTGTTATTCTAAATAGAACACCCAGTATATTTTAAGTCTAACACAAAGCTCAATCTTTAAGCTTTCTAAACATATGAGTTTGTGCTACTTTTTCTGGAAATTTTGACCTAAAATTTAAGTTAAACAACGTTAAGCATTTTCTGAGGCAATTTATTATAAATGTCAATAAAATTAACAATTTTGAACGTAAAGACATTTAACAAAAAATATTATTGCAACAAATTTTCAAAATGATGTCCTCGGACGTTTACACACATTCGCCATCTTTTAATTAAGTTTCGAAAACAAGCTATCAACATCTCTCTAGGAATAGTTTCAATCACATTTATTATGTTTGTCTTTAATTCTTCCATGGGTGTAGGGGGTGGGTTGTAACATCGATCTTTGATGTAACCCCAAAAGAAAATATCCGGTACCGTTAAATCAGGTGATCGCGATGGCCACCTCACTGGACCTCTTCTTCCAATCCACCTTTCACCAAATGTTTCATTTAAATGTTCTCTAGTGATCATTGCATAGTGTGGACTTGCACCATCCTGCTGAAAGTAACATGTTTGTAATAAATTATCTTACTGAAGTTGCGGAAAAAAGTACAGTTGTAGCATATCTACATAATTTACTGCGATAACGATAGGTATACTGAAGAAAAATGGGCCATACATTTTTATAGAACTCATGGCACACTTTGGGTGAATCTCTTACATATTCAGTAGTTCTGTGAGGGTTCTCTGAACCCCAAATATAACAGTTGTGTCTATTTACTTGACCATTTAGGTGGAAAGTAGCCTCGTCAGACATAATAAGAAGATTTTTGTAATTAATTCTTGTAGATAATCTTGAACCTTGGCGGCAAAAATTAGCGCCAAGTGAAATTTGTAAGCCTTTAATTTCAATTGTTTTTTATAAATCCTATGAAGTGTGCTCCTAGAAACGCCCGTAGTGCTAACCATTTTTCTAACTGATGTTGTGGAATTTACTTCTACAGCTTCTTGAACTTGAATAACTTTATTTAATAAATTGTCTTGGTTACGCTCTCTTCTTTGATGAGCAAGTGTGCCTGTATCCCATAACTGACGGTACCAACTTCGTATTGCATTATCACTGGGTGGTTGTTTATTAAACATTCTTCGAAATCTTCTTTTTGTAAATACAATTGACTTCGTTTCTGCAAACATTATTACACACTTTCCTTTTTCAGATAAAGTGAACATTTTTCAAAAAGAAATAAGAAAACTAATTGTGGTAAACTGACAGTTCGCGTGAAATAATTATTTGCTGTCACTAGCAAAGCCTACTTAAAAAATATATAAATCTATTTCCAAATGCCCCGCTAGTTATCAAAACTTAATTAATTAAAAGATGGCAAATGTGCATAAACATCCAAGGACACAATTTTGAAATTTGTTATAATATTCTTTTTTGTTAAATATCTTTACGTTCAAAATTGTTAATTTTATCGACATTTATAATAAATTGCCTCAGAAAATGCGTAGAGTTGTTAAACTTAAATTTTAGGCCATAATTTCCGGAAAAAGCAGCACAAACTATATATGTTTAGAAAACTTAAATATTGAGCTTTGTGTTAGACTATAAATATACAGGGTGTTCTATTTAAAATAACAAAGTTGCCCTATTCCTAAAAATCGCCGTGTTAATTTCCGGTCAAAGCGGCATTACGATAAAATATCCCATTATTGAGAAAAAAAAGACGTGTAGAGTTTTACACTTTGACGTTCATAATTCCTTTTTCTTTTTAGCTCTTTTTTTAGCATTAGAAGTTTCACTTTCACAGTCCTCGTATCAGCATAAAATAATCAAAACTTATTGGACAGTCCTCGTATAATCATACAAGTATCAACATTTATTGGACAGTCCTGGTATCAGCATAAAATAATCAAAACTTATTGGACAGTCCTCGTATAGACATAAAAGTATCAACATTTATTGGGCAGTCCTCGTATAAGTATGAAATAATCTAAATTTATTGGACACGGCTCGTATAAGTATAAAAGAATCAAAATGTATTGGACAGTCCTCGTTTAATCACATCAGTAATAAAATTTATTTAGCAGTACTCGTATCAGCATAAAATAATCAAAACTTATTGGACAGCACTCGTATAATCATAAAAGTATTAAAATTCATTGTGCAGTCCTCGTATAAGTATAAAACAATCAAAACGTATTCGACAATCCGCGTATAAGCATAAAATAATCGAAATTTATTGGACACTCCTCGTATAAGTATAGAAGTATCAAAATTTATTGGGCAGTTCTCGTTTAATCATATCAGTATTAAAATTTATTGAGCAGTCCTCGTATCAGCATAAAATAATCAAAACTTATTGGACAGCACTCGTATAATCATAAAAGTATTAAAATTTATTGTGCAGTCCTCGTATAAATATAAAACAATTAAAACGTATTCGACAATCCTCGTATAAGCATAAAATAATCAAAATTTATTGGGCAGTCCTCGTATAAGTATAAAAGAATTAAAATCCATTGACAGTCCTCGTATCATCATAAAATAATCAAAAATTATTGGACAGACCTTGTACAAGTATATAGGTATTAAAACTTATTGGACAGTCCTCGTATCAGCATAAAATAATCATAAAAGTATTAAAATTTATTGGGCAGTCCTCGTATAAGTATAAAAAATTCAAAATTCATTGGACAGTCCTAGTATCATCATAAAATAATCAAGACTTATTGGACATTCTTCGTATAGTCATAAAAGTATCAACATTTATTGGGCAGTCCTCATATAAGTATAAAAGAATTAAAATGTATTGGACAGTCCTCGTATAAGTATAAAACAATCAAAATGTTTTGGACGGGCCTTGTATAGTCATAAAAGTATCAACATTTATTGGGCAGTTCTCGTATAAGTATAAAAAAATTAAAATTTATTGGACAGTCCTCGTATCATCATAAAAAAGTCAAAATTTATTGGATAGTCCTCGTATAAACATATGGCTATTAAAATTTACTGGACAGTCCTCGTATCGTGTCAGGTTATTTTCGTTACGGAATTTCTGGATTCGGTCTCCACGCTCAAGGCCCGCGATAGAAGATAATGCAATAGCTTTAAAAACTTTTATGAATTTCAATAAAACTGGCGAAAACCGCATGTTTCTATTCCTAAAACTATTTGAGCAATAAGCGATCAAAACCCCGAAAAGTTAAGTGGGACACCCGGTATGTGTAGATTAACTCATGTTACTAATAGAATTACTAGACTTGTGGTAGATGATAAACATCTTTTTTGTTGCAAAAACTGGAATAATAGACGTGTTCCTCAGACAGTTTTGATGTGTTTATTTGTTTCACTACACCATAGGTTAAAATAAAATTTCCAAAAATTGTTCGTGTTATTGTATTAGCACCTTTGTTAATTACTGGTAACATGACCACGTATTTTGTCTACTCACACTAAATGTTTACATAGTATGTGTTTCCGTTTAGGATTTGGTCAATAACGTTTTCCATTCATATTCGATTGAGCAGCTTGTCAACAACCGAGCAGTTTGATATAAAAAAGGAGTTATACAGGGGTGCATTTCATCACCGATGATGTTTAATCTCTACTTCAAAAAAGTGTTTTTTGAGTGAATCTCAGAAAACTCTATATATACGTTTTTGTCCACCATGCAGCAGTTTAAATCAACTTGTGATACATTTTTAGAATCATTCCAGAAATTCGCAAACTAAACTAAAAGGGAGGTGTTTTATCAAAAAAAAAAACTGTTGCTGACGTTATCACTCAAAGGTTATTCACCCTGTATCATAGATTATTCTTCTAAAAAATAGTAAATTAAAATTGATATGCTTCGGGATTTTTCATCTTATTGTTTAGTCAGCTAATAATGAATTATTGAGTCACAAAATGGACGCACTCTGTAATAACTTCTTAATTGATATAGAAAATGGTGGAAAATCAAATGCTTGATTATTAATAATGCAATGATAAGATTAGTATCCAAATTAGTTGGAGTGATCTATAAAGGTCATTTAATAAAAATTTTACCTGTTAAAATTAGTTGTGGTGATGTAATCCCTAAACACCGCATTCTCCAAGCATCTTGAAGGAGCTGCAGTCTGGCTTGTTTCCTCCACTTTGCTCTTCGGTTTTGAAACCATACCTAATACGTAAGAAAAGTACAAATTGTGAATGTGAATGCAAATAGATAATATTCTTAGTCACATTACAACTAATTCAAATATAAAGGAAAATATGCAATACATGAGTTTGAACGAGAAGTAGAAGAAATTGTTGGTAGTTGGTTTTAAGAAAATGGAATAATTTAGATTGAAATCGTAACAGAAAGGTACCTCTTCCGCATCCCAGGCAGACACATTATTGGATACCAGAATGCCCAAGAAAGTAAGCAGATAAAGTGGGCATAGCTGAGAAAGAAAATACATCACTTGGCTAGAATTGGTAGAGTAATCAAGGAGCTGGAAAGTTTTTCAACTACTTTTATTTGTGCTGTTCACATATGAGAAGGAGACTAACCACTTTTTGGATTGAAACTAAAATATCGGGAATTAATAGAAAATGTAAAACATTTGAAAATATCTAAGGTTGGTACAATTTGATCTCTCAGACGCGGACGACCTAGCAATATTAACGGAAGATGGGGTGTAATGGAATGTTGCCATATTTATTCGGACACCCTGTAAATAGTTTTATAAAATATCAACCTTTTAATATTAAGAATTGTTGAAATGTATTGTAGATTAGTATACATTTTATTATTGTTGTTAACATACAATTTTTCCGACTCAGAATGGTAGATCGACCATAGTCCGATCGAAGCCAGCGATAGTTTTGTTATGTAAATATATTGTTTCTGCACTAGAGCAAATAAAACAGATTTGAACAAAGTAATTGTTTTTTTTATATCTTAACATTATACTAGGGATATCTCAAAGCTATAAGGTATACCTGAGTTGAATGGGAGACAACTCGGACATGGCCCTTTTCGGAAACAGGTAATAACGTCCGGTTCGGGAGACAATTCGATCCCGCCCATTTTTACTGGTATCCCCGGCTCTTCCTTATCAGTTAACCTCTGTTCTATCAAGTATTTTGACAATTCTATTAATAAGTTAGTTCTTTATTTACAAGCTTCTGTTTATACGGCTCCAAACTATATATTTAGCTTACTTTTACACAATAACAGTAAATTATTTATCGCTATAAGTCTCAGTTTTTGAGATGTTTATAGGCGAAAACTAAAATATTCATCAATTGGTTGCCACGTTGCCATAGTTTCATTTTACCATTGGGAAAAGAAGAAGGTGAATATTAACAGCGTGATTGTAATAGTTAGAGAATACAAATATTTCGAAGGGCCTATCCAATAAAGATGGATCCTCAAACTAGTACAAGTAGTGACGATAATAAAAATACATTGAGAGGTGGTCGTAAACAATTAGGATTCCAATCGAATCTGATAGTATGTGACGTTGTGAAAGTATGACAAGAGTGTCATCATTCACTATTTATAAAATTGTACGTCAACAAGAACGTTGTGACGAGGTTTAGATACTACACATTTTCGAGGACGACAATCTATTAAATGTGATGAATTTAACAAGAGTGTCATGAGACGAATATTCTTCTTCTTCCTTAGCCTGTGTTCGCCCACTGCTGGACATAGGCCTCTTCCAGTGACTTCCATGTCTATCTATCTTGGGCAGTCTTCATCCAATTTTTCCCGCATCACGCTGCATGTCGTCTCTCCATCTTGCCTGCGGACGTTCTATACTTCTTTTTATTTCCCTTGGTCTCCATTACATTAGTGTTTTCGTCCATTTGGAGTTATTTCTGGTCAGATGCCCCGCCCACTGCCACTTGAGCTTCGCCACCCTTACCACGACATCGTAAACTCCTGTCCTCCGCCTAATATCTACGTTTCGGATCCTATATCGCAGACTCCCAACTCCCAACATTGCACGTTCCATTCCTCTTAGGCAGACTCGGAGACGCTTAGCGCTGTTCATTGTAAGGGTAATGGTTTCGAATCCGTATGTTGCATGTTGCCACTGGCAGGATACAGGTATCGTAGACCTTCCTCTTTAGGTTCACTGGAATCTTTGGATGTCGAAGTATCTAGCTAAGCTTCCCGAATGCTGCCCAACTAAGGCAGATTCGTCTGATAATATCTGCGGTTTGATTATTCATTCCGATTCAATTGTGACTCTCATGTTAGATGTATTCATGATTTTGGTCTTCTGTAAGTTCATTTTAAGGAGAGCTTCGGAGACTACTCTGATCTCTTGGAACATCGTCGCAAGTTCGGCCGGGTCACTGCTAAAGAGAACAATACCGTCTGCGAAGCGGAGATTGTTAAGATATTTTCCGTCGATCTTGGAACGAAAAGTAGATAATTTTTATTTTAATAGAGGAATTCTACCTCTCAACAAAATATTTGCTGCAATCTAAGACAACGACTTAATTCGCAACATGAGATGTGAAACACCTTGCGCAAGCAATTGCAAACACTTAACTTTACCTTTACTGAGCATAATGGGATATCGGGATTGTTAGAAAGGCAGGAAATAATAATCTGGTGACGAAACTGCCTCCTGAAATGGCATACAATATTGAAAAATTTACTATTTAGACGAGACATGGGTAAATGCTGGATATCCGGTTGAAAACTTATGGGTTGACACAACAATCACATGCAGTCGAAAAGATGTTCTTGAATGTTTGTCGACAGGTTTTCAAGCACCAACAGGCAGAGGACAGCGGCTTATAGTACCTATCTCATATGGGAAGTGACAGTGGATATCTGGAGGAAAGTTGTATCTAAAATACTGGCGACTATCACGATAACATGAGCGCAGATTGCTTCGAACTGTGGTTTGAGTCCGCCCTGCAAAGTGTTGAAGATAATTCTATTATTGTAATTAATAACACTTCCTATCATAGTCGCCAGAGTGACAGTAACCAGTTAAACTGAGATTTCAACATTTAATAACTTTAAAATGCATTGTGGCCAGCACGAGACTTCCTCATACATGATACACGTCATACACTAAATAAAAACTATTGATTTGTTTCAAAATAGTTGAATAAATATCACTACTTTATATTATTAGTAACTATTATTTTCTGTCTTGTATATGAAATGATAATGTAAAAAAGTTTCAAATGAAAGTTGTTCACAATTCAGTTATCTACAAGTTTCATATACAAAACTTTCCAACATTACGTCATCAAGATGCCTAAATGAGGAAAAACACTCTTGAGCTTCAAGTAAAGTATAAATTTCCTGTGAATTACGTCCGGTAGAAAAGAAGTAGTAAAACTAAAGATAAGATTGGCATATATCAACCCTTTTGATTTTCAGCTCACCAGAGCCAGTAGAACGAGTGCTATGGTACTTGAAGTATGACATTTTTGGAGAAATTTCAGTTTGTTAGCACGATACAGCCTCTGGAGTGTATATAAATGACCAATTTCATGATTGGATATTATTGCGACATTTATAACCGATGTTGCCAAGTTATACGAAAATCCTCAAACAAAGAGAAAAAGGCAAAAAACAATATTTCTTAACAAGAAAAACTATGCACGTCATAAGATTATTAGGTATATTCAGGAACTTGCAATATCTATATAGTGAGCATTTTACCTGTATGTTAGGTATCTTATGTTTTCAAAATTCGATTTTCGACTTCGTAGTATATTTGTGTATTAGCCATAATGTAAATTGTGACTAATTTTTGGGTTTCCAAAATAGAGATATATCAGGTAAATATGTGCTTATATTTTGTTATTGTTTTATTCCAGATAATTGTAGGTTTTTCATTATTATTTTCTCGTTACCGTTACTAGATTACTAAATTAAACATTGTGTTTCTACTTCTGGAAACTATGTAACTTTTTGTGCAAAAACGAACAAATTCGACTGGCTCAAGATAGCAGAACGCAGGGAGTATTTATTTGGTCGTTACCGATTGTTTCAACATACTTTGTTAGTGTTATACTTAGTTTTTTATTGCCTATAAGGTGAAAAGAACACCATTTTATTATTTTTATTGCGATATTGTGGTATCTTCATTGGTGGAAAGGACACTATTTCTCGACTCTCATTATTGTGAACCCTCCCTTGGTGAAAGAGACACATTTTTAGTTTTTTTTAGCATTATACTTAGTATGGCGCGAGAAAAGTACAGGAACAAAAAACGGAACAAGAAGGCAAAAACAAAGTTACGGTGAGTAAAAAATCTTTTGCTTTTCCATAGTAGTACCTAACTATATAGGTAAAAAGTATAAGGAGTAACAAAATATTTTGAGGATTTTTATCGGCAATTTTACTATGTTTAAAAATGCATTCAGTAAAAAAATCAAAGTCTGGTATTGGTGTGTTGACAGAATAGGTATGTTTTCTCAACATATAGTAAGTGCACGAAAGAACTTCATTATTTTATCATATCAAAGAGGACCTTAACGTTATTGAAATTGTGTCATCTGTACGCGATTTTATTTTTAAATTTCGAATTCTAAATAGACTTCGGTCGGGACGTATTATCAATGACTTTTATATTTTACAGGAAAAAGAAACTTATTCTAAACATTTACACGTGACACACTGGATGTTCGTTCGAAAATGTGGCATCATTTTATTTTCTTTTTCGGATTTACTGTAAAAATAGTAAATGCTTTAAATTGTTTCTCCCTAATTTGCCAATTTTAAGTTTGAAAATAAACACCCTCCTTTCAATCACTTCGAATTATGACAACCCTGAAAACTGCAAATGAGATAAGGGGTCCTGTGACACCTTGTTCGTAAGGGTTTTGCAAGCCCTTTCCATAATTTTTTTTAATTTGGATAATTACTAACAAAGTTACAAGCATAAGAAAATTATATTTTTTTGAATTTGGGTGACTGTAGCAGACAAACGGTTGAAAATCAAGAAATACGACTTCCATGTCCTTACCCTAACTTTTCAAGTTCTATGCTATAACATGAAAAAACTTTTATTACAGGATGATCGAAAACCACTGATATTTGACCACCCTGTATCAGATATTTTCTTGTGCCACAGAATAGAACCTGAGAAGTTAGGATAGGGACATGGAAATCGTATTTCTTGATTTTCAACCGTTTGTCTGCTACAGCCACCTAAATTCTAAAAATTGTGATTTTCTTACCCTTACCCTTACGCATTGACAGCTGCTCTTGAATATGAAGCAGCAACGAAAGCTTCAGGATACAGCAAATGTAGAACCATGCAGGAAAAAGGTGACGACGACAGACTTGACCAGATCGTCAACCTGTTGAAAGGTATGGTAGATGTGAAGCCGAAGAAGATCAGGTGCTGTAATTGTGGCGAGCTAAAGCATGCACGCAGTTCGTGTAAGCGCCCTACGACTCCTGCAAACCAAGAACCTCTCAAATGCAAATCAGCCACGAAGGGCTCGCGGTACAACAAAGGTAGGACCATGCAGGAAGAAGATGACGATGACAAATTTGACCAGATCGTCAACTTGTTGAAATATATGGCAGACAAGAAGCCGAAGAAGATCAAATGCCGGAAATGTGGCGAGCTACAGCACGTGCGCAGTTCGTCTAAGCGTCCCAAGACTCCTGTAACCCAAGAACTCCAGTCACAGGGGAAATCAGACAGGGGTGAAAATCCAGCTGATGTGAATCACCGAAAAGCCAACTCTTTGCCTAGACGGTCATGCCCTGTAGACTATTCACAATGCAACAAGTCGAAATCTAAGGAAGTTGCAGTTTCAAGAATTACAGTAGTCAACGAGGAATGGTCACCCACCAGGATCAGAGAAGATCAGGAGAATGATCCTCACCTGGAGATGATCCGGCAATGGAAGAAAGAAAATCGGCGACCTATCTGGCAAGAAGTGTCAAAATTTTCACCAAAACTCAAGGCGCATTTGGCTCAGTGGGACTCCCTTGTCCTGGAAGAAGGGCTGTTTAAAAGAGTACTTGAAAACGATGATGGTTCTGAGATGAGGAGACAGCTAGTTATCCCGAGAACAAGAGTAGCTGGGGTACTGAAGAAGTTACTCGACAGTCCATCGGGAAGTCATCTGGGAGTGAAGAAAACCCTTCAGCGAGTCCGTGAAAGGTTTCATTGGATGAACAGCTCCGACGATGTGAAGGACTGGTCTAAGAAATGTACGACTTGTGCTACGAGTAATGGACCACATCGCGAAAGAAAGGCACCTATGAAACAATATAATGTTGGAAGCCCCTTCGAAAGGATTGCTTTAGATATCGCTGGACCATTTCCGACGACAGAAAATGGTAGCAAATACATACTGGTTGTAATGGATTATTTCACAAAGTGGGTGGAAATTTACGCTATCCCGAACCAAGAGGCCACAACTGTAGTGGATTTATTGGTGAAAGAATTTATCAGCCGATATGGAGTGCCCTTGGAAGTCCACAGCGACCAGGAAAGAAATTTCGAAAGTCATCTATTCCAGGAGATTTGCGAGAAGCTGGGAATGGAGAAGACCAGGACAACAGCATTACATCCACAGTCAGATGGAATGGTCGAGAGAATTAATAGGACTATTGGAAAATACCTGTCCAAAGTAGTATCCAGCCATCAGAGAGATTGGGACCAGTATCTTTCCCTATTCGCATTGGCTTATAGATCTGCCGTCAATGAGTCCACGGGAGGAACACCGGCGAAGATCCTGTTTGGACGTGAAATGAGGCTTCCTTGTGAACTGGAATTTGGCTGTCGGCCTGGAGAAGATCTAGCAGGTGAAGACTACGTGATCCAATTGAGAAGAAGGCTGGACGATATTCATGAATTAGTTCGAACAAATCTTCAAGTTGCCAGCGACAGAATGAAAAGTCGGTACGACACGCAGGCCACAGAAAGCGGTTTTAAAGAAGGGGACAAAGTATGGTTACACAACCCGACGAGGAGAAAAGGATTTTCTCCAAAATTACAAAAATCCTGGGAAGGTCCATACTTAATCAAGGAAAGGATCAACGATGTTATATATCGCATAAGCAAGATCCCCAACGGAAAACCAAAAGTAGTTCACCAAAACCGACTAGCGCAATTCGAAGGAGACCATGACCTGGAGGAAGGAGTAAACCTTATTCGAGATGTGTCTGACTCTACCTTCGATGAATTTATGGGCACGTATGGAGGTACCGGGAAAGCTAGATATGGAGTCACTTCGGAACAACAACAAGATTTTTTCACTCTCCCGGAAGATTATTTACTGGCATACAACATCCCCGCCCGTATCAAGAACGCACGAGGGTTCTTTCTTTCGAAAGAAGTTCGGGCAATTAGAAAAACTTGAAGAGCAGACTCCAGCCCCTGGCAAGACACTGAAACTGAAACATAATTCGCGGTACGTTTTCTACGTGGTAACTAAAAATGAATTTCAAGATCGATCTACCTACCGCGATGTGTGGGAAGCACTTCGAAACCTACAAGACCATGTGTTGGAATCCAGCGTGAAGAAACTGGCTATGCCTAAGATAGCGAATAACCAGTTAGATTGGCGAATCATCAGGAACATGGTAGAGGTTATCTTCAGAGATACTGGTGTCCAGATATTAATTTGCAGCTACAACCCCCGTTATCAGTATCCAATGAAGACTGTGCCCTGCTATTTCCATAAGATCGGAAAGTGTAGAAATGGCGCCAGTTGCCGATTCAATCATTCAGTCTCAGCTACATAAAAGTTCCAGGAGGAACTTCCATTTAAGGAGGGGGTAATGTTACGAAACAGCACACTGATATAGTCCCTAAATCCGACCCTGTCTAAGCCAGGTATGAAAGTTAAAATTATGGCGGATACGCACTGTTTTTTATAACTGTTTACGACTATATTATCTAAACATAGTTTTTGTGACCAGACTTATCTAGAAAAGGCCAGTACCAATTGTTTTTGTGTGTGTAAGCCGCAGTCCGGAATTTACTAGTGAAAAAGGCTTTAATATATAAGGGACTGATCAGGAAGAGTTTAGTTTAGTTGATAAAGTGATTTCGAGAAATACACAAGAATACACCGAAATAGCGAACAGTAAAGTGTTGATATAAATTAATAATTAAGTTTGTGTGCATATACATTAAATTTAAGAGATGAGTTGAGTATATATAAATTGAGTGTTAGTAATTAGTTTGGTGTTTAAATAAATTAGTAAGTAGCCATACCATGTGTTTAAAATTCATCCCACCCGTTAGTGTTTGAATAAATAAGAAAAACATTACAATATTATTTGTCTATGAATTGACCGTCGTCTTCTGTCATTGCTCTATATTGTTCTATACAGCGCCATGCATCAAGACGGTTGAGCGGTTGAACTAAAGTAAAAAGATGTTCGTTTGCAAAAATTTGCGCACAACAAATCTCAAAAAATACAATGATTTGAGATTTCATATTTTCAGAATCAAATTCTTTAGGCTTCTTTTTGGGGATCAGGTTTTGGTGTCCAGATTGGTGACCACAAATTGTCAAAACTGTCAAAATCACACCATCACTTAATGGCTTATATCTTTTTTATAACAATATAAAACTCAACCAAAATACCTGATCCACAAGACAAAGGTCCAAGTTATATTGTGTAAAAATTTCAACACTTAACTTCCCTGCGTTCTTTAGATTTGTTGTGTACAAAATGACCTAAATTTTGTTGCAAATCACGGGTGCCAACTGTTTTCAGGTTCCTAAAACGTGAGGCCCCTCTTAAAGTCTGGAATCTACCATACTTCTATGTACAATCACTTAAGGAACACTATGTATAACTATGAAACCGAATAGCAGAATAAACTACATAATTCTAAATATTGAAAATGACACAGCTTCTTAAGGTACAGGGTTTTTCATTATATATGGACCCTCCTATATCTCAATTATTATTTGATGCAGATAACAATGTTTTGAATAAGAGTTGAAGGTTTATTAATGTAGTTTTTAAAATTCAACAAAAATATTATACAGGATATCCATGAAAAGATGGTCAGAG